>LR738713.1:9263304-9379095 GCA_902687465.1 Secale cereale
AGTAACAGTCGCATGATGGTACAAAGCTCTCCAAAGTTATTTTGGAACGGAGTCCCAGATAGGATAATTCGTAACAAAAGACGGATTATCCTATCAGGAACTCTGTTCCAAAACAACTTTGCAGAACTTTGTACCAACATGCCCCGGTAACTTCTGGCAAATGATGAAGTCATGGATTTCTTCAATACTTTGACACTAGCTACGCAACCTCTCGACCCCTCGACCCTCGACTGCTCGGCGATCCACAACCCTAGACCCCCTCATGTCACATTTTGTCTAGTGTCAAAGGATTCAACAAAACCAATACTTCATCATTAGGCGAAAGTAACAGTCGCATGATGGTACGAAGCTCTCCAAAGTTATTTTGGAACGGAGTCCCAGATAGGATAATTCGTAACAAAAGACAGATTATCCTATCAGGAACTCCGTTCTAAAACAACTTTGCAGAACTTCGTACCAACATGCCCCGGTTACTTCTAGCAAATGATGAAGTCATGGATTTCTTCAATACTTTGACACTAGGCAACCTATCGACCCCTCGACCCTCGACTGCTCGGCGATCCACAACCTTAGACCCCCTCATGTCACATTTTGTCTAGTGTCAAAGGATTCAACAAAACCATGTCTTCATCATTAGGCAAAAGTAACAGTCGCATGATGGTACGAAGCTCTCCAAAGTTATTTTGGAACGGATTCCAGATAGGATAATTCGTAACAAAAACCGGATTATCCTATCAGGAACTCCGTTCCAAAACAACTTTGCAGAACTTCGTACCAACATGCCCCGGTTACTTCTGGAAAATGATGAAGTCATGGATTTCTTTAATACTTTGACACTAGCTAGGCAACCTCTCGACCCCTCGACCCTCGACTGCTCGACGATCCACAACCCTAGACCCCCTCATGTCACATTTTGTCTAGTGTCAAAGGATTCAACAAAACCATGTCTTCATCATTAGGCGAAAGTAACAGTCGCATGATGGTACGAAGCTCTCCAAAGTTATTTTGGAACGAAGTCCCAGATAGGATAATTCGTAACAAAAGACGGATTATCCTATCAGGAACTCCGTTCCAGAATAACTTTGCAGAACTTCGTACCAACATGCCCCGGTTACTTCTGGCAAATGATGAAGGCATGGATTTCTTCAATACTTTGACACTAGCTAGGCAACCTCTCGACCCCTCGGCGATCCCTCGACCCTTGACGACCCTCGGTCCCTCGACGACCCTCGACCCCCCCCCCCTCATGTCGAAGTTATCGGGGAGGGGGTATATCGACAACGACATATCCAATAAAAAAAAGAGGAAGAAGAAGAAGAAAAAGAGGAGAAGAAGAAAGGAACCGCTAGAGGAGAAGATCGAAGAAAAAAAGAAAAAAAAGGAGAAGAAGAAAGGAATAGAGGAGAAGAAGATAAAATTTATTTTCTCTTCTTCTCCTCTATTCCTTTCTTCTTCTCCTCTTTTTTTTCTTCTTTTTTCTTCTTCTTATTTATTTCTCCTCTTCTTCCTCTCCTCTTCTTCTTTCTTTCCTCTTCTTATTTTCTTCTTTCCTATCCTTCTTTTTCTAAATTTGTAACTTTTGCATATATAAAACTTTCTATATATATTTAGCATATATAAAGAAAAAACTATATAGCCACATACACATACACATCACATACAGCAACTATACATCACAATTGTAACTTTCTATATATAAACAAAAAACTTTCTATGAAAAAAAAATTTAACATATATATTTAGCAAATTCCTAAGAAAAATAAAAAAATATAGCCACATACACATATACATCACATACACATCACATACAGCAACTATATACACATAAACATATAGACATATATGCAACTATATATACACATACAAAATATATATACATATATATATATATATTATATCACATATTAAAAAAAAATCCTCACATCGCGGGGCAGGCAGAGGGCGCCGGCGACGAGGAGCGCGGGGGCAGAGGGCGCCGGCGACGAGGAGCGACGGGCGGGGCGGCGAGACGGCGCGGGGGGACGGCGCGGGGCGACGGCGTGGGGCGACGGCGCGGGCAACGGGGCAGGTCGAGGGCGACGGCGAGCACGGCGCAGGGGCGCGGGGCGACGGCGACGGAGCACGGCGCAGGGGCGACGGGGACGAGAGCTGCGGGGGAAATGAGATTGGAAACTGAAAATTTCGCAAGTGCCACTTATATACCCAGGGCATTAGTCCCGGTTCGTGGCACCAACCGGGACCAATGCCCCCCTTTAGTCCCGGTTGGTACCACCAACCGGGACCAAAGGTCTCTTTTCAGCAGCCCAAATGGCGGGAAGAAGGGACCTTTGGTCCCGGTTGCTGGCACCAACCGGGGCTAAAGGGGGGGGGTATTGGTCCCGGTTCGTGGCATCAACCGGGACCAATGCCCCCCTTTAGTCCCGGTTGGTGCCACCAACCGGGACCAAAGCCCTTGTCCTGCCCCGCGGCGCAAATCTTTAGTCCCACCTCGCTAGTTGACAGGGGCTCGGAGTGGTTTATAAGCCCCACTGCGGTGGCTGTATTGAACTCCTCTCTATTACAGGCTTCTGGGCCTAACTCTGTGCGCTGCCCTGTGAGCTTGCTGGGCCTTATATTCCAGATGCATCCTGGGCTGTAGGCCTTGCAGGCTCACTGGGCAGCGCCCAATTTTTTTATTTTTTTTCCTTTTCTGCTTTATTTATTTCTAAGTTGTTTTTTGCTGTATTTAGAGTTTCTTTGTGAATATTATTGCTTTAGGTAAAACCAATTACAAACTTTCTGTTAGTGCAAGTAGTATTCAAATTTGAATAGTTTAAATTTGAAATTATTTGTTTTCTTTGTTGCTTTATTTATTTTATTTTGTTTCTACTTACAACAAAATACTTATTGTTGCTATTTTTATTTTTTTGCAAGTTTTTTTGTTTTGTTTTCTGCATTATTTATTTTCTTTTGTTTTTTGCTTTATTTTTTAATTCTTTCTGGTAAAACCAATTACAAACTTTCTGTTAGTGCAAGTAGTATTCAAATTTGAATAGTTTAAATTTGGAATTATTTGTTTTCTTTGTTGCTTTATTTATTTTATTTTGTTTCTACTTACAACAAAATACTTATTGTTGCTATTTTTATTTTTTTGCAAGCTTTTTTGTTTTGTTTTCTGCATTATTTATTTTCTTTTGTTTTTTGCTTTATTTTTTAATTCTTTCTGGTAAAACCAATTACAAACTTTCTGTTAGTGCAAGTAGTATTGAAATTTCAATAGTACAAACGGACAATGGTATCATACTCGTCTGTTACAAAGTTGGCATGGTATCATCATAATAGTTGCGGAAAAAAGTCTTCACTTTTTCTTCGCTTGTGTCATTTGCTTATTGCGCCGTAACCATGGATAATCTTCATCGTTTATCAGGATGCTTGGGTCAGCCTAGACTTTGAAGGGAGGAATTTCATGAAACTTTTCATAATCTTCATATATGTCGGTCTTGCCCTCCACTCCCAGGATGTCCCTTTTTCCTGAAAGAACTATGTGGCGCTTTGGCTCATCGTATGATGTATTCGCTTCCTTATCTTTTCTTTTTCTCGGTCTGGTAGACATGTCCTTCACATAGATAACCTGTGCCACATCATTGGCTAGGACGAACGGTTCGTCAGTGTATCCAAGATTTTTCAGATCCACTGTTGTCATTCCGTACTGTGGGTCTACCTGTACCCCGCCTCCTGACAGATTGACCCATTTGCACTTAAACAAAGGGACCTTAAAATCATGTCCATAGTCAAGTTCCCATATGTCCACTATGTAACCATAATATGTGTCCTTTCCCCTCTCGGTTGTTGCATCAAAGCGGACACCGCTGTTTTGGTTGGTGCTCTTTTGATCTTGGACAATCGTGTAAAATGTATTCCCATTTATCTCATATCCTTTGTAAATCAATACAGTCAAAGATGGTCCCCTGGACAACAAGTACAACTCATCACAAACGGTGTTGTCACCTCTGAGACGTGTTTCCAACCAACTGCTGAAAGTCCTGATGTGTTCACATGTAATCCAGTCGTCGCACTGCTCCGGGTGTTTGAAGCGCAGACTGTTCTTGTGTTCATCGACATACGGGGTCACTAATGTAGAGTTCTGTAGAATTGTGTAGTGTGCTTGAGACCAAGAATATCCGTCCCTGCATATTATTGAGTCCCTTCCAAGCGTGCCTTTTCCAGTCAGTCTCCCCTCGTACCGTGATTTAGGGAGACCTATCTTATTAAGGCCAGGAATGAAGTCAACACAAAACCCGATGACATCCTCTGTTTGATGGCCCATGGAGATGCTTCCTTCTGGCCTAGCGCGGTTACGGACATATTTCTTTAGGACTCCCATGAACCTCTCAAAGGGGAACATATTGTGTAGAAATACGGGCCCCAGAATGACAATCTCGTCGACTAGATGAACTAGGACGTGTGTCATGATATTGAAGAAGGATGGTGGGAACACCAGCTCGAAACTGACAAGACATTGCGCCACATCACTCCTTAGCCTTGGTATGATTTCTGGATCGATCACCTTCTGAGAGATTGCATTGAGGAATGCACATAGCTTCACAATGGCTAATCGGACGTTTTCCGGTAGAAGCCCCCGCAATGCAACCGGAAGCAGTTGCGTCATAATCACGTGGCAGTCATGAGACTTTAGGTTCTGGAACTTTTTCACTGGCATATTTATTATTCCCTTTATATTCGACGAGAAGCCAGTCGGGACCTTCATACTGAGCAGGCATTCAAAGAAGATTTCTTTCTCTTCTTTCGTAAGAGCATAGCTGGCAGGACCTTCATACTGCTTCGGAGGAATGCCGTCTTTTTCGTGCAAACGTTGCAGGACCTCCCATGCCTCAGCTGTATCTTTTGTCTTTCTATACACGCCCAAGAAGCCTAGCAGGTTCACGCAAAGGTTCTTCGTCACATGCATCACGTCGATTGAAGAGCGGACCTCTAGGTCTTTCTAGTAGGTTAGGTCCCAAAATATAGATTTCTTCTTCCACATGGGTGCGTGTCCCTCAGCGTCATTCGGAACAGCTAGTGTGCCGGGGCCCTTTCCAAAGATTACGTGTAAATCATTGACCATAGCAAGTACGTGATCACCGGTACGCACGGCGGGCTTCTTCCAGTGATCTGCCTCGCCTTTGAAATGCTTGCATTTCTTTCGACATTGATGGTTGGTCGGAAGAAATCGACGATGGCCCAGGTACACATTCTTCCTGCATTTGTCCAGGTATATACTTTCAGTGTCATCTAAACAGTGCGTGCATGCGTGGTATCCTTTGTTTGTCTGCCCTGAAAGGTTACTGAGAGCGGGCCAATCATTGATGGTCACGAACAGCAATGCCTTTAGGTCAAATTCCTCCTGTCTGTGCTCATCCCACGCACGTAAACCGTTTCCATTCCACAGCTGTAAAAGTTCTTCAACTAATGGCCTTAGGTACACATCAATGTCGTTGCCGGGTTGCTTAGGGCCTTGGATGAGAACTAGCATCATAATGAACTTCCGCTTCATGCACATCCAAGGAGGAAGGTTATACAAACATAGAGTCACGGGCCAGGTGTTGTGATTGCTGCCTTGCTCCCCGAAAGGATTAATGCCATCCGCACTTAAAGCAAACCATACGTTCCTTGGGTCCTTTGCAAACTCCTTCCAGTACTTTCTCTCGATTTTTCTCCACTGCGACCCGTCAGCGGGTGCTCTCAACTTCCCGTCTTTCTTACAGTCCTCACTGTGCCATCGCATCAACTTGGCATGCTCTCCGTTTCTGAACAAACGTTTCAACCATGGTATTATAGGAGCATACCACATCACCTTCGCAGGAACCCTCTTCCTGGCGGGCTCACCGTCAACATCACCAGGGTCATCTCGTCTCATCTTATACCGCAATGCACTGCATATCGGGCATGCGTTCAGATCCTCGTATGCACCGCGGTAGAGGATGCAGTCATTAGGGCATGCATGTATCTTCTGCACCTCCAATCCTAGAGGGCATACGACCTTCTTTGCTGCGTATGTACTGTCAGGCAATTCGTTATCCTTCAGAAGCTTCTTCTTCAATATTTTCAGTAGCTTCTCAAATCCTTTGTCAGCCACAGCATTATGTGCCTTCCACTACAGCAATTCCAGTACGGTACCGAGCTTTGTGTTGCCATCTTCGCAATTGGGGTACAACCCTTTTTTGTGATCCTCTAACATGCGATCGAACTTCAGCTTCTCCTTTTGACTTTCGCATTGCGTCCTTGCATCGACAATGACCCGGCGGAGATCATCATTTGGTTCCTCTTGATCTTCAGCAGCTTCACCCGTTGCAGCATCATTGGGCACATCGTCTGGTTCCTCTTGATCTTCACCAGCTCCCCCCATTGCAGCATCACCGTATTCAGGGGGCACATAGTTGTCATCATACTCTTCTTCTTCGTCGTCTTCCATCATAACCCCTATTTCTCCGTGCCTCGTCCAAACATTATAGTGTGGCATGAAACCCTTGTAAAGCAGGTGGGAGTGAAGGATTTTCCGGTTAGAGTAAGACATCGTATTCCCACATTTAGTGCATGGACAACACATAAAACCATTCTTCTTGTTTGCCTCAGCCGCATTTAGAAACTCATGCACGCCCTTAATGTACTCGGAGGTGTGTCTGTCACTGTACATCCATTGCCGGTTCATCTGCGTGCATTATATATAATTAAGTGTGTCAAAAACCATTACAGAACATCATAAATAGATAATTAAGTGACCAAATTAATAGAAGTTCATCATCACATTAAAACCAAAGTACATACATATATAGTTCTCATCTAACAACATATAGCTCTCCATACACCTCGAAACTATGTAAAACATTTCAATGCGAAAACAAATGCGATCATAATCGCAACCAAGGTAACAATTGATCCAACGGCATAATGATACCAAGCCTCGGTATGAATGGCATATTTTCTAATCTTTCTAATCTTCAACCGCATTGCATCCATCTTGATCTTGTGATCATCGACGACATCCGCAACATGCAACTCCAATATCATCTTCTCGTCCTCAATATTTTTTATTTTTTCCTTCAAGAATTTGTTTTCTTCTTCAACTGAATTTAACCTCTCGACAACAGGGTCCATCTTGATCTTGTGATCATCGACGACTTCCGCAACATGCAACTCCAATTCCATCTTCTCCTCCTCCATTTTTTCCAATATTTTCTTTAAGGAAATGTTTTCCTCTTCAACTAAATTTAACCTCTCCACAAGAGGGTCGGTTGGAATTTCCGGTTCAAATACCTCCTAGACATAATAAAACATATATGCATGTCAGGTTGGTCGGCATAACTATCATAAACACTAAAACAAATAGTTATAAATTAAAGATAATATACCACATCCGAATCGTAGACCGGACGATGGCCCACGTGGGCGGATATTAAAACCATCGCACTATATAATAACAAGCAATAATAAACGTAAGAAAATTAGACAAATATCTATCTAAAGCAATAATAACAAGCAATAATAAAAGTAAGAAAAGCATGGACATAACAAGAGGCTCACCACGGTGGTGCCGGTGATGAGATCGGCGGGGGCGATCGACGGCAGCGAAGATGGGGATGGGATGTGACGGACTGCTAAACCTAGACAAATCTCGGAGAAAATTGAGCTTCGAGAGGAGAAAAGCTTAACTAGTGTGGCTCGGGCATTCCATCGAACACGTTGTGTGCATAGGAGGTGAGCTAGAGCACCACTAACCCCTCTCCGCCTCGGCCAGAAAAAAAAACAGAGCAGTGTGCTCTGCTCTTGCGCGAGGGGGTATATATAGGCACCTCATTGGTCCCGGTTGGTGCTACAAACCGGGGCTAAAGGGGTGCCTTTGGTCCCGGTTCATGTCACCAACCGGGACCAATGGTGGTGGGCCAGGAGCAAGACCTATTGGTCCCGGTTCGTCGCTCCAACTGGGACCAAAAGGTCCAGACGAACCGGGACCAATGGCCCACGTGGCCCGGCCGGCCCCCTGTGCTCACGAACCGGGTCCAATGCCCCCATTGGTCCCGGTACTGGATTGAACCGGGGCTAATGGGCTGGATAGGCCTGGGCCAAAGCCCTGATTTCTACTAGTGATACTAATGGCGCACCACATAGTGCGCCATTAGTATCCCAGACACTAATGGCGCACCACCTGGTGCGTCATTAGTATGCCTAGAGGTGCGCCATTACTATCTGACTTAGTAATGGCGCACCACATACATGTGCGTCATTACTATTTTTTTTCAAAAAAAATTCAAAAAAAAATTGAATTTTTTTTCCAAAATTTGTTTATTTTTTTTTTAGAATTTTTTCCTTTTCTTCTTAATCTTGGGTCAATATGCTTAATCTCAAGTCAAATCGCACTCCGTGGTCAAACTTCCCAAAAGGTCACCCATCCTCACACTACTCGAGCCCAAGCACGCTTAACTTCGCAGTTCTATCCAACCCCAGCACCAGCTCACTTCACAGGCACTTGTTGATATATCTATCATATCAATCTTATTAAACCTCCCGGTCATGTTCATGAGTGTGATGAAATTTTGAAAAAATATTTCAAACTTCCCGGTCATATTACGTATCATAATTTGAAAACAATTTAAAACAAAAATAAAAAAAATTCTGTTACTAGTGGCGCACCTAGCAAATGGTGCGCCGCTAGTAAGTTTGATTTTTTTTTCATATTTCCCCCCTCTAGATCTTAAAAGCCCCATAACTTTCGTTCTGTTAGATTTTTTGAGATTTTGAAAATGTTCAACGGGGTCCCCCCTTGGAATTCGGATGTAACTTTTCGAGTAGATGATTTTTCATATAAAAAACTTTTTAATCCGAGTTCGTATGCAAAAGTTATGCCCGTTTTACTAAATTCCAGAGAGATTTTGCAAATAAAGTCTAAATTCATATTTGAAAATTTTCCCAATAACTAGACCACATATCACATGGGAAACTTATTTTCTTTTATTTTTTTGACATTTCCATCATTTTCTTTTATTTTTTTCAAACCTGAAGAGGCAGTCCATCGGGGGGTGCATTTGGTGAAATTGTTAGTAGTGGCGCACCGTGGTTTTGGTGCGCCATTACTAGTTTGAACTAGTAATGGCGCACTGTACCCAGGTGTGCTATTACTAGTTTTGAAAAAAAAATGTAAAAATAAAAAATTTGTTAGTAGTGGCGCACAGAGTGTGTGGTGCGCCATTACTAGTTAAAACTAGTAATGGCGCACTTTGCCCTAGTGCGCCATTAGTAGTTTTGGAAAAATAAAAAAATAAAAAATGTTAGTAATGGCGCACCGTGTGTGTGGTGCGCCATTTGTCGGAGATATTGACCATGGGTACCCTCGGCGCCTACCCTTGGTATTTTAAGACAAATGACAGCCGCCTGGTCCGCTGCGGTTGTCTGCTCATCGAGCCGCCTCCTAGGGTAACCTGCCCTAGGAGCCGGCTGCCAGCAGGCAGCAGGGACCCGACAGGCGGCGACACCAGCACCACCAACCAGCAGACGGCCCCGCACTCCTTCCTCAGGATACACGCTGGGGGGGCCTGCGCGACAGAGGCATGGCTACAGGAGAACATGTCCTTAGAAGATCTATATGGGCGTGGCTACAGTGACCGCGTACCTTATGAATAACTCCTAAACGGTGGGTCACTGTAGCCACGCTGCTCGTGACCAAGCACCGGACAGAGGGGGCCACGATCCCACTACCCGCAAACGGCGGGGCCAGCAGGCGGCTGGCCCCATCGGTCAGCGGGTAGCTCATGAACAAGCCGCCCTTGGCAGACGGCCGGGGGAGACGGCCGCCTGGTAACAGACGGCAAACCTCACCCTAGAAGTCCGAGCCTCATCAAGATGACAGGACAGGGCGAGGCGCAGCGTACGACGGGAGGCGATGGTACTGTAGCCACTTCCTTCTCGACGAGGCTGTCGTCAGCTGAAGCATGTCCACAGTGAAAGACAATCACGTAGGGCCCGCAGGCAGCGGGCCCCAGCAGACATGCGACAAAGCCGGCGCCAGAAGACACTGACGACTGGGAGCCACACCGTCAAGATTACCATTGTACCCTTGGGGGTAGGCCTATATAAACCCCGCAGGCTCCTCCATGAGGAGGGGGGAGAGAGAAGATCACGAGTTTGAACCCTAGAATAGAGAGATGGGAGGTTAGCTAGCCTTGTTCATCTTCTTCCTTTGAACCACACAGCTCAAGGAGCAATCTTGTGGCTACCTTAGTGAGATCAATCATGACGCAGAGCCCCCGCAGAGCAGGACTAGGGGTGTTATCTCCACGGAGAGCCCCGAACCTGGGTAAGATTCGTGGGCGTCCTAAGTTTCACTTTATCCCGTTTCCCGAGCCTGGCGACGTTCTTTTGACCCCATGCATGATAAGCCATCCGTTGGCATATGTCATTCCAAAACCCCTACATTTGGCGCCCACCGTGGGGCTAGGTGCACCATCGTCTGGAGACATGTTCTGGATGGGAACCTTGTTCATTCCTGGCGAGAGTAGCCAGCCCGGCACGCCCGCTGGCGTGGAAATCGGGATGCTGCGCGGCGCTGAGGCTGAATGCACCGTGAGCGGGCTCGCCGATCTGCTCGGCGCCGTCCGCATCCATGACGGGCCCTCTCCAGCGGCCGAGCCAGTGGCACCGGAGACCTTCCTCGTCGAGCTCCTCGACAAGCTCCAACTCGTCGACGAGCGCGCCTCTGACGTGGAGTCAGTGGGCTCATCTGACCCACCGATAGACATGATCATCGACCTCGACGCAGGGTCGGTCGACTCCTTCCCCGAGCACGTGGAGATCATCAACGACCCCCTCCCCGTTCTTCCGATCTGCAGCACCGTCAGGACCATCACGGAGGTGCTCGTCACCGACCACGGCGAACCATCTTGCAGGACGGGCCCAGACCCGCTCGAGGCAGCTCTGCAGCACCTCGCCGCTCCTGTCGCGGCGGGGGCAGACGGCCAGGAGTTGGAGGCACTCCGCGTTTCGCTCCTCGACAGCGCCAACAAATTGGCTGCCTCCCGACGCTTCACCGAAGCTTACCGCCGCGAAATGGACCGCGCCATTTGTGGCACGCCGGCTGCTGGCGAGCCTAGCCGAGCCGGCGCCGTCCGCGATCGCGGCGGGCTGCTAGCAGACATGCTGGGGGCCCCGCGGCCTGTGTACCTCACTCCGTCGGAAAACCTAAGGGATGCCCAGGCGGCAGTCGATGAGATGGGCCACTTAGAGGGAAACAACCTCCGTTGCATGACCTAGCGTGCCCGTCAGCTCCTCGACGCTGCTGCCACGCAGCAAGAGGCCCGTCGCCGGGTATCAGAGGCGGGCGCGCACGCAGACAACCACCCTTTTCGGCGGGAACAAGGAGACACGTCTTGCTCTCCAACAGTCGGCGCCACCAACCGGCGAGACTCGGAGCCCGCTGCCAGCCGCAGCCGGCAAACGCGCGTCACCATCGAGCGCGACGAAGACGGCCGCCCAAGGGCCGTAGAGCGGCAAGGGGAGCATCCGCCTCCTCCCAGACGGGAGAGGCGCGTGTCTCCTCCGCCTGTTGACCACCCCTCTCTGGCGGGCCGCTTGGGCCGCCGCGAGGGGGTTGGGGAGAACGATGCCCGCCACCGCCTGGACAGTCTGGCTCGATCCCAGGCGGTTGAAGAAGAAGATGACCTCAGTCCGGCCTGCTTCGGACCTCGCATCCGCAACGAGCCTTTTCCCAAGGGCTTCTCGCTCCCCAGAGACACCCCCCCAAGTACAACGGATCAGTTAAACCAGAGGACTGGCTGGTGGATTACTCCACGGCGGTCAGCATAGCCACCGGCAACAGGCGTGTCGCGGTGAAGTATGTGCCCCTCATGCTCCAGGGCACGGCTCGGACGTGGCTGAACAGCCTTAAGCCCAATAGCATCAACGGCTGGCTGGACTTCACCGACGCCTTCACTCGCAACTTCACCGGCACCTACAAGCGTCCTCCCAAGCTGCGTCAGCTCTCCCTGTGTGTCCAAGGCCCAAACGAGTCGGCCCGCGACTATCGGACGCGCTGGGCAGAGCTGCGAAACTCTTGTGAGGGAGTGCACGAGGTGCAAGCAATCGAGTATTTCACGGACGGGTGCAGAGAAGGCACCTTACTCAAGCACCGGCTCCTGTGCGACGAGCCAGCCACGTTGGATGAACTGCTGAGCATAGGAGACAAGTACGCCACCGCTGACTCCTCCATGAAGATCGAGCTGCAAGTGGATGCTTCTGGCAAGATGACCTCTCCAACTTCCAAGACGCCGGCAGGAGAGTCCAGCTGGCGCCAGCAGACCAGCGACCAGAAGCGCAAGGCCCACGCGCCGGCTGCCAACAGCCGGTTGGTGGCAGCGGTTGACGGACAGCAGCCAGAAGCTCAAACAGGACCCAAGCGCCAGAAGGGCGGCAAACCGGTGTGGCAACCGGCCTTCTCCTTTGATCAAGCCTTGGACGCCCCCTGCAAGTTCCACAGTGGCGCGAAGACTTCCAACTACACGACGCGAAAGTGTCATTGGCTCACAAGAATCGCGAGGGGAGAAGCTCTGCCACCGCCGCCTGCTGGATAGTCGGCTCCTCCTCCTAATCCGCCGGGTGCCAGGCCTGGCTGCCAGGTCCAGGACGAGTTCACAGAAGAAAATGGAGCCTATGTTGTCTTCACCAGCCAGACGGATGATAGGCACAGCAGGCGCCAACAGCAAAGAGAAGTCAACATTATTGCCGTCGAGAACCCAGAATTCATGCATTGGTCTGAAAGGCCTGTCAGCTAGAGCCGAGAGGATCACCCAGATGTCATGCCATCGCCAGGGGCCTATGCCTTGGTCCTAGACGCCACTCTCTCCACTGACAGGCGGGCCTGTCGTTTCTCCCGGGCCCTGGTAGACGGCGACAGCAGCATCAACATCATGTACCAGGACACCATGGAGAAGTTGGGCATCAAAGAGAAGCAGCTTCAGCCTACCAGGACCGTGTTCCATGGCATTGTGCCAGGCCTCTCTTGCTCGCCAATCGGCAAGGCCAGAGTCGATGTCCTGTTTGGTGACAAGATGCGCTTCCGGAGGGAGCCGGTCTGGTTTGAAGTGGTGAACCTGGAAAGTCCATATCACGTGATCTTGGGCCGGCCAGCTCTTGCAAAGTTCATGGCCGTCCCCCATTATTCCTACCTCAAGATGAAGATGACTGGCCCCAAAGGGATAATCACCATAGCCGGGGACTACTAGAAGTCCATTGCATGCGCAACAGCCAGCAGCCACCTGGCGGAGACCCTTGTCGTGGCTGAGGAAAAGCGCCGTCTGGAGCGGCTGGTGGCAATGGCTGGCGAGTAGCCGGCCATACCAGCCGATCCTAGGGAGGCGGAGCCACAAGGCTCATTCCAGCCAGCCAAGGACACCAAGAAGATTGCCTTGGACCCGTCTCACCCGGAGCGATTTGTTGTCATAGGGTCAAGCCTAGATAGCAAATAGGAAAGCGAGGTCGTCGATTTCCTCCGTGAGAATTGGGACATCTTCGCATGGTCCCCCAAGGACATGCTAGGTGTCCCGACGGATTTCGCCAAGCACAAGTTGCATGTGAGAGAAGATGCAAAGCCTGTCAGACAGCCGCTGCGCCGCCTGTCAGAAGAGAAGAGAAGAGTCGTTGGGGAAGAAGTCGCCCGCCTGCTAGCAGCCGGCTTCATCATGGAAGTCTTTTATCCCGAGTGGCTTGCGAATCTAGTCCTGGTGCTGAAGAAGAACAACAAATGGCGCATGCGCATTGATTACACTAGCCTAAACAAAGCTTGCCCTAATGACCCGTTTGCTCTGCCGCGAATAGATCAAGTGATCGACTCCACAGCCGGATGCGAGCTGCTGTCTTTCCTTGATGCTTATTCGGGGTACCATCAAATCAAGCTTGATCCAGCTAACCGCCTGAAGACCGCCTTCCTCACGCCGTTTGGGGCCTTCTGCTACCTGACCATGACGTTCGGATTAAGAAATTCCGGTGCCACCTTTCAGCGTTGCATGCAGAAGTGTCTCCTCAAGCAGCTTGGCAGGAACACCCACATTTACGTGGACGATATTGTGGTGAAGACGGAGAAGAGAGGAACCCTTTTGGAGGATCTCCAGGAAACGTTTGAGAACCTGCGCCACTTTCGGATTAAGCTAAACCCGGAGAAATGCGTTTTCGGGGTACCGGCCGGCTAGCTACATGGTTTCTTGGTATCCGAATGCGGCATCGAGTGCAATTCGGCGAAGATCAAGGCCATTGAGAGGATGGAACGACCGACCCGTGTGCGGGATGTCCAGAGGTTCACGGGGTGCCTGGCGTCTCTCAGTCGTTTCATCAACCGGTTGGGAGAAAAGGCACTCCCCCTGTACCAACTGATGAAGAAGACCACGTGCTTCCAGTGGAACGACCAGGCAGACGAAGCTTTCCAGCAGCTCAAGCGACTGTTGTCTACCCCACATGTCCTGGCGGCACCAGCAGACAAGGAACCCATGTTCCTTTACATAGCCGCCACAAGCCGGGTGGTCAGCACTGTCATTGCAGTCGAGCGCCCAGAGGACGGCAGAGCCTTGCCCGTCCAGAGGCCCGTCTACTACTTGAGCGAAGTGCTGTCAGCATCCAAGCAGAACTACCCCCATTACCAGAAGATGTGCTACGACGTGTATTTCACCGCCAAGAAACTCAAGCAGTACTTCCAAGAGCATTATGTCACGGTCGTCTGCACGGCCCCGCTTGCTGAAATCATGGGGAACGGAGATGCCTCAGGAAGAGTGGCCAAGTGGGCCATTGAGCTGGCCCCCTTCACCATCTTCTACCAGCCACGCACCACCATCAAGTCACAAGCATTGGTCGACTTCCTCGTCGATTGGGCCGAAACCCAGTACCTGCCGCCTGTGCTAGACTCAACCCATTGGTGGATGCACTTTGACGGGAGCCGGCGTCGTCCTCACCTCCCCCAAAGGCGACAAGCTCAAGTATACCCTGCAGATCCACTTTGCCGCCTCCAACAACGTGGCCGAATACGAGGCACTTATCCACGAGCTCCAGATGGCCAAGGAGATTGGCATCCGCCAAGTGCTGTGCTACAGTGACTCAGACTTGGTTGTCCAGCAGTCGTCTGGGGACTAGGACGCCAAGGACGCGAACATGGCAAGCTATTGCTTCCTTGTCCAGCAGATCAGTGGACACTTTGATGGCTGCGAATTCCTCCACGTACCACGAGCTGATAACATGCAAGCCGGCACCTTGGCACGAATTGGCTCCACCCTCCAAGCAATACCAGCCGGTGTATCTCTCCAATGCCTGCGCAAACCGTCTATTAAGCCTTCACAAGAGTCGGAGTCAATCTTCATACCAGCCGACCCCGGGGCAGGCGGCCTCGCGGTTTCGGCTGCTGGCCCAGAGACTGCCCCAGCAGGCGGCCACGACACTCCAACTCCAACAGACGGACCACCTATAGCCACGCCAGCTCCTGGCCCGGGGACTGCTCCAGCAGATGGCCAGGAGACGCCGGCTCCAGCAGACGGCTCGGGGGCTTCGGATACACAGCAGGCGGCTCAGCCCAGCCCTCCACCTCCCAGCCCAACCACCCTGGTCTCTCTGGCCGAAGCAACTGGAGTCTCAGCGCCATCTTGGGCACAGCCAATCCTCACATTCCTGCTCAAAGGGGAGCTGCCAGCAGAAGAAACTTCGGCACGACAAGTTCAACGCCGGGCCTCAGCGTACACCATAGTTAACAAAGAGCTTGTCAGAAGAAGTGTGACGGGCGTCCTCCAGCGCTATGTAGAAGCAACAAAAGGGCTGGCTATCCTGAAGGACATTCACCAAGGGGAATGCGGCCACCACGCGGCCTCAAGGTCTCTCGTAGCCAAAGCTTTCCGCCACGGTTTCTTCTGGCCGACTGCTTTGGACGATGCCAAAGATTTGGTAAGAAAGTGCAACGGCTGCCAGCGCTTCAGCTCCAAGCAACACTTGCTGGCTTCTGCACTCAAGACAATTCCGATCACTTGGCCATTTGCCGTCTGGGGTCTGGATATGGTAGGACCTTTCAAGACTGCCAGAGGAGGCCTGACACACTTGCTCGTGGCAATAGATAAATTCACCAAGTGGATCGAAGCCAAGCCAATCAAGAAACTCAATGTCCCAACTGCTGTGACATTCATTGCAGACATCACAGTCCGGTATGGTATACCGCACAGCATCATCACCGACAACGGCACAAATTTTGCCAAAGGCGCACTTGCCAGTTTCTGTGCAACACAGGGCATCCGACTGGACCTAGCGTCCGTTGCCCACCCACAGTCTAACGGCCAAGTCGAGCGCACCAACAGCCTCATCATGTCCGGCATCAAGCCCCGGCTGGTCAAACCTTTGGAGCGGTCGGCCGGCTGCTGGATCGAAGAACTGTCGTCTGTCCTGTGGAGCCTCAGAACCACTCCGAACAAATCCACCGGCTTCACTGCTTTCTTCCTCGTCTATGGGGCCGAGACTGTCATCCCAACGGACATTGAGTTTGACTCGCCTCGCGTCAGCATGTATACGGAAGCTGAAGCCAAATAAGCACACGAAGACGGCGTGGACCTGCTGGAGGAGGCCCGGCTGGTAGCCCTCAGCCTCTCCACCATCTACCAGCAGGGTCTCCGCCGCTATCACAGCCGGTGAGTCAAGACACGCTCCTTCCGCGAGGGAGACCTTGTGCTCCGGCTGATCCAGCGAACAGCCGGCCAGCACAAGCTCTCGGCTCCTTGGGAAGGACCGTTCATCATCAGCAAGGTACTAGGCAACGATGCCTACTACCTCATCAACGCCCAGAAGCCAAGAGCGCGCAAGAGAGACGACTCAGGCAAGGAGTCGAAGCGCCCATGGAACGCAAACCTTCTTCGTCGCTTCTATAGCTGAAAGACAATATGTGTCGTGCTATCTAAAGTTATTTTGAGAATCAGTGGGACCCCCGAGGAGTTCTCGGGGACTGCCCAACCCTTTATCTATAGGATAAGAATTATGCCTGTGAATGATTGTTGTTCACTCCTTTGTCCGGCACCGGAGCCTAGCAGACGGCTTGGGGACTGGCCGCCTAAGCCCTATGTCTAGGGAATTCTCCTTAAAAAGTCAGACAAGTAATGTGATGGCATCCAAGCCCTCTCCTGCATCAAGTCACAGACTCGCAGAACGCGGTTGTCCGGCTGGCAGGAGCCAAAGGCAAGAAATGGTGCCCACATGAAAAATGGCTAAGGAAAAAAGACATAGGGCCAGCCGGCCTCTCACACGAATCGCCGGCTGTCAAGCAGCCGGCCAGCCGGTTCTACGTTTGGCTAGACCGCCTTCCAGAAGGCGAGATACTTGCCCACCCCGAAAGCAGCCAAGCCCCTGACCCAGCCACAGAACCACAGAGTGGTTGTCTGGCTGGCAGGGCGGCAGTTCAAAGAGACGGCAAGAAGAAAATCGCCACAAGGAAACTAGGGCAAGGCTAATCCTAGGACTCGGCACAATTGCATAAAAACGATGGAGCATTAAAAAGAATATTTACATCCAAAAGGCCTTAAGAGCCGCCTTGCAGTAATAACTTACTGATACGATACACCCAGCGGGTGGAATTGTTTGGATTAACCCTACAAGTCTTACAGGGAAGCAGAAGATACAAAAGAAAAACTTAAGGTGCAGCAGGCTGGGCAGGTGGCACGACGGAGCCGGCTTCCGGGGAGGCCGCCTGGTGGGTTTCGGTCTGGCCGTCTCCTGCGGCAGGCGGGGCCATCACTCCTGGCCCGCTTGTCGAGCATTGGTCATGCTGGCGACTGGCTGTTGGGTCCGCCTCCTGGGAACTGGTCTCCTCGTCGCTGCCTTCCTCCTCCGCGTCACCTTCGCTGGAGGCGATCTCTTCGTCCGGCTCCTTCGACGCCGCCAAGTCCAGCCCGAAGTTGCCAGGCGGCACCACATGGCCCCTGTCATCCAACTCCGGGATGAAGATGGAGGTGTCGGCGTATTCGGCGAGGGCGGCGGCACGTTGGACGAGCTCCTTCTGCTCCACGGCCAGCTCAGGTTGGGCCTCGGCACGGAAGGTCTCTAGCTGCTCAAGGCTCAAGCCAGGATACCAGCTCTTGGCGAACTCGAGGGCGGTCCGCGCGCCAGCCGTTGCTGCTGAGCCCTTCCAGGCCTCGAAGCGTTGTCCGGCCGCCTCCAGCCGGGTGGCCGTCCGACTAGGAGTGCGAAGTGTTGGCACACCTGGCCAGAGGGCGGCCAGGACCTGGGCGCCAGCACGCTGCAGCCGGCGAAGCAGACGGCGGACTGGCAGAAGACGCACCCGAATGGCAAGAAGCTCCTCGGCCGGGGTCCTAGGCGCGTTGGGCGCGATCGCCCGGCCCGCCTGGCGCCTCGCAGCACGCTCGGCTTCGATGGCCTGGGTGGCGGCCACGGAATAGCCCGGGAAGAACTCTGCCAAAACTAGAAGAAGGATCAGAAGAAAAGAAAGATGGCTGTTGCAAACGGCGAATACAAGATAAAAAGGCAGACTTCTTACCGTCGACCATGTCTCCAATGGCTACATAGCCGTCTTGGAGAGCCGCCTCCTTCTCGGCCCAATTCGAGTGCTCAGTCTCGAATTCGGCCGGCAGAAGTGATTCAGCATCAGACATCTTGCCAAGCTCGGCCTTGTGAGCCGCCGCCTGGTCCGCCAGCTCCTTGGCCAGGCGGTCGCGGTCCTAAGCGGCAAGACCACGCTCCCACTCCTTAGCAGCCAGCTCCGCCTGGGCCTCACCCAGCTGGTTGCGGAGACCGGCTGCGACCGCTGGCAAGGGAGAAAAAAGAAAACGAATATCAGCAGCAAAAAGATAACCTTGGAGTTCCAAGCCGCCTGCTCAGCAGCCGGCTCGGAACTCGGGGACTACACCCAGCGGGTGCGCTGACGCGCCCCCGCAAGGAGAAGAGGAGACACTCACCTCGGCTGTCTGCCAAGGCAGCCCGCAGCTGCGTCAGCTCTTGGCGATGAGCGTTGTAGGAGGCCACGCAGAGGTTGTGGTACTCCTGCAACAAGAAGCAAGATCAGCACATGACGTACGCCTTGGAGTTCCAAGCCACCTGCTCAGCAGCCGGCTCGGAACTCGGGGACTACACCCAGTGGGTGCGCTGACGCGCCCCCACAGAAGAAATTGAAGGAATAAAAATAGAAGAAAACGAAGCACACATACCCGAATGGAGGACCGCGTGGCGACGAACTCCTGTACCGCCGTCTGCACGACGTTGCCCAAGGAGTTGATGTGGTCCAGGACGTCCCGCGAAGCGACGATCCACGCGCCGCCTCCTCCGGACCTTCAACTTGATGGCGCCGCGCTGGTCGCCTCGTTCTCCGGCGCGGACGAGCTAGCCCCGGCGACCTCCACCTGCTGGGGCATAGAGACCGCCCTCGCAAGGCGTCGGCGGGCTGGGCCTCGGGGGGGACGGTTGCGGGCCAATCACCAGCGCGCCCCCAACCGGCGGCACCTCCGTCCCCGCTGGCCGGCTGCCCTGCTCCCCAGCAGGCAGCGTGAGGGGTGGTGGCGGCGTCTCCAGAATGACGCAGTCGTCCCCCCTATCGCCTGGGGCCGTCTGCTTGTCAGCAGCCGGCGCCTGGGCCGATGGCTCCAGAGACCCCGACTCCGGGTGGACGGCGTGGCTCGCTGGCTACTGAGGGCCCTTTCCCCGCTCTCGGACTCGGGCGGCGTCTGTCTCGGCCTTCTTGGCAGCTTCGGCCTCCGCCTGGGCGGCGGCATCAGCCGCCGCTCGTGCACGCTCCGCGGCCTTGCGCTCCTCGCGCGCCTCGTGGGCATTCCTCTCTGTCGCCTCTCGGAGCGCGGCGGCTGGGTCCACTCGAAGGGGCGTAGGAGGGGCATTTGGGCCTCCCACAACAGGGCCCGCTGGCACCCATGAAAGGGAAAGCGGCTCCGCTGTGCAGATATCCCCAGGGAACGGAGGGTCAGCCAAGAAGGGATCAGCTGAGAAAAATGATTACCACGCAAAGAAGGAACGAAGAATACTTACCCGGACACAATCGGCCTGGCCTTGGGCTTCTTTGGCATGTTTGCCCTGGCGGCCACCTCCCGACGCCTCGTGGCGGCGGTCGACAGCTGGAGCTTCTTGGGTGGGGCACCAGTCGGCCCTGATGAGGACCGCCGTTTCCCACCGCCGGCTCTGCCAGACGGTCCGGCCTGCTAGCTGGCGCGGACGGGTGCCTCCTCCATCTCCTCGTCATCATCCGGCCAGCTCTCAAGGCCGCCTTCTGGCAGGGCACCCGATGGCTGGCCCCCGCCGCCCGTCACCTCTTCCTCCTCCATGGCGGCGGCGGCCCCAAGATCGAGGTCGCTTGTATCGCTCTGGGAGCGATCCGGCTCCAGGGAGCGGCCCAGTTGGTTAGAGCCCGGTGTCGGCTGGCCAGGGAAAATCTGAGCAAAATATCAAGACCAGACGGCTACGGCAGCCGGACAAAGAAGAAAGAAAACAGAAGGATGAAAAGCTTACTGCGGGCGGCCGGTTGTTGTGGTTGTACGGAGGCTTGCCGAAGGCCCGGCCGGAGTCGGAGACCTTGCAGCTGGAGATGTGGTTCACCAGACGGGCCACCTCCCCATAGGGCAGGGGCTTGGTGCACGTCTGGCTGGGGTCCCGGCGCCCGCTCATGTCGCAGATAAGGTGAGGGCGGCGCTGTAGCGGCAGCACCCGGCTCTCAGCAAACGTGAGCAGCAGATCTGCGAAGTCCAAGCCCTCGTCGTCTCTCAGCTCCCGAAGACGGCGCAGTGCGATGGAGGCGCCCTCAATGAGGGTGGTAGGCCGGGTCTTCCAGGAGTCCCGAGGCTCGGCAGGCGGCCCCGGCACCCACTCCGGCAGGCAGACGAAATCTTGCTCGGGGTCGACGTTGGAGACGTAGAAGTACGTCTTCTGCCATTGCTTCACCGACCCCACGAGCTTCGGCGCCGGGAAGAAGTTCTTCGCCCTAGTGCGCTTCACCGCGATGCACCCCCCGCACTGGGCGGCCACGCTCTGGACGGCAGTGCCGAGCTTCACGTAGAAGAGCTCCGTCCAGAGCTCAATGGCGGGGAGAATGCCGAGGTAGGCTTCGCAGAGGACGACGAAGGATGAGAGAGTCATCACCGTGTTTGGCGTGAGGTGATGAGGTTGGATGTGGAAGAAGTCGAGGAAGGAGCGGAAGAAGCCGCTCGCCGGCAGGCCAAATCCCCACGGAAAGTGCGAGCAGAAGATGACCCGCTCGCCTTGCCGCGGGGCCGGCCTGATCTCCGCCACCGGCGGCAGGCGCACGGCGACCCTGTCGGCCGGGGGCAGCTTCCGCGACCGCCGGAGGACGTCAACATGCTCCTGCAGGACCTCGCTGCCGTCCCACTGGCCATGGCGTCAGGGAGGTGCCGGAACGGACATGGCTTGGGCGGCGGCTCGCTGCGACGACGACGAGAAGGGCGAGGAAGAAGAAGGAGGATGGGGGAGAGTGAGCACAAGAACGGCGCCAGCCCTCTCCCCCGACCTATATATAGGCCCGGGCGGCGAAAGCGAGGGGGCAGGCGTGGGATTAACCGCTCCACGTCCCGCACGGCCCCCGATTTTCTCGCGCCTAATCCGCGCGCATTAAATGCGCGTGGGAGGGTAATCGATTACCCCTGCCACTGTGGATCCGCGCGGGGCCCAAGGCCCCTAGTGGCGGGCCCCGGCCCACTATTACGTCATGTCGCGCGCGTGGGCTGGCAGGCCGACACGACAAGACGGTGATGCGTGGGAGCTGCCAACAGTCTGCGGGCCTGTTCGACTGCCCGCTGACCAGGCGGTGCCTTCTCACCGAAGAATCTAAGACGACGGTTCGGCTGCTGGGAGCCGGCTCCAGCGGCGCAGGGCCGGCTGTCAGCAGACGGATATCCTTAGCAGACAAATGAAGGACGATGGGCCTGCCTGAGGGGGGAAGCTGCTAGAACCCCTCGGCACCTCCAGCACCCGCCTCGGAGTTCCACCAGCTTCGGGGACTACTGTCGGAGATATTGACCATGGGTACCCTCGGCACCTACCCTTGGTATTTTAAGACAAATGACAGCCGCCTGGTCCACTGCGGCCGTCTGCTCATCGAGCCACCTCCTAGGGTAGCCTGCCCTAGGAGCCGGCTACCAGCAGGCGACAGGGACCCGACAGGCGGCGACACAAGCACGACCAGCCAGCAGACGGCCCCGCACTCCTTCCTAAGGATACACGCTGGGGGGGCTGCGCGACGGAGGCATGGATACAGGAGAACATGTCCTTAGAAGATCTATAAGGGCGTGGCTACAGTGGCCGCGTACCTTATGAATATCTCCTAAACGGCGGGTCACTGTAGCCACGCTGCTCGTGACCAAGCACCGGACAGAGGGGGCCACGATCCCACTACCCGCAAACGGCGGGGCCAGCAGGCGGCTGGCCCCATCGGTCAGCGGGTAGCTCATGAACAAGCCGCCACTGGCAGACGGCCGGGGGAGATGGCCGCCTGGTAACAGACGGCAAACCTCACCCTAGAAGTCCGAGCCTCATCAAGATGACAGGATAGGGCGAGGCGGCAGCGTACGACGGGAGGCGATGGTACTGTAGCCACTTCCTTCTCGACGAGGCTGTCGTCAGCTGAAGCATGTCCACAGTGAAATAAAATCACATAGGGCCCGCAGGCGGCGGGCCCCAGCAAACAGGCGGCAAAGCCGGCGCCAGAAGACACTGACGACTGGGAGCCACACCGTCAAGATTACCATTGTACCCCTGGGGGTAGGCCTATATAAACCCCCAGGGTCCTCCATGAGGAGGGGGAGAGAGAAGATCACGAGGTTGAACCCTAGAATAGAGAGATAGGAGGTGAGCTAGCCTTGTTCATCTTCTTCCTTTGAACCACACAGCTCAAGGAGCAATCTTGTGGCTACCTTAGTGAGATCAGTCATGACGCGGAGCCCCCGCAGAGCAGGACTAGGGGTGTTATCTCCTCGGAGAGCCCTGAACCTGGGTAAGATTCGTAGGCGTCCTAAGTTCCGCTTTATCCCGCTTCCCGAGCCCGGCGACGTTCTTTTGACCCCATGCATGATAAGCCATCCGTTGGCATATGTCGTTCCAAAACCCCGACAGCATTAGTAATGAGGACACTAATGGCGCACCAGTATCTGGTGCGCCACTGCTATATAGCAATGACGCACCACATGCATGGTGCACCATTAGTGTCAATATCATCTATAGCCCTTTTCCTAGTAGTGGTTTGGCTAGGAGGTACAAAAGTGATCCAGGAGTAGATCACTTCACAGCAGTCAAAATTATCCTTAATTACTAGATGACTAAGGAAATGTTTTCTCCATTATGGAGGTGATAAAGAGTTCGTCGTAAAGAGTTACACCGATGCAAGCTTTACACTATTCCAGATGACTCTAAGTATCAATCTGGATGCATATTGGAAGTGGGAGCAATTAGCTAGAGTAGCTCCATGCAGAGCATTGTAGACATAGAAATTTGCGAAATATATACGGATCTGTATGTAAGAGACCCGTTGACTAAACCTCTCTCACAAGCAAAACATGGTCACACCTTAGTATTCTTTGGGTGTTAATCACATGGCGATGTGAACTAGATTACTGACTCCAGTAAACCTTTTTGGGTATTGGTCACATGGCGATGTGAAATATAAAGTGTTAAGTCACATGGTGATGTGAACTATTGGTGTTAATCACATGGTGATGTGATCTAGATTATTGGCTCTAGTGCAAGTGGGAGATTGAAGGAAATATGCCCTAGAGGCAATAATAAAGTTATTATTTATTTCCTTATATCATGATAAATGTTTATTATTCATGCTAGAATTGTATTAACCGAAAACTTAGTACATGTGTGAATATATAGACAAAACAGAGTGTCCCTAGTATGCCTCTACTAGACTAGCTCATTGATCAAATATTGTTATGTTTCCTAGCCATAGACATGTGTTGTCATTTGATCAACGAGATCACATCATTAGGAGAATGATGTGATGGACAAGACCCATTCGTTAGCATCGCACTATGATCGTTTAGTTTTACTGCTATTGCTTTCTTCATGACTTATACATGTTCCTATGACTATGAGATTATGCAACTCCCGAATACCGGAGGAACACCTTGTGTGCTATCAAACGTCACAACGTAACTGGGTGATTATAAAGATGCTCTATAGGTGTCTCCGAAAGTGTTCGTGGTGTTGGCATAGATCAAGAATAGGATTTGTCACTCCGAGTGTAGGAGAGGTATCTCTGGGCCCTCTCGGTAATGCACATCATAATAAGCCTTGCAAGCAAAAGACTAATGAGTTAGTCACGAGATGATGTATTACGGAACGAGTAAAGAGACTTGCCGGTAACGAGATTGAACTAGGTATCGAGATACCGACGATCGAATCTCGGTCAAATAACATACCGATGACAAAGGGAACAACGTATGTTGTTATGCGGTTTGACCGATAAAGATCTTCGTAGAATACGTAGGGGCCAATATGAGCATCCAGGTTCCGCTATTGGTTATTGATCGGAGATGAGTCTCGATCATGTCCACATAGTTCTCGAACCCGTAGGGTCCGCACGCTTAACGTTTGATGACGATCGGTATTATGAGTTTATGTGTTTTGATGTACCGAAGGTAGTTCGGAGTCCCGGATGAGATCAGAGACATGACGAGGAGTCTCAAAATGGTTGAGCCGTAAAGATCGATATATTGGACGACTATATTCAGACATCGGAAAGGTTTCGAGTAATCCGGGGATTTTTCGGAGTATCGGCGGAGTTACGGGAATACGGGAGTACATATGGGCCTTACTGGGCTTTAAGGGAAAAAGAGGAGAAGCCACGAGGTCTAGCCGCGCGCCCCATGGGCCTAGTCCGAATTGGACTAGGGAAGGGGCTGTGCCCCCTCTTTCCTTCTCCTCCCCCTCTCCTTCCTTCCCCTCCTAGTAGGACTAGGAAAGGAGGAGGATTCCTCCTCCCTTTGGCACGCCTAGAGAGGCCGACCGGCCTCCCCCTTGCTCCTTTATATAGGGGGGCAGGGGGCACCTCTAGACACACAAGTTGATCAAGTTGATCTCTCCCTACCGTGTGTGATGCCCCCCTTCACAGAAACACACCTCGGTCATATCGTTGCAGTGCTTCGACGAAGCCCTGCGATGGTAACTTCATCATATCCGTCACCACGCCGTCGTGCTGACGAAACTCTCCCGTGAAGCTCAACTAGATCAAGAGCTCGTGGGACGTCATCAAGCTAAACGTGTGCTGAACGCAGAGGTGCCGTACGTTCGGTGCTTGATCGGTTGGATGGCGATGAAGTTCGACTACATCAACTGCGTCACTAGACGCTTCCGCTTTCGGTCTACAAGGGTACGTAGATAGATCTAGCGCGATCGTAGGAAAATTTTGAAATACTACATTACCTAACAATGTGTACATCCGAGAGGCGGCGGCGGACGGTGGTGCGACGGCGCGGAGGCACGCCGGTGATGGGGCGGCGGCTAGGGTTGTGACTTGTGATAGTAGAGGAGGAGTTGTGGGCGTTCGTTTCTGTACGAGTAGAGGAGTCGGGCCACCAGGTGAGGGAAACGATTCGACCGAGGTATACTTCGCGATGGCATTAGCACCGTAATTTTGAGCAACTCCTGATTCTACTTTTTGCGAAGCTACGCCAGCCCAGCTTCTCGTCTCCGCGATGATTGCACTGTCGAATCCTCGTCTCCGTGGAGCCAGCTTATTGAAGCAGAGGCGTTCGCTGCAGCTTCTCGGAGCAGTTTTGGGAACACAGCTCGTGGACTACTTCCGAACGGGCCCTTAATGAGCCTCATGATCCAAGGAGCGTAGAGCTTGAGGCCAAATAGATCAGCGGCAGAGGCAGCCAGTTGGCACAGGAAGAAGTCATGTGTATTGAAGCGGGTGCCATTCACAATGTGGAATACCAAAGTTTTCATGACGCCAGTCAGTGCAGCTTCAGATGAGTGTCCCTTAGGACCAAGAGTACGCCTCAAAATATGGTATATTGTGCGAGGTAAGTACTCAAGGTCTTGGACAAACAATTCTTTTGGAAGATTAGCATCAGGGGGCAGTGCCTTCATCATGCTCAGCATTTCGCTCATGTTAGGTTCAGCTTTCTTGAAGACGCATCGGAGCTCTTTCTGATGCAGAGAGCAGCCTGGTTCGTATAACTCACCAAGAGTGGGCAAGGAAGTAAGCTCAAGGAGTGTCTGAGCATTGGTTTCATAATGACTGTCACCTGACATCCACTCAAGGACCCATGTCTTCGGATCCCTGCTATATCCTCTGATATGCAGAGTGGCATAAAATTGCAGCAGAAGCTCTTCATTCCAATGTTCCTTGGCAGTGACAAAGGGAAGCGGACCAACTTCTCTGAAGCAATCAAGAGCGTCTTCAAGGTAGGGCAGTCCAGCAATGGCATCACAATCAAAACGTTGATGCGGAAAAATCCGGTCCTGATAATACAGAATACATGAGTAATAGCTTCGTTGCTGAAAGCTCCAGAACCTATCAGAAGAAATCTTGAGCTTCTTGTATGCGTTTGCTACCTCTCGAGCTTGCGTTGTATTCCCTCGAAGAGGAAAGGGAGATGCAGCACAGTAGCATAAGTATTTAACTCAGTGTTTGAGAACCAAGGTATCAATCTAGTAGGAGACCACGCGCCAGTCCCTCGCACCTGCACAAACAAATAAGAACTTCGCAACCAACGCGATAAGGGGTTGTCAATCCCTTTACGGTCACTTACGAGAGTGAGATCTGATAGAGATGATAATTATATTTTTGGTATTTTTGGTTTAATATAACAGCAAATAAAATCAAGAAAAGTAAAGTAGATGTAGATTGATATATTGAGAATAGACCCGGGGGCCATAGTTTTCTCTAGTGGCTTCTCTCGTGATAGTGGTATTCTACGGCGGGTAAACAAATTACTGTCGAGCAATTGATAGAAAAGCGAATAATTACGAGACTATCTAGGCATGATCATTGTATATAGGCATCACGTCCGAGACAAGTAGACCGAAATGATTCTGCATCTACTACTATTACTCCACACATCGACCGCTATCCAGCATGCATCTAGTGTATTGAGTTCATACGAACAGAGTAACGCCTTAAGCAAGATGACATGATGTAGAGGGATAAACTCAAGAAATATGATGAAACCCTATCTTTTTATCATCGATGGCAACAATACAATACGTGCCTTGCTGCCCCTACAGTCACTGGGAAAGGACACCGCAAAATTGAACCCAAAGCCAAGCACTTCTCCCATTGCAAGAACTATAGATCTAGTAGGCCAAACCAAACCAATAATTTGAAGAGACTTGCAAGGATATTATGAGCACACATAAAAGTTTCAGAGAAGAACCAAATATCTTTCATAGATAACCTTGATCATGAACTCACAATTCATCGGATCTCGACAAACACACCGCAAAAAGAGATTACATCGAATAGATCTCCTCGGAGACCAAGGAGAATTTTGTATTGAGATCCAGAGAGAGAGAAGAAGCCATCTAGATACTAGCTATGGACCCGAAGGTCTGTGATAAACTACTCACAACTTATGGTGAGGGCGATGATGATGATGATGATGAAGGCCTCCGTGATGGATCCCCCTCCCGGAACAAGCTCCAAGATGGGATCTCCACGGGAAGAGAAGCTACGGCGGTGGAATTAGGGTTTTCTCTCTGCGTATGGAGTTTCTGGGGTACGTAGGTATATATAGGAAGAAGGAGGGCACCAGGGGCCGTGTGGGCCAGCCTCGAGGCAAGGGGGCGCGCCCCCACCCTCGAGGGCAGCCCAGTTGTCCCCTTACTTGGTCCTTGATACGTCCAAAATGTATCTATAATTTCTGCTTGCTCCAGCTATGATATTTATGCACTTCCATACACTTTTGATCATATTTGGACTAACCTACTAATGGTTGCAAAAATGCACAATGTTCTTGTTTTACACTTTATTGTGTAGGAATTACTTGGAAATTGACAAAAACGCAAAAGGAGTTGTATTGGAGTAGGACTCTGACTTTCCTGAAATCTGTCTGAGAATGTGTTTTAAATAAGGTCACGTTCTGGCCCGATGATGACGTCTAACGGAAAAAGTCTAGTTGCGAAAGTTGTGGGGAATTTCGAGGCGATGCTTCTGGATATAAAATTCTTCCAAATCGGAGTCCGGACGGCCGAGTAAAGCCCGTTTTACTGAAGCCCAAAATCTGATGACGGGAATCCGAGAGTCTATATAAAGAGAGGAAACCTAGGTCACCAAGGGCCACGAATTTTCCTCCTCCCGAGCCGCCGTCTTGGAGGGGAGGACCAGCACCATTGCAGCACCATCCACAAGGAAGAAGGGGGGGCCAAGGAGCCGCTGCCCCCTAGGGCCGCCGCCGCCCCCTAGGGCCGCCGCCGCCCCCTAGGGCCGCCGCCGCCGCGCCCCCAAGGGCCGCCGCCGCCGCCTCCGTGGCTGCCGCCGGCCGTCTCCTCCTCGCGGGGCTGCACCTCTCCATCAACACCATCATCAACCTCCTCCTCACCATGTACATGCGTGAGTAGTTTCCTCCGGGGCTGAGGGCTCGTACGTGTAGCTATGTGGTTATCTCTCTCTCCCATGATGTGATCTTCGTTGTGATCATAGGCTATGTTAATCTAGGGTGATCCCATGATATTTCCCCTTCCTCTATGTATTGGATTGATGTACTCACTTGTCTTTATCTAGTATAATCCCCGAGACCAAGGTGACAGCGGTCTATTGGACATGGATTAGAAAAATATTTTCATGAGTGATTTCCTCTCTTGTATGTTGATTGAGGATTGAGAGTCTCTTGGTGCTTGTCTTTGACTATCCTTTAGATATGTTGTGGTGATTGTGGGACTCTCTTTGGATGGCCGCGGTGACATTGGGAAATCCTTAGATTGAGAACTACGAACTTTGAGGTGTGCTTTTGTAGCCCTACATAATTCTCGTCCTCTCTTGACCACGAAGGAATGACCTCCGGGTGCATCTCCATTGCATGTTTTATGGGAAATATCATGTGAATCGATTATGTTAATGTTGTTGGAAGTTGGCTCTAGTGAAAGTATGATCCCTAGGCCTTGTTTCCACCATTGCAATACCATTTGTGCTCACGTTTACCACTTGTTTGCTTGCTGCACTTTTTATTACAGATTTATATTACTTTGCTTTGCCACTCCTATCATCCATATTTTACCATCTCTTCGCCGAACTAGTGCACCTATACAACTCCTAGTTGTATTAGGTGTGTTGGGGACACAAGAGACTTCTTGTATCTTAGTTGCAGGGTTGCTTGAGAGAGACCATCTTCAACCTCTACTTCCCTGAGTTCGATAAACCTTAGGTCATCCACTTGAGGGAAATTGCTGCTGTCCTACAAACCTCTGCGCTTGGAGGCCCAACATAGTCTACAAGAGTAGAAGCGTGTGTAGACATCAAGCTATTTCTGGCGCCGTTGCCGGGGAAGTGAGTGCTTGAAGGTATATCTTTAGATCTTGCAATTAAATCTTTTTGTTTCTTGTTTTTATTTCACTAGTTATGTTTATGGAAAACCGCATTCTTAGTTCGTTGCTTGTGGGAAGACGCCCCACACCTGTGGTGGTTGCTCCTCCCCCTGCTGAAATTGTGCCCTATAAAATACCAGCTGGTATTATCGATTATATTTTTGCTAATCGTTATGCAGGAGACAGACATCCCGGTGAACACTTGCTATATCTGTCACAATTATGTTCATTATTTAAGCTTGGAGGTGTATCAAGGGAGTTTGTCATGAGGAAATTGTTCGCCGTATCACTTATAGATAAAGCTTCAGATTGGTATAAGCTTCTCGATAACTCGCACTTGCTTGATTGGCAAGAGCTTATGTCTCTCTTTTATACTAATTTTTATCCTCTTCCTGAAATTCATCGAGACAGGAACTATATCTATAACTTTAGGTCTCGTGACGGAGAAAGCATTGCTCAAGCTTGGGGGAGACTGAAAACGTTAATGCTAAAAAGTCCTAACCATGGGCTCCCCAAAGATGCTTATGTGGAGAGTAAGAGTACCTTTTTGCATGTGGATAATGGTAACAATGCTTTATGTGATGCTTATATTGTTGAGTTTATTTGTGATCCCACTGAAAATTATTATGAGAAGGGAACATATGCTTATAGATATTTCAATAATATTAAGTTCCCTCTCTTTATGTTGAAGGTTTTGAAGCTGCACTTGTTTTGTCTTCCTATGCTTATTGCTTTGTGCTTCAATGAATTATTCCATTGCAATATTCCTATGCATAGGAAGCATGTTAGGCTTAAATGTATTTGGTATTTGCTTCTTGATGCTCTCTTTTGTTCTTCAACTCTTATTCCTACGAGAGCATCATTAAAGTCTTAAGCCTATCTTTATGGCTATAAAGAAAGAGCTCTAGGGAGACAACCCTTGTTATCTTTGCTTTCAGTTTTTAGTGGTCTTGATGTTTGTTACTACTGTAGCAACATCATTGTATCTTTATTTTTCAGCTTTGTGCCAAGTTTTGCCTCTGATTGCAAGAAAGTTCAAAAGTTGTGACGTGTTGTCCAGGAAACAGATTCTGTCCTTGGACAGGAAAATTCGTATAAAATCACTAGATCATCTTTTTGGTCTGAATTGTTTCGACAGCGTGCTCTATACAATTGGCTTTCGGGCGTCTGTTCTGAGTTTTTTGATTTGAGTTGCAGAAGTGCCCCGAAAAAATCATTTACTACCTGCTGGTCTGTTTTTCACAGATTCTGCCATGTTTTGCCTTTTCTTCGTTTTGCAAACCTTGAGCTTGCTTTTTCTTTGCAAAAACCTTTTGGCAATCTTGAGAAACAGTAGACCTTCAAGAATATCCTTATTTCCAGCAAGGAACAATTATTTTAGTATGGGTACTAACCTCGCTAATCAGATTATGATGAGTTATGTATGAAGGGAGTTTTCAAGTGTGCGAGGGAAGATGATAAAAAGATTCAGGAGTGTCAAACGCTCAAGCTTGGGGATGCCCCCGTGCACCCCCAAGAAATATTCAAGAAGACTCAAGCGTCTAAGCTTGGGGATGCCCCCGTGCATCCCCTTCTCCATCAACAATTATCAGTTCGTATTTCGTTCCACTATATTTTTATCACTTCATGTGTTATGTGCTATGCTTGGAGCGTCTTGCTTTTAGTTTCCTTTTTAGTTTTCTTTAGCTTTGCTTGCTGTTCATAACGAGTTGGAACTCAGCTTTCTTTGTGTGGGAGAGAAACACGCTTCACTTCAACCTAGAACACAACATAGAATTTTCATGTCTATCTTTGATGTGTGTGTTCTTTGTCTTTCAATAGCTACTATCATGTTCAGCTCTTAGTTTTCATGCTTTACTTTTTAAAAGAGCTTTTGTTTAGTTGGTTGCTGGAACTCTCTTTAGTTATCATGCTTACCTTGTTAAGAGAGTTGGCTTCTGTTGCACTGGTTGATATGTCTATGATAAAAATGCTATGTGCATAATGGTGCTTAGTAGTTCATGTTTTCTTTTGGTTACTCTCAAATAGCTGGGGGTTTCTTAATGTGTTATTGAAGTACCAACATGATTTGTTTGCCTATGATGTGGTATGGTTTAGTGGTATCTTCCTCCAAGAATTTATTTTGATTGACTTGGTGTATGCTCACGCATATTTAAGACTGTAAAGAAAGTCTATCAAGCCTTGATGATCTTTAATTTCTGAGTAGCAATATAACTTCCATGCCTGATTCAATGTTGCTTTGTCGCTCTGCATGATTATGACCGTCATTGCTCTTTTAGTTGGTCGCTCCCAGTCTATTGCTAACCTTCGCCTGTACTAAGCGGACTGACTGCTTGTGCATCCAAAATCCTTTAAACCAGTTATGCCATATGAGTCCACCATACCTTCCTATACATGGTATTTACCTGCCATTCCTAACGAAGACTTTCATGTACCATCTCGAAATTATTCAAAAAAGCATTTCTCTTTTGTGCCTCTGTTTTAGCTCATGAGGAAGTAGTAGTTAATTCATGATCTTTTTAAGTTGGACAAGCTTCACCCCGGGATTGCATGTCTAATGTGCAAACCCATAATACGAGAAGGAACTGGCATAGAGTGCGCCTGGCTCATTAAAAAATTATACAACAAACAAACCCTCCTTCACGCTTTGTTCATGAGAAATCAGAAAACTTTGGCAGTGATAAACAAAGGAGATTAAGAGGATGTGATCGTCCTCATGCGGGAGCCGTTCCTTGAAACTTGTCCAGCCCAAGAAGTAATTGAGTTATCTACTAGCATTCGTTGACGAAATATGCATATTCTAAAAAAAATAATGTTTACCTCTGTTTTTAAAACCAAGAGCTCTGGTACATGTTTTGTCTTTGTTTCCGACCACGGATTTTCAACCTTGCCAACAAAAGCCACGGTTCGAGAGTCTCCACCTTCTTTCTTTAAAGCACCAACTATTGAGAGCATGATTGTCATTCCGAGTGTAATGTGCATTGTCCCAAAGTACCATTGTCTTTTGCATGATTATGATATCGTTTATTCTGAAATCACTGTATCTAGTCGTCACTTAAACTTTGGAGGTGCCCCTGCATTTATGTTTTGCTTCACTAAAGGGGGCAAGCGAGGTATCACTTTTTCATGTTTGCACACCATGCTCACTACAAATCTATTGAGTGTTTCAATATCATATTGTAAAACTTTCAGTTCTTTGTGATTTTCTCATGAGGCAACTTAATTACTACAGACTCATTGTCTCAGTAAGCACTTGTCAAGTGACTGTAAAAAGTCCTTATATGGTTAATAGCATGTCACCACATAAATTATGCTTGTTATCATTTACCTACTCGAGGACGAGCAGGAATTAAGCTTGGGGATGTTGATACGTTCAAAACGTATCTATAATTTACGCTTGCTCCATGCCTTTTTTGTGTGATATTGCTATGATATTTATGCACTTCCATACACTTTTGATCATATTTGGACTAACCTACTAATGGTTGCAAAAATGCACAATATTCTTGTTTTACACTTTATTGTGTAGGAATTACTTGGAAATTGACAAAAACGCAAAAGGAGTCGTATTGGAGTAGGACTCTGACTTTCCTGAAATCTGTCTGAGAACGTTTTTTAAAAATGGTCACGTTCCGGCCCGAAGACGACGTCAAACGGAAAAAGTCTAGTTGCGAACGTTGTGGGGAATTTCGAGGCGATGCTTCTGGATATAAAATTCGTCCAAATTGGAGTCCGGACGGCCGAGTAAAGCCCGTTTTACTAAAGCCCAAAATCTGATGACGGGAATCCGAGAGTCTATATAAAGAGAGGAAACCTAGGTCACCAAGGGCCACGAATTTTCCTCCTCCCGAGCCGCCGTCTTGGAGGGGAGGACCAGCACCATTGCAGCACCATCCACAAGAAAGAAGGGGGGCCAAGGAGCCGCTGCCCCCTAGGGCCGCCGTCGCCCCGAGGGCCGCCGCCGCCCCCTAGGGCCGCCGCCGCCGCCTCCGTGGCTGCCGCTGGCCGTCTCCTCCTCGCGGGGATGCACCTCTCCATCAACACCATCATCAACCTCCTCCTCACCATGTCCATGCGTGAGTAGTTTCCTCCGGGGCTGAGGGCTCGTACATGTAGCTATGTGGTTATCTCTCTCTCCCATGATATGATCTTCGTTGTGATCATAGGCTATGTTAATCTAGGGTGATCCCATGATATTTCCCCTTCCTCTATGTATTGGATTGATGTACTCACTTGTCTTTATCTAGTATAATCCCCGAGACCAAGGTGACAGCGGTCTATTGGACAAGGATTAGAAAAATATTTTCATGAGTGATTTCCTCTCTTGTGTGTTGATTGAGGATTGAGAGTCTCTTGGTGCATGTCTTTGACTATCCTTTAGATATGTTGTGGTGATTGTGGGACTCTCTTTGGATGGCCGCGGTGACATTGGGAAATTCTTAGATTGAGAACTACGAACTTTGAGGTGTGCTTTTGTAGCCCTACATAATTCTCGTCCTCTCTTGACCACGAAGGAATGACCTCCAGGTGCGTCTCCATTGCATGTTTTATGGGAAATATCATGTGATTCGATTATGTTAATATTGTTGGGAGTTACCTCTAGTGAAAGTATGATCCCTAGGCCTTGTTTCCACCATTGCAATACCATTTGTGCTCATGTTTACCACTTGTTTGCTTGCTGCAATTTTTATTACAGATTTATATTACTTTGCTTTGCCACTCCTATCATCCATATTTTACCATCTCTTCGCCGAACTAGTGCACCTATACAACTCCTAGTTGTATTAGGTGTGTTGGGGACACAAGAGACTTCTTGTATCTTAGTTGCAGGGTTGCTTGAGAGAGACCATCTTCAACCTTTACTTCCCTGAGTTCGATAAACCTTAGGTCATCCACTTGAGGGAAATTGCTGCTGTCCTACAAACCTCTGCGCTTGGAGGCCCAACATAGTCTACAAGAGTAGAAGCGTGTGTAGACATCAGTCCTGACGCTTTTCGTGCGTGATTTTCTCCAAAAATATCTCTCGCGAAGGTTTCATTCCGTTTGGACTCTGTTTGATATTCCTTTCCTGCAAAACCCTGAAATAGGCAAAAAAAACAGCAATCTGGACTGGGCCCTTGGGTTAGTAGGTTAATCCCAAAAGTGATATAAAAGTGAATGATAAAGCCCATTAAACATCCAAGACTTCATAAATAATAGCATGGAACAATAAAAAATTATAGATACGTTGGAGACGTATCAAGCATCGCCAAGCTTAATTCCTGCTCGTCCTCGAGTAGGTAAATGATAAAGAAAGAATTTTTGATGTGCAATGCTAACCGATATAGTTTTTCAATGTAATTCTCTTAATTGTGGCATGAATGTTCAGATCTGAAAGATTCAAGATAAAAGTCTATATTGACATAAGAAATAACAATACTTCAAGCAATACTAACAAAGCAATCATGTCTTCTGCCTATGCTCCCTCTTCATCACACAAAATATTCATATCATGCACAACCCCGATTTCAGCCAAGCACTTGTTGTCATACTCTATTTTTTCAAACCTTTCAACTTTCACGCAATACATGAGCGTGAGCCATGGATATAGCACTATGGGTGGAATAGAGGTGGTTGTGGAGAAGACAAAAAGAGGGGAAGATAGACTCACATCGACTAGGCATATCAACGGGCTATGGAGATGCCCATTAATAGATATCAATGTGAGTGAGTAGGGATTGCTATGCAACGGATGCACTAGAGCTAAATATGAATGAAAGCTCAACAAAAGAAACTAGTCGGTGTGCATCCAACTTGCTTGCTCACGAAGAACTAGGGCATTTGAGGAAGCCCATTGTTGGAATATACAAGCCAAGTTCTATAATGAAAATTCCCACTAGTGTATGAAAGTGACTAATCATGATACTCTCTACAATGAAGATCATGGTGCTACTTTGAAGCACAAGTGTGGAAAAAGATAGTAGCAATTGTCCCTTCTCTCTTTTATCTCATTTTTTGGAGGGGCTTTTCTCTCTCTTTTTTTTATTAGCCCCTCTCTATATTTTTTCTGGACCTTCTCTTTTCTTATTGGCCTTTCCTCACACGGGACAATGCTCTAATAATGATGGTCATCACACTTCTTGTTACAACTTGAAATTACAACTCGATACTACAACAAGTATGACTCTACATGAATGCCTCCGGCGGTGTACCGGCATAAGCAATGGATCAAGAGCGACATATATGAAAAATTATGCATGGTGGCTTTGCCACAACTACGATGTCAACTACATGATCATGCATGGTACTATGACAATATGATGCGTGTCATATGAACGGAACGGTGGAAAGTTGCATAGCAGTATATCTCGGAATGGCTATGGAAATGCCATGATAGGTAGGTATGGTGGCTGTTTTGAGGAACAATATGGTGGTTGTTTTGAGGAAGGATATATACTGGGTTTATGGTACCGGCGAAAGTTGCGCGGTACAAGAGAGGCTAGCAATGATGGAAGGGTGAGAGTGCGTATAATCCATGGACTCAACATTAGTCATAAGAACTCATATACTTATTGCAAAAATATACGAGTCATCAAAAACAAAGCAATCAACGCATGCTCCTAGGGGGGAGGTTGGTAGGAGTTAACCATCGCGCGCCCCCGACCTCCACACAAAGGATGGCACTCTACAAATACCTCATGCTCTAACTTCGTTACATAGCGGTTCACCATACGTGCATGATACGAGAATCACTAACCTTAACACAAGTATTCTTCAATTTCATAATAACTCCACTAGCATGACTCTAATATCACTATCCTCATGTCTCAAAACAATTATCAAGCATCCAACATCTCATTCTATTCAATGCACTTGGTGTGAAAATTTTACTACATTGACATTGGATGTTTATCATGTGAAGACTAGTTTCTTTTAGCCTAAGCACATTACCATGCTGTTTTAATAGACTCTCAAATAGATATAAGTGAAGCATGAGAGTGCAACAATTTCTACAAAATATTACCACCACCATGCTCTAAAAGATATAAGTGAAGCACTAGAGCAAGAACTATTCAACTCAAAAGATATAAGTGAAGCACATAGAGTGTTCTAATTATTTCTAGGCCATATTTAACTCTCTCAAATAGGTGTGTCCAGCAAGGATGATTGTGTCAAACTAACAAGCAAAGACTCAAATTATACAAGACGCTCCAAGCAAAACACATAGCATGTTGCGAATAAAAATATAGCTCCAAGTATAGTTACCGATGGATGAAGACGAAAGAGGGGATGCCTTCCCTGGGCATCCCCAAGCTTAGGCTTTTGATTATCTTGATTTTACTTGGGGTGCCATGGGCATCCCCAAGCTTAGGCCTTTGCTACTCCTTGTTCCATAGTCCATCAAAGCAATACTCAAAACTTGAAAACTTCACAACACAAAACTTAGACAAAAATTCTCGTGAGCTCCGTAAGGAAGAGAAAGCAACCCACTACTCAAAGGTACAGCAAGGAATTCATTCTTTGTTTATATTGGTGTTAAACCTACTGTAATCCAAGTTCTCTATGATTTATATCCTCCAATATTACTCATAGATGCATTGGAATAAGCAAACAACACACGAAAAACAGAATCTGTCAAAAACAGAACAGTCTATAGTAATCTACTGGGTTCGCCTACTTCTGGAACACCAAAAAAATCAAAATAAATTGGTAAATTTGCGCAATTTGTCTACCAATCAGCAGAAAAATGAACCAACTAAAAAGCACGCTCCAGTAAATTCTGAAGACTACTTTAGCAAGCGCTAACGATTATGTTTTTCACAGCAAGATCAAATAAACTACACACAAGTCTTACCAAAGGTTCTACTTGGCACAAACACTAAACAAAACATGAAACCACATCTAATCAGAGGCTAGATGCAATATTTATTCCCTAACAGCAACAAAAACAAAAAACAAAAAATAGGGTTGCCTCCCAACAAGCGCTATCGTTTTATGCCCCTAGCTAGGCATGATACAAGATAGATCTCGGGATAGCCATAGTGGTACGATATGTCGCGAAAGCTCATCTCATATTCCCTATGTTCGGCAGCAAGCTTTTTTTGTGGCAAGCAAAAGTAATCAAAAGGGCTAAATTTAATGGGACAAAAGTCCCCTACATCAATCTCGGGAGGAACAGGTTCCTCCTTTGGCCCTCTGTAGTGGATGACCAATTCATCATTATAGGCATTCTTTTGGCAGAAGGCCATAAGCCTTCGTTCAAGGGAGAAGCCTAACCCATTATTTTGAACAGCAAGGTCATCGTTTATCTCAGAAATTCTATCAATCAAGATCTCAACGGGAACCTTTTTCCTAAGGTTTTCATTAAAAGCAACATGATCAGGAGATCGCAAACGCATAAGGTCTTCTGGATTGAACAAGATAGCCTCTATAGGAGGTCAACCAGCATCTACTCCGTAATGAGCAAAGGTTTCTCTGGCCTCTTTCATGATATATCTAAATTCATGAGACAAAAAGATAGTAGCTGCACGCTTAACGGAAGAATGCTCATGGATAAATTGCCTTTCAATTTCTACTATGAGCATAGATACAGCATTCGCAAGGCTACTAGTTCTGTGAAGAATAGAGCCACCCATAGTGGGCAAAGCACCGGCACAAGTAAAGAAATCTTGAAGAACCCCTTTTCCAATAATATTATCACTACCAACCCGGAACTTCTTAATATGTAAAGTAGTAGCTTCATCCGGGGGGTCAACATGAACGTTGCCCTCGGCATTGCTACCCTTCTCGATAAAATCGTCCCCCATCTCAGACATGAGGGCAAGCAAGTAGGCAACACACAAGCAAACGAAAAAGCAAACGAAAAACACACGGCGGAAGAAGGGCAAATAAAACGGCAAGGGTGAAGTGGGGGGGAGGAAAACGAGAGGAAAATATGTAATGCGAAGGATAAGGGTTTGTGATAGGTACTTGGTATATGACTTTTGCGTAAGCCTCCCCGGCAACGGCGCCAGAAATTCTTCTTGCTACCTCTTGAGCTTGTGTTGTATTCCCTCGAAGAGGAAAGGGAGATGCAGCACAGTAGCGTAAGTATTTCCCTCAGTTTTTGAGAACCAAGGTATCAATCCAGTAGGAGACCACGCGCCAGTCCCTCGCACCTGCACAAACAAATAAGAACTTCGCAGCCAACGCGATAAGGGGTTGTCAATCCCTTTACGGTCACTTACAAGAGTGAGATCTGATAGAGATGATAATTATATTTTTGGTATTTTTGGTTTAATAAAACAGCAAATAAAAGCAAGAAAAGTAAAGTACATGTAGATTGATATGTTGAGAATAGACCCGGGGGCCACAGTTTTCTCTAGTGGCTTCTCTTATGATAGCGGTATTCTACGGCGGGTAAACAAATTACTGTCGAGAAATTGATAGAAAAGAGAATAATTATGAGACTATCTAGGCATGATCATTGTATATAGGCATCACGTCCGAGACAAGTAGACCGAAACGATTCTGCATCTACTACTATTACTCCACACATCGACCGCTATCCAGCATGCATCTAGTGTATTGAGTTCATATGAACAGAGTAACGCCTTAAGCAAGATGACATGATGTAGAGGGATAAACTCAAGCAATATGATGAAAACCCCATCTTTTTATCCTCGATGGCAAAAATACAATACGTGCCTTGCTGCCCCTACTGTCACTGGGAAAAGACACCGCAATATTGAACCCAAAGCCAAGCACTTCTCCCATTGCAAGAACTATAGATCTAGTAGGCCAAACCAAACCAATAATTCGAAGAGACTTGCAAGGATATTATGAGCACACATAAAAAGTTCAGAGAAGAACCAAATATCTTTCATAGATAACCTTGATCATAAACTCACAATTCATCGGATCTCGACAAACACACCGCAAAAAGAGATTACATCGAATAGATCTCCTCGAAGACCGTGGAGAACTTTGTATTGAGATCCAGAGAGAGAGAAGAAGCCATCTAGATACTAGCTATGGACCCGAAGGTCTGTGGTAAACTACTCACAACTCATGGTGAGGGCGATGATGATGATGATGATGAAGGCCTCCGTGATGGATCCCCCTCCCGAAACAGGCTCCAAGATGGGATCTCCACGGGAACAGAAGCTACCGCGATGGAATTAGGGTTTTCTCTCTGCGTATGGAGTTTCTGGGGTACGTAGGTATATATAGGAAGAAGGAGGGCACCGGGGGCGTGTGAGCCAGCCTCGAGGCAGGGGGGCGCGCCCCCCACCCTCGAGGGCAGCCCAGCTGTCCCCTGACTTGGTCCTGATGCTTTCCGTGCATGATTTTCTCCAAAAATATCTCTCGCGAAGGTTTCATTCTGTTTGGAATCCGTTTGATATTCCTTTTCTGCAAAACCCTGAAATAGGCAAAAAAAACAGCAATCTGGACTGGGCCCTTGGGTTAGTAGGTTAGTCCCAAAAAAGATCTAAAAGTTAATGATAAAGCCCATTAAACATCCAAGACTTCATAAATAATAGCATGGAACAATCAAAAATTATAGATACATTGGAGACATATCAGGGTTCATAGTAGAATCAAAGAATGTGTTGTTTGCCTTGAAGCTATGCACACTGAATGACCCTTGTGTAGTTGCAGTGCTCGGAAGACATGGCAATCTGGGCTTTGGCTTCAGAGTCTGGGGCCTCCGTGCCACATGATAATCATATTGTGGTCCTGGGGCAGTGGGACGCTTCAGAAGTGGCCATTTCACTGTGACAAGCACATCGTCTTTATTGAAGGCTTGGGCCATGGTGTAGGGCACAGATGAAGTAGAAGTTACTTCAGGAGGAATGACTTCAGGCACAAGCACTTCAGCAGCAGCAGTAACTTCTGGCTACACAGTGGCTTAAGTCATGACAGTGTCATGGGCTTCAACAGTTATAGATGTATTAGCCACATTTGCTTCAGGTTCAGTGGCTTCAGGCTGAGTGTCCTCATGCATAAGAGTTTCTTGGTGAACAGGTTCTTGCATGATGGGCACTTCTTCTTGGGCAACAGAATCTTGCGGAGGGGGAGTGACTTCACGGGCGTCCTCTTTTGCTTCCTCGGCTGATGTAGCCGGAATGTCTTCTTCCAGCTTGGCTTCAGATTCATGAGCAGACTCTGAAGGAATGTCGTCAGGAAACACTTGACATGCCACTGAGCTAGAGTTGTGCTCTCCATCTTCAGGAATGCTTGATATGGATGCTTGAGGTCTGAGACCTTTGCGAAGCCTGTGAAATTTGGGCAACGCAATGGATGAAGCATTTGCATTGATCTTCTCCATGTCTTCTTCTGGTGTTGCTGTCAGAGCCTCAACCAATAGAGTGGTAGCTGGAGACGGCGGGGTGCGAGGAATTACTTCATGTAGGGGGTGTTTGGGTGCTGCTCTTCCCAATATTCATCTTGAGTCATTGGCGTCATGGGACCGCCAATGCTTATGATTTCACTGCTCGTGGGAGCAGGTGATTGAACAGGTTGGGGTTCAAGTTGAGGAAAAACTTCATCATCATGCACATTGTCATCATGACCAATGTCTTCAGCTGCAGGTGAGTCAGCAGCTAGAATCTCTTCAGTCTGATGAGCCTCTGAGGGAGCAGGCTCATGTACAACCAGACGTTGTTTTCGGTTGGAGGAGGCAGGAAGGGCAACAGAGATGGGTTCGACCACCAATGGCTCTGTGGAGGAAAGGTGAGGCTGATGTGAAGCCTTTGAAGCCTTGAGCCTTTGCTTCTTCTTGGAGGGAGCAGCAGCAGAGGCATCATGATGCTTGCGGTTCTTGGCTTCAGCTTCAGCCTGCCTCGTCTTCTTTTCAGCATAAGCTGCTGAAGGGACCTTTGGCTTCACGCCAGTCATGCTGTCAGGGAAGACAATGCTTGGTCTTTCATGCCTTGGAGGTTCAGTGTCTTCTGCAGCAGGCTTCTTGTTCTTTTGGGGTTTCTTGGCAGCCAGCTTGGGATCAATGCCAGGATGGCCAAGAGCTTTTCTCTTCAGAGCTTCATTGTGGGCTTGGACACATTTCTCATCATAGTGCTTGAGACAGTCCCTTGGGCCCTTTGCCAGTTCACGGCGCTTGGAAAATTCAGCCTTGAGTTCAGTCATCATGGTCTTGAAGCCTTGGACTTCTTTGGCGCTGAGGCTTTCCATGTGCTTCTTGAACAGGGTCTTTTCATGATCAATTTTGTTCTTTTGCTCAACCACCTTCTGTGCAACAGTCAGTTCTTGAGCAATGTACCCTTGAAAGGTCACACTGATGTCAATTGGAAGCTAAAGATCATCAAGTGAAAGAGAGGTATCTTCAAGCCATTCATCAATGAAGTTGTTGATGATTGCAGCGTCAAAGAGAGGCAAATCATTGAAGATTTTGGCCTGTTGCTTGCTCTTAATCAGCATCCAAAGCATCATCAGCAAGATCTTCATCGCTGGACAGATCTATGATGGCATCATCATTGCGCAGGATGCTTCCAGGAGTGAGTCCTTGGCCAGATGGCTTCACAATCTGCTTGGAGCGCTGAGAGATGCCAGAGTGATCTTCAGACTGCACACTGGATTTAGGAGGTACAATTTTTGAAGGAAATATGCCCTAGAGGCAATAATAAAGATGTTATTTGTATTTCCTTATATCATGATAAATGTCTTTTATCCATGCTAGAATTGTATTAACCGGAAACTTGATACATGTGTGAATAGATAGACAAAACAGTAAGTCCCTAGTATGCCTCTACTAGACTAGCTCATTGGTCAAAGATGGTTATGTTTCCTAGACATAGACATGAGTTGTCATTTGATCAACGGGATCACATCATTAGGAGAATGATGTGATGAGCTAGACCCATCCGTTAGCTTAGCACTATGATTGTTTGGTTTTACTGCTATTGCTTTCTTCATGACTTATACATGTTCCTATGACTATGAGATTATGCAACTCCCGAATACCGTAGGAACACCTTGTGTGCTATCAAACGTCACAACGTAACTGGGTGATCATAAAGATGCTCTACAGGTGTCTCCGAAAGTATTCGTGGTGTTGGCATAGATCAAGACTAGGATTTGTCACTCCGAGTGTCGGAGAGGTATCTCTGGGCCCTCTCGGTAATGCACATCATAATAAGCCTTGCAAGCAAATGACTAATGAGTTAGTCACGAGATGATGTATTACGGAACGAGTAAAGAGACTTGCCGGTAACGAGATTGAACTAGGTATAGAGATACCGACGATCGAATCTCGAGCAAGTAACATACCGATGACAAAAGGAACAACGTATGTTGTTATGTGTTTTGACCGATAAAGATCTTCGTAGAATATGTAGGAGCCAATATGAGCATCCAGGTTCCGCTATTGGTTATTGACCGGAGATGAGTCTCGGTCATGTCTACATAGTTCTCGAACCTGTAGGGTCCGCACGCTTAACGTTTGATGACGATCGGTATTATGAGTTTATGGGTTTTGATGTACCGAAGGTAGTTCGGAGTCCCGGATGAGATCACGGACATGACGAGGAGTCTCGGAATGTCCGAGACATAAAGATTGATATATTGGACGACTATATTCAGACACTGGAAGTGTTCCGGAAAAGTTTCGGATTTAACCGGATTGCCGGAGGGGGTTACCGGAACCCCCCACGAGGGGGGATGGTCCATAGTGGGCCTTGAGGAAAGAAAAGAGGCAGCCCATAGAGGCTGGCCGGCGCCCCACCAAGGAATCCTAGTTGGACTAGGATTGGGGGGCGCCACCTCTCCCTCTCCTTCCTTTCCCTCTCTTCCTTCTTGGTGGACTCCTACTAGGAATAGGATTGCAATCCTACCCTGGCGCGCCATAGAAGGGCTGGCCGGCCCCTCCCCTTGCTCCTTCATATACGGGGGCAGGGGGGCACCCTAGGACACACAAGTTGATCAGTTGATCTCTCCCAACCGTGTGCGGTGCCCCCCTCCACAGAAACACACCTCGATTATACCGTTGCAGTGCTTAGGCGAAGCCCTGCGCCGGTAGATACATCATATCCGTCACCACGCCGTCGTGCTGCGAAACTCTCCCGTGAAGCTCAACTGGATCAAGAGCTCATGGGACGTCATCAAGCTGAACGTGTGCTGAACGTAGAGGTGCCGTACGTTCGGTGCTTGATCGGTTGGATCGCGAAGAAGTTCGACTACATCAACTGTGTCAGTTGACGCTTCTGCTCCCGGTCTACGAGGGTACGTAGACACACTCTTCCCTCGTTGCTATGCATCTAGTAGATAGATCTTGCGTGATCGTAGGAAAATTTTGAAAATACTACGTTCCCAAATAGTGGCATCATGAGCCAGGTATATGCATAGATGATATGCACGAGTAGAACACAATGAGTTGTGGGCGATACTAGTCATACTGCTTACCAGCATGTCATACTTTGCTTCGGCGGTATTGTGAGATGAAGCGGCCCGGACCGACATTACGCGTACGCTTACGCGAGACTGGTTTCACCATTATGAGCACTCGTTGCTTAAAGGTGACTGGCGGGTGTCTGTCTCTCTAACTTTAGCTGAATCAAGTGTGGCTACGCCCGGTCCTTGTGAAGGTTAAAATAGCACATACTTGACGAAACATCGTTGTGGTTTTTGTATGTGTAGGTAAGAACTGTTGGGGAACGTAGTATTTTAAAATTTTCCTACGATCACGCAAGAGCTATCTACTAGATGCATAGCAACGAGGGGGAGAGTGTGTCTACGTACCCTCGTAGACCGGGAGCGGAAGAGTCTAGTGACGCGGTTGATGTAGTCGAACTTCTTCGCGATCCAACCGATCAAGTACCGAACGTACGGCACCTCCGCGTTCAGCACACGTTCAGCTTGATGACGTCCCACGAGCTCTTGATCCAGTTGATCTTCACGGGAGAGTTTCTTCAGCACGACGGCGTGGTGACGGATATGATGAAGTTACCGGCGCAGGGCTTCGCCTAAGCACTGCAACGGTATAATCGAGGTGTGTTTCTGAGGAGGGGGGCACCGCACACGGTTGGGAGAGATCAACTAATCAACTTGCGTCTCCTAGGGTGCCCCCCTGCCCCGTATATAAAGGAGCAAGGGGAGGGGCCGGCCAGCCCTTCTATGACGCGCCAGGGAGGCAATCCTACTAGGAATAGGATTGCAATCCTATTCCTAGTAGGAGTCCACCAAGAAGGAAGAGGGGGAAAGGAAGGAGAGGGAGAGGTGGCGCCCCCCAATCCTAGTCCAACTAGGATTCCCTGGTGGGGCGCCGGCCAGCCTCTATGGGCTGCCTCTCTTCTTTCCTCAAGGCCCACTATGGACCATCCCCCCTCGTGGGGGGTTCCGGTAACCCCCTCCGGCAATCCGGTTAAATCTGAAACTTTTCCGGAACACTTCCGGTGTCCGAATATAGTCGTCCAATATATCAATCTTTATGTCTCGGACATTCCGAGACTCCTCGTCATGTCCGTGATCTCATCCGGGACTCCGAACTACCTTCGGTACATCAAAACTCATAAACTCATAATACCGATCGTCATCAAACGTTAAGCGTGCGGACCCTACGGGTTCGAGAACTATGTAGACATGACCGAGACTCATCTCCGGTCAATAACCAATAGCGGAACCTAGATGCTCATATTGGCTCCTACATATTCTACGAAGATCTTTATCGGTCAAACCGCATAACAACATACGTTGTTCCTTTTGTCATTGGTATGTTACTTGCCCGAGATTCGATCGTCGGTATCTCTATACCTAGTTCAATCTCGTTACCGGCAAGTCTCTTTACTCGTTCCGTAATACATCATCTCGTGACTAACTCATTAGTCTTTTGCTTGCAAGGCTTATTATGATGTGCATTACCGAGAGGGCCCAGAGATACCTCTTCGACACTCGGAGTGACAAATCCTAGTCTTGATCTATGACAACACCACGAACACTTTCGGAGACACCTGTAGAGCATCTTTATGATCACCCAGTTACGTTGTGACGTTTGATAGCACACAAGGTGTTCCTACGGTATTCAGGAGTTGCATAATCTCATAGTCATAGGAACATGTATAAGTCATGAAGAAAGCAATAGTAGTAAAACTAAACGATCATAGTGCTAAGCTAACGGATGGGTCTTGTCCATCACATCATTCTCCTAATAATGTGACCCCATTGATCAAATGACAACTCATGTCTATGGCTAGGAAACGTAACCATCTTTGATCAATGAGCTAGTCTAGTAGAGGCATACTAGGGACACTCTGTTTTGTCTATGTATTCACACATGTACTAAGTTTCCGGTTAATACAATTCTAGCATGAATAATAAACATTCATCGTGATATAAGGAAATATAAATAACAACTTTATTATTGCCTCTAGGGCATATTTCCTTCAGTCTCCCACTTGCACTAGAGTCAATAATCTAGCTCACATCGCCATGTGATTTAATACCGATCGTTATGTGAATAACACCCATAGTTCACATCGCCATGTGACAAACACCCAAAGGGTTTACTAGAGTCAATAATCTAGTTCACATCGCTATGTGATTAATACCCAAGAGTAACAAGGTGTGATCATGTTTTGCTTGTGGGAGAAGTTTAGTCAACGGGTCTGTCACATTCAGATCCGTATGTATTTCGCAAATTTCTATGTCTACAATGCTCTGCATGGAGCTACTCTAGCTAATTGCTCCCACTTTCAATACGCATCCAGATTGATACTTAGAGTCATCTGGATTTAGTGTCAAAGCTTGCATCGGCGTAACCCTTTACGACAAACTATTTATCACCTCCATAATCGAGAAACATTTCCTTAGTCATCCAGTTACTAAGGATAATTTTGACCGCTGTACAGTGATCTACTCCTGGATCACTATTGTACCTCCCTGTCAAACTCATGGCAAGGTACACAACATGTTTGGTACACAGCATGGCATACTTTATAGAACCTATGGCTGAGGCATAGGGAATGACTTTCATTCTCTCTATATTTTTCTGCCGTGGTCTGGCTTTGAGTCTAACTCAACTTCACACCTTACAAGTCAGGCAAGAACTCCTTCTTTGACTGATCCATTTTGAACTACTTCAAAAAAATTATCAAGGTATGTACTCATCGAAAGTCTTATCAAGCGTCTTGATCTATCTCCATAGATCTTGATGCCCAATATGTAAGCAGCTTCACCAAGATCTTTCTTTGAAAAACTCCTTTCAAACACTCCTTTATGCTTTACAGAAAATTCTACATCATTTCCGATCGACAATATGTCATTCACATATACTTATCAGAAAGGTTGTAGTGCTCCCACTCACTTTCTTGTAAATACAGGCTTCTCCAAAAGTCTGTATAAAACCATATGCTTTGATCACCTCATCAAAGCGTATATTCCAACTCCGAAATGCTTGCACCAGTCCATAGATGGATCGCTGGAGCTTGCACATTTTGTTAGCACCTTTAGGATTGACAAAACCTTCTGCTTGCATCATATACAATTCTTCTTTAATAAATCCATTAAAGAATGCAGTTTTGTTATCCATTTGCCAGATTTCATAAAATGCGGCAATTGCTAACATGATTCGGACAGACTTAAGCATCCATACGAGTGAGAAAGTCTCATCGTAGTCAACTCCTTGAACTTGTCGAAAACCTTTCGCAACAAGTCGAGCTTTGTAAACAGTAACATTACCGTCAGCGTCAGTCTTCCTCTTGAAGATCCATTTATTTTCGATGGCTTGCTGATCATCGGGCAAGTCAACCAAAGTCCACACTTTGTTCTCATACATGGATCCCATCTCAGATTTCATGGCCTCAAGCCATTTCGCGGAATCTGGGCTCATCATCGCTTCCTCATAGTTCGTAGGTTCATCATGGTCTAGTAACATGACTTTCAGAACTGGGTTGACGTACCACTCTGGTGCGGAACGTACTCTGGTTGATCTACGACGTTCAGCAGAAACTTGATCTGAAGTTTCATGATCATCATCATTAGCTTCCTCACTATTGGTGTAGGAATCACTGGAACTAGTTTATGTTATGTTCCACTTTCCAATTCGGGAGAAGGTACAATTACCTCATCAAGTTCTACTTTCCTCCCACTCACTTCTTTCGAGAGAAACTCCTTCTCTAGAAAGGATCCACTCTTAGCAACAAAGACCTTGCCTTTGGATCTGTGATAGAAGGTGTACCCAACAGTTTCTTTTGGGTATCCTATGAAGATTTACTTCTCCGATTTGGGTTCGAGCTTATCATGTTGAAACTTTTTCACATAAGCATCGCAGTCCCAAACTTCAAGAAATGACAGCTTAGGTTTCTCGTCAAACCACAGTTCCTACGGTGTCATCTCCACGGATTTAGATGGTGCCCTATTTAACGTGAATGTAGCTGTCTCTAATGCATAACCCCAAAAGCGATAGTGGTAGATCGGTAAGAGACATCATCGATCGCACCATATCTAATAAAGTACGGTTATGACGTTCGGACACACCATTACACTGTGGTGTTCCAGGTGGCGTGAGTAGTGAAACTATTTCACATTGTTTTTACTGAAGGCCAAACTCGCTAACTTAAATATTTTACCTCTACGATCATATCGTAGAAACTCTTATTTTCTTGTTATGATGATTCTCCACTTCACTCTGAAATTCTTTGGACTTTTCAAATGTTTCAGACTTGTGCTTCATTAAGTAGATATACCCATATCTGCTCAAATCATCAGTGAAGATCAGAAAATAACGATACCTGCCGCGAGCTTCAACACTCATTGGTCCGCATACATCAGTATGTATGATTTCCAACAACTCTGTTGCTCGCTCCACAGTTCTGGAGAACGGAGTTTTAGTCATCTTGCCCATGAGGCATGGTTCGCAAGCACCAAGTGATTCATAATCAAGTGATTCCAAAAGTCCATCACTATGGAGCTTCTTCATGCGCTTTAACCAATATGACCTAAACGGCAGTGCCACAAATAAGTTGCACTATCATTATTAACCTTGCATCTTTTGGCTTCAATATTATGAATATGTGTATCACACGATCGAGATCCAACAAACCATTTTCATTGGGTGTATGACCATAGAAGGTTTTATTCATGTAAATAGAACAACAATTATTTTCTAACTTACATGAATAACCGTATTGCAATAAACATGATCAAATCATATTCATGCTCAACACAAACACCAAATAACACTTATTTAGGTTTAACACTAATCCCGAAAGTATAGGGAGTGTGCGATGATGATCATATCAATCTTGGAACTACTTCCAATACACATCGTCACTTCATCCTTTAACTAGTTTCTGTTCATTATGCAACTCCCATTTCGAGTTACTACTCTTTAGCAACTAAACCAGTATCAAATACCGAGGGGTTGCTATGAACACTAGTAAAATACACATCAATAATCTGTATATCAAATATACCTTTGTTCACTTTGCCATCCTTCTTATCCACCAAATATCTAGGGCAGTTCCACTTCTAGTGACCATTTCCTTTGCAGTAGAAGCACTTAGTTTCAGGCTTGAGTTTAGCTTTGGGTTTCTTCATGGGAGTGACAACTTGCTTGTCATTCTTCTTGAATTTCCCCTTCTATCCCTTTTACCCTTTACTTGAAACAAGTGGTCTCATCAACACTTGATGCTCTTTCTTGATTTCAACCTTCGCCGATTTCAGCATCGCGAAGAGCTCGGGAATTACCTTCGTCATCCCTTGCATATTATAGTTCATCACGAAGTTCTACTAACTTGGTGATAGTGATTAGAGAACTTTGTCAATTACTATCTTATCTGGAAGATTAACTCCCACTTGATTCAAGTAATTGTAGTACCCAGACAATCTGAGCACATGCTCACTGGTTGAGCTATTCTCCTCTATCTTGTAGGCAAAGTACTGTCAGAGGTCTTATACCTCTCGACACGGGCATGAGTATGAAATACTAATTTCAACTCTTGGAACATCTTATATGCTCGGTGGCGTTCAAAACGTTTTTGAAGTCCCGGTTATAAGCCGTAAAGCATGGCGCACTAAACTATCAAGTAGTCATCATACCGAGCTTGTCAAACGTTCATAACGTCTACATCTGCTCCTCCAATAGATATGTCACCTAGCGGTGCATCAAGGACATAATACTTCTGTGCAGCAATGAGGAAAATCCTTAGATCACGGAACAAGTCCGCATCATTGCTACTAACATCTTTCAACTTAGTTTTCTCTAGGAACATATAAAACAAACGGGGAGCTACATCGCGAGCTATTGATCTACAACATAGGTATGCTAATACTACTAGGACTAAGTTCATGATAAATTAAAGTTCAATTAATCATATTACTTAAAGAACTCCCATTTAGATAGACATCCCTCCGGTCATCTAAATGATCACGTGATCCAAATCAACTAAACCATGTCCGATCATCGTGTGAGATGGAGTAGTTTCAATGGTGAACATCTTATGATGATCATATCTACTATATGATTCACGCTCAACCTTTCGGTTTCCAGTGTTCCGAGGCCATATCTGCATATGCTAGGCTCATCAAGTTTAACCCAAGTATTCTGCGTGTGCAAAACTGGCTTACACCCGCTGTATTTGAACGTAGAGCTTATCACACCCGATCATCACGTGGTGTCTCGGCACGACAAACTTTCGCAACGGTGCATACTCAGGGAGAACACTTATACCTTGAAAATTTAGTAAGGGATCATCTTATAATGCTACCGTCGAACTAAGCAAAATAAGAAGCATAATAAGATAAACATCACATGCAATCAAAATATGTGACATGATATGGCCATCATCATCTTGTGCTTTTGATCTCCATCTTCAAAGCACCGTCATGATCACCTTCGTCACCGGCGCGACACCATGATCTCCATTGTAGCATCATTGTCGTCTCGCCAACTATTGCTTCTACGACTATCGCGACCGCTTAGTGATAAAGTAAAGCAATTACATGGCGATTGCATTTATGGCTCCTGCCAGTTGCCAGTAACTTTACAAAACATGATCATCTCATACAAAACAGTATATCTCATCATGTCTAGACCATATCACATCACAACATGCCCTGCAAAAACAAGTTAGACGTCCTCTACTTTGTTGTTGCAAGTTTTATGTGGCTGCTACGGGCTTAGCAAGAACCGTTCTTACCTACGCATACAAAACCACAACGATGTTTCGTCAAGTATGTGCTGTTTTAACCTTCACAAGGACCGGGCGTAGCCACACTTGATTCAGCTAAAGTGAGAGAGACAGACACCCGCCAGTCACCTTTAAGCAACGAGTGCTCAAAACGGTGAAACCAGTCTCGCGTAAGCGTACGCGTAATGTCGGTCCGGGCCGCTTCATCTCACAATACCGCCGAAGCAATGTATGACATGCTGGTAAGCAGTATGACTAGTATCGCCCACAACTCATTGTGTTCTACTCGGGCATATCATCTACGCATAGACCTGGCTCATGATGCCACTGTTGGGGAACGTAGTATTTTAAAATTTTCCTACGATCACGCAAGATCTATCTACTAGATGCATAGCAACGAGGGGGAGAGTGTGTCTACGTACCCTCGTAGACCGGGAGCGGAAGCGTCTAGTGACGCGGTTGATGTAGTCGAACTTCTTCGCGATCCAACCGATCAAGTACCGAACGTACGGCACCTCCGCGTTCAGCACACGTTCAGCTTGATGACGTCCCATGAGCTCTTGATCCAGTTGAGCTTCACGAGAGAGTTTCGTCAGCACGACGGTGTGGTGACGGATATGATGAAGTTACCGGCGCAGGGCTTCGCCTAAGCTCTGCAACGGTATAATCGAGGTGTGTTTCTGTGGAGGGGGGCACCGCACACGGTTGGGAGAGATCAACTGATCAACTTGTGTCTCCTAGGGTGCCCCCCTGCCCCCGTATATAAAGGAGCAAGGGGAGGGGCCGGCCAGCCCTTCTATGGCGCGCTAGGGAGGCAATCCTACTAGGAAGGTGGCGCCCCCCAATCCTAGTCCAACTAGGATTCCCTGGTGGGGCGCCGGCCAGCCTCTATGGGCTGCCTCTCTTCGTTCCTCAAGGCCCACTATGGACCATCCCCCCTCGTGGGGGGTTCCGGTAACCCCCTCCGGCAATCCGGTTAAGTCTGAAACTTTTCCGGAACACTTCCGGTGTCCGAATATAGTCGTCCAATATATCAATCTTTATGTCTCAGACATTCCGAGACTCCTCGTCATGTCCGTGATCTCATCCGGGACTCCGAACTACCTTCGGTACATCAAAACTCATAAACTCATAATACCGATCGTCATCAAACGTGAAGCGTGCGGACCCTACGGGTTCGAGAACTATGTAGACATGACCGAGACTCATCTCCGGTCAATAACCAATAGCGGAACCTGGATGCTCATATTGGCTCCTACATATTCTATGAAGATCTTTATCGGTTAAACCGCATAACAACATACGTTGTTCCTTTTGTCATTGGTATGTTACTTGCCCGAGATTCGATCGTCGGTATCTCTATACCTAGTTCAATCTCGTTACCGGCAAGTCTCTTTACTCGTTCCGTAATACATCATCTCGTGACTAACTCATTAGTCTTTTGCTTGCAAGGCTTATTATGATGTGCATTACCGAGAGGGCCCAGAGATACCTCTCCGACACTCGGAGTGACAAATCCTAGTCTTGATCTATGCCAACACCACGAACACTTTCGGAGACACCTGTAGAGCATCTTTATGATCACCCAGTTACATTGTGACGTTTGATAGCACACAAGGTGTTCCTACGGTATTCAGGAGTTGCATAATCTCATAGTCATAGGAACATGTATAAGTCATGAAGAAAGCAATAGCAGTAAAACTAAACGATCATAGTGCTAAGCTAACGGATGGGTCTTGTCCATCACATCATTCTCCTAATAATGTGATCCCATTGATCAAATGACAACTCATGTCTATGGCTAGGAAACATAACCATCTTTGATCAATGAGCTAGTCTAGTAGAGGCATACTAGGGACACTCTGTTTTGTCTATGTATTCACACATGTACTAAGTTTCCGGTTAATACAATTATAGCATGAATAATAAACATTTATCATGATATAAGGAAATATAAATAACAACTTTATTATTGCCTCTAGGGCATATTCTTGCTAAGCCCGTAGCAGCCACGTAAAACTTGCAACAACAAAGTAGAGGACGTCTAACTTGTTTTTGCAGGGCATGTTGTGATGTGATATGGTCAAGACATGATGAGTTATACGGTTTTGTATGAGATGACCATGTTTTGTAAAGTTATCGGCAACTGGCAGGAGCCATATGGTTGTCGCTTTATTGTATGAAATGCAATCGCCATGTAATTGCTTTACTTTATCACTAAGCGGTAGCGATAGTCGTAGAAGCAATAGTTGGCGAGACGACAACGATGCTACGATGGAGATCAAGGTGTCGTGCCGGTGATGAAGGTGATCATGACGGTGTTTTGGAGATGGAGATCAAAAGCACAAGATGATGATGGCCATATCATGTCACATATTTTGATTTGCATGTGATGTTTATCTTAGTATGCTTCTTATTTTGCTTAGAACGACGGTAGCATTATAAGATGATCCCTTACTAAATTTCAAGGTATAAGTGTTCTCCCTAAGTATGCACCGTTGCGAAAGTTCGTCGTGCCGAGACACCACGTGATGATCGGGTGTGATAAGCTCTACGTTCAAATACAACGGGTGTAAGCCAGTTTTGCACACGCAGAATAATCGGGTTAAACTTGACAAGCCTAGCATATGCAGATATGGCCTCAGAACACCGGAGACCAAAAGGTCGAGCGTGAATCATATAGTAGATATGATCAACATAAGATGTTCACCATTGAAACTATTCCATCTCACGTGATGATCGGACATGGTTTAGTTGATTTGGATCACGTGATCATTTAGATGACCAGAGGGATGTCTATCTAAGTGGGAGTTCTTTAAGTAATATGATTAAATTGAACTTTAATTTATCATGAACTTAGTCCTGATAGTTTTTGCATATCTATGTTGTTGTAGATCAATGGCCCGTGCTACCGTTCCTTTGAATTTTAATGCATTCCTAGAGAAAGCTAACTTGAAAGATGATGGTAGCAATTACACGGACTGGGTCCGTAACTTGAGGATTATCCTCATTGCTGCACAGAAGAATTATGTCCTTGAAGCACCGCTAGGTGACAAGCCCCCTCCCGCTAATGTAGACGCTTTGAACGTCTGGCAGACGCTGTCTGATGACTACACGATAGTTCAGTGTGCCATGCTTTACGGCTTAGAACCGGGACTTCAACGACGTTTTGAACGTCATGGACCATATGAGATGTTCCAGGAGTTGAAGTTAATATTTCAAGCAAATGCCCGGATTGAGAAATATGAGATTTCCAATAAGTTCTACAGCTGCAAGATGGAGGAGAACAGTTCTATCAGTGAACACTTGCTCAGAATGTCTAGGTACTACAATCATATGACTCAACTTGGTTGCAAAGTTGACGAGGATAGTGTCATTGATAGAGTTCTTCAATCACTGCCACCAAGCTATAAAGGCTTCGTGATGAACTATAATATGCAAGGGATGCAGAAGATGATTCCCGAGCTCTTCGCTATGCTCAAAGCTGCGGAGGTAGAAATCAAAAAGGAGCATCAAGTGTTGATGGTTAACAAGACCACTAGTTTCAAGAAAAGGGGCAAGGGAAAGAAGGGGAACTTCAAGAAGAATAGCAAGACAGTTGCTACTCCCACGAAGAAACCCAAGTCTGGAGCCAAGCCTGAAACTGAGTGCTTCTACTGCAAAGGGACTGGACACTGGAAGCGGAACTGCCCCAAGTATTTGGCGGATAAGAAGGATGGCAAGGTGAACAAAGGTATATGTGATATACATGTTATTGATGTGTACCTTACTAATGCTCGTAGTAGTACCTGGGTATTTGATACCGGTTCGGTTGATAATATTTGTAACTCGAAACAGGGACTATGGATTGAACGAAGATTAGCTAAGGACGAGGTGACGATGCGCGTGGGAAATGGTTCCAAAGTCGATGTGATCGCCGTCATCACGCTACCTCTACATCTACCTTCGGGATTAGTTTTAGACCTAAATAATTGTTATTTGGTGCCAGCGTTGAGCATGAACATTATATCTGGATCTTGTTTATTGCGAGACGGTTATTCATTTAAATCAGAGAATAATGGTTGTTCTATTTTTATGAATAATATCTTTTATTGTCATGCATCCTTGAAGAGTGGTCTATTCTTATTGAATCTCGATTGTAGTGATACACATATTCATAATATTGAAGCCAAAAGATGCAAGGTTAATAATGATAGTGCAACTTATTTTTGGCACTGCCATTTAGGTCATATTGGTGTAAAGCGCATGAAGAAACTCCATAGTGATGGACTTTTGGAATCACTTGATTATGAATCACTTGGTGCTTGCGAACCATGCCTCATGGGCAAGATGACTAAAACTCCGTTCTCCGGAACTATGGAGCGAGCAACAGATTTGTTGGAAATCATACATACTGATGTATGTGGGCCAATGAGTGTTGAAGCTCGCGGCAGGTATCGTTATTTTCTGACCTTCACTGATGATTTGAGCAGATATGGGTATATCTACTTAATGAAGCACAAGTCTGAAACATTTGAAAAATTCAAAGAATTTCAGAGTGAAGTAGAGAATCATCATAACAAGAAAATAAAGTTTCTACAATCCGATCGTGGAGGAGAATATTTGAGTTACGAGTTTGGTCTTCATTTGAAACAATGTGGAATAGTTTCACAACTCACGCCACCCGGAACACCACAGCGTAATGGTGTGTCCGAACGTCGGAACCGTACTCTATTGGATATGGTGCGGTGTCAGGACCCCGATCCTAAGTCACACCAATCTAGTTGTAACACGTCATATCACTTTGCGGCCTCACGCACGGTATCCCCACGATTACCACCTTACCTGGCCCGGGACCGTTTGCGCATTTTGGCACACGTATATGACAGTGTCGCTAGCATCCATGTGACAGAGAACCCGGGCCGACATGGCTAGTTATAAACCAAAAGTGGCACTAAATTACAGAGACAGGCATCCATGACCCAGCAACGAACGTGTCGGTCATCAACATATGATCCCAAGTCATAGCAAGCTACATGGACTTAAAGGAACAACGCGTGACATTTCCCCTAAGGGACAGACACAGGAATGAAGAAGGACACATGCCGGCCAGCCTACGTGTTCCGAGCAGTAGCAAGCTACCAAGGCTCATTGGAAGCACTAGGAGGCATTTCCGTGTAAGATAGGCTACCAAAGGAAAACAACTAGGTGTCGGATCCCATACATACCAAGCATTTCAATCATACACACAATATGCTCAATATGTGCAAATACAACATTGCATCACAACAGAACTCTATGACTGGAGGTACTTTATTTAAAAGGCTCCAAGAGCCATACATAACATATCCATACAGGTAGGGGTCACATGACCCAACACTCAAGTCATACAGTCATACAAGCACAAGCGGAAGCTACATGTCTGGGTACAGACAACTTAGAAAATAAAACAGGCTTGTTGTAGCCTGACTATCTACAAGGCCCTTCACAAGCTCCAGATCTCTGTCTGGGTGACAAACTACTCGTCGACGTCAACGTCTATGGAGAACCCATCAGAAGGGGCAGGGTTCTCCTCTCCAACAGCTATTAAGCAAACATGAGTACAAAAGTACTCAGCAAGTCTTACAACAGAACCTATCATACATGCAACATTACCAACAGGGGGTAGTGGAGTTCATAGCAGAAAGCCAGCTTTGACTCTTGGCTAACCTATACTACAACTCTCAACAGATCGCAAGATATTACTACGTACACGAGTCCTCTACTCACCACAACAATACACCACCGAGGATCCTCTTCCGTCAACCTACGGAAGGGCCATCCACGGCACTCACACTTGTCTTGAGGCTTTTAGTAGTATCCATCAACTTGTCTATGAACTGTAAGAGTAACCAAGTAGTCCGTACCGTGAACAACGGCTATTCGAATAGATTGGTAACCCTGCAGGGGTGTACTTCTTCTTTTTTTGACTTTATACTGCAAGGCAACAGCCTCACAGTGTTTTATTAATAAAATAACCCAAAGAGGGTGAAGTTACAAGGAAAATAAATACATACAAGGGAGAAGGAGAGAGTTTACTTACAACTAAGATACTGGAGGGAGGCAATCCAAGATAGCAGCTTATCTCTATATTTACATTTTATTCTATGAGCAAGTAAAGAAATATCATATACAAAATTTCGTTTCCAGGATCTGAAGCTGGGCTGCTCATTTCTGAAAATTTTGCCATTCCTTTGAGTCCAGATATTCCAAGAGGCAGTGAAAACTACCTCAGTGAAGAAAGGTTGACCAAAATCCTGTCGAGCTGCTAAAGCCATAGAGTATGTGGAGTGGTGACCATCGGATGTACTTCTTCACACACGCTTCCACCACTTATCGCCGTTTACTCGACATGTACTCGGCAACCTTCAAGCGGAAGCCCAGCGAGGGTGTCGGCCACGACCTGACTAACTACACAAGTCTCTCGTCCAGGTTTATCGCCTATTTGGGTTCCATCCGTGGGGAGATCCGGCCAGGGTGTCGCTCACGGCCCCAAACAATGTGTACAGGGTTCCCGAGTCACCAAACGGGCAACCGGTACACCGTGCCACGTACCTGTCGCATCACAACCCACCTCGAGGATCAGCGCTGTGCACGACCACCAGTATGCTACAAACACCAGAAACTAGTTGCAACTCCTGGACAGAGATCGAGGGTAATTAATAAGACGAGAGGGCTTGGAGCGCCCGGAGCCCAATGCGCGGTAGTAACTGTAACTTGAATCACACATACAAATCTCGGGTCCTATGGACGATTCCAATGAAACAACCCACCATGTACTCCTACATGGCCTTTCATCGATACCTTTACCAAACATATTCCACACTTCCTTCTCTTTATCTGTATGATCATTTCACTCTGATACATCACCCAGATGAACCAGACCTGGCACAACTCTAAGCATAGCAGTTAACATAAACAAATAGCATGGTGGATCACACATCACATGGCTCAATCAACTCCTACACATGCTAGTGGGTTTCAACTATTTACTGTGGCAAAGACAGGTCATGCAAGGAAATAGGGTTCAACTACCGCAGCAAGTAGCAGTTCACACGATGTTGCCTTAATGCAGTAAAAGTGAGCAGGAGCGAGAAGATTGGGTTTGTAGCGGAATGATCAATGGTTGCTTGCCTGACAGAGTGGTTGTCGGGTACTGCTCTTCAGCTGGATACGCAGAAGTATCCTCGGGAGCAGGACCTAACACGGAGAATACCGGCGATACAATCAATAAACAAACAAATGCAACAATATGATGCATGCTCAAGATATGGCAAGATGCATGTGTTTTGGGCTAATGCAACTATAACCAGAAGGGTCTGAGCCCATTTGAATCAAAGATTCAAATTGAAACCCAAATTATTATTTAATTAAGTGCATTAACTTGTTTTAATGTAAACAGCAAGGTTAACTTGCTCAAACATGCATGAAACCAGTGCCATTGGAAAGATTGGATTTTTCTGATCAATTTTCATATATAAATCTTTTCCATCTGAGCTACTGTTGAATTTATATGATTTTTTGAAGTTTACAGCATTTTCTGGAATTTCCTCAATTATTTTTTAATCTAAAAATCCCAGAAAATCCTTTACTGCGTCAGCATGACATCATGCTAACGTCGGCCAGTCAACAGGGCGGCCCAGGTCAAACCTGACCAGTGGGACCCACTGGTCAGTGTCACAGTTAGTTAACTGACTAATTAAAATTAAATTAAATACTAAACTAGGTTTGACTAACAGGCAGGGCCCACATGTCAATGACCCAGGGGGGTCAAACCCTTGGTCAAACAGGGCTAACTCGCCGGAGTTTAGCCGCCGGCGAGGCAAACGCGGCGGTGAGGTGTGGGATTTGTGCTCCGGCTGCCAAAACGACGGCGGAGCACACCTACGGGTAGCTGGGAGTGAGCCGCGTCGAGTGGTGGTGGTGTCTGGCCTCGGGGTCGCCGGAAACGACGCCGGCGACGAGTCCAGCGGCTGCCGGAGTTTGGGCAAGGTCGAAAACAACGGTGCGGTGCTCGTTGAGGTGCGTGGAGTGTTCCTACATCAACTACACGGAACGGTGAAGCTGGTGGGCACGGTGGCCGGACCATTAGATGGCCGGAGCCTCGTCGGCGACGAGCTCCGCGGCGGCGCGTGCAGGTGAGCCTCGTGCGGTGCGTTCAGTGTAGGAGAGAGCCAACGGAGAGGAGGAGGATAGAGTTAAGCTCACGGCGGATGTAGAAGACGCCGAGGCGAGCTTGGGGACGGTCGGAGCTGAGCGGGGCGGCGAGGGGGATCTCTGCGGCCGGAGTTGGGGAAGACGGTGTCGGGGGCGACTCCAGAGCGGGCGAGCGCTCGGGGCTTAGCCTGCTCGACGTAGTCGAGGACGGTGGAGCGGACGGACACGAAGACGGGGCTCACGGACGGCGGTGGATGCGGCTACCACGACGGCGCAAGCACGGCGGCGTCGGTCATGGTGCGGGGAAGGCGAGGGAGAGGAGCTGGGGAGGAGTGAGCGTGTTGTCGAGCTCGGGGAGGAAGTAGGGGCTCGATCCCACTCACCAGAACGGCGAGGGGAGGAAGCAGGGCGGCGGGCAGCTGCGTGGCGCGCGCTGCGGCCGCCGTCGAGCACCTGCCTGCCTGCCTGGCCCAGCCATGCAGCTCGCTGGAGCGGTGGCTAGGCTGGGCCGGCAGGTGGGCCGGTTGGGTGCCAGGTAAGTTTTCTTCTCCCTATTTTCTTTCTATTTTACTTTATGTTTCATTTCTTTTGCAACTTTGTTTAATTAATAAAAATGCCAGAACATTTTTATAGCTCATAAAACTAGTCATGCCCATTGTATATAATATGAACAACATGGAACATTTTAGTTTATGATTATTTGGGCACACAAAATATTTTATAGCATTTAAATGCCCAAATGTAAATACCATATGAATTAATCCAGAGACCTTGGATGTCCTAGAAAATTGTGCACCATTTTTGGCAGAGGTTTAAGACCAAGGCAGAAATGATGAATATTTTTGAAGGGCATTTTGGGTACATTGAAAAAGATTTTAATAAACCCTAGTTGTTAGAAGAGGGGTGCTGGGGTTTCTGTCATTCCCATTTCAAGTTTCTTTGATAAGTAAACATGATGCACATTCTAGCTAGTCCTAATGCAAGCACTAACTAGGGATGTGACAACTCACCCCCACTCAAAAGAATCGCGTCCCGAGATTCGGGTTCCTCCGGAAAGAGGGTGGGGTACTCAAGTCGAAGACGATCCTCCCTTTCCCAGGTAGCTTCACTCTCGGAATGATGTGACCATTGAACCTTGAGAAACTTGATATTGTGACGTCAAGTGGTGCGCTCGGTTTGATCAAGAATACGAACGGGGTATTCTCGATATGTGAGATTGTCCTGGAGATCAAGCGTTTCGTGGTCCACTCCGCGGATAGGATCCGAGAAGCATCGCCTGAGTTGAGAAACGTAGAAGACATCATGAACTCTGGAGAGGTGCGGAGGTAGTTCCAATAGGTAGGCAACTTCTCCTCGTTTGGTAAGAATGCGTAAAGGGCCGATGTAACGAGGGGCCAACTTGCCTTTGATACCGAAGCGATGGGTTCCCTTAAGAGGAGTAACCCGAAGGTAAGCCTTATCACCGACTTCAAAGGTCACAGCCTTATGATGACTATCATATTGGCTCTTCTGGCGAGACTGGGTTGTTTTCAATTTCTCACGAACGATGCGAACTTGCTCTTCTGCTTCCTGGATCAAAGAATTGTCTTTCCCCGGTTTCCGACCAGTTAAGAGGTGTTCGGCATCTTCGTCCATATAGAACTTCGAAGGGAGCTTTGCCCAAGCTGGCTTGATAACTATTGTTATAAGCGAATTCGGCAAATGGGAGACACTTTTCCCATTCCATACTGAAAGAAATGATAGAGGCTCGAAGCATGTCTTCCAGAATTTGATTGACTCGTTCCACTTGACCACTTGACTGGGGATGGAAGGCGGTGCTAAAAGAGAGATGAGTTCCCATAGCATTCTTGAAACTTTCCCAAAATCGTGAAGTGAAAAGACTTCCATGGTCTGAGTTAATCTCCAACGGCACACCATGAAGTGATACTATCCGAGAGATATATAAATCTGCTAGCTGGCTAGCGGTTATACTCTCTCGAACAGGTAGAAAATGGGCTACTTTAGAGAGGCGGTTGATAACGACGAAGATAGCATTATTCCCTTTCCTGGTCCTGGGAAACCCGGTAATGAAGTTCATTCCGATCTTGTCCCATTTCCATTCAGGAATAGCTAAAGGTTGAAGGGTGCCAGCAGGCCGTTATTGCTCTGCTTTGACTCGACGACAAACGTCGCAGTTAGCAATGAATTGAGTGATTTCTCTCTTCATCCTAGTCCACCAGAACCTCTGGCGTAGGTCCTGATACATTTTGGTACCACCGAGATGAATCATGAGAGGAGATTCATGAGCCTCCTTAAGGATTAACTGCCGTAGATGTTGGTTCTTGGGAACCACTAAACGGTTCTCGAAGTAAACAACACCTCCGTTATCAATGGAGAAACAACCTGCAACTCCTTTGTGAATGTTTCTCTTAATTCGGGAAATCCCTGTATCTTGCTTCTGGGCAGCTATGATTTGATCCATAAGGGTAGGTTTCGCCACCAAGGTGGAAAGGAATCCTCGAGGAACAATGTGAAGGTTAAGCTTACAAAATTCCTCTTAAAGAAGTGGTTGCCCTTGTTGCAACATCAAGTTGTTACAATAAGACTTACGACTTAGTGCGTCGGCCATGACATTGGCCTTCCCAGGGGTGTAAGTGATTCCTAGGTCGTAATCTGTGAGCAATTCAATCCAACGTCTTTGCCTGAGATTCAAGTCCGGTTGGGTGAAGATGTATTTCAGACTTTGGTGATCAGTGAAGATTTCACAGTGATTACCAAGAAGGTAATGTCGCCATGTTTTGAGTGCGTGGACTACAGCTGCAAGCTCTAGATCATGTGTAGGATAGTTATCCTCATGTGGACGCAACTGTCGAGATGCGTATGCGATCACTTGACGATCTTGCATGAGTATGCAACCTAGTCCTTGTCGCGAGGCGTCGCAGTAGATAATAAAATCCTTGGAAAAGTCTGGTGGTACCAGTACGGGTGCAGATGTCAGGCGTCTTTTCAGTTCCTGAAAGCTGGACTCGCACTGTGGGGTCCACTCAAACTTTTTATCTTTCTTGAGGAGTTCAGTTAGAGGTTTAGCAACCTTGGAGAAATTCTCGACGAAGCGTCGGCAATAGCTCGCTAAGCCAAGGAAACTCCTAACTTGCTTGACCGATTCAGGGGGAGTCCAGTCAAGGACGGCTTGAACTCGCTCGGGATTGACAGCAATACCCTTGCCAGAGATCACATGACCTAAAATAGGTCACTTCCGGCAACCAGAATTCACATTTAGAGAATTTGGCATAAAGACCATGCTCTCGAAGTTTCGCCAACACCAGCCTTAGATGCTCAGCATGATCTTTCTTGTTCTTGGAGTAGATGAGTATATCATCAAGGTATACCACGACGAATTTATCCAAGTACTCCATGAATATAGAATTCATTAGCCGGGAGAAGGTGGCTGGGGCATTGGTTAATCCGAAGGACATGACGGTGTACTCGTATTGGCCATAACGAGTAACAAAAGCCGTTTTAGGAATGTCCCCGTTCTTGATTTTGATTTGATGGTAGCCCAACCTCAAATCCATTTTGGAAAAGACTAAGGATCCAGCGAGCTGATCATACAGATCGTTGATCCTGGGGAGCGGATACTTGTTCTTTATGGTGACCAGATTGACAGGTCGGTAATCTACAACCATCCGTTCCGTTCCATCCTTCTTCTTGACAAAGAGGACGGGACAAGCCCAAGGGGAAGAGCTAGGACGGATGAAACCCTTTTGCAAGGACTCATCGAGTTGTTTCTTAAGCTCAGCTAATTCTAGGGGTGCCATCTTATAAGGTCTCCTAGAGATTGGAGCAGTTCCAGGGATAAGATCTATCACGAACTCGACCTCTCTGTCAGGTGGAACTTCTGGCAGTTCTTCTGGAAATACATCCGGAAAGTCATGGACTACCGGGATATCTTCGAGTTCTGGTAGAGGGCTGGCATTAAGAGAGTAGAGCTGACGCTCAGCCATTCGGGTCAAGACATTGACTGTCTTGCCGGATGAGTGTGTAAGTTGAACGGTCCTAGTGTAGCAATCAACCTTGGCGTAATGAGTTGTCATCCAATCCATACCCAAAATGATGTTTATGTCCGAGGACTTGAGAGCGATTAGAGATGCAAGGAAAACAAATCTATCGACAAGGATTTCATTTCCATGGCTTACCCTAGAGGTTTGCCATTTTGAACCAGGAGTTTGAATAACCATGGAAGTAGGCAAGTCACAAAAAGTCATGTTGTGCATTCGAGCATAGCTCTCAGATATGAACGAATGGGATGCTCCAGTATCGAAAAGAACAGATGCCGGATGGCAGTTAACGAGAAGCGTACCAAGGACGACGTTAGGATCCTCATAAGCTTCCTCAGCAGAAACATAGTTGACATGACCACGTGCAGTGGGGATTGGCTTGACATAATTCACCTTGTCGGTTGGCTTACCACGGCCAACGGGTTTTCCTGGTTGGTTCTGAGGACACTCACGCATGTATTGCCCCGGTTCTCCACACTTGAAGCATGTCACAGTGCAAGTGCGTGGAGCAAAGTTGGTAGGTGGTCCTCCATAAGTCTTGGGAGGTGCATACTGTTGAGTTGGGCAAGGCGCCTCATAGGATGGCCTCGGTGTGTACTTGGGTGGCAGAGCAGTGTTAGGAACCCACACACGGCGCTTGTGAGAGCCAGAGCCGGATGAGGAACCAAAGTCACGTGGATGCTTGCGGGTGGCTTCGAAATCAGTCTGGCCCGTCTCAGCACTGATAGCTTTGTTCACCAACTTCTGGAAGGAGGTGCACTCGTGCAGACGTAGATCTCGGCGGAGTTCAGGGCTGAGTCCCTTGCGGAACCTCGCCTGCTTCTTGGCATCGGTGGATACTTCCTCAGGTGCATAGCGTGCCAAGTTGCCAAACTCACGACTATAGCCATCCACGGTTAACCGGCCCTGGGTGAAATTGCAGAATTCCTCCCGCTTGCGATCCATGAGACCTTCCGAAATGTGATGTTCACGGAATGCCTCACTAAACTCAACCCAAGTAGTGATTTGGCCACCAGGACGCATAGCTTCAAAGTTCTCCCACCATAGACTGGCAGGGCCTTCAAGATGGTAGGCGGCGTAGATAACCTTGTCAGCTTCGGCCACACGGGCAGAGTGTAGCTTGTGAGTGATACTACGAAGCCAGTCATCTGCATCCAGAGGTTCAGTGGAATGATGGAACTTGGGTGGGCACATCTTGATAAAGTCGTTGATTGACACCACGTCATTCCTCTGACGGAACCCAGTGTTCTGCTCTATGCGTTCCAGCACACGGTTGGTCTCTCTCTTGTTCCGTTCTGCCTCGAGCATAACTTCAGCCAAGGAGGGTGGCTGGGGCAGATTCTCATCTCTAGCCCCACTAGCCTCACCCTGCTCCTGAGCAGCAGGAGTGCTGCGAGTGTTCACCATCCTAGGAAAACAAAACAATGGTTTAGACAAGGATGGCAAAACTTGACATAGGAGTGCAGAATGTAATGGATGACACGGAATGCAGAGATGTTCATCCGTACGACATGGTAATATAGAAACTGCTATATATACACCAGTGGTCATACACACCATACATAGTTTAGTACAAGCCAAGGCTAAAGTACAACTGCGGTGAAAGACGATACATCCCATCAGAGCCATTCCAAGCTCCTATACATTATTTAACTACACCTCCGGAACTCAGTACTAGCTAAGTCATATTCCACAAGACACGCGGGACTGTGGAAATACAACTACTACAATACTACTACTGCCACGGTCTAGCTCAGACATTCCCGTAGTAATCTTCGTAAAGATTACCACCGTAGCCTGGAAGTGGAACAGATGGATCTTGAAACTCTCGAGCACTCGAAGGCTGTGGACCATAGGGACATGGATGTGGCCTCGGGCCTGATGCTGGCGGTAACCGACGCCCACGTGGAGGTGTAATACCCCCAACGGCACGCCAATCCATACGATCAGGCAGACGAGTCCGCACGGGGTACAAATCCCGCATATCCAGATATCCGGCGTGCACAGCAGGTGCAAGCCGTGTCAAAGTAGTCCAGTGGGCGGCTCGTGTGTTATACAGCTCCATTTGGAGGGCACGGACCTCACGGTGCCTATCCTCCAGCATCTGAACAGTAGTCTGAAGCAGTGGCTCTTCATGAGCGGCATCAGTATATAGACCAGTGTAGTAGCCTTCCTCTCCGGGAAGTGAGGCTGGCATGTAACAGAACTCAGTGTTCAGCAACAGGGCATGCCTAGCCCGGAGAATGGTCATCATCGAATAGGCGGCATCCTGCACTGCCATCTCGATAGTAACCCCGAGTCCATAAGACCAATGAATGGGGTCGTTATCTCCGGGATATGAGGGGTATATCCGGACTGTGCAGAAATACTGACTCTGATTGAAATCCTGGTACTGTTCCTCCATGGTGTACTCAGGATACCAGCGGTAACTGGTCTCAGTCAGCACACGGACTAGCATGGCCGTGTGACCGGGCACATTAATGCACCGAGTCAAACGAACCACTTGGTGAGGTGTGCGGCCAGACATCTGAAACACGAAGTAATGCAAGGGCATTAGTGTTTCTGGAAGAAATCAGGCAGCATAACAACTGTAAATGCTTAAAAGAAGATTTGAGACATCATACAAATGATATCATAGCCACTCAACAATATCATATCAAGGTTCCGGGTCCAACAATCATCATACTAAAAGGGTAGAAACTGAACTGGGGCTTGAAACCAACAATCCTAAGAGTCTACGGATTAGTAACACGTGAACCTAGTAAGGATAAGAGGCCTAGTACTAATTCCCCGTAGAAAGAATAGACTGACTCAGATCAGAAGGGCATAAGGTAAAGGAGTAAAAAGAGCCTTACGTTCCCTTCCACAATCAATTCCCCTACATATAACTAAGAATTTTTCTAGACTCAACATCGACCAGTTTGGCTTGAGAAACCTACAGGCAGTCCAGCTCTTATGCCAACGCTGTCAGGACCCCGATCCTAAGTCACACCGATCTAGTTGTAACACATCATATCACTTTGCGGCCTCACGCACGGTATCCCCACGGGTGCCACCTTACCTAGCCCGAGACCGTTTGCGCATTTTGGCACACGTATATGACAGTGTCGCTAGCATCCATGTGACAGAGAACCCGGGCCGACATGGCTAGTTATAAACCAAAAGTGGCACTAAATTACAGAGACAGGCATCCATGACCCAGCAACGAACGTGTCGGTCATCAACGTATGAACCCAAGTCGTAGCAAGCTACATGGACTTAAAGGAACAACGCGTGACATTTCCCCTAAGGGACAGACACAGGAACGAAGAAGGACACATGTCGGCCACCCTACGTGTTCCGAGCAGTAGCAAGCTACCAAGGCTCATTGGAAGCACTAGGAGGCATTTCCCTGTAAGATAGGCTACCAAAGGAAAACAACTAGGTGTCGGATCCCACACATACCAAGCATTTCAATCATACACACAATATGCTCAATATGTGCAAATACAACATTGCATCACAACAGAAATCTATGACTCAAGGTACTTTATTTAAAAGGCTCCAAGAGCCATACATAACATATCCATACAGGTAGGGGTCACATGACCCAACACTCAAGTCATACAGTCATACAAGCACAAGCGGAAGCTACATGTCTGGGTACAGACAACTTAGAAAATAAAACAGGCTTGGTGTAGCCTGACTATCTACAAGGCCCTTCACAAGCTCCAGATCTCCGTCTGGGTGACAAGCTACTCGTCGACGTCAACGTCTATGTAGAACCCATCAGAAGGGGCAGGGTTCTCCTCTGCAACAGCTATTAAGCAAACATGAGTACAAAAGTACTCAGCAAGTCTTACAACAGAACCTATCATACATGCAACATTATCAACAGGGGGTAGTGGAGTTCATAGCAGAAAGCCAGCTTTGACTCTTGGCTAACCTATACTACAACTCTCAACAGATCGCAAGATATTACTACGTACACGAGTCCTCTACTCACCACAACAATACACCACCGAGGATCCTCTTCCGTCAACCTACGGAAGGGCCATCCATGGCACTCACACTTGTCTTGAGGCTTTTATGTGGGGACCCCGACTTGGAAGTCGAGATCACCGAATGCACGTGTACAGTGATCCCAGAGATCAATGCTCACTGAACACACAGAAGCTGAAATAACAAGAGTCTTACATCCATACAAATAGTCTTACACGAATTAAGGCCATTATGGCCAAGTCTTACATAGATAGAGCCTCACGGGCTGAATGGGAAATAACACAAGTAGCGGAAGTCTTCGATAAACGGGTAGAACCCATGCCATCTGCCTTAACCCTACAGGCATTCTGACTGGGATAGCGTCCTAGTTCGCATGATCGTCTCCAAAGAACTCTTCCTCATAATCCTGCTCTTCCATGCCTGGCCAATTAAATAACCAGTGGCAAGCCAATGAGTACTTTGAATGTACTCGCAAGCAACCCATGATGTGGTTCAAGTAACAATGCAATTTGAATAATAATGAACAATCTAGCAGGAGGCTAGGACAAAATGCCATCATCAAGTTTATGCATCAATAATCTCGCGTAACCTTGAAGACAGGTTACCGATATCAACATGAATATAATTCATCTCACCGAGTCAAGTCACCATCTTGACTCATCACACACAATGTATCACCAAAGAAGTAAAATTCTGGACATAGTTTAAGTAGCACCACCCAACTGTCCATGACCGTGGACACGGCTATTCGAATAGTTTTACACTCTGCAGAGGTTGCGCACTTTACCCACAAGATCCGGGGAACTTCCGTGTCATCCACGACTCGCGGTACCTCAAGTACCCGGGGTAAGCACCCGGTCATTACATTTCCTTAGACGACACTAACATAGAGTCCACTCGTTGGCACACGGCCCTCGGGTACAAACAATAGATCACGGGACTTGCCCAAATTCAATGTTCACGCGTAGCCGAAGGGACCAACGGTGTGTCCGGTGCCCTGTAAAAACAGTCATGGCCGTCTATCCAAGCACGACCCCGTCCCGGGAAAGACCTCAAGTCTTCCCGTCACTAGTAATGCGGGCACCATGCTAGTATCGACCTAAGTAATCAATAAAGCCCCGTCCCATAAGGGGTAGTGTGGTTGCACATGTTTGGTTGGGACGGTAGTCACACATAAATCTAATCCATCATTCCACCATGCTCATGATATTACCGGCACATCACTTCTTCCTCAAGTGATGACCTGACACTTCATCTCCCTCGGGCATTAGGGGCACCCGATGGGTTCATGCAAAGTTTTCAACTACGAGGGTTCATAACACACATGCATCATATAAGCATCAAGACCAACTATTGCATGTCATCTAGCATATAGCAAGATCAACAATAAAGCATGCATCATGTGGTGGTTCATCTAGGTTACCATTGTAACCCTATCATCATGTATCGGAAACAAACGGGTTCCGAGGAACAAGTGTATCATGGTCAAAGGGCTGCTTGCCTGGATTGGCTTGGTCTTCAAAGTCTTCAAGTCCTTCTCCTTATTCTTCCACAGCAACTTCGTCAAATACGGAATCTATACGTCGCATAATAACCACGAAAAAAAAAAGAATACAAACAAAACAAAAAAACCAAAGTGCTCAGAAAAATGTCAACTCATTTTTGTAAAATACTAGAGGGTTTTCTAAGATGGGGAAAAATCTTAGTTGGAGTTTTTGGAGTTACAGAATAGGATATATTGAATTTTGAACAGGAGTTATACTGCTCAAATTTGAATTTAAATTTGAACAGTACAGAAAAGTTTCATGGATTTGAATGAAAGTGGTACCATTAAATAGGTTGGAATAATACAAGATTTTAGGAGTTGGAATTATTTAATTTGGATCAATATTCTTTTCTGCATAAATGTTTGAATCATTTACAGAAAAGAAAAAGAAAAAGGGTTCCTGTGCACTGGGCCAGAAGTGGCCACAGTTCACGGCCCAGACGGCTCGGCCTGGCCGCACGGAGCCAGCGCGCGCGCACGTCAGGTTTCAAACCTGACGGGCGGGGCCCGTGGGTCAGCGGCACAGAGGAGGGGAGAGAGGTGGGGGGATGACAGGCGGGGCCCGCCTGTCATCTCTAACCCCGCGGTCACGGCGGCGGCGAGCTCACCGGCGATGATTCCGGCCACGGTGACGGCAACGGAGGGCAGGGTCGGACTCAGTGGCGTGTTGCGGTTGCAGGGGTGGTAGCGCGGCACGGCGGGGAGCCCTGGTTCGCCGGCGACGAGGTGCGACGGCGGAGGCTCGTCGGAGGGGAGTTGCTGCGGCCGTTTCCGACTGCAAACAGAGGGGGAAAGAGAGGGGAAAGGGTCAGTGGTGTGCTGCGGTTCCAAAACAGGTGGAAGGAGAGGCAGGGGAGGCCTGTACCTCGAGATCGCCGGCGGCCCGACGCGGCGGAGCTCCGGTCGATCCCGAGCACTGGGGCGCTCCGGGGTCGAACTAGTGATGCAGGAGGGATCAGTGGAGAGTTGTGAGGCTGGTGGTGGTGTTGGAGGAGCTCGGGGAGGCCTATATATAGGGGCCCGACGGGGACCCGAGGTCCAGTGCGCCGGCGAGCTTCGTCTCGAGGCTACAGCGCACGGGAGGCGACGGGGTTGAGTCTGGGGAGTTCCTGGACGAGCTCTACGCCCAGCTGAGGTAAGAGGAGGAGCGGGGGAGCAACAGGGAGGCGTGCGCGTGTGGAGCAGAGGAGTGGCCGAAGCGGGCGGCCGGTGCGCGTGCGGCGACGCTCACTGGAGGGCGCAGGAGGAGGGGGACAGCGCCGGTGGAGGCTGCGGACGTCGAGGCACGTTGGGAGGCGCGAGGGGAGAGCCCGAGGTTGTCGGGGATCAACGATTGGCCCGAGCCAGCGTGCGGGAGCACTGTTCACGCGCTCTGGAGCGCGCGTATGGCTGGCATCAGCATGCTCTCGCCGGCTTGGTCCGTTCCAGCGTGCCCAACAGTGTCTAGTGCATAGAGGGAGGACTAAAGAAATGCCCTGAGGCCTTGGATGCTCTGGGGGTGCAAAGAGAGAGGGAGAGGGCTGGTAACATGGTGGAAACCTACTGTACAGCAAGGTAAAACAAGGGTTTCACCCCTCAATCATGGAGCTGGGGTGCTGGGGGAGTTACTGGGGTTTGCTGGTAACCCAATGAGTCTGTGGTAAGAAGTTGAGGCTATGGAGAAAAGTGAAAGTGGTCAAAATGGGGGTTTTAGAATTTCTGCAGAAGGTGTTTGATCTGTGTTTGATCAAGTAAATGAGGTCCACTTGACATGGCACTTAACAGGGTTGAAAGACATAAGAAAATAGGGTGCTTCACCAAATTTGGGCTCATTTGAAGAAACTAGCCAATATAACTTTGGTGAACCCTAGAAATCAACAGAAACAGTTTCATCTTGATTGAGTCAAGCTAATCATCTCCCCTTGATGCACCACTTGGTGTAGCATCCTTATTTGGGGTATTGATCATGCTCACAAAGTATGAGGCTCCAGATAAAAAGTTGGTAATGCAAAGTTGTTCAAATTTGCATTTGAACAGAAAGGGTTTTGAGGTGATCTGATCAAGTTGCTCTATTCCAAATCTTGTTCCATTTGGTCTAGGTGCCTTATTAGGCCATTCTGGCATGTGCACCAAGTTTGAGAGCATTTGGACAAGTTTGGCAATGTAAAGTTGCTCAAACTTCAAATATGGACAGAATGGTTATGAAGGGGTTTGACGAGGTTTTCTTGCTTCCCAAGGCATGGGACTTGGCAAGATCATCAAATATGTCATATATGACATGATAGAATTTCCCTGGAATTTTTGGAGAAAGTTTCCTTTGTAAATATTTCAAAAGCTTGAAATATCCAGAAAGGGTTTTAGAGGGTTTAGCCCATTATTTTGAACATGACCAAGTGTTGAAACTCTCATATATGGACAATATATGTCCTATGAGTCTCTCTGAATTTTGGCAAATATTTTTGAAATAGTTAAATAATTTTCCCCTATTAAAGACCATTTCTGGCCTTAAGAAAAAGCTGTTAAATAAAATAGGAAAATAACTTTTAAAATTATACCTTTGTGGTTTCTAGGAGTCCTATGACTACTAGGTCTCAAATAAACCTTTTGAAATAATTTTCACACCCTTAATCAAGTACTTGCAGTGCAAACCTCAATTCAGGGGTTTTGGGAAAACTAATTTTATAAAAATACTTTTTGGCCAAATTAATTTTGTAAGAAAATACTATACTGGTATATATCACTTGGCATGATCATTGGGCAGAAGTTTTGGGTATGGAGATGAAATCTACAAGAGATCATAGTTGACTTTAATGAGCACATGAAAAAGCAAATGAAGAAAACTCAATTCCAAATAAAAGCCAAATGATGCTAAAAAAATTTGCTGGTCCAAATTTTCATGCCTCAAAGTTTTACAAATAACATGTTACAAAATGCAGGGTGTGACAGACCTACCCCCCTTACAAGAATCTCGTCCCTGAGATTCCTAAACTAGGGTTTAAAAGAGATCGGGAAACTCGGATCTAAGATAGTCTTCTCGTTCCCAGGTTGCTTCTGCTTCGGTGTGGTTGCTCCACTGGACCTTGAAGTACTTGATGGTACGGCTCCGCGTACGACGTTCTGCTTCGTCCAGAATATGAATGGGCTTCTCGCGGTAGGTCAGATCAGGCTGCAGATCAATGGCTTGGTGATCCACATCCTTGTAGAGACTGGGCTTGTCTGGAACCTGGAGACATTTCCGGAGATGTGACACATGGAACACATTGTGCACATCGGATAGCTCAGGTGGTAGTTCCAACTGATAAGCCACTTCTCCTCGTCGTGCAGTGATCTCAAAGGATCCAATGAACCTTGGTGCGAGCTTCCCCTTGACATGGAAACGCTTGGTTCCCTTCAGAGGAGTTACCCGCATGTACACATGGTCCCCAACATGGAAACTCATGTCTCGGCGTCGAGTGTCAGCATAGCTCTTCTGCCTTGACTTGGCTGCCTTTAATCGCTCTCTGACTAGTTGGACTTGCTCTTCTGCTGCGCGGAGAATATCCGGTCCAAAGACTAGTCCTTCTCCAGTCTCTGACCAGTTGAGGGGTGTGCGACATCTGCGTCCGTACAACACCTCAAATGGTGCCATCTGAAGGCTTGACTGGTAACTGTTGTTATAGGAGAACTCGGCAAAAGGGAGACAGTCTTCCCACTTGGCTCCATATGCCAGGACATAGGCTCGGAGCATGTCCTCGAGAATCTGATTGACTCGCTCAGTTTGACCTCCGGTCTGTGGGTGGAAAGCTGTGCTGAAAGACAACTTGGTTCCCAAGGCTTCTTGGAATCTCTTCCAGAACCTTGAAGTGAACTGGGTGCCTCGATCTGACACAATCTCCTTGGGAACACCGTGAAGACTTACGATTCGGTTGATATAGAGAGTTGCCAACTGGTTGCCTGAGTAGGTAGTCTTGACAGGAATGAAATGAGCCACCTTGGTCAAATGATCGACTATGACCCAGATAGAGTCATGTCCTCTATTCGACCTTGGTAATCCAGTGATGAAGTCCATTCCGACTTTATCCCACTTCCACTCAGGAACCTTGAGTGGTTGGAGCAATCCAGCGGGTCGCTGATATTCAGCCTTGACCCTTTGGCACACATCACACTTTGCAACATAGGTTGCAATCTCTCTCTTCATACCATGCCACCAGAATCGTGCCTTCAAGTCTTGGTACATCTTGGTTCCTCCGGGGTGGATGGAATACGGGGTGTCGTGGGCTTCTTGCAGAATCAGCGTCTTCAACTCGGTGTCGTTTGGTACGCAGAGACGACCTTTGTACCAAACAATCCCGTGCTCGTCTTCAGAGAATCCTGGGGCCTTGCCCATCTTCATCTTCCTCTTGATACCTTCGATGCTTGCGTGTCCATCTTGAGCCTTCTTGACGTCGTCCATCAGGGTTGGTCTGACTTCCAAATGATCCAGAAATCCAGGGGTGACCAATTCTAAACTGAATTGTTCGATCTCCTTAAACAAGGCTGGCTGCCTTTCTTGAATAATGACATTCAAAGAGCAAGCCTTCCTGCTTAAGGCATCGGCCACCACGTTGGCCTTCCCAGGGTGATACTGAACACTGAGGTCATAATCCTTGATGAGTTCCAACCATCTCTGTTGCCTCATGTTCAACTCTTTTTGGGTGAAAATATACTTCAGACTTTTGTGGTCTGTGTAAATCTCACACCGTTTCCCTAGGAGGTAATGCCGCCATGTCTTCAAGGCATGAACTACTGCCGCTAGCTCAAGATCGTGAGTAGCGTAGTTCTCCTCATGGGGTCGTAGCTGCCTGGAGAGGTATGCTATGACGCGGCCTTCTTGCATCAGAACGCTTCCCAATCCGGTTCGAGAGGCATCACAATATATCACGAACTCCTTGTGAATATCAGGTGTTGCCAGAACTGGGGCGGTGGTCAATCTCTTCTTGAGCTCTTGGAAGCTCTCTTCGCATTTTGGCGTCCACTCGAACTTCTTGTCCTTCTTGAGGAGCTGAGTCATTGGTCGTGCAATGCTAGAGAATCCTTCCACGAACTTGCGGTAATAGCCCGCTAATCCGAGGAAGCTTCTGACTTCCTTGACGGTCGTTGGAGATTGCCATTGGGTCACAGCTTCGATTTTTGCAGGATCAACAGATAATCCTTCCTCGGTCAAGACATGACCTAAGAATCCAACTTTGTGCAGCCAAAACTCACACTTGCTGAATTTGGCATACAGTTGGTGCTCGCGAAGCTTGTCTAGGACCATTCTCAGATGTTGCTCATGCTCTTCCTCCGACTTCGAGAACACAAGGATGTCATCAATGAAGACAACAACGAACTTGTCCAAATATTCCATGAAGACTTTATTCATGAGATACATGAAGTAAGATGGGGCATTGGTTAACCCAAAAGACATGACCGTGCACTCGTACAGGCCATATCTGGTTACGAATGCCGTCTTCGGAATATCTTGGGGTCTGATCTTCAGCTGGTAATACCCAGATCTAAGGTCGATCTTGGAGAATACCTTGGCTCCGCTGAGCTGATCAAACAGATCTTCAATCTTGGGAAGTGGGTACTTGTTCTTGATTGTAACTTCATTGAGGGAACGATAGTCAATGCATAAGCGGATGGTACCGTCCCTCTTTGCCACAAACAGAACAGGAGATCCCCAAGGGGAGGCACTCGGGCGGATAAATCCCTTCCTTAGCTGCTCTTCTAGCTGCTTCTTCAACTCGGCTAATTCTTCCGTCCCCATTCTATAAGGCTTCTTATAGATGGGTCCTGCTCCGGGCACGAGCTCGATGATGAACTCAATGTCACGGTCAGGGGGCATTCCCGGTAGTTCATCCGGAAAGACATCAGGATACTCACATACCACCGGTACTTGATCTAGCCCAACTTCAGACAGACAGTTGACTTTAGCGGCTTGAGCGGAAGAGGAGTTGGGGGCAAACTTGACTTCTACTCCTTGGTCATTGGTCGCAGTGACTGTCCGATTGGCACAGTCTAACAAGCCTTGGTGCTTGCTGAGCCAATTCATACCTAGGATCACATCCAAGCCTTGCGATCTCAGGACGATAAGGTCTGCTAGGAAGTCTACACCATTAATGGTAATACTGACTCCTTTACAGCCTATCTTGGCTCTCATCTCGGCTCCGGGGGTTTGTACCACCATAGGTTTATTCAGGGGTGTAGGGGTCATGCCACTTTTTAATGCAAATCTTTGAGTGACAAATGAATGCGTTGCTCCAGAATCAAACAAGACAGTTGCAGGTGCTGAGTTGACAAGGAACGTACCCAGCACGACGTCCGGGTCTTCCTGGGCTTCTTCAGCAGTGACGTGATTCACACGCCCCTTCCCATAGTTCGGTGGATTGCGAGGAGCTGGGTTCCTTGGTGGCATTCCACGGCCTTGTCCCTGGTTCTGCGCATTGGGGCGCGGGGCATCAGGCTTCTTGTTGGGGCATACCCTGGAGATGTGTCCGGGCTGACCACACCCAAAACAAGTGACTTGATTTGGAGTGTTGATCTTGTTGCCACCATTGGTATTGGGGTTGAAAGCTGGCCTGGGGTTGGCATACTGCTGAGGCTGAGGATTGGCACGAGGTGCAGGAGCTCTTGGCTGCTGATAGGTTGGCTTGGCCGGGGCTGACTACCACGGACGAGGCTTCTGGTTGCTGGAACTTCCCTTACTGACCAACTTGCGCTTGCGAGTGTCTTCCAAAGCACGCCGCTTGTCTTCAAGCATAAGTGCCTTGTTCACCAGGTCAGGGAAAGACGGGCAGTCGCACACGACAAGCGAATATTGCAGAGTCTGATTAAGGCCTTCCATGAAGCGCTCCCTTTTGGCAGCATCAGTGCTGACATCCTCAGGGGCATACCTTGACAGAATACTGAACTTCTGCATGTACTCCTTGACAGTGCCACTTCCTTGCTTCAGGGCTCGGAACTCACGCTTTTTGATAGCCATGACTCCAGAAGGAATGTGGGCCTTGCGGAATTCTGCCTTGAAGTTAGCCCAAGTGATGTCTTGTTCAGCATGCATGACCTTGAATCCATCCCACCAAGCTCTTGCGGTTCCCCCGAGGCAGTGGGCTGCATACGCCACTTTCTCGCGATCTTCGGTGCATCCGACTAGTTCCAGAATCTCCTCAATGGAACGGACCCAGTCATCTGCATCCAGGGGTTCAGCAGTCTCGATGAAGGTTGGCGGTGCATGCTTCTTGAACTCTGCCAATGTGGAACGTCCATTGCCATTCCCCGCCGGCTGGCGGTTGTTGGTAACAGCTTGAGCAATCAGCTGAAGAGCTGCAGTGTTGGCTTGGCGTTCCTCTCGGAAAGCTTGGAGAAGCTGAGCCATGTCCATGCTTGGAGGAGGTGGTGGTGGAGCTTGGTCGTTGGTTTGGTCGTGGTCTGCCTCTGGCTGAGAGGATGCTCCGGCTTCGGGCTGCTGGGTAGAGGTACCAGTACGAGTTACAACAGGCATCCTGTTGGAGCGGTAAAAGGTCTTATGACTCGGAAGAGGAAAAGCAAGATAGATAGGTGCCTAGTAAGGGGGTGGGTGTGACACTAATTCAAAATCATGCAAGGGCCGAGAGGCCAAAACACATCCATTAAAATCCAAATGAGTGGTGTAGTCGTTTACACCTTCCCGAAGGAAGAATACGACATACATCCGGACACAACAAAAGCAAGCACTAGATGGTTTCATATGAACCATACAAGGACTCGACTGCGCATAGGGGTTACACGACCTATCCTACCGTAGGGGTTACAACTGGCATATCCGAGTAGCGAATAATGCCTAAGCGGCAGAATGCTCGGCCGCGTATTCCGGCTCTTCTGGGTCTTCCTCCTTGTCTTCATCTGTCTGGGCTCCCTTGTCACTGGAGGGAGTGGGGGAGTGGAGGAGTTGGATACGTCGGTGCTTCGATGGTGGTGCAGGGAAAAGCTTGCGGTATTCCCTTGCTGTCATCCGGCGTCGCCGAGGTGGTTCTTCACCCTTGGAAGACACATCCTCGGAGGGCCTTCCGCCTCGATATGCGATAGCGGATTGTCCAGAAGGTGCTCCTTCCTTCTTGATCCTGTTCGTCTTCTCTTGAGCTCGTCGAAGAAGTGCCTTGGTCTTGTAAAGTTCTTCTCGAAGCTTCATTAATTCCGAGGCCAAGTCTTGTGCCAGGCTGTCGGCACATAGACTGAAGTAGGTCTGGAACCGAAGCGAGAGTCCATCCTTCAATGGAGGGGCTAGTGCGCTGCTTTCTTCGTCACCTTCCTTCCGGTAAGGTAAGAAGCGAGTTGCCATCTTGGCTGCCATCTCCGGAACAAGCTCGCGGAGACGGGTTAGTGCCTTGAGTGCAGCAGCCTCGGCAGCGAGTGGTAGTGTCGTCATCTGGGGTCCCTCGAAGAACCAACTTGTGGGAGGATCGTTTGCCTTCACGATCACTTCCACATGGTACTCCACCTCAGTATCGCTCACCCAATGCTCAAGGTAGGTGAGGATGGGTGCTCGGTGGAACTGACACTCCTGGAGGCTATCCTCGAGAAGTAGGGGAAACGCAGTGGTCAGGTGCTCTTTGGGAACAGCGGCCATCTACAAAGGTGGAATAGGAGGGGTTAATAAGCTGAGGAAATCTCAGGTTTAGAAAAGGAGAGAGGTTCAGAAGGTTTTGAAAAACGGGGTCTCAACTAACTAACGCCCATGCTAACTAAGGCTTCCTACAGTCAACCTGGCTCTGATACCAGCTCTGTGGGGACCCCGACTTGGAAGTTGAGATCACCGAATGCACGTGTACAGTGATCCCAGAGATCAATGCTCACTGAACACACAGAAGCTGAAATAACAAGAGTCTTACATCCATACAAATAGTCTTACACGAATTAAGGCCATTATGGCCAAGTCTTACATAGATAGAGCCTCACGGGCTGAATGGGAAATAAAACAAGTAGCGGAAGTCTTCGATAAACGGGTAGAACCCATGCCATCTGCCTTAACCCTACAGGCATTCTGACTGGGATAGCGTCCTAGTTCGCATGATCGTCTCCAAAGAACTCTTCCTCATAATCCTGCTCTTCCATGCCTGGCCAATTAAATAACCAGTGGCAAGCCAATGAGTACTTTGAATGTACTCGCAAGCAACCCATGATGTGGTTCAAGTAACAGTGCAATTTGAATAATAATGAACAATCTAGCAGGAGGCTAGGACAAAATGCCATCATCAAGTTTATGCATCAATAATCTCGCGTAACCTTGAAGACAGGTTACCGATATCAACATGAATATAATTCATATCACCGAGTCAAGTCACCATCTTGACTCATCACACACAATGTATCACCAAAGAAGTAAAATTCTGGACATAGTTTAAGTAGCACCACCCAACTGTCCATGACCGTGGACACGGCTATTCGAATAGTTTTACACTCTGCAGAGGTTGCGCACTTTACCCACAAGATCCGGGGAACTTCCGTGTCATCCACGACTCGCGGTACCTCAAGTACCCGGGGTAAGCACCCGGTCATTACCTTTCCTTAGACGACACTAACATAGAGTCCACTCGTTGGCACACGGCCCTCGGGTACAAACAATAGATCACGGGACTTGCCCAAATTCAATGTTCACGCGTACCCGAAGGGACCAACGGTGTGTCCGGTGCCCTGTAAAAACAGTCATGGCCGTCTATCCAAGCACGACCCCGTCCCGGGAAAGACGTCAAGTCTTCCCGTCACTAGTAATGCGGGCACCATGCTAGTATCGACCTAAGTAATCAATAAAGCCCCGTCCCATAAGGGGTAGTGTGGTTGCACATGTTTGGTTGGGACGGTAGTCACACATAAATCTAATCCATCATTCCACCATGCTCATGATATTACCGGCACATCACTTCTTCCTCAAGTGATGACCTAACACTTCATCTCCCTCGGGCATTAGGGGCACCCGATGGGTTCATGCAAAGTTTTCAACTACGAGGGTTCATAACACACATGCATCATATAAGCATCAAGACCAACTATTGCATGTCATCTAGCATATAGCAAGATCAACAATAAAGCATGCATCATGTGGTGGTTCATCTAGGTTACCATTGTAACCCTATCATCATGTATCGGAAACAAACGGGTTCCGAGGAACAAGTGTATCATGGTCAAAGGGCTGCTTGCCTGGATTGGCTTGGTCTTCAAAGTCTTCAAGTCCTTCTCCTTCTTCTTCCACAGCAACTTCGTCAAATACGGAATCTATACGTCGCATAATAACCACGAAAAAAAATAAGAATACAAACAAAACAGAAAAACCAAAGTGCTCAGAAAAATGTCAACTCATTTTTGTAAAATACTAGAGGGTTTTCTAAGATGTGGAAAAATCTTAGTTGGAGTTTTTGGAGTTACAGAATAGGATATATTGAATTTTGAACAGGAGTTATACTGCTCAAATTTGAATTTTAATTTGAACAGTACAGAAAAGTTTCATGGATTTGAATGAAAGTGGTACCATTAAATAGGTTGGAATAATACAAGATTTTAGGAGTTGGAATTATTTAATTTGGATCAATATTCTTTTCTGCATAAATGTTTGAATCATTTACAGAAAAGAAAAAGAAAAAGGGTTCCTGTGCACTGGGCCATAAGTGGCCACAGTGCACGGCCCAGACGGCTCGGCCTGGCCGCACGGAGCCAGCGCGCGCGCACGTCAGGTTTCAAACCTGACGGGCGGGGCCCGTGGGTCAGCGGCACAGAGGAGGGGAGAGAGGTGGGGGGATGACAGGCGGGGCCCGCCTGTCATCTCTAACCCCGCGGTCACGGCGGCGACGAGCTCACCGGCGACGATTCCGGCCACGGTGACGGCAACGGACGGCAGGGTCGGACTCAGTGGCGTGTTGCGGTTGCAGGGGTGGTAGCGCGGCACGGCGGGGAGCCCTGGTTTGCCGGCGACGAGGTGCGACGGCGGAGGCTCGTCGGAGGGGAGTTGCTGCGGCCGTTTCCGACTGCAAACAGAGGGGGAAAGAGAGGGGAAAGGGTCAGTGGTGTGCTGCGGTTCCAAAACAGGTGGAAGGAGAGGCAGGGGAGGCATGTACCTCGAGATCGCCGGCGGCCCGACGCGGCGGAGCTCCGGTCGATCCCGAGCACTGGGGCGCTCCGGGGTCGAACTAGTGATGCAGGAGGGATCAGTGGAGAGTTGTGAGGCTGGTGGTGGTGTTGGAGGAGCTCGAGGAGGCCTATATATAGGGGCCCGACGGGGACCCGAGGTCCAGTGCGCCGGCGAGCTTCGTCTCGAGGCTACAGCGCACGGGAGGCGACGGGGTTGAGTCTGGGGAGTTCCTGGACGAGCTCTACGCCCAGCTGAGGTAAGAGGAGGAGCGGGGGAGCAACAGGGAGGCGTGCGCGTGTGGAGCAGAGGAGTGGCCGAAGCGGGCGGCCGGTGCGCGTGCGGCGACGCTCACTGGAGGGCGCAGGAGGAGGGGGACAGCGCCGGTGGAGGCTGCGGACGTCGAGGCACGTTGGGAGGCGCGAGGGGAGAGCCCGAGATTGTCGGGGATCAACGATTGGCCCGAGCCAGCGTGTGGGAGCACTATTCATGCGCTCTGGAGCGCGCGTATGGCTGTCATCAGCATGCTCTCGCCGGCTTGGTCCGTTCCAGCGTGCCCAACAGTGTCTAGTGCATAGAGGGAGGACTAAAGAAATGCCCTGAGGCCTTGGATGCTCTGGGGGTGCAAAGAGAGAGGGAGAGGGCTGGTAACATGGTGGAAACCTACTGTACAGCAAGGTAAAACAAGGGTTTCACCCCTCAATCATGGAGCTGGGGTGCTGGGGGAGTTACTGGGGTTTGCTGGTAACCCAATGAGTCTGTGGTAAGAAGTTGAGGCTATGGAGAAAAGTGAAAGTGGTCAAAATGGGGGTTTTAGAATTTCTGCAGAAGGTGTTTGATCTGTGTTTGATCAAGTAAATGAGGTCCACTTGACATGGCACTTAACAGGGTTGAAAGACATAAGAAAATAGGGTGCTTCACCAAATTTGGGCTCATTTGAAGAAACTAGCCAATATAACTTTGGTGAACCCTAGAAATCAACAGAAACAGTTTCATCTTGATTGAGTCAAGCTAATCATCTCCCCTTGATGCACCACTTGGTGTAGCATCCTTATTTGGGGTATTGATCATGCTCACAAAGTATGAGGCTCCAAATAAAAAGTTGGTAATGCAAAGTTGTTCAAATTTGCATTTGAACAGAAAGGGTTTTGAGGTGATCTGATCAAGTTGCTCTATTCCAAATCTTGTGCCATTTGGTCTAGGTGCCTTATTAGGCCATTCTAGCATGTGCACCAAGTTTGAGAGCATTTGGACAAGTTTGGCAATGTAAAGTTGCTCAAACTTCAAATATGGACAGAATGGTTATGAAGGGGTTTGAGGAGGTTTTCTTGCTTCCCAAGGCATGGGACTTGGCAAGATCATCAAATATGTCATATATGACATGATAGAATTTCCCTGGAATTTTTGGAGAAAGTTTCCTTTGTAAATATTTCAAAAGCTTGAAATATCCAGAAAGGGTTTTAGAGGGTTTAGCCCATTATTTTGAACATGACCAAGTGTTGAAACTCTCATATATGGACAATATATGTCCTATGAGTCTCTCTGAATTTTGGCAAATATTTTTGAAATAGTTAAATAATTTTCCCCTATTAAAGACCATTTCTGGCCTTAAGAAAGAGCTTTTAAATAAAATAGGAAAATAACTTTTAAAATTATACCTTTGTGGTTTCTGGGAGTCCTATGACTACTAGGTCTCAAATAAACCTTTTGAAATAATTTTCACACCCTTAATCAAGTACTTGCAGTGCAAACCTCAATTCAGGGGTTTTGGGAAAACTAATTTTATAAAAATACTTTTTGGCCAAATTAATTTTGTAAGAAAATACTATACTGGTATATATCACTTGGCATGATCATTGGGCAGAAGTTTTGGGTATGGAGATGAAATCTACAAGAGATCATAGTTGACTTTAATGAGCACATGAAAAAGCAAATGAAGAAAACTCAATTCCAAATAAAAGCCAAATGATGCTAAAAAATTTTGCTGGTCCAAATTTTCATGCCTCAAAGTTTTACAAATAACATGTTACAAAATGCAGGGTGTGACATTTTAGTAGTATCCATCAACTTGTCTATGAACTGTAAGAGTAACCAAGTAGTCCGTACCGCGAACAACGGCTATTCAAATAGACTGGTAACCCTGGAGGGGTGTACTTCTTCACACACGCTTCCACCACTTATCGCCGTTTACTCGACATGTACTCGGCAACCTTCAAGCGGAAGCCCAGCGAGGGTGTCGGCCACGACCTGACTAACTACACAACTCTCTCGTCCAGGTTTGTCGCCTATTTGGGTACCATCCGTGGGGAGATCCGGCCGGGGTGTCGCTCACGGCCCCAAACGATGTGTACAGGGTTCCCGAGTCACCAAACGGGCAACCGGTACACCGTGCCATGTACCTGTCGCATCACAGCCCACCACGAGGGTCAGCGCTGTGCACGACCACCAGTATGCTACAAACACCAGAAACTAGTTACAACTCCTGGACAAAGATCGAGGGTAATTAATAAGATGAGAGGGCTAGGAGCGCCCGAAGCCCAATGCGTGGTAGTAACTGTAACTTGAATCACACATACAGATCTCGGGTCCTATGGACGATTCCAATGAAACAACCCACCATGTACTCCTACATGGCCTTTCATCGATACCTTTACCAAACATATTCCACACTTCCTTCTCTTTACCGGTATGATCATTTCACTCTGATCCATCACCCAGATGAACCAGACCTGACACAACTCTAAGCATAGCAGGCAACATAAACAAATAGCATGGTGGATCACACATCACATGGCTCAATCAACTCCTACACATGCTAGTGGGTTTCAACTATTTACTGTGGCAATGACAGGTCATGCAAGGGAATAGGGTTCAACTACCGCAGCAAGTAGCAGTTCACACGTTGTTGCCTTAATGCAGTAAAAGTGAGCAGGAGCGAGAAGATTGGGTTTGTATCGGAATGATCAATGGTTGCTTGCCTGACAGAGTGGTTGTCGGGTACTGCTCTTCAGCTGGATACGCAGAAGTATCCTCGGGAGCAGGACCTAACACGGAGAATACCGGCGATACAATCAATAAACAAACAAATGCAACAATATGATGCATGCTCAAGATATGGCAAGATGCATGTGTTTTGGGCTAATGCAACTATAACCAAAAGGGTTTGAGCCCATTTGAATCAAAGATTCAAATTGAAACCCAAATTATTATTTAATTAAGTGCATTAACTTGTTTTAATGTAAAAAGCAAGGTTAACTTGCTCAAACATGCATGAAACAAGTGCCATTGGAAAGATTGGATTTTTCTGATCAATTTTCATATATAAATCTTTTCCATCTGAGCTACTGTTGAATTTATATGATTTTTTGAAGTTTACAGCATTTTCTGGAATTTCCTCAATTATTTTTTAATCTAAAAATTCCAGAAAATCCTTTACTGCGTCAGCATGACATCATGCTAACGTCAGCCAGTCAACAGGGCGGCCCAGGTCAAACCTGACCAGTGGGACCCACTGGTCAGTGTCATAGTTAGTTAACTGACTAATTAAAATTAAATTAAACACTAAACTAGGTTTGACTAACAGGCAAGGCCCACATGTCAGTGACCCAGGGGGGTCAAACCCTTGATCAAACAGGGCTAACTCGCCGGCGTTTAGCAGCCGGCGAGGCCAAACGTGGCGGTGAGGTGCGGGATTTGTGCTCCGGCTGCCAAAACGACGGCGGAGCACACCTACGGGTAGCTGGGAGTGAGCCGCGTCGAGTGGTGGTGGTGGCTGGCCTCAGGGTCGCCGGAAACGACGCCGGCGACAAGTCCAGCGGCTGTCGGAGTTCGGGCAAGGTCGAAAACAATGGTGCGGTGCTCGTAGAGGTGCGTGGAGTGTTCCTGCAGCAACTACACGGAACGGTGAAGCTGGTGGGCACGGTGGCCGGACCATTAGATGGCCGGAGCCTCGTCGGCGACGAGCTCCGCGGCGGCGCGTGCAGGTGAGCCTCGTGCGGTGCGTTCAGTGTAGGAGAGAGCCAACGGAGAGGGGGAGGACGGAGTTAAGCTCACGGCGGATGTAGAAGACACCTAGGCGAGCTTGGGGACGGTCGGAGCTGAGCGGGGCGGCGAGGGGGATCTCTACGGCCGGAGTTGGGGAAGACGGTGTCGGGGGCGACTCCAGAGCGGGCGAGCGCTCGGGGCTCAACCTGCTCGACGTAGTCGAGGACGGTGGAGCGGACGGACACGAAGACGGGGCTCAGGGACGGCGGTGGACGCGGCTATGATGGCTTCTCGCCCCTCGTTGGTTACCCCAAGTGGAAGGTTTGAGATGTAGCGTAGCGGTAGTTTTCCCTTGGCAAAGATACCAAGGATCGAATCCCGTGAGACTCCGAGGGTCGACAAGAAGGTGTCAATAGCGCCAGAGACTTTTGCTTGACAGGACCTGCACACAGATACAAATAACTTTGCTCCCAACGAGTACAGAGAGGTTGTCAATCCCTCCGGCCTTGTCGTTTACAAAGGATCAAACGCAAGAGATAATAGTGATAGGTATGACTGCAACTAGTAAATAAGAACAGGAAGTAAATAGCGGGTGTGATCAGTGATGGTAATATGGACCGGGGTCCCATGATGTTCACTAGTGATGTCTCTCTCCCAAAAGACGATAAAACAGCTAAGCGAGGTAAACAAATTACAGCTAGGCAATTGACAGGATTATGTGCGCAAACCAATGCTAAGCATGGGCGGTACGCCAAGGCAAGTAGACCGAAATCCATCTGCACCTACTACTAATCATCCACCTTGAGATATCTATCCAGAACATCTCGCTGGTATTAAGTTGCGAGTCCCACCCATAGTGTAAACTCAAAGCAATAGACAACTGCATTAAAAGAACTTTGCGTAAAGTAAACAATCCTTGCACCTGCAAGTACAAGCACCGTTGTTTTCCCCCTTGTGGCAACAGCACATCCCCTAGACTCATGTTTCTGTCACTCAAGCTAGTCATCGAGGGGCATGAACCCAGAATCAAGCATAACGTTCCCTCTTGGAGTTACTACCTACTACTTGGCCAAAGCAATAAACAGCAACGGAGAACATGCAAGAGTTACTCAAGAACATAAATATAAAAGAGGTGAATCAAATATATTACTCACACACAATCTGAACATAATCTCATAATCCATCGGATCCCAGCAAACTCAGCATAGCAACAGCATAAAGATTACATATGTGCCTCGATCATGTAGGGCAGCTCACGAGGTCTAATCGGTGAAGAACAAAGAGGGGAGGAGAACATCACATAGCTACTGGTCATGGACCCATGGTCCAAGAGGGACTACTCACAACTCATCCGGGAAGCGTCCATGGTGGTGGAGAAGCTCCCGGTGGTGGTTCTCCCCTCCGGCAGGGTGCCGAGAAGAGTTCTCCTGGTGCTCCCGATCTTGGAAGCGCGGCGGCGGCGGAACAGAGATGAGATCACGAAAAAGGGTTCCGTCCTCGAGGGTTTCGGGAAGCGATGTAAATATATGCCAAAGGGGGTCACCAGAGGAGGTAAGAGGGGCCCAGGCGCCCCCCCGGCGCGGCCAGGAGGGGGGCCGCGTGGGCAGGCTGCCTGGGCTGCCCCTGGCTCCCCTCTGGCCCCACTTCTGGAGCGTGGAAGCTTCTGGAGCGCTGATTTTTTATATATTTTTCCCGGAATTTTTCTGGCAATTTAAGTAATGGGAAAACCTGAAATAGAAAAACAGCAGAAAACAGAAACTGGCACTGGGGTGCACTGAGTTAATAGGTTAGTCCAAATATGATCAAAAGTGTATGGAAGTGCATAAATATCATAGCAATATCACACAAAAGAGGCATGGAGCAAGCAGAAATTATAGATACGTTTTGGACGTATCAACATCCCCAAGCTTAATTCCTGCTTGTCCTCGAGTAGGTAAATGATAACAAGCATAATTTCGGTGGTGACATGCTATTAACCATATAAGAACTTTTAAGTAAAGTAAAGAGGCATGTAATCCAATTCAAGTCATAACAAGCAAGAGTCTATATTAGCATTGTAACAAGTAACATAAGAACATAAAGGTGCAAGAGCTCTCGCTATCCGTGACTCGAATGTCTCCAAATGGTGTTTGCGTGCAAGAAAGGGGGTAGGGATATATGAGAGAGTAAAACATAGTTTTTGTATTGTTGAGAACTTAATCTACTAAAGTTTCACACGTGGTCTTCTTTGGAATCTTATCTTGACTCATCCCCAGACCGTCAGCCAGGTACAAGTCAAAATGATCCACTCCCTTTTGATATTTTGAGCACTCATGCAATGGATGAGCGTAAGCAAGAAAGTCGACACTTAGGATGGCAAAGAGAGAAAAAATGATAGAGGGGGAAGACAAAAAAGGTGTGAAGGGCTCACATCAATGAGGACAATCATCGGCGAGAGAAAGCCAAATGATAGATATGATGCGAGGAGTAGGGATTGCCATGCAACGGATGCACATATGAGCTAAGGTAAGCTCTCCAATGGAACTAGTGGGGGTGCATCCAACTCGCTTGCTCAAGAAGACCTAGAGCTCTTTTGAGGAGGCTCATCATTGGAATATACAAGCCAAGTTCTATAGTGTAAAGGTCCCCACATAGCTATATGCATAAATGATAATCTCTACGGAGTACAAAGTATAAGATGGAGTACGAGTGTGGATCTCTCAAAAGAAATAGTAGTGTGCCCCCTTCTCTCTTTTTATTTCTTTTTCTCTTTTTCTATTTTTTTTATTTTTTTGTGGCCTCAATGGCTATTTCTATTTATCTCTCATTTGTCCTCTTTGGGATCTTTTGATTTTGTCCTCTTTGGGATCTTTTGATTTTGTCCTCTTTGGGATCTTTTGATTTGTCCTCTTTGGGATCTTTTCCTCACTTAGGGACAACACTCTATGTATTACAAGAAGTATAGAAGATCTTTCACACTTTACAAAAGTACTCAACATAAAGAAAATGAAACTATCATGATGTATGCAAATGTATGCCTCTGCCAGTGTAGCAGGATATGCAATGATACTAGCGCGTCATGTAGCAATGATTAGGTCAAGACCCAACTAGCATGCGGCTCATCGATCAAGCAAAAAGCATGTATGACATGGAGATCAAGTCATGAGAGGATGGATGTTGCATGGCAATGTATCTCGGAAAGGCTATGGAAATGCCTTAATAGGTAGGTATGGTGGTTTTTTTGAGGAAGGATATAATGAGGCTTATGATGACAGAGCGTATCATGCCAAGGATTTGGATGCACCGGCGAAGTATGCGCCAACTCTCGAGGTGAGAAAGGGCAATGCACAGTACCGAAGAGGCTAGAAAAATATGGATAGGTGGAAGTGTCAACCTTCGAATACTCACATTAGTCCGAAGAACTCATGCACTTATTATCGGTAACTTTCAATCTAATTAGGAGGTTCACAAAGAGACAAGTACCCCGAGGAGGTGTGTATGGGGGTTTGGTTACCCTTGCTCATCTTCGACCCATGGTACGTGAGTGTACTCTAATATTCGATCCCTCCAAAGATTAGTGATCCATTTAGTAGCTAAAGTTCTCAACTATTTTGTAGGTTTTCAAAAATAAACACGGATTGCCCAAAATACGACATCTATCACTAATAGGCTAAAGCTCTTGACACCAAAAGTTCAGACATTACTCATGGCAATACCTCAAAACTATTGCAAGTTACTACTAAAATTAAATAGCAACCTCAATTACCTACTTTAAGTTAAGACACACAACTCAGTGCAACAGACAAACTCTCTTAACAAGATAAACATGAACACTCAAGAGAGTTCAGCAACCAGCTAAACAAAAGCTCTTAAAAAAGAAAAGCATGGAAACTAAGAGATGAACATGACAATAGCTATTGAAAGACAAAGAACATACACAGCAAAGATAAGCATGAAAATCCTATGTTGTGTTCTAGGTTGAAGTGGAGTGTGTTTCTCTCCCACACAAAGAAAGCTGGGTTCTAACTCGTTATGAACAGCAAGCAAAGCTAAAGAAAACTAAAAAGGAAACTAAAAGCAAGACGCTCCAAGCATAGCACATAACGCATGAAGTGATTAAAATATAGTGGAACGAAAGACGAACTAATAATTGTTGATGGAGAAGGGGACGCATGGGGGCATCCCCAAGCTTAGACGCTTGAGTCTTCTTGAATATTTCTTGGGGGTGCACGGGGGAATCCCCAAGCTTGAGCGTTTGACCCTTCTAAATCTTTTTATCATCTTCCCTCGCACACTTGAAAACTCCCTTCATACATAACTCATCATAATCTGATTAGCGAGGTTAGTACCCATAATAAAATAATTTTTCCTTGCTGGAAATAAGGATAATCTTGAAGGGCTACTGTTTCTCAAGATTGCCAAAAGGTTTTTGCAAAGAAAAAGCCAGCTCAAGGTTTGCAAAACGAAGGAAAGGCAAAACAAGACAGAATCTGTGAAAAACAGACCAGCAGGTAGTAAATAATTTTTTCGGGGCACTTCTGCAACTCAAATCAAAAAACTCAGAACAGACGCTCGAAAGCCAATTGTATAGAGCACGCTGTCGAAAAAATTCAGACCAAAAAGATGATCTGGTGATTTTATACGAATTTTTCTGTCCAAGGACAGAATCTGTTTCCTGGACAGCACGTCACAACTTTTGAACTTTCTTGCAATCGGAGGCTAAACTTGGCACAAAGCTGAAAAGTAAAGATACAATGATGATGCTACTGTAGTAACAAACATCAAGACACAACAAAAGCAAAATAAAATTTTATTCGTTGTGGGCTGCCTCCCAAAAGCGCTTTCTTTTATGCCTTTAAGCTAGGCATAATGCAAAAAGATCAAGTTTTATCAAGAGTAAAAGAATAGCTAGCCCGTATAACGGACTCAAAAGGTAACTTAATCTTCTTTCTAGGGAAGTGTTCCATCCCTTTCTTGAGAGGAAATTGGAATTTTATATTCCCCTCTTTCATGTCAATGATAGCACCAACGGTGCGAAGAAAAGGACGTCCCAAAAGAATTGGACAAGAAGGTTCACATTCAATATCCATAATAGTAAAATCAACGGGAACATAATTGTCATTGACAATGATAAGAACATCGTCGATCCTCCCCAAAGGTTTCTTTATGGAAGAATCAACAAGACGAACACCAAAAGAACAAGAATCAAAAGGTTTCAATTTAAGCATATCATATATTATTTTGGGCATAACGGAGGTACTAGCTCCAACATCACATAAAGCATAGCAAGAGAAGTTATTCAACTTAATTTTAATCATAGGATCCCAACCATCTTCTAGCTTTCTAGGTATGGAGGCTTCTACCCTAAGTTTCTCCTCCCTAGCTTTGATGAGAGCATTAGTGATATGCTCCGTGAAGGCAAGATTAAGCGTGCTAGTGTGGGGATCTTTAGCCATTCTTTGTAAAAAGGTGACAACTTCTGAGAGACTACAATTATCAAAATCAATTTTATCATTATTGAGCAGAATTGTAGTGTCATCTTCTTTGTTTGAATTGCTCTCTATTATAAGAGTTTGAACGTCTTCCCAAGTTTGGGGAAGTATAGGAGCAACTTTAAACTGAGGCTCATACTTTTTTACTGGAAGACCATGCCATGGGCATAACTCTCCATTAAAACTAACATAATCACAAGGTTTATTACTTTTGTAGATCCCGGCGGTGGTGATTGGCGTGATGGAAGAAGGGGTGTACTCCTCCCACTTAGTGTTTTTGGTGGAACCCATGGCACCAGCAAGCAAGATAACTATTTTTGTGATTTTTGATAAAGGGAACTAAAGCAAAAACTGAAAGGTAAACTAACAAGACTAAAAAGCAAAGGTAAAAGATAGCGTGAAACTCCCCTATCTTGAAGAGTGGAGTCCCCGGCGACGGCGCCAGAAAACTTTTCTTGATGGCTTCTCGCCCCTCGTTGGTTACCCCAAGTGGAAGGTTTGAGATGTAGCGTAGCGGTAGTTTTCCCTTGGCAAAGATACCAAGGACCGAATCTCGTGAGACTCCGAGGGACGACAAGAAGGTGTCAATAGCGCCAGAGACTTTTGCTTGACAGGACCTGCACACAGATACAAATAACTTTGCTCCCAACGAGTACAGAGAGGTTGTCAATCCCTCCGGCCTTGTCGTTTACAAAGGATCAAACGCAAGAGATAATAGTGATAGGTATGACTGCAACTAGTAAATAAGAACAGGAAGTAAATAGCGGGTGTGATCAGTGATGGTAATATGGACCGGGGTCCCATGATGTTCACTAGTGATGTCTCTCTCCCAAAAGACGATAAAACAGCTAAGCGAGGTAAACAAATTACAGCTGGGCAATTGACATGATTATGTGCGCAAACCAATGCTAACTATGCTGTAAGAAAGGTAGAGGCTCAAAAGTATGGGCGGTACGCCAAGGAAAGTAGACCGAAATCCATCTGCATCTACTACTAATCATCCACCTTGAGATATCTATCCATAACATCTCGCTGGTATTAAGTTGTGAGTCCCACCCATAGTGTAAACTCAAAGCAACAGACAACTGCATTAAAAGAACTTTGCGTAAAGTAAACAATCCTTGCACCCGCAAGTACAAGCACCGTTGTTTTCCCCCTTGTGGCAACAGCACATCCCCTAGACTCATGTTTCTGTCACTCAAGCTAGTCATCGAGGGGCATGAACCCACAATCAAGCATAACGTTCCCTCTTGGAGTTACTACCTACTACTTGGCCAAAGCAATAAACAGCAACGGAGAACATGTAAGAATTACTCAAGAACATAAATATAAAAGAGGTGAATCAAATATATTACTCACACACAATCTGAACATAATCTCATAATCCATCGGATCCCAGCAAACTCAGCATAGCAACAACATAAAGATTACATATGTGCCTCGATCATGTAGGGCAGCTCACGAGGTCTAATCGGTGAAGAACAAAGAGGGGAGGAGAACATCACATAGCTACTGGTCATGGACCCATGGTCCAAGAGGGACTACTCACAACTCATCCGGGAAGCGTCCATGGTGGTGGAGAAGCTCCCGGTGGTGGTTCTCCCATCCGGCAGGGTGCCGGGAAGAGTTCTCCTGGTGCTCCCGATCTTGGATGCGCGGCGGCGGCGGAACAGAGATGAGATCGCGAAAAAGGGTTCCGTCCTCAAGGGTTTCGGGACGCGATGTAAATATATGCCAAAGGGGGTCACCAGAGGAGGTAAGGGGGGCCCAGGCGCCCCCCCGGCGCGGCCAGGAGGGGGGCCACGTGGGCAGGCCGCCTGGGCTGCCCCTGGCTCCCCTCTGGCCCCACTTCTGGCGCGTGGAAGCTTCCGGAGCGCTGATTTTTTATATATTTTTCCCGGAATTTTTCTGGCAATTTAAGTAATGGGAAAACCTGAAATAGAAAAACAGCAGAAAACAGAAACTGGCACTGGGGTGCACTGAGTTAATAGGTTAGTCCAAATATGATCAAAAGTGTATGGAAGTGCATAAATATCATAGCAATATCACACAAAAGAGGCATGGAGCAAGCAGAAATTATAGATACGTTTTGGACGTATCAGGCTACCACGACGGCGCAAGCACGGCGGCGTCGGCCATGGTGCGGGGAAGGCGAGGGAGAGGAGCTGGGCAGGAGTGAGCGTGTCGGCGAGCTCGGGGAGGAAGTGGGGGCTCGATCCCACTCACCAGAACGGCGAGGGGAGGAAGCAGGGCGGCGGGCAGCTGCGTGGCGCGCGCTGCGGCCGCAGTCGAGCACCTGCCTGCCTGCCTGGCCATGCCAAGCAGCTCGCTGGAGCGGTGGCTGGGCTGGGCCAACAGGTGGGCCGGTTGGGCGCCAGGTAAGTTTTCTTCTCCCTATTTTCTTTCTATTTTACTTTATGTTTCATTTCTTTTGCAACTTTGTTTAATTAATAAAAATGCCAGAACATTTTTATAGCTCATAAAACTAGTCATGCCCACTGTATATAATATGAACAGCATGGAACATTTTAGTTTATGATTATTTGGGCACACAAAATATTTTATAGCATTTAAATGCCCAAATGTAAATACCATATGAATTAATCCAGAGACCTTGGATGTCCTAGAAAATTGTGCACCATTTTTGGCAGAGGTTTAAGACCAAGGCAGAAATGATGAACATTTTTGAAGGGCATTTTGGGTACATTGAAAAAGATTTTATTAAACCCTAGTTGTTAGAAGAGGGGTGCTGGGGTTTCTGTCATTCCCATTTCAAGTTTCTTTGATAAGTAAACATGATGCACATTCTAGCTAGTCCTAATGCAAGCACTAACTAGGGATGTGACATGCGGTCTATGATGTCTCTTACCGATTTACCACTATCGTTTTGGGGTTATGCTTTAGAGACAGCTGCATTCACGTTAAATAGGGCACCATCTAAATCCGTTGAGACGACACCTTATGAACTATGGTTTGGCAAGAAACCAAAGTTGTTGTTTCTTAAATTTTGGGGCTGCGATGCTTATGTGAAAAAGCTTCAACCTGATAAGCTCGAACCCAAGTCGGAGAAATGTGTCTTCATAGGATACCCAAAAGAGACTGTTGGGTACACCTTCTATCACAGATCCGAAGGCAAGATATTCGTTGCTAAGAATGGATCCTTTCTAGAGAAGGAGTTTCTCTCGAAAGAAGTGAGTGGGAGGAAAGTAGAACTTGATGAGGTAATTGTACCTCTCCTGAATTGGAAAGTAGTACATCACAGAAAATTGTTCCAGTGATTCCTACACCAATTAGTGAGGAAGCTAATGATGATGATCATGAAACTTCAGATCAAGTTTCTGCTGAACGTCGTAGATCAACCAGAGTACGTTCCGCACCAGAGTGGTACGGCAACCCAGTTCTGGAAGTCATGTTACTAGACCATGATGAACCTACGAACTATGAGGAAGCGATGATGAGCCCAGATTCCGCAAAATGGCTTGAGGCCATGAAATCTGAGATGGGATCCATGTATGTGAACAAAGTGTGGACTTTGGTTGACTTGCCCGATGATCGGCAAGCCATCGAAAATAAATGGATCTTCAAGAGGAAGACCGACGCAGACGGTAATGTTACTGTTTACAAAGCTCGACTTATTGCGAAAGGGTTTCGACAAGTTCAAGGAGTTGACTAGGATGAGACTTTCTCACCTGTAGCGATGCTTAAGTCTGTCCGAATCATGTTAGCAATTGCCGCATTTTATGATTATGAAATCTTGCAAATGGATGTCAAAACTGCATTCCTAAATGGATATCTCAAAGAGGAGTTGTATATGATGCAACCAGAAGGTTTTGTCGATCCAAAAGGTGCTAACAAAGTATGCAAGCTCCAGCGATCCATCTATGGACTGGTGCAAGCATCTCGGAGTTGGAATATATGCTTTGATGAGGTAATCAAAGCATATGGTTTTATACAGACTTTTGGAGAAGCCTGTATTTATAAGAAAGTGAGTGGGAGCTCTATAGCATTTCTAATATTATATGTGGATGACATATTGTTGATTGGAAATGATATAGAATTTCTGGATAGCATAAAAGGATACTTGAATAAGAGTTTTTCAATGAAAGACCTCGGTGAAGCTGCTTATATATTAGGCATCAAGATCTATAGAGATAGATCAAGACGCTTAATTGGACTTTCACAAAGCACATACCTTGATAAAGTTTTGAAGAAGTTCAAAATGGATCAGTCGAAGAAAGGGTTCTTGCCTGTGTTACAAGGTATGAAGTTGAGTAAGACTCAATGCCCGACCACTGCAGAAGATAGAGAGAAAATGAAAGTCATTCCCTATGCCTCAGCCATAGGATCTATCATGTATGCAATGCTGTGTACCAGACCTGATGTGTGCCTTGCTATAAGTCTAGCAGGAAGGTACCAAAGTAATCCAGGAGTGGATCACTGGACAGCGGTCAAGAACATCCTGAAGTACCTGAAAAGGACAAAGGATATGTTTCTCGTGTATGGAGGTGACAAAGAGCTCGTCGTAAACGGTTACGTCGATTCCAGCTTTGACATTGATCCGGATGACTCTAAGTCACAAACCGGATATGTATTTTTATTGAACGGTGGAGCTGTCAGTTGGTGCAGTTCCAAGCAAAGCGTCGTGACGGGATCTACGTGTGAAGCGGAATACATAGCTGCTTCAGAAGCAGCAAATGAAGGAGTCTGGATGAAGGAGTCCATATCCGATCTAGGTGTAATACCAAGTGCATCGGGTCCAATGGAAATCTTTTGTGACAACACTGGAGCAATAGCCTTGGCGAAGGAATCCAGGTTTCACAAGAGAACAAAGCACATCAAAAGACGCTTCAATTCCATCCGCGATCTAGTCAAGGAGGGAGACATAGAGATTTGCAAGATACATACGGAATTGAATGTTGCAGACCCATTGACTAAGCCTCTTCCACGGGCAAAACATGATCAGCACCAGGACTCCATGGTTGTGAGGATCATTACTTTGTAATCTAGATTATTGACTCTAGTTCAAGTGGGAGACTGAAGGAAATATGCCCTAGAGGCAATAATAAAGATGTTATTTGTATTTCCTTATATCATGATAAATTTCTTTTATTCATGCTAGAATTGTATTAACCGGAAACTTGATACATGTATGAATACATAGACAAAACAGTATGTCCCTAGTATGCCTCTACTAGACTAGCTCATTGGTCAAAAATGGTTATGTTTCCTAGCCATAGACATGAGTTGTCATTTGATCAACGGGATCACATCATTAGGAGAATGATGTGATGGACTAGACCCATCCGTTAGCTTAGCACTATGATCGTTTAGTTTTACTGCTATTGCTTTCTTCATGACTTATACATGTTCCTATGACTATGAGATTATGCAACTCCAGAATACCGTAGGAACACCTTGTGTGCTATCAAACGTCACAACATAACTGGGTGATCATAAAGATGCTCTATAGGTGTCTCCGAAAGTATTCGTGGTGTTGGCATAGATCAAGACTAGGATTTGTCACTCCGAGTGTCGGAGAGGTATCTCTGGGCCCTCTCGGTAATGCACATCATAATAGGCCTAGCAAGCAAATGACTAATGAGTTAGTCACGAGATGATGTATTACGGAACGAGTAAAGAGACTTGTCGGTAACGAGATTGAACTAGGTATAGAGATACCGACGATCGAATCTCGGGCAAGTAACATACCGATGACAAAAGGAACAACGTATGTTGTTATGCGGTTTGACCGATAAAGATCTTCGTAGAATATGTAGGAGCCAATATGAGCATCCAGGTTCCGCTATTGGTTATTGACTGGAGATGAGTCTCGTTCATGTCTACATAGTTCTCGAACCCGTAGGGTCTGCACGCTTAACGTTTGATGACGATCGGTATTATGAGTTTATGGGTTTTGATGTACCGAAGGTAGTTCGGAGTCCCGGATGAGATCACGGACATGACGAGGAGTCTCGGAATGTCCGAGACATAAAGATTGATATATTGGACGACTATATTCGGACACCGAAAGTGTTCCGGAAAAGTTTCGGATTTAACCGGATTGCCGGAGGGGGTTACCGGAACCCCCCACGAGGGGGGATGGTCCATAGTGGGCCTTGCGGAAAGAAGAGAGGCAGCCCATAGAGGCTGGCCGGCGCCCCACCAGGGAATCCTTGTTGGACTAGGATTGGGGGGCGCCACCTCTCCCTCTCCTTCCTTTCCCTCTCTTCCTTCTTGGTGGACTCCTACTAGGAATAGGATTGCAATCATATTCCTAGTAGGATTGCCTCCCTGGCGCGCCATAGAAGGGCTGGCCGGCCCCTCCCCTTGATCCTTTATATACGGGGGCAGGGGGGCACCCTAGGACACACAAGTTGATCAGTTGATCTCTCCCAACCGTGTGCGGTGCCCCCCTCCACAGAAACACACCTCGATTATACTGTTGCAGTGCTTAGGCGAAGCCCTGCACCGGTAGATACATCATATCCATCACCACGCCGTCGTGCTGACGAAACTCTCCCGTGAAGCTCAACTGGATCAAGAGCTCATGGGACGTCATCAAGATGAACGTGTGCTGAACGCGGAGGTGCCGTACGTTTGGTGCTTGATCGGTTGGATCGCGAAGAAGTTCGACTACATCAACCGCGTCACACGCTTCCGCTCCCGGTCTACGAGGGTACGTAGACACACTCTTCCCTCGTTGCTATGCATCTAGTAGATAGATCTTGCGTGATCGTAGGAAACTTTTGAAAATACTACGTTCCCCAACAATTTTTTAAGAGACTTCACATTTGAATCTTTTGGGGCAGCAACAGGTTTGGAAGCCTTTGATTTCTTCTTTGGCTTCACAGACTCAGGAACAACTTCAGGTTCCATATCTTCAGCTACATCTTCCACAGTTGCCCTTTGAGCAGCAATGTGGGAAAGCAATCCATCAAGGTGATTGAAAGGGCCAACACGATTTTCATTGGCTTCACGTGAGCCATCAGACCATGGCTGAGATGGGCCAGGATTGAAGTTGATGCCCAGTTCTTTCCTGTTTTGAGTGGTAGAGTTCTTGGCAAATTTGTAGTTCTCTTCAAATAGTTCATCATCACGACACAATCGAAGACTAGATGGGTCAGCATTTGAAGGCATTGGTCCTCTGACCATGCATGGAAAGAAGCTCTTGGCAATAGCTTCAGACTCAGTCTTGGGCTGGAGCTTCTTGTAGACGATATCACCCCATGGAGGGTGAATGGCATTCTTGGAAGCATACTCTGGGTTAAAAACTTGTACTGAAACCATTGCTCTGCCCAATATCTTCGAATCCATTGGATTCGAGACTTTCGTTCTCCGTAGGATTCTTCTGGGTCAGACTTGTACATTTGGAATAGATCAGGAGGAAGATCTTTGGCTGTGTCAGTACGTCTCTGCCTGCCACCCTTCTTGGATTGTTTCTCTGAAGCCATAGGGTTCAGATTGAAAGGCTTCACGCTGCAATTTGTCTTCCTGCAACTGGTCACACAAGAGCTGGCTTCAGGTGATTCAATGTGATGCTGTAAGAATTCTGCAAATGAATGCAGACTATGAGAACCAAGGCATTCCCCCACGGACATGTACCTGTGACAGAATTAGAGATGCCAGGGAAGGGGAAGAGGTCATATGCATTCTCAGAAGATTTTGAGATTAAAGAGGATTGAAGACATTGACCTCATAGTGCGAAGACATTCACTTATATGAAGCGAGTTGGTTCCAGATTTGTACGAATCCAGGAATAAGTACAATTGAGGAATCTAACTAGTTGTGTAGCATAAGTGAATATATTTGCAGCTTATGAGAGATGAATAGATGAAAACATATCTCAAAAGAACAGAAACCACTTGTGGCGAGGATTTATGACTTTGATGGATCAAAACAGCGGTAAAAATAGAGATCTATTTACCGCAATGAAGAACTGCTTGACGGGAAAAGTGGCATGCCAACCAGATCGATCTCCCGTGCCCTAACTTGGCAGCGGAAGACACCTACGGTGGCGGCGGAGAGACGAGGTCCACGGTCGGCGTCGAAGAGGTCGCGGCAGCTAAGCGCTTCGTCTCCGGCGTCGACTGGAGCTAGCGGAGGCGCTAGGGTTGTGCGAGCTGGCGAGAGGTGGGAGAAGGAAATAATGACCGTGATGGGTGGAGTATTTATAAGGAGGGGCGACGATGCAGTGCAATTACACAGGTGCCCCTGGCGGTTCACATTTGGACGACATGTGGCTGGCATGCATCTTATGGCGAGTTGAGCCACGATATGTCGGATGGACGATTCGGTTCCTCCGGATTTCAGGCAAAAAGGGACAGCATTAAAAACGTTTTAAAAGTTTGTCTCTATATCTTCAGCTGACAAGGACATAGTGAAGACATTCAACAAGTGTCAATAGAATGCATATGAAGAGATAGAGAGAGTTGGAGAGATAAAGCATAGAGGGGAACAGGGTCCGATCACATTCACTTAGATCAAAAAGTTTGAAGTCATAGCTATAAGTGAATTATGTAGAGGACAATATATATATATATATATATATATATATATATATATAAATATATATATAGTTATACAGAGAAAACTAATCAAACAAACATTGAGAAGATAAGTTTTGAAGACAAACAATGTTGAAGACAAACAGGGTATGAAGATAAAGCAGTGATGACGTCAAATGACATCTTCAGAAAGGTTTCGTGGTGGCGTTACCCACCGTATAGGAAGTATTAGACCAGGACACGGCGCACAATTATCGTGGCGCTCTAGAGTCAATTTCCTCATTAATGTATTCACACTCAGACTGTAAGTCTTCATGAATTGAAGACATACGTTACTTAGTGTGTTGCAAATCTAAGTCATCAAAATGCATAAGCATTAGGATGTGTGTCCAATCACATGACATTTGAGGATTCTATGATATTTAGTTCACACCGCAGCTTGCAAAACCTTTTCTCATCCAAGGGCTTAGTGAAGATATCTGCCAGTTTCTCTTCAGTGTTTACATGAATGATTTCAATATCCTTCTTGATCACATGATCCCTGAGAAAATGCTGACGAATTTCAATGTGTTTTGTCTTCGAATGCTGAACTGGATTGTGAGCAATCTTGATCGCGCTCTCGTTACCGCAGTAGAGAGGCACCTTTTCCATGTTGAATCGATAATCCTTGAGTGTTTGCTTCATCCAGAGAAGCTGAGCACAACAAGATCCAGCAGCAATGTATTCAGCTTCAGCTGTTGAAAGGGACACTGAGTTCTGCTTTTTTGAAGACCAATAAACAAGAGATCGTCCGAGAAAATGACATGTGCCTGAGGTGGACTTGTGATCAACTTTGTCACCAGCATTATCAGCATCTGAGAATCCGACTAGATCAAAGATGGAGCCCTTGGGATACCATAATCCTAGTATGGGGTGTGAGCCAAGTATCGAAGAATTCGCTTCACAGTGAGGTGATGTGATTCCTTTAGTGCCGCTTGGAATCGGGCACACATGCAAATGCTAAGCATTATATCAGGCCTAGATGCACATAAATAGAGTAAGGAACCAATCATGGAGCGGTATACCTTTTGATCGAACTCTTTACCATTGTCGTCGGAGCCCAATTGACCTTTAGTTGGCATTGGCGTCGTGTACCCTTTGCAATCTTGCATTCCAAACTTCTTCGGGCAATCTTTGAGGTATTTCTCTTGAGATATGAAGATGCCATTCTTCTATTGCCGAATTTCAAGACCAAGGAAAAACTTCAGTTCACCCATCATAGACATCTGATATTGCTCTTGCATCATGTATCCAAACTCATCGCTGTATCTTTTGTCAGTGCATCCAAAGATTATGCCATCCACATAAATCTGACATACGAACAGTTCTCCATCATATGTCTTCGTGAAGAGTGTGGGATCCAATGATCCAGGTTTGAAGCCTTTGCTCTTCAAGAAGTCTTTCAGTGTGTCATACCATGCACGAGGAGCTTGTTTGAGTCCATACAGTGCCTTGTTTAGCTTGTAAACCATGTCAGGGCGCTTTGGGTCTTCAAAGCCTGGAGGTTGTGTAACATACACTTCTTCTTCAATTTTCCCATTCAGAAATGCGCACTTCACATCCATTTGATACAGAAATATGTTATGATGGTTGGCGTATGCTAGCAGTATACGAATGGCTTCAAGTCTGGCAACAGGAGCAAAGGTTTCATCAAAGTCAATCCCTTCTACTTGAGTATAGCCTTGAGCAACGAGACAAGCCTTGTTTCTGACTACTTGACCATTTTCATCTTGTTTGTTGCGGTAGATCCATTTGGTGCCAATGATGTTATGTTTCCGTGGATCAGGACGCTTCACCAATTCCCAGACATTATTCATCCCAAACTGTTGAAGCTCTTCTTGCATTGCTTGAATCCATTCAGGTTCCATAAAGGCTTCATCAACTTTCTTAGGTTTAGATATTGAGACAAATGCAGAGTGACCATAGAAGTTTGCTCGCTGAGTTGCTTTTGAGCGAGTGAGTGGACCAGTTGCATTGATGCCATCAAGAATCTTTCCAATTTGGACTTCATTTGCGACTCGAGGATGAGTTGGGCGAAGACTTTGCTCATTCTGTTGATTGTCTTCATGTTCAGTGCTGGCTTCAGGCTGAGCATAGTCTTCAGAATTGTTGGGTGGAGAGATGATGATTTCGTCTTCAGTAGGTTCCTCGGTGGGTATGATTTCGCCAGTACCCATTTGTTTGATAGATTCACTTGGAGAGGCTTCATCTAGCACATTTGACATGTGCTCTCTTTGCGGGCCATTGGTTTCATCGAACCGCACATCTACGGTTTCAACCACTTTATAGTGAAAGAGATTGAAGACACGGTAGGTGTGCGAGTCCTTTCTGTAACCAAGCATGAAACCTTCATGTGCTTTCGGTGCAAATTTGGAAGTGTGATGCGGATCCTTGATCCATCACTTAGCACCAAAAACTTCGAAGTAGCTGACATTTGGCTTCTTATCAGTCAGTAGTTCATATGATGTTTTCTTGAAGAACTTGTGAAGATAAACTCTATTGATGATATGACATGCAGTGTCAATGGCTTCAGGCCAGAATCTTCTTGGTGTCTTGTATTCATCAAGCATAATGCGTGCCATCCCAATGAGAGTTATGTTCTTGCACTCGACGATGCCATTCTGTTGAGGTGTGTATGGAGCTGAGAACTCATGTGTAATGCCTAATGTATCAAGATAGGTGTCGAGCCCAGTGTTCTTGAATTCAGTTCCATTGTCACTTCCGATGTGCTTGATCTTTATGCCATAGTTGTTCATGGCCCTATTTGCGAAGCGTCTGAAGACATCCTGCACTTCAGTCTTAAACAGGATTATGTGCACCCAAGTGTATCTGGAGTAGTCATCAATGATCATGCAACCATATAAGCAAGCAGTGGTAGTGAGAGCAGAGTAGTGAGTGGGGCCGAATAAGTCCATGTGAAGCAGCTCGAAGGGACGGGATGTAGTCATGATTGTCTTCGAGGGGTGCTTGGCCCTAGTCATCTTTCCAGCTTCACACGCACCACATAGATGATCTTTCTTGAACTTGACGCCTTCTACGCCTATGAAATGCTTCTTCTTGACGAGAGTGTGTAGGTTCCTCATGCCAGTATGGCCAAGTCTTCGATGCCAAATCCAACACTCTGAAGCTTTTGCAAGAAGACATACCGCAAGTTCTGGTCCTGCAGAGAAATCTACCATATACAGATCACCTTTTCGATGTCCTTCGAAGACTAGAGATTTGTCAGATTCCATAAGCACAAGGCAACGATATTTTCCAAATATCACAATCATATTTAGATCACACAACATAGAGACTGACATTATGTTGTATCCAAGTGATTCAACAAGTATTACTTTGTCCATGTGTTGATCCTTTGAGATAGCAACTCTGCCAAGTCCCAGTACCTTGGTTTTACCAGTGTCAGCGAAAGTGATGTGACTTTTGGGAGAAGGACGTAGAGTTGAGTCCATGAGAAGACGTCGGTCACCAATCATGTGGTTGGTACATCCACTGTCAATTATCCATTCAGCGGCTTCCGAAGCAGTACCCTACAGATCAGTTAGCGACATAGTCTTCACAACAAGAAGTGTGAAGCATAAACATTTGACGAACAAGTGGGTTATGGAAGTTTAGATCTTGGTTAGTGACGATAGGAAACTTGTCAAGAAACCATGGGACGAAATACATGGTTAAACCATTTGGACATTTGATCATGCGTCCCAAAAGATGTTTAAGGTCCCCAGCATTGGTGTCGGAAGATGATTTTCGGCTGGAGACCCTTCCCTGCAAGAGAAGTTAATTTTTCTTAATCACCCATATCTTTAGGGGTGGTTTAGAAGCAATAAGTCTAAGTGCAGCATCTAAGAATTTTGGCTTAGGAGCCCTAGCAAATAGCCTTGCAGGAGGTGAATAATACTCATATGAGTAAGCAGAAAAGTTCTTAGTTTTATGAACATAGCGGTTTGATGAAACACGCTCATATTCATAGGTATGAGTATGATTTCCCTACAAAACATTACCGTTAGGGTGACTCTGTTGAGTCCTTAGTCTGTACGAAGCCTTTAGACCATATGAAGCCTATGGTCTAGGGTTTGTCTTCTTCCCAGGTGGTGTCATGATGACATTCACACGAAGATTCTCAGGACAACTTTTGGGCACCCAGATCTTCTTCATTGGTGGCCCATTCCTGCAGTTAGTACCAATATACCTGGCAAACACTTCACCATTCTGATTCTTAAACATCTTATAGTTTGCATCAAATGATTCATCAATAATGATTGGGTTAGCACAAGTGAAGCCAGATAAAGTGGATGGATCTACTAGTGGACCTTTTGCAGCAGCCCATGTGGTTTTGGGATACTGCTCAGGCTTCCAGTAGGAACCATCAACATTCATTTTCCTTTCAAACCCAACACTGTCTTTCCTAGGGTTTCGGTTCAAAATCTGTTTCTTTAGGACATCATAAAGTGTCTGATGCCCTTTAAGACTTTTGAACATTCCTGTTTCAAGCAATGTCTTCAACCTGGCATTCTCATCAGCAATAGTAGTGGTATCCTCCTTAGAGGGGTTAGTTACCACATCAGCATTTGAAGGTATTGCGACAGTGGCAGCAGTAGAACATTCAGCAACAGAGTTAGCGTTATCACGCTCAAGGCATTTTAGACATGGTGGTTCAAATCCTTCCTCAGCGGGACTGATCTTTTGAGCACGAAGTGACTCGCTTTCTTTTTGAAGATCTTCATGAGCCACTCTCAATTTCTCAAGTTCTTGCTTCCTTTGAAGATAATCATAGGAAAGCTTTTCATGAGTAGTTGAGAGCGTTTCATGACGACTTTCAAGTTCTTCGTACTTAACATGAAGATTTTTAATGTCTTCAATTAAGTACTGAGATCGGGTCATTTCCGCATCCAACAGATCATCGCTTTTGTCTAACAGTTTTTGAATATGTTCCATAGCTTTCTATTATTCAGTTGCAATTTTAGCAAGTGTTTTGTAGCTAGGTTTGGATTCACAATCAGAGTCATCTTCACTTGAGGTTTGAATGTAAGCATCGCGTGAGTTTACCTTGGCACCACGTGCCATGAAGCAGAAGGTGGGAGTAAAGTCATCTTCATCCGTGGCATTTGTGTTGGTGACGAGGCCATGGTCTTCAGTGTTGAAGATAGACTTGGCAACATATGCTGAAGCCAGAGCTAGGCTTGCCACGCCTGAATCGGACTCCTCTTCGGACTCCACCTCTGCCTCCTCAGAAGTAGACTCCTCCTCTGAATCCATCTCTTTGCCAACAAAAACACGAGCCTTTCCAGACGAGCTCTTCTTATGTGATGAAGACTTTGACGAAGACTTGGAAGAAGACTTTGAGAACTTCTTTCTCTTCTTGTCATCAGAATCATATTCCTTGCTCTTCTTCTTGTTGTTGTTTTCGTTGTCCCACAGTGGACACTTAGAGATGTAGTGACCAGGTTTCTTGCACTTGTGGCAAGTTCTCTTCTTGTAGTCACGAGAGGAAGCTTCATCGTTTCTTGAGCTGGATCTTGAAGACTTTACGAAGTTTTCTTCCTTGAGAACCTTTGAAACTTCTTCACAAGCATCGCTAGTTCTCTGCCAATGTCTTCAGAATCATTAGAACTGCAGTCAGATTCTTCTTCAGATGAGGAAACAGCCTTTGCCTTCAAGGCGCGAGTTCGGCCATAGTTGGGTCCATAGATGTCTCTTTTCTCAGATGGCTGAAACTCATGTGTGTTGAGCCTCTCAAGTATGTCATACGGATCGAGAGTCTTGTATCAGGATGTTCTTGAATCATCAGGGCTAGGGTGTCAAATGAGTTGTCAAGTGATCTCAGGAGTGTCTTGATGATTTCATGCTTTGTGATCTTAGTTTCGCCGAGTGCATGAAGCTCATTGGTAATGTCAGTGAGGCGATCAAAAGTGAGCTGGACGTTCTCATTGTCGTTTCTCTTGAAGCGGTTGAAGAGGTTGCGAAGAACATTGATCCTTGAGTCTCTTTGGGTTGAGATGCCTTCATTGACCTTGGAGAGTCAGTCCCAGACTAGCTTCGATGTTTCTAGAGCACTCACACAGCCATACTGTCCTTTTCTCAGATGACCACAGATGATATTCTTAGCAGTTGAATCCAGCTGTATGAACTTCTTGACATCAGCAGGAGTGACACCTTCACCGGCCTTGGGAACGACATTCTTGACGACATACCAGAGGTCGATGTCGATAGCTTCAAGATGCATGCGCATCTTATTCTTCCAGTAGGGGTAATCAGTGACATCGAAGACAGGACACACAGCGGAGACTTTGATTATCCCTGCAGTCGACATAGCTAAAACTCCAGGTGGTTAAACCGAATCACCCAGAACAAGAGAGCACCTTGCTCTGATACCAATTGAAAGTGCAAGTTAGCGACTAGAGGGGGTGAATAGGCGGTTTTTACGAAAGTCTTCAAAGCGCGAGGGTTTTGAAGACAAACGATAGAAATGAACCTATATGTTACACAGCGGAAGACAAAAATCATATGGACCGAGATGGAAGATATAACTGAAGCTAAACATATAGTGGTCTTCACACAGTGAAGTCAAACAGAGTAGGCAGACAAGCAATGGCTTCACGAAGACAAACTGAAATGTAAAGGAGAGTAGGAATAGAACCAGTTGGTTCATGGAGACAGGGATTTGGTAGACCAGTTCCAGTTGCTGTCTCAACTGTACATCTGGTTAGGGCAGCTAGGTATTCAAACCTGAGGACACACAGTCCCAGACACATAGTCCTCACCGTATTCCCCTTGAGCTAAGGACACACAGTCCTCGCCCAATCACTCTGGTAAGTCTTCAAGGTAGACTTTCGAACCTTCACAGACTTCGTTCACTGGTAGTCCACAGTCACTCAGGGACGCTCAGAACGTGACGCCTAACCGGCTGGAGGAAGAACAGTCCTCAAGTGTAATAAGTCTTCAGGTCACACAGACAGAAAGACTTCAGTGATGTTTAACTTTGGCTTTGGGTGTTTTGGGTTTTGTCCTCAAAGGGATCTTTTCTCTCAAAGGCTTCGGAGGTGGGTTGCTCTCAAACGACAAAAGCCGTGCACTAACTCTGAGCAGCCACCAATTTATGGTGTAGGGGTGGGCTATTTATAGCCATCAGGCAACCCGACATGATATGTCCGAAATGACCCTTGGTCACTAAGGAACTGACACGTGTCCAACGGTCGGATTTTGAAACACACGCGACAACTTTACTTGAGCTCCAAGTAAAGCTGACTTATCCAGCTCAGGATAAGATTCACTCTCATTTTTCTTCGCTTGAAGACATAGGTGTTTTGGTTGATCATCACCTCAGTTATTCGACTGCGTTCACTTGGACCCCACTTAACAGTACGGTGGTTCCTATGACTCAAGAAAGAATAAAAAGAACTATGAAAGAAACTATGTCTTCGCGTTTTATAGTCTTCAATGAATGTCTTCATAGGTCATTATCTTCACGTGGATGTCTTCACGCACCACCACTGACTTCAGTGTCTTCATATAGTTTTAGGGGTCATCTCTAGAAGTTAAACCGAATCTATGAGGGACTATAACCTGTGTTATCCTGCAATTCTCACAAACACGTTAGTCCCTCAACCTCGTTTGTCGTCAATACTCCAAAACCGACTAGGGGGCACTAGATGCACTTACAAGCTTCTCCAAGTGAATCTATCAAACAAATGGGTACAGGAGAAATTATACCCATCGAGGAACCAACTGAAGAGGAAATCATCATCGCTCCACCTAGTCATCCTGAAGACAATGCTCAGCATGAAGCCATTCCTGAACAAGAAGATAATCGACAGCTTGAGCAAAGTCTTCGCCCACCTCATCCTCGTGTTGCTAATGAAGTCCAAATTTAAAAGATTCTTGATGGCCTTAAGGCAACTGGTCCACTTACTCGCTCAAAAGCAACTCAGCTAGCCAACTTCTGTGGTCACTCTGCATTTGTCTCAATATCTGAACCCAAGAAAGTTGATGAAGCATTTCTGGAATCTGAATGAATTCAAGCAATGCAAGAAGAGCTTCAACAATTTGAACTGAATAATGTATGGGAACTTGTGAAGCATCCTGATCCATGGAAGCATAACATCATTGGCACCAAATGGATCTATCGCAACAAACAAGATGAGCATGTACAAGTCGTCAGAAGCAAGGCTCGTCTCGTTGCTCAAGGCTATACTCAAGTAGAAGGAATGGACTTCGATGAAACCTTTGCTCCTATTGCCAGACTTGAAGCCATTTGTATACTGCTAGCATACACCAACCATCATAACATATTTCTATATCAAATGGATGTGAAGAGCGCCTTTCTGAATGGGAAAATCGAAGAAGAAGTGTATGTTGCACAACCTCTAGGCTTTGAAGACCCAAAGCATCCTGACATGGTTTACAAGCTCAACAAGGCATTGTATGGCCTCAAACAAGCTCCGCGTGCATGGTATGACACACTCAAAGACTTCTTGAAGAGCAAAGGCTTCAAACCTGGATCACTGGATCCCACAATCTTCACGAAGACATACGATGGAGAGCTGTTTGTATGTGAGATCTATGTGGATGACATTATCTTGGGATGCACTAACAAACGATACAGTGATGAGTTTGGATACATGATGCAAGAGCAATATCAGATGTCCATGATGGGTGAACTGAAGTTCTTCCTTGGTCTTCAAATTCGCCAACAGAAGAATGGCATCTTCATATCTCAAGAGAAATACCTCAAAGATTTCCTAAAGAAGTTTGGATTGCAAGATCGCAAAGGGTACACGATGCCAATGCCAACTAAAGGTCAATTGGGCTCCGACGCCAATGGTAAAGAGTTTGACCAAAAGGTATACGCTCCATGATTGGTTCTTTACTCTATTTATGTGCATCTAGGCCTGATATAATGCTTAGCGTTTGCATGTGTGCCCGATTCCAAGAGGCACCAAAGGAATCGCATCACCTCACTGTGAAGCGAATTCTTCAATACTTGGCTCACACCCCCACACTAGGATTATGGTATCCCAAGGGCTCTATGTTTGATCTTGTTGGATTCTCAGATGCTGATTATGCTGGTGACAAAGTTCATCGCAAGTCCACCTTAGGCACATGTCACTTTCTTAGACGATCTCTTGTCTGTTGGTCTTCAAAGAAGCAGAACTCAGTATCTCTCTCCACCGCTGAAGCTGAATACATTGGTGCTGGATCTTGCTGCGCTCAGCTTCTCTGGATGAAGCAAACTCTTAAGGATTATGGCATCAACATGGAAAAGGTGCCTCTCTTCTATGATAACGAGAGCGCCATCAAGATTGCTCACAATCCCGTTCAGCACTCGAAGACAAAGCACATTGAGTTCGTCAGCACTTTCTCAGGGATCATGTGATCAAGAAGAACATTGAAATCATACATGTCAACACCGAAGAGCAACTGGCAGATATTTTCACTAACCATTGGATGAGAAAAGGTTTTGCAAGCTGCGGTGTGAGCTAAATATCTTAGAATCCTCAAATGTCATATGATTGGACACACATCCTAACGCTTATGCATTTTGACGACTTAGATGTGCAACACACTAGGTAACGTATGTCTTCAATTCATGAAGACTTACACTCTGAGTGTGAATACATTAATGCGGAAATCGACTCTGGAGCGCCACGATAATTGTGCGTCGTGTCCTGGTCTAATACTTCCTATACGGTGGGTAACACCACCACCAAACTTTCTTAAAGTTTTCATTTGGCGTCATGTCTGCATTGTCTTCATACTTGGTTTGTCTTCAACACTGGTTGTCTTCAAGACTCAATGTCTCGATGTTGATTCGTTTGGTTTCTCTGGTATATATATATACTAGCAAACATGCCCGTGCATTGCAACAGGAGAAATAAAATTCATTATCTCCAACGCATGGAGTATGTGCGATTGCAACCACAGAAAACTCACATGGAGCCATGTGATGCCAACATTTGTCTTAACCAAAAACTTTCTTAATCTTAATCCTTCATTTGTTAAAAACATACATATGCAATACATGTATTTGTCAACCAAGCAAGGCTGATGTTTTGAAAGAAACGCATGCTTGTGCTGGATTGTCATCCATAACATGGAATCATCAGTTTGAGGATATCTTTCCATTACAAAATAGACCGAAGAAACAAAAGAAAAATACAACATCTCGACTAAAATATCAATGGATATACCGCATCCGTGTCAGAGTGAATTTAAAACTTAACTTTATATAAAAATTAACCAGAAGAAGACTGAAATTTCTAGCCATTTAGAATTATATTGGATATTGTATAATGATGTAATAAAATAATATATTTTTAACCATATAGAAAGCTCGAATTACTTGAGCATGATTGTAGCTTGATGTTTGATTAAAGAATTACTTATTATTGGGGTATCTCGTATGGTCAACTGCATTGGCATAAACCAGACATGTATATAGGCCAATTGAGTGCATAAGAATTGCTCATAAATCAATCGAATGAATAGAATCAGAGGTCTTCTTCAGTTCTGAAGGGTCGAGTTCTCCCTATCATTCTGAATTTCTCTCCATGCCTGAAATCCACACTACATATAAGATTAGTAACAAATCATAAGGTTACTGGCTTGCCGTAGGAATCTGCTCCTCCATCTTCCTACCCTTTCGGCACGATAGCCTTAATCACATATGATATACTTCACTGGAACAAAGATGCAAACAATATGATGAAGTGCTAAAAACAGATTGACCAAGTATGGTTCAGAATTGGATCCGGTAAGCAGTTAGGCATATATCGAAACAACGAATGTGCCACGTAATAATTCTCATGCGGAGGTCACACTTTGTTCCTATAAAACATAATGTGATAACCTCAATACCACGTCTTCATAAAATTCCGAGGGAACACCATAAGCGAAAACACCAATCAACATTAACCTACACATCATGGTATGACGTGTGATTTTTTTTCTCCCCTCGTAACGCGAAGGCATATTTGCTAGTAAATACATAACTCGGAAATCAACATCTTGCTGTTTGCACATTACGCCAACGCCTCAATCGCCTATGAGAAACTTCACTGGAACAAAGATACAAACCTTATGATGAAGTGATAAAAGCATGGTTGACCAGGTAATGTTCAGAATTGGAATAAGTAGTTAGGTACACAATGAGGCATATATCTAACAAAGAACGAACAACCAAAGAATTCTGATGTAGAGATGACAAGTTTTTACTATAAAAAAATATGGTGATAACCTTATAACGTTGTCTGTACAAATTCAGAGAGAAAACCATTATGGAAACATGCAGACCATCATTTAATCTGTACGTCATATATAATTCGGAATCAATAGCTTTGTCTTCTCTTTAAACGTTAAGAACAGTTCCAACGAGCTCGTTGGATCTATATCATGCTCCTTAGAACTACACTATATAGATGACATATATTTATGAATAAATCTAAATAATGGGCAAATTTAATCAGAATTCATAAAACAGAAGATACAAAGAAAATATTAGAAGAGTGCGTGAGGTTCTGGGAGGTCGGACTTAACTGGCGTCCTGGCCGAGCTTGTCAGTGCAGGCCAAACTCTGCTTCACAAGTATCTCATGGAGCCTGGGGCAGCGGTACGGACCAGTGATGCATAGGGCGGACGGGAACGTGCCATGATGGGGTTGCAAAGGATCCAATGAGTGGCACGGTGAAGGGTCGTGTACGGCGTCGATCTGTGGCAGCTGCGAGCAACACCGAGGGCGGCACGAACGACTGATAGTCGGTCGGAGACTCGTCAATCTCAGAGCATGGACGGACGGCTAAATCAATTGGGTCGTGGCAACAGATGAGACAGTACTGGCGGCGGCGGTGAGTCGCTTCCGGTTTAGTAAACTAGATGACCCGTTGCGCCAATGGCGCAAAGGCCAAGTGTAAGCCAAGTATTGTTAGAATGCGCATTAAAAGATTGCTTTCAAAAAGCATAGCTCATGTTGTATGCAGCAAACACACAGGATTGTCATGATTTGTTTTACAGAAGATCCCAAAAGATGCACTAAGTCATGTAGGAAAGGACTTACTGTGATCTGTTTAGATTGGATACACAATCCCAATCATGCAGAGGCCTTTGGACGTGCACTTGAAGGCGAAAGCATATATTTCTTTCATCATGGCTATTTCAAAAGCATACCACACAGCAGCCTAAGCAGTAATTGACCGACAGTTAAATGCACAGGATAATCTTAGGGCATTACATAAGATTCAAAAGGATGATAAACATAGAAGTCTTGGTAGGCATCTATGCTAATACTAAGTTATATAACATTGAGTAGACGATCAGGCGCAGCCTCTTGGAAGTGCATTTGAAAGCGAAAGCATATGCTTGCCCTTTCTTCAAGCTAGATGACCCGTTGGGCGAGGGCAAGCCAAGTTTTCAAACAATGCACATTAGAATATTTAGGCACAAAAGATATGAAGTTGTGACATTGTCGTTCTAAGAAAAACATGAAATGAGTAGCAAGCTACATAGGTAGACCCACTTATTTACAGTACTGCTGAACATAGATAGAATCATCGCTACATGTGGCAGCAGTATTGAAAATGACTTCATCGTCTAAGCAACTCTTCATGGTTGGCAAAAGTTAGCTCTTCATGGTTGGCAAAAGTCATATCCATGGGCAGCAGTAAAAACCACCAGGCAATAGAGGAATATAATTTTGTTCTTCACTGGTTTATCTCCCTATAAAGAAATACGAAATGAATAGTATTTACACAAGAAAATATCATAAATTTAGTTTATCTCCCTAAAGAAATACATAATTAATACTCCCTCCGTTCCTAAATGTAAGTCTTTGTAAATATTTCATTATGAACCACATACGGATGTATATAGATCCATTTGGAGTATAGATTCACTCATTTTGCTTCATATGTAGTTCATAGTAAAATCTCTACAAAGACTTATATTTAGGAACGGAGGGAGTATTATTTACACAAGAAAATATGCAATTGCCTTACAAAGCCTCTCCAGGATGAAACAGAGCTGATGGAGATTGGAGAAGAATGGCATGCCAGTTGATAATTAGTGGGTGAAGCTTTTTTAACCAAAAAGATCTGAACAAACAAGAACTTGCGAGAGCATGCTTACATGCATCACATGTTCTTTGTAACAGTTTGCGGTTCATGAGCGGTAATCTTTTACCAATTGTGCCAAACTCTATAGGTACTGTTTCAGTGCGCACTAAGCTGCATCTTGTATAAAATACTGTCCAAATACAATTGATAATGAATAATTTGGTTTCAAGTAAAGGAAAAGGTTGTTTAGGAGATATATCAATAATCTTGTTCAACAAAAGACTTAAATACACCTACATACAGGAGTATCCTATTGACCCACAAACTTCAGATAAGTTATTGAAAAGGCTTCTAATCCTGAAAACATTGAACTGGTAAAACCTGTACAAAATCTACCAAATTGTTACTTTAAGAAATTAGTACTGAATAAGCATTTGTTGTGCACTCTAGGAATTTCAAATGGATAGTTGTAAGCCTCACGCATAGCATAGCACACATAAAGGACTTTTCAAGGTTGTACATATGTATGTTCTCTGTACCTCATCAATATAGTCTGGTACTATATGGTCTTCTAAAAAAATACAATATTAAAAACACATTCTTTTATCACATTAGAGTATATTTATTTTAACCAAGGCATACGGAACAATCTCCAGTTAAAAAACATGCCATCATGATAACCCTTTTCTTAAAGCAAAAAATGGAAGGAAAAATGAGACCATCAAAACATGTGAAGAGAGCTATATCATTTTTTGCTTTAAGCAAGTTATCATGATTTGCCTAGCTGAAACAGATCGGAGTAAAAATCAGGGAAAATGTATACCTTGTTAAGAAGACAAACCTAGTGATAGTGAATCGTCTAACCACCACCAGAATAGACCATGTTGCGTGCTTGCAAGGAACAACCTACATAGGAACCTGAAGAAATCACGAGAAAATAGTCTAGTTCCGTGTATGAAACTATGAACTTCATACAATGAGATAAATTACTAAAGGGTAAGTGACTAATTAGTATTAAAACAAACATGAGAGAAAAAACTGCAAGGAAAAGGAGCCATTGGTACAAATAAGGGCGAGTGTACGAAGAAAAGGGGTAGGGCTGAGGTTGTCAGCAGGAGTCACGAGACACCATCAACGCTGATGCTCGACCTTTCCCATTGACACCACGTAGCCACTGGTCTGGGCAAGAAGAGGGGCAGTGGGAATATGTCAGGAGGAATAGGGAAAGAACGATCGGGAGAAGCTCAACAAGGCAAGCAAAGACTGAGAATGCTAAAATCATGCAGGCGGCGGCAAAGTAGATGAGGAGTTCACCGGAATTTTCGGCTCGTTGATCTGGCTCACAGCAGCGACGGAGAGGCACGGCAATCACTGGAAGGGTGGGGTGATCAATTGTCAACTGATATGGAGTTGACAGAAAGTCGTAAGAGCAGTGCTTTCTTTCCTAAAAAATATTGTTTCTAAAATATGTATCCTCCGAAATTCTAAATAAGAAAACTGACATAACCAACATAGAGGCGAGGTGATCGCCTGTCAACTGATATGGAGTTGACCGGCGGCTGTAAGAGCAGGGTTTTGTTTCCTAAAAAAAGTGGTGTGTTCAAAATATGTATCCTACAAAGTTTCTGAGTAAGAGAATTGCAGGAGTAGGAAACATATGCTTGACTTACATTAGTACATCAAGAAACCATGTACTCCCTCCATCCTGGAAAACTTGTCTGCGCCCTAGTTCACTTATAATTTGCATAAAAACCCTTCATCTTTTAAACTCATGCTAATCAGGCCCCTCTGTTTCTTCCTCCTTCCGCCGTTGTCCGCGCACACCATGGTCGCCCCAGCCACCATCGGTACCCGCCATAGGGACCACCGCGCGACGACGGCCAACCTGCGCCACCGCACGAACCTTCGCCGCCGCTGCCCACCTGTGCCGCCCGCACGGAGATGAGTTGCGCCACCTGCACAGAGGGGAGCTGCGCCGCCGGCAACCTACTCCTCCACGGCGACCACCTTGACGGGCGGCGGCTCCACGGCTGAAGGGCGCTGCGCCGCCACTATCCCCTCCCGTGGTGACCCCACCCGCCTCCAGGACTGCGCCGCCGCTATACCCTCCCGCCGCCCATGGCTGCGCCGCCGCTATCCCATCCCACCGCCCAGGGCCTGCGCTGCCGCCGCCCAGAACCTGTGCGCGCCTGCGTCTTGAGCGCCTGGAGCTGGAGCTTCCGGCGGGCCTGGACCTCAAGCTCCCGGCGGGCGTGCTCCTGTGCAAGTTGCTGCTCCTCCGCCCGGAGCTCCCCTGCTCGTGCTGCTGCCGGTGAGAAGAGGCACCCCTCTGTAAATCTACACCACTGCCTGCTTGCTCGTGGTGCTCCAATTTCTTAACATTGCGCTTGTTCTGTAATTTCAAACACAACTAATCAAGTTCTCTGAAGAAAATTGATCTTCTATTAAGAAAACAGATCACGTTCTCAAGAAAAGAAGATGCATTTGATAACTTGATGGCAAAGATCTGCATTAATTTCTCTAAAAAAGGAGATGCTCTTGATGCATTTAGTTAACTTCAGGGAAGAAGAGAAGCAATGTAGTGACTGAATTTTGCTAGTTAAATTCAGTCTAAATTTTGTAAACAGAGAAGCAATCTAGTGACTGTACTCCAAGTTAAATTCAGTCAGTGTGTACTCCAACCGAATTTGACACCAACTGCTAACTAAATTTGTCACCAACTGAATTTTGTCGGTACAAAGTGCAAGAACTATCAGTCAGTCTATGTAAATGCATATTTCAGCATGGTCAGATAGCAGCACCACTTCTTATAGCAGCAGAACTTAAATCATTCAGAGTAGATGACGCAAGCAATCAACAGAAGACCATGTTGATCATGCCACAACACAAACTCTATAGGTTCAATACAAAGTTTGTCATAGCTACTGATCATTTCCCTTGCGGTACTTTGAAGAAATATTGCAATGTTGATACAAAAAAATTCAGTTAACTTTTGAAAACTGAAAACTGTTAAGAAGACCAATGTTTTTTTGTCATGTGTAAAACTTAAAATCTACATGTAACAATGGAGATGATCAGTAGCTCCATATAAAAGGTTTCATATAAAAGGAACAGACGTTTTGAAGCAACAGACTTTTTGAAGGGAAGAAGATTTGTTTCATATAAAAGGTTTTCCTGAGCAGAATTTTAAGCTCAGGCAGTAGCTCTAGGCAACACTATAATACAGAATTTGGCAGGCCTCAAGTAAGAACAGCAGAATTATTTTGTCACCAAACTTAAATAAAATTTGGCTCTATATAAAATTTAAATAAAAGAGCACTTTGGCTCCATATGGTAGGAATATGTAGCTCCATATGATAGGAGTATGTAGTCCAAATAATCATCTTCTTAGTTGAAAGCCTTTAATTCACATAGTCCTAAAATTTCTACACACAGATTGGACAAGCAATATTCCTAAAATTTCTGCAATTACAGTATATTTGATAAATGCAAATTAAGTACTCATGAAACAAGTCTATTTGTCAATGCAACTATGTGGTGCTAGTGCCTTTTGTCTTTGTGGTTGGGCACAGTTTGGCACAATCTGGTCATCTGACCAAAACAAAAGATGGGCAGATGTCTTGAGATGCTGTAGTGTATTCTAAATACTCAGAGTAATTCAGTTTGTTGTTCGGTTTACACTGGCATATGCGCCTTGTTCGAAGACAAGATTTGTAAATTCGGTGAACATTCAAAGTCAAGACTAAACATTCAGTGTTAAGTGTTAACACAACACTGGCATATGCACCTTGTTCGAAGACATGATCAGTTTTTAGGGAAGACAAGATTTACTAATTCAGTTTTTAGGGAAGACAAGACTGAACATTTAAGCTCTGGAGGCTAGCATTTAGCAAAGACTGAATATACAAATTCAGTTTTTAGGGAAGACAAGATTTACTAATTTGGTGAACATTCAGTCTGAACATTTCTGAATCTACACACACCTTGTTCGAAATCGATTTGCAGGGCATCCTGTTGGCTTTCTCCCTTCATCAACTTTGGGTTGGCCTTCTTCCTGGTGCACACAGTTCGAGTTGTACCTACTGAATACAACAATGCAAAGAGCATCAAGTAGTAATAGGGAGCAGAGAATGGAAACCTATGACATGGTAAATAATTCGATGAGTAAAATGAACTTCAGTCCATGGAAGTGCAGAGTTTAAGCTCTATTCAACAAATGAAAGCGGCAGTAGGAGGCTCTAGGCTAGCTTAAGTAAACATTCGACCTCTCTTGACGAACTCAGGGGCGGGCTCAACGGTCTCGACGGGGGTGGGCAGGAGCGCGAGCCTCCGACACGCTGTGGCCACCTCCTCGAGCACCGTGACCAGCCGGCCCACGGCGGAGGCGAGCGCGGCGCTGCCCAAGATGACGGCGTTGGCGTCGACGACGGCCACGGCCAGGCTGCTCGAGTTGGCGCAGCTGGCATTTCACGGATACTACAATATGCAGCTTCAGATAATGTCTAAAGCTATTGTACCTTCTCATGCAGGACTGTTCCGTGAGATTCAGTTAGAGGAACAAAAAAATTCTTATAATTGGAGTATCTATCAAATGATTCCCTAGAGCCATATAGATGAACTATGCCATAAAAATTCCACACGGAGCAAGAGTTGGTGTGCTCTTACTTGACCTGATGTCACTTCTTAATGCCAATTGCCAAGCGATGAAGCAGGGGAAAAGCAGAGGTGCAGCTGGGAGCGGAGGGCACGTACGGCTGTGGAAAGAGAAAGGAAAGAAGTTGATTTGATCACATCACCAACTAAAAGGGCCAAGCGTGAGGTAATTCTGCACCCTTCAAAAGTCAGAATACAAGTGCGTGAAAAGAGTTTGTTAATTTGTTTAGAAGACGAACCTTCTCCCTTTCCTCAGGCGATAGAGTGACATTACGAGAGCTCATGGCAATGATATTAATGAAGAGCACATTCACCTACCAAAAGGTATATATTCACTTATATCAAATACCTGCATATCAACAGAATGAAAATACCAGCCTACTACCGTCTACCTCTCGACAACGAAACAAAACGTAATACATTGTATAACCGAAAAATCATTCTTGTCAAAGGTCCAGCTGAAGAGTTAAAGAGGCAATGCAAGGGAAAACAATAAAGGATCAGATGATTACTGGGTTGATACAGTGTCCAAGTGTTAACATATATGGTGGAAGTTCAAGCATGAGCTCACTCTTCTTTTACCAAATAGAAAAGGTGTGACTTGTACAATGAAGAATCGATGAAAGAAAGTAAACGGTTGTGCAGAGTACCATTATT
>LR738713.1:9379871-9455307 GCA_902687465.1 Secale cereale
TGAACATAGAAATAACAAAACAGTGTCAATCAGGTTACCTTCTACAAAAATGATTGTGTATTAAAATCCACACATAATCAAGAGAAAACAGGTCACATATCCATCAAATTAAATTTCTTGCACAAAGTAGAAAAATACCCTAAATCATGATCATGCTTTCTAGTACTCGCTGCCTGGAACTGACATGATCTAAACCAGAATTGTCGACAATTAATATATAAATTATAAGGTATAGTAGATGAAGCTAGGATTGGGCAATAATCAGACTATTTGTTTTTAGGAAATCTGAACCGAACATTTGAATCATAATCTCTGAACATAAAATTGGGACAAACCAATGATATTAAAGTGAAGACATTAGAATCAAATATGAACCAAGCAGTGAACATCTATTCAAGCTCAAGGTTACTGTCTACCTTTTCACGCACTGTGATTAACATTCTTCTTATTAATCCTTCATAGACCCAGTGACGCGCTCCTAATCTCCTGGTCTAACTGCCGCATCAAGCACCATTGTACACCAAGTGCCGCGCTCCTCATCTCCTGCTCCTCTGTAGTTTCAACATTAGTAATAATTGAGAAGCACCTACAAAGGTGGAATTGACATCAGCCATAATTCCCAAGTTCTAGGCAAAGAAACATAATTCCTATAAAGCAAGTATGAAATACTAAATTCAATCCAGCAAAAAAGTATGGTTCTATCCATCATGTTTGGGCACATAATATTTAATGGATAAGGAGTAATGTTAAAAAGAAATGCCCCATTTTCCTAGATAAAATTTTGGTGCACAGCTTATATTTTCAATTTCAATTCATTTGGCCTATAGATTAAGTTATGCTAAATGTACGGAACTGAATTGTATATACAATGCTTATTTGAATTTTTACAAAATTATATCTTATACTGACATCAGTGCTACTACTCAAGGCTTTTGTTGTAAATGAGTCACACAGAACTACATATTGAAATGGTTGGAGAGCATCTTCTGCACCATGCACCTATTGCCTCATAAGTATCTCTATGTATCCTTCCAGAAGGCCACAACCAGAAATTACTGGTCCAGTCTTGTGTCATTCTGTGTGATGGCAAAATGAAATTCCTAAATGCGATCTCTCTACTTGCAAACCCCACCAACTAAATCCGAGAGCAATGTGTACTTGCATGTCTGGTGCAATGGCGGCTTGACCCAACAAGGCAACAACAGCTAGTGCTCGCATTTGTAACCTCAAAGGAAAAATGAGAGGGGGGACTCACCTCCTGCGCACTTGGGACGGGCTATCCAGACTCACCTGATTTGCTACCAACTTCCATCAGTACGCCCCCTCCATTGCAGCAGCCATTAGTCATCACTCATCTATCAGAACCTGGAAACAAAAAAGATTAAAAGATTACGGCCCATCCGGTAGCAAAACAACAACCACCGTATCTAGCTCCATCATGCAGCAGGACAAACTATGATATGAATTTGAACCATAGTTGAACAAGGTGCATACAGGACCTCAAAGCGAACCTGAGATGTCACCCAAATAGTCATTGCAAACAACAAAATTTAGTCATTCTCCTACACATGAAAGAATCTGGGAGTCCAGTGGCATCTATCTAGAGTTGGATGGCTCCACGAAATCACACGCACATGAGGTTCCTCCTAGACACAAACGCACTGCTGCTATTATAGGAATCAATCAAGCTGCCTGTGTGGTTGAGCTAGCTTAGTGTGTACAAATAGATGGATTCCATCGACAATGAGGGCCACTGTAGGGGAGGGGGACGCGGAAACGGGAGGGAAGGCACCAGATGGATCTCACCGGCGCTGTCGGGGAGAGTAAGAAGGAGGGCGCGGGAGGGAGCTCACCTGCGCTGCCGTCGACCGCCTTTGGTGGCCGCCTCGGCATGCGGATGGAGTTGTGGGGGGCTCTCCCGTGGGTGGAGTGGAGAGGTGGAGCTGCTCCTGCCACCGTGCATGAAGAAGAGGTCGGAGCCCACCGCGGCCGACGAGGAGAGGAGAGGAGCCGACCGCCACGGCCTCCTCCTCCTCACGCATATGTCCCCTTCCTCTCCTCGCTCTCCTCACGCCCATGACCGGCGAGGGGCTAGCGTGGGCGGAGCAGCTCTGAGGTTCGACGGCGGTAAGTAGAGAGGATGAGGAGGAGGAGGTGGCGGCGGCGGCGGCGGCTGGGAGGGAAAGCAGGGGTGGGAAGAGGGGATCGGAGCCGACGGCGCGACGGGAGGGAAGGAGGGGATTTGGGGAGCGGAGACTGAAGAGAAGATATTTTCCCTCGCACTGCTCGCTGCTTTGTTTTTCTTTTTCCCTCGCGCGGTGCGTTCGCTATGCACTGTGCGCTCCTGCACTATTCATAGCGACGTGGATAGCGCGAGTCTGCCTAGCACCTCTTCAGCATTTATATGTTCAATGGGATAAAGAGAGACACGTACGTGCAGTAGCTTTCTCTCCGTTTCTGCTTCGTATGTATCTCTCTTAATAGTAAATTGTAATTGTTGTTTGACACCTTTTTTTATGTCCATCGAGTGCATGCATGCACTTACGGCTGCTATACGCAAGCCGTGTCCGGTTCATGTACGTGATGTACATATGGCCTTCTTGGCTAGAAGCACACGTGATAACATATTTTTCCATATACAAATCTAAAATTTATGTAGATCTATTTTTAATTCCTAGCCGTCAATCTTTATGGTTAACATAAAATCAACGGATATAAATAGGTGACGTATGGAGAACTATGAAAGTTTCCGTCCTTTATTATTAGGTATAGATATAGGGGGGTGTGTGTGTGTGTTTTGTCCTCTACAGCATTCACTTATAGTTATGTCTTCAAACTTTTGAATCTAAGTGAATGTGATCGGACCCTGATCCTCTCTACGCTATTCTCTCAAACTCTCTCTATCTCTTCATATGCATTCTATTGACACTTGTTGAATGTCTTCACTTTGTCCTTGTCAGCTGAAGATATAGAGACAATCATTTAAACTGCTTTCAATGCTATATCTCTTTTGCCCAGAGAAACCGAAACGTCCCGCCGACATATCAGGCGTGCGTGGGATCGTGGCTCAACTCTTCATAAGTTGCATGCCAGCCACGTGTCATTCAGATGTGAACCGCCAGGGGCACCTGCGTAATTGCACTGCGCCGTCAACCCACCTTATAAATACTCCACCCTCGCGGTCATTATTTCCTCTCCCACCTCTCGCCATCTCGCTCAACCCTAGCGCCTCCGCTAGCTCCAGTCGACGCCGGAGACGAAACGCTTAGCTGCCCGACTTCTTCGATGTCGTCTTCCCGCCGGACGTGGACCATCGTCTCTCCGCCGCCGCCGCCGTAGGTGTCTTCCGCCGCCAAGTTAGGGCATGGAAGATCGATCTGCTCGGCATCTCTTTCCGTCTAGCAGTTCTTCATCGAGGTAAATAGATCTCTCTTTTTACTGTCGTTTTGATCCATTAATGTCATACAACTTCACCACAGGTGGTTTCTGTACATCTGAGAGCTGTTTCTTTCTATCCTTCTCTCATATGATGCAAATATATTCACTTATGATTAACTGCTAGTTAGATTCCTCACTTGTACATATTCTTGGATTCATACAAATCTGGAACCAACTCATTCCATATAAGTGATTGTCTTCGCACGATGAGGTCAATGTCTTCAAACCATTTTTATCTTCAAAATCTTCTGAGAATGCATATGACCTCTTCCCCTTCTCTCGCATCTCTAATGCTATCACAGGTACATGTTCGTGGGAAAATCCCTTGGTTCTCATAGTCTACATTCATTTGTAGAATTCTTACAGCGTCATATTGAATCTCCTGAAGCCAGTTCCTGTCTGACCAGTCGTTGGAAGATAAACTGCTTTGTGCAGCCTTTTTGTCTGAACCCAATGGTTTCTGAAAACAGTCCAAGAAGGGTGGCAGGCAGAGACATACTGACACTGCCAAAGATCTTCTCCAGATCTATTCACCATGTACAAGTCTGACCCAGAAGAAACCTATGGAGAACGAAAATCTTGAATCCGATGGATACGAAGATATTGGGCAGAGCAATGGTTTCTGTACAGATTTGTGACTCCTAAGTATGCTTCAAAGAATGGCATTCACCCCCCATGGGGTGATATCATCTACAAGAAGCTCTAGCCCAAGACTATGTATGAAGCCATTGCCAAGAACTTCTATCCGTGCATGGTCAGATGACCAATGCCTTCAAATGCTGACCCATCTTGTCTTCAATGGTGTCGTGATGATGAATTGTTTGAGGAAAACTACAAATTTGCTAAGACCTCTGCAAACCAGAACAGGAAGGAATTGGGCATTAACTTCAATCCTGGCCCATCTCGGCCCTGGTCTGACGGATCACGCGAAGCCAATGAAAATCGTGTCGGCCCCTTCAATGGCCTTGATGGATTGCTATCCCACATTGCTGCTCAAATAGCAACTGTGGAAGATCTTGCTGAAGACATGGAACCTGAAGTTGTTCCTAAGTCTGTGAAGCTCAAGAAGAAATCAAAGGCTTCCAAACCTGCTGCTACCCCAAAAGCTTCAAGTGTGAAGCCCCTGAAAACTGTACCTCCTGAACCCAGTGTGTAGTCTGAGGATCACTCTCGCATCTCTCAGAGGTCAAAGCAGCTTGTGAAGCCATCTGGCCAAGGCCTCACTCCTGGTAGCATACTGCACAATGATGATGACATCATAGATATGTCCAGTGATGAAGATCTTGCTGATGATGCCCTGGAAATGCTAATTAAGAGAGAGCAACAGGCCGAAATCTTCAATGATTTGCCTCTCTTTGATGCTGATATCATCAACAACTTCATCGACGAATGGTTTGAGGATACGTCTCTTTCACTTGATGATCTTCAGCTTCCCATTGATATCAGTGTGACCTTTCAAGGCTACATTGCTCAAGAACTGACTGTTGCACATAACGTTATTGAGAAAAAGAACAAAATTAATCATGAGAAGGCTCTGTTCAAGAAGCATATGGCAAGCCTCAGTGCAAAAGAAGTTCAAAACTTCAAAACCATGATGACAGACCTCAAGGCTGAATTTTTCAAGCGCCGTGAAGTTGCAAGGGGCTCCAGGGAACTTCTCAAGCACTATGCTGAGAAGTGCGTCCAAGCCCACAATGAAGCTGTGAAGAGGAAAGCTCTTGGCCGACCAGGCATTGACCCCAAGCTGGCTGCCAAGAAGCCAAAGAAGAAGAAGAAACCTGCTGATGAAGACACTGAATCACCAAGGCAGGAAAGACCCAGCATTGTCTTCCCTGACAGCATGGCTAGCCCGAAGCCAAAGGTCCTATCTGCAGCTTCTATTCAAAAGAAGACGAGACAGGCTGAAGCTGAAGCCAAGAAACGCAAGCATCATGATGCCTCTGCTGCTGTCCCCTCCAAGAAGAAGCAGAAGATAAAGGCTTCACATCAGCCTCACGGCTCCTCAACAGAGCCGTTGGTGGTCGAACCCATTTATGTTGCATTGCCTGCCTCCTCCAACCATGAACGTCGTCTGGTTGTCCATGAGCCTGCTCCCTCAGAGGCTCATCAGACTGAAGAGATTCCAGCTGCTGACTCTCCTGCAGCTGAAGACATTGGTCATGATGACAATGTTGGTGATGATGAAGTCCTTCCTCAGCTCAAACCACAAGCCGCTCAGTCGCCTGCTCAAACGAGCAGTGAACTCATAAGCATTAGTCGTCCCATAACGCCAATTGCTCAAGATGATGTTTGGGAAGAGCAACCCCCTAACACCCCCATACATGAAGACACTTCTCATTCTCCTCCACCTCCAGTTACCACTCCGGTACTTGAGACCACCACCGCCACACCTGATGAAGACATGGAGCATACCAATGCTTCACCAACTGCGTCGCCCAAGTTTAGAAGGCTTCGCAAAGGTCTCAGGCCTCAAGCCTCCATGTCAAGCATTCCTGAAGATGGAGAACAAAACTCAAGCTCAGTGGCACGTCAAGTGTTTCCTGATGCCGTTCCTTCAGCGTCTACTCTTGAATCAGAAGCCAAGGCGACTGAAGATATTCCGGTTGCATCAGCCGATGAGAACAAGAAGAAACTCGTGAAGTCACTCCCCTCCCCAAGAACCTGTTGTCCAAGAAGAAGTGCCCGTCATGCAAGAACCCACCCTCCAAGATGTTGTTGTGCATGAGTCCACTCTCCCTGAAGCCACTGAACCTGAAGCAAATGTGGTTGCCCCATCAATGAACACTGAAGCCAATGACGCTGTCATGGCTGAAGCCAATGTGCAGCATGAAGTCATTGCTGCTCCTGAAGTGATTGCTCCTTCTTCTATGCCTCACACCATGGCCCAAGCCTACAATAAAGATGACGAGCTTGTCACTGTCAAATGGCCACTTTTGAAGCTTCCTCCTGCCCCAAGCCCACAATATGATTATCATGTGGAGCGGAGGCCTCGGACCCTGAAGCCCAAGCCCAGATTGCCTCGGCTTCCCAGCACTGCAACTACACAAGGGTCATTCAGTGTGCATAGCTTCAGGGCGAACAACACCTTCTTTCATTCTGATAAGAACCCATACAAGAAGCCAAAGATCTCCTCTAATAGGTTCTGGAGCTTTCAGCAACGAAGCTATTACTCTTGCATTTTGTACAATCAGGACCGGATTTTTCCACACCAACGTCTTGATTGTGATGCCATTGTTGGACTGCCCTGCCTTGAAGAAGCCCTTGACTGCTTCAGAGAAGTTGGATTGCTTCCTTTCGTCACTGCCAAGGAACACTGGAATGAAGAGCTTCTCCTGCAATTCTATGCTATGATACGTCTCCAACGTATCTATAATTTTTTATTGTTCCATGCTATTATTTATGAAGTCTTGGATGTTTAATGGGCTTTATCATTCACTTTTATATCATTTTTGGGACTAACCTACTAACCCAAAGGCCCAGTCTAGATTGTTGTGTTTTGCCTATTTCAGGGTTTTGCAGAAAAGGAATATCAAACGGAGTCCAAACGGAATGAAACCTTCGCAGGAGATATTTTTGGAGGAAATCACGCACGATAGACTTCGGGGCCAAGCCAGGAGACAGAAGGGCCACCCTCGAGGGTGGGGGCGCGCCCCCCTTCCCAGGGCGCGCCCCCCTGCCTCGAGAGCAGCCCCTGTGGCCCCCGGTGCCCCCCTTCTTCCTATATATACCTACGTACCCCAGAAACTCCATACGTAGAGAGAAAACCCTAATTCCACCGCCGTAGCTGCTGTTCCCATGGAGATCCCATCTTGGAGCCTGTTCCGGGAGGGGGATCCATCACGGAGGCCTTCATCATCATCATCATCGCCCTCACCATGAGTTGTGAGTAGTTTACCTCAGACCTTCGGGTCCATAGCTAGTATCTAGATGGCTTCTTCTCTCTCTCTCTGGATCTCAATACAAAGTTCTCCTCGGTCTTCGAGGAGATCTATTCGATGTAATCTCTTTTTGCGGTGTGTTTGTCGAGATCCGATGAATTGTGAGTTTATGATCAAGGTTATCTATGAAAGATATTTGGTTCTTCTCTGAACTTTTTATGTGTGCTCATAATATCCTTGCAAGTCTCTTCGAATTATCGGTTTGGTTTGGCCTACTAGATCTATAGTTCTTGCAATGGGAGAAGTGCTTGGCTTTGGGTTCAATATTGTGGTGTCCTTTCCCAGTGACAGTAGGGGCAGCAAGGCACGTATTGTATTGTTGCCATCGAGGATAAAAAGATGGGGTTTTCATCATATTGCTTGAGTTTATCCCTCTACATCATGTCATCTTGCAAGGCGTTACTCTGTTCGTATGAACTCAATACACTAGATGCATGCTGGATAGCGGTCGATGTGTGGAGTAATAGTAGTAGATGCAGAATCGTTTCGGTCTACTTGTCTTGGACGTGATGCCTATATACAATGATCATGCCTAGATAATCTCATAATTATTCGCTTTTCTATCAATTGCTCGACAGTAATTTGTTTACCCGTCGTAGGATACCGCTATCATGAGAGAAGCCACTAGAGAAAACTATGGCCCCCGGGTCTATCTTTATCATATTACTTTCCCGTCAATTTCTGTTGCCATTGTTTATTTGCTTTCTTTACTTTCCGTTTCTATATAAAAAATACCAAAAATATAATTATCATCTCTTTCAGATCTCACTATCGTAAGTGACCGTAAAGGGATTGACAACCCCTTATCGCGTTGGCTGCGAAGTTCTTATTTGTTTGTGCAGGTGCGAGGGACTGGCGCGTGGTCTCCTACTGGATTGATACATTGGTTCTCAAAAACTGAGGGAAATACTTACCCTAGTGTGTTGCATCTCCCTTTCCTCTTCGGGGGAATACAACGCAAGCTCAAGAGGTAGCACGCTACTCTTCACATCAGAGGATACAGCAGGGATCCAAAGACATGGGTCCTTGAGTGGATGACAGGTGACATTCATCATGAAGCCAAAGCTCAGACACTACTTGAGCTTACTTCCCAGCCCACTCCTGGTGAGTTGTACGAACCAGGCTGTTCTCTATATCAGAAGGAGCTTCAAAGCATCTTCAAGAAAGCTGATCCCAACATGAGTGAAATGCTCAGCATGATGAAGCCATTGCCCCCTGATGCTGATCTTCCCAAGGAATTCTTCGTCAAGGACCTCGAGTACTTTCCTCGCACCATACCATATCCTGACGCGTACTCTCTGGCATGTCAAGGGACACTCGTCTGAAGCTACTCTAGAAGGCGTCATGAAGACTTTGGTCTTCTATATTTTCAATGGCATCAGATTCAATACCCATGACTTCTTCATTCGTCAACTGGCTGCATCTGGTGTTGATCTGTTTGGCCTCAAGCTCTACGCTCCTTGGATTATGAGGCTCATTAAGCTTCACTCAACTATCAACTATCAAGCCTCTGCACGCAATCATGTTGTCTTTTTGCCTGAAGTTGAGACGTCTTATGAAGCCAACTATCCTGAGCCTGCCAAGCAACCACTTCAACTACTCAATGGTGATCACCAAAGCTTCAAACAGCATGTTGAGAGTGTCTATGTGCCAAATGCAAATGTCACTGCTTATCCTCTGGCTAGGAATCTGTGCCTCCCGCATCGTGCCAACACTGATGCCACTGGTAGCACTATTGCTCAAAGGCCTAAGAAGCGTCCCCATGTCCTGAATGACCGAGAGCTTCTAGTTTTGCTTCATCAGAAGTAAGACAAGCACCATGATTGGATAAAGAGGCAGATGCAAAGTCTTCTCACTGATGTGAATCGCATTCGCAACTTGGCTACAAAGAACTCATTTGTTGCACATGAAGCCTGTCGGCGGTCATGGAAGAGCCTTACCTTGTTATGCTCTGAAGCTGGTCTTCAAGCAGATGGCTTCACTGAGCGCTTCAAGTTTGACTCCAGTCCTCCACAAGTTGCGACTTGGCGTCCAACTCCATCTATTGAAGATTCTGAGTATTCATCTTCGGCTGCAACTGTTGTTGCTCGTGTCATCGATGAAGAAGCCGATGCCACTTCTCCAGCAATCGCTTCACAGCCTCACGATTCTGCGTCAGGCCCCACTGCACCACCAAACTCCAATGTCGACCCGACTACACCAGCGTCTTCACCGCCGGGGAACGCATAGATGCTCTATGTCTTCAAACCTTTTTGGTCCTTACTGACAAAAGGGGGAGAAGAATATGAGTTGATAGTCTTCAAGCGGGTCCATATACGGGTCGGGTGCATTATTTTTGCTAAGTTCATACAACTCTCATTTTGAAACATTTGGCTCTTGAGTTGTAACACTTAAACTTGATGGTCGTCTGCTACATTTGCTGTTGTTTCTTTTGCTTGGTTAAATGTCTATATTATGCGCATGAAGTCATTCAGCACACGCCCATTTCTCATTATGCATATCATTATCTTCACTACATCATTGTACACATGATGGATTGTCTTCATAAGATTGAAGGAGATCTCCACAAAGCAAAACCTGCCATGTGCCTTTGCATTCAAAAGCAAATCTACTATGTGCACATCTTCAGGGGGAGCCCTCTCAATCTCATGAAGCCAATGACCGTGTTATCTATAATTTCACATATTTTATCCCCGTTGAAAACTTCAACCTGTTTGTCATCAATCACCAAAAAGGGGGAGATTGTAAGTGCATCTAGTGCCCCCTAGTTGGTTTTGGAGTATTGACGACAAACATGGTTGATGGACTAACATGTTTGTGAGAATTGCAGGATAACACAGGTAATAGTCCCTCACTAATTCGGTTTACCTTTCAGAGATGACCCCTAAAAATGTGTGAAGACATTGAAGACGGTGGTGGCGCGTGAAGATATTCACGTGAAGATAATGACCTATGAAGACATTCATTGAAGACTATAGAATGTGAAGACATAGTTTCTTTCGTAGTTCTTCTATTCCTTTCTTGAGTCATAGGAACCACCGTACTGTTAAGTGGGGTCCAAGTGATCATAGTCGGATTACTGAAGTGATGCTCAACCAAAACACCTATGTCTTCAAGCAAAGACAAATGCGAGCAAATCTTATCCAGAGCTGGATAAGTCAGCTTTACTTGGAGCTCAAGCAAAGTTATCGCGTGTGTTCACAATCCGACCGTTGGACATGTGTCAGTTCCTTAGTGACCAAGGGTCATTTCGGACATATCATGCCGAGTTTCCTCATGGCTATAAATAGCCCACCCCTACACCATAAATTGGTGTCTGCTCAGAGTAAGTGCACGGCTTTTGTCGTTTGAGAGCAACCCACCTCTGAAGCCTTTGAGAGAAAAGATCCTTGCGAGGACAAATCCCAAAACACCTAGAGCCAAAGAGAGTTAAGCATCACTGAAGTCTTTCTGTCTATGTGACCTGAAGACTTGTTACACTTGAGGATTGTGCTTCCTCCAGCCGGTTAGGCGTCACGTTCTGAGCGTCCTAGAGTGATTGTGGATCGCCAGTGAGCAAAGTCCGTGAAGGTTCGGAAGTCTACCTTGAAGACTTACCAGAGTGATTGGGCGAGGACTGTGTGTCCTTAGCTCAAGGGGAATATGGTGAGGACTGTGTGTCCGGGACTGTGTGTCCTCGGGTTTGAATACCTAGCCGCCCTAACCAGATGTATAGTTGAAACAGCAACTGGAACTGGTCTACCAAATCCTTGTCTTCACCAAGCAACTGGTTCTATCCCAAACTTCCTTTACATTTAGTTTGTCTTAGTGAAGTCATTGCATGTTTGTCTGATCTGTTTGACTTCACCGGGTGAAGACTGTCCACTGTTTTGCTTCAGTTATATCTTCCATCTTGATCCATGTTATCCAGTTGTCTATAGTCTGCGTATTATCTTCATGATGCTTGCTTGACTATTGCGTGCCTGGATACCTTTATCTTCCGCTGCTTATCATATAGGTTCATTTCATCTATCTGTCTTCAAAAGATTCGCGTTTTGAAGACTTTCATAAAAATCGCCTATTCACCCCCCCCCCTCTAGTCGGTAACTTGTACTTTCAATTGTCATTAAGGATAAAAGGATGGCATTTATTTATATTGCTTGGATTTACTTTGTCTACATCATGTCATCTTGCTTAAGGCATTACTCTGTTCTTTATGAAGTTAATACTCTAGATGCAAGTTGGATAGTGGTCGATGTGTGGAGTAATAGTAATAGATGCAGGAAGGAGTTGGTCTACTTGTCTCACACGGGATGCCTATATACATGATCATTGCCTCGGATATTGTCATGATTATTTGCTTTTCTATCAATTGCCCAACAGTAGTTTGTTTACCCACCACATGCTATTTTCAAGAGAGAAGCCTCTAGTGAACTATGGCCCCCGTGTCTATTTCAATCATATATTAAAATCCAAAAATACATTGTTGCAATTTATTTTCCTTTATTTTATTTTGTGTTTTTGTCTATCTATTTATCTATCACTATGAGATTTGATCCTTGCAATTAATCGCCAAGGGATTGTCAACCCCTTGTTTGAGTTGGGTGCAGGTATTTGTTATTTTGTGTGTAGGTACTGCTAATGAGGTATTGCGTGGTTCTCCTACTGGATTGATAATCTTGGTTCTTCACATAGGGAAATACTTATCTCTACTATACTACATCATCCTCTCCTCTTCGAGGAAATCCCAACGCAGCTCATAAGTAGCAGTCTTCTGGCACTAGTAGAAAAAGGGTCAAATGTAGAGCTCATTAGTCCCGGTTTGTAACTGAACCGGCACTAATGCGACCATTAGTGCCGGTTCCGGAGGCTAGGCCGGCGGCGATAATTAGTACCGGTTCGTGGTGAACATTTAGTACCGGTCTGTGCCACGAACCGGTACTAAAGAGGCTGTGGTGAGGTTGGGGCCTCACCAGCACCTTTAGTACCGGTTCGTGCCATGAACCGGTACTAAAGGATTCTAATCAATTCATTCTGCAGCGCTTTTTTAGTCCCACCTCGCTCATCTAACAGAGTTTTTACCACCTTAAATATGTTATTTCTCAAACTATCACAACCACTTCGTCTTCATTGAACTCTATGTGTAGGATTTGTGGCTGCAATACGAGTCCTCGCCAGTTCCTAAACCGGTGAGGACTCGTATTGACAATTTAAATTCTACACAAAAAGATCAATGATGATCAATGCATTTTTAACATCATTTGGTATTTTTCATTCATTTACTGATTTGTTTTGAGAGCTAAATGACCGTGAAATTGAAAAGCACTACAAAATGAACTCTGAAAAGGTTGAAACTTGGCATGGTATCATCATTTCACCCACATGACATGTGCAAAAAAGTAGAGAGGGTCACGGAAAAAACTGGATGCACTTCGTGTAAAAAATGGAAAATCTCTTTTGAAGTATCAGGGTTTCGGACGAAAACTCATATGTTACAAAGGCATTGCATTTTTTGAACTTATTTGAACTCTGGACTTTTTGTGTGTTCAAAATGCACCATTCAAATCCACATCATCAATTATCAACCCTTTCTGAATTCATTTGGTATTTTTCATTCATTTACTTATTTGTTTTGAGAACTAAATGACCGTGAAACTGAAAAGCACTACAAAATGAACTCTGGAAAGGTTGAAACTTGGCATGGTATCATCATTTCACCCACATGGCATGTGCAAAAAAGTAGAGAGGGTCAGAGCAAAAACTGGATGCACTTCGTGTACAAAATGGACAATCTCTTTCGAAGTATCAGGGTTTCGGACGAAAACTCATATGTTACAAAGGCATTGCATTTTTTGCACTTATTTGAACTCCAGACTTTTTGTGTGTTCAAAATGCACCATTGAAATCCACATCATCAATTATCAACCTTTCCTGAATTCATTTGGTATTTTTCATCCATTTACTGATTTTTTAGAGCTAAATGACCCTGAAATTAAAAAACACATCAAATGAACTCTGAAAAGGTTGAAAGTTAGCATGTTATCATCATTTCACCCACATAGCATGTGCAAAAAAGTTGAGAGGGTCACGACAAAAACTGGATGCACTTCGTGTACAAAATGGACAATCTCTTTCGAAGTATCAGGGTTTCGAACGAAAACTCATATGTTCCAAAGGCATTGCATTTTTTTGAACTTATTTGAACTCCAGACTTTTTGTGTGTTCAAAATGCACCATTCAAATTCACATCATCAATTATCAACCCTTTCTAAATTAATTTGGTATTTTTCATTCATTTACTGATTTGTTTTGAAAGCTAAATGACCGTGAAATTGAAAAGCACTACAAAATGAACTCTGAAAAGGTTGAAACTTGGCATGGTATCATCATTACACCCACATGGCATGTGCAAAAAAGTAGAGAGGGTCACGGCAAAAATTGGATGCACTTCGTGTACAAAATGGACAATCCCTTTTGAAGTATCAGGGTTTCAAACGAAAACTCATATGTTACAACAAGGCATTTCATTTTTAACATATTTGAACTCCAGACTTTTTGTGTGTTCAGAATGCACCATTCAAATCCACATCATCAATTATCAACCCTTTCTGAATTCATTTAGTATTTTTCATGCATTTACTTCAATTTTTTAGAGCTAAATGACCCTGAAATTGAAAAACACTTCAAATGAACTATGAAAGTGTCGGGGAAACTGATCGCCCACGAACACCTATGGGACCGGAGCCCCTTTTCGGTATGGCAAGGGAGTGGAGGGAGCACAAAGAGCGGATCGAGGCGCGCACGCGAGCAGTTTACCCAGGTTCGGGCCGCACGGATGCGTAAAACCCTACTCCTGCCTTGGTTTTGTTATTGAGTTCTTGGCTCGGGAGCAAGAAGGTCTACAGTACCGGCTACACCGAGCGTGGGAGTGATCAAACTTCGGAACCCCCCTCTACGTTGTGCATGGGCCTCCTTTTATAGGTCAAAGGGGTCACCGACAGGTGGCAACGTAGTTGAGGGTAAAAACGTAAAACTGGTGGTAGTTGTAACAGTGCATGTACAGTGGTCTATACCTAACCCTAACGGTGGGGGACAAGGGCATTGAATGCCCATCGCCGTCGCCCCCAAACAGTGTAAAAAGCGTCCGTCTGGGCGTCTCCGTTCGCCACGACGGAGGGCTCGTCATCGTGGCCTGCCACCGTGTCCCCCAGGCTGCACAGCCTTCCGCCACGTGCCCCTGGAAGGGCCCCAGGGCGACGCGTGGCCGGATGAGCTGGAGCGCGGGCACACAGTGGAAGCTTGCCGCGGCAAGTGTCTTGCCGCGGTTGCTACCTTGCCGGGCCCGGAAGCTTGTCGCTCCCCGGACCTTGCCGGGGCGCGCGATGCGCCACGGCAAGTCTTCTGAAATGCTGTTCTTCGGTCTTCCTGGCAAGCTCCTCAAGCTCCTCTTGCCAGGGTCTTGCGCTAGAGGGGTGGTCTTGAGCCTGGAGCGGCCTTCCCGGCAAGCTCCTCTTGCCGGGGTCTTGTTTCTTAACTTGAATACTTTGTTCTTGAATGGCTCAAAAGGAACTAGGGTGGGCCTTGGCGAGCGCGTGGCAAGCCCTGCCACGGGACGCTGCTACTGCCCGTGCACAAGTCGGGATACTAAGGTACCCCTACTTTAGTACACCGACAGAAAGGTTATAAGTTGGCATGATATCATCATTTCACCGACATAGCATGTGCAAAAAAGTAGTGAGGGTTACGGCAAGAACTGGATGCACTTCGTGTACAAAATGGACAACCTCTTTCGAAGTATCAAGGTTTCAGACGAAAACTCATATGTTACAAAGCCATTTCATTTTTTTGAACTTATTTGAACTCCAGACTTTGTGTGTTCAAAATGCACCATTCAAATCCACATCATCAATTATCATCCATTTATGAATTCATTTGTTATTTTTCGTTCATTTACTGATTTTTTAGAGCTAAATGACCCTGAAATTGGAAAACACTTCAAATGAACTCTGAAAGGTTATAAGTTGGCGCACACACGCGCGCACACACACACACTCACACACACATATTTTTTTACTTATTTTCTGTTTTCCGTTTTTTAGATTAATGTCAAAGTATAGATATATAGAAATATTTTCTGTTTTTTAGATTCATGTCAAAGTATAGATATCTAATATGTTAAATGTTAGATGAATAGCTATATAGAAATGTTAGATGAAATAGTTTTCTTTATAGTTTTAGTTATAGAAATGTTAGACAAATTTTAGATATAGAAATGTTAGTTAGATATAAAATGAAATACCATATAAAAAAATTATTTGCACGCTACCAAGTGGGCCTGCAAGGCCTTGGGCCTGAATTTGCAGGCCCATAAGGGCCCAGCAGGCTCACAGGGCAGCGTGGCAAAGTTAGGCCCAGAAGCCTGCATTAGAGAGGAGCTCGAAGGAGTAGTCGAGGCGTGGTTTATAAACCAGTGCGGCTGCCCTTCGCTCGGCGAGGTGGGACTAAACTTGCCGCACAACACCTCGGCCAGCGCACCCCTTTAGTACCGGGGCGTGACTCCAACCGGTACTAAAGGGGTGGCCTTTAGTACCAGTTGGAGCCACCAACCGGGACTAAAGCCTTCAGTTCCCGCCGCTTCGCCTGGCCAAAATTGACCTTTAGTACCGGTTGGCGGCTCCAACCGGTACTAAAGGCCTATCCTATATAACCGCACTGGCCAAAATTTCAGTTTCTTCTCCCTCAATCTCGCTCCTCTCGACGTCCCCGCCGCCCCGCACGCGCGCCGTCCACCGCGCCCATCGCCGCCCTCGGCTCGTCCCGCGCCGTCGTCGTCGTCGTCCACGTCGCCACCCCCGTCACCATCGCCCCCCGACCCGTCCCCGTCGTCGTCGCGCGTGGTCTGCTCTCGCCGCCGTCGCCGCCGATCATCGGCGCGCTGTGAGCCCCCTGCCGCCCCCCGTACACACACACACGTTATAATTAGATTTTAGTTTTTTTATACTTTTAGTTATAAAAATGTTAGATGAATTTTAAAAATGTTACTTAGTTATATAAATGTTAGATGAATTTTCTATTTTTATAGTTTTTTATAGTTTTAGTGATAGAATGTAGTTATTTAGTAAGAACTAGTTTATTTTTAGTAAGAACTAGTTTATTTTTAGTAAGAACAAGTTCATTTTTATTTATATTAAGTACTTATTAGTTGAACTAGTTAGTTGAATTAATAGAGAACTAGTGGAATTAATAGAACTAGTTTATTCTTTTAGTTCAATCAATATTCCCTCATCGACGTCGACGATGCCTATCCTGCATCCTCGTCGTCGACTCAGTGGAGGCCTGCTTGATCAGAGGGATCATGTTCGGGACTGGGCTCCGCCGGGCTGGTACTGGGAGGTGCTTCCTTCCGGGGGTCGCAGCTTGGTGAGGAGCCAGCCCATTGGGCACGTGGGCCAGTGATGGTGCGGAGGCTTGAGGACCCCCCGGAGGTTGTACGTCACCGTGTCAGCGAGGAGGACGAGCACGTCCGTCGCTACATGATTGCGTTGGAGGGCAGGTTCGACAATACCTGGCAGGTTCTTCAGGGATCTCACTGGAGCTATGATCATGTGATGGTTCCTTCTCTTTGGGTGTCCACCGCCCGCGCCGATACCCATCGTTTGCTAGGATTTGAGCTGTATTAATTGGTGATGTTATATGTATGATACTATTCGAGATGTATTAGTGATAATATTCAATGATGTACGGATGCAAGAGATGATTTAATTAGTTTTGCTTATTAGTGGTTTTAGCTGTATTAATTAATTGAACTAGTTGATTCAATTAATTGAACTAGTAAGTGTTTATCAACCTATGTTTCACCTATGAACATAGGAGATGTCCTCTGACGACGAAAACGATTTCGTTATGTGCGAACACTGCAAAGACCAGCGCGGTCTGTGCGATAGAAATTTCCTAGTTGATGATAGGCGCTTCAGCATCAAGCTGGATGAGACCTTCGAAGTGGATACAATAAGTCACAATGACAAGTCTTTTTTCGTAATTTTAAATTTTCACTATTTCCTTCAACTTATAATTTAAAATTTTCACTATTCTACTAGCATATCCCCTGCCATGCAAAATTTTTGTCTTGGATAAGATAGGTTTCAGTCCTAACAAAACTATGGAGGTAAAGAGGGTTTATTTGAAAACCGAGCATGGTTATACCTTCGACGTCAAATTATACAATGCAGACACATACACCTATTTTGAATGCAAAACTTGGCAAGCACTATGCAAGGCTTATGCATTTGAGCCTGATATGCTTATCACCTTTGATATTCGTCCGGAAGATGATATTGAAGGTAATAGAGACATTTGGGTCGATGTGCAGACGTCCCCAGTTCTACCATTATGTGAGTTTCTCAACCATATTTATGTCTTCGATATTGTATTCATAAATAGCTGACAACTAATTTATATTGACAGCTTATTTCCATTCAAGCAAACATGTCCAGCGCTTGGTAGACAGGACCGTCCACTATCCCGGGGCTGAACTAAACTGCGAGGAGATAAGTCATTATGTTTCATGGCTTGAAGATCTACGGTCACATCTATTTACGCAAGATGGTAATATTTTTACTATTTGTCCTCAGTGCATCTTTTGCATACATTAATTTTCAAGCTAAACTTCATTGCTAAGTATGTTACTATATGATGTTCTTTAACAGGAACTCCCGATGAAAGTTGTGCCTCAGTGGATCGGTAATAAAGGTCGCATGTCAATTGTTAGCTTACGGCCAAGACATCCTACATTGCACATGAGTGCATTCATGATTTTTCTGGCACCGAACAATGCTTAATAGTGAAAGACTGGAGCAAAATTGTGAACGATCGCGGAGAAGTACTAGGGGGCAGCAATCAGAAGCGCAACCCACGATTAGGAGACAGGTTCATCCGCATGCTCCAATATGATGAATCAGGAGAGCTACACATGTTCTATGATATTTTACCTGAGAGAGATCAGCAGGAGTGATTAGCTAGTTCATGCTCTTAGTACTTGTCCCCTCATGTCCGTGTTCTTCATCCTGAACTTAATCTCAAAGTGATTTTCTTTGGGTTCTTATGAACGCTTATAATCTCATGACCATGTTGAACTCGATGATATCTTTGCTTCTGGTACAAGTGAATGTTTTTTCTTTAAGCTAGAGTTTGCAGTGATTAGATAGCGGTAGTGACTATTATGATTAAATAGTGGTAATGACTACTATGATGATCATTAGCTAGCTATATATAGTACGGTTGTTGGTGATGATATGATGCAGGAGTTTTTATATTAATATGATGACGATGATGATGAGTTATTATATCATTTATGAAAGAAACCTCATATTATAATGAGTTGTTAAATCACTAGGAGTATCGCGGATTAGCTACTTCGAAGTGGATATGGATCGTCCTAAGTGATCAAGTATATTACTTGATCACTTAAGACGATCCATATCCACTTCTGCTACTTCTTGAACTTGCGTTGTATTCCCTCGAAGAGGAAAGGGTGATGCAGCACAGTAGCGTAAGTATTTCCCTCAGCTTTTGAGAACCAAGGTATCAATCCATTAGGAGACCACGCACGAGTCCCTCGCACCTGCACAAACAAATAAGAACTTCGCAGCCAACGCGATAAGGGGTTGTCAATCCCTTTACGGTCACTTACGAAAGTGAGATATGATAGATATGATAGTTTGATATTTTTGGTATTTTTGGATATAACAACAGAAAGTAAAAACGGAAAAGTAAAGTAGATTGTAGATTGATATGTTGAGAATAGACCTGGGGGCCATAGGTTTCACTAGTGGCTCCTCTCATGATAGCAGAATTCTACGATGGGTGAACGAATTATTGTCGAGCAATTGATAGAAAAGCGAATAATTATGAGAATATCTAGGCATGATCATTATATATAGGCATCACGTCCGCAACAAGTAGACCGAAACGATTCTGCATCTACTACTATTACTCCACACATCGACCGCTATCCAGCATGCATCTAGAGTATTAAGTTCATAAGAACAGAGTAACGCCTTAAGCAAGATGACATGATGTAGAGGGATAAACTCAAACAATATGATATAAACCCCATCTTTTTATCCTCGATGGCAACAATACAATATGTGCCTTGCTGCCCCTATCGTCACTGGGAAAGGACACCGCAAGATTGAACCCAAAGCCAAGCACTTCTCGCATTGCAAGAACTATAGCTCTAGTAGGCCAAACCAAACCAATAATTCAAAGAGACTTGCAAGGATATTATAATCATACATAAAAGAGTTCAGAAAAGAACTAAATATTTCTCATAGATAATCTTGATCATAAACCCACAATTCATCGGATCTCGACAAACACACCGCAAAAAGAGATTACATCGAATAGATCTCCTCGAAGACCGAGGAGAACTTGGTATTGTTATCCAAAGAGAGAGAATAAGCCATCTAGGTACTAACTATGGACCCGAAGGTCTGTGGTAAACTACTCACAACTCATGGTGAGGCGATGATGTTGATGTAGAAGCACTCCATGGTAGACCCCCCTCCGGCGGAGCTCGGGAACAGGCCCCAAGATGGGATCTGACGGGAACAGATGGTTGCGGCGGTGGAATTAGGGTTTCTCTCTTGTTCTGATGTTTTCGGGGTACATAGGTATATATAGGAGGAAGGAGGGCACCGGGGGCCAAACATGGGGCCCACGAGGCAGGGGGCGCCACGTCAGCCCTATTCCGTGGTTCTCATGTCTCCCGTGCAGATTTTGCTCCAAAAATATCTCTCCCGAAGGTTTCATTCCATTTGGACTCCCGTTTGATATTCCTTTTCTGTAAAACCCTGAAATAGGCAAAAAAACAGCAATCTGGACTAGGCCTTTGGGTTAATAGGTTAGTCCCAAAAATAATATAAAAGTGTATAACAAAGCCCATTAAACATCCGAAACATCATAAATAATAGCATGGAACAATCAAAAATTATAGATACGTTAGAGACGTATCAAGCATCCCCAAGCTTAATTCATGCTCGTCCTCGAGTAGGTAAATGATAAAAACAGAATTTTTGATGTGGAATGCTAACCAACATAATTTTCAATGTACTTCTCTTTATTGTGGCATGAATGTTCATATCTGAAAGATTCAAGACAAAAGTCTATATTGACATAAGAAATAATAATACTTCAAGCATACTAACAAAGCAATCATGTCTTCTCAAAATACTATGGCTAAAGAAAGTTACCCCTACAAAATCGTATAGTCTGGATATGCTCCCTCTTCATTACACAAAATAGTCATATCATGCACAACCCCGGTTTCAGCCAAGCACTTGTTTTCATACTCTATTCTTTCAAACCTTTCAACTTTCACGCAATACATGAGCGTGAGCCATGGATATAGCACTATGGGTGGAATAGAATGGTGGTTGTGGAGAAACAAATAGGAGGGAGATAGTCTCACATCGACTAGGCGTATCTACGGCTATGGAGATGCCCATCAATAGATATCAATGTGAGTGAGTAGGGATTGACATGCAATGGATGCACTAGAGCTAAAATGTATGAAAGCTCAACAAAAGAAACTAAGTGGGTGTGCATCCAACTTGCTTGCTCACGAAGACCTAGGGCATTTGAGGAAGCCCATCGTTGGAATATACAAGCCAAGTTCTATAATGAAAATTCCCACTAGTATATGAAAGTGACTAAATATGAGACTCTCTATCATGAAGAACATGGTGCTACTTTGAAGCACAAGTGTGGAAAAAGATACTAGCAATTGCCCCTTTTTTTCTTTTTTTCTTTTTTTTGGGCCTTTCTTTTTCTTGGCCTTTACTTCCTTCTTCTTTTTTGGGACAATGCTCTAATAATGATGATCATCACACTTCTATTGATTTACAACTCGATACTAGAACAAAGTATGACTCTATATGAATGCCTCCGGCGGTGTACCGGGATGTGCAATGAATCAAAAGTGACATGTATGAAAAATTATGCATGGTAGCTTTGCCACAAATACGATGTCAACTACATGATCATGCATGGCAATATGACAATATGAAGCGTGTCATATGAACAGAACGGTGGAAAGTTGCATGGCTATATATCTCGGAATGGCTATGGAGATGCCATGATAGGTAGGTATGGTGGCTGTTTTGAGGAAGATATATGGTGGCTGTTTTGAGGAAGGTATATAGTGGGTGTATGGTACCGGCGAAAGTTGTGCGGTACAAGAGAGGCTAGTAATGGTGGAAGGGTGAGAGTGCGTATAATCCATGGACTCAACATTAGTCATAAGAACTCATATACTTATTGCAAAAATTTATGAGTCATCAAAACAAAGCAATCAACGCATGCTCCTAAGGGGGAGGTTGGTAGGAGTTAACCATCGCTCGCCCCCGACCTCCACACAAAGGATGACACTCTACAAATACTTCATGCTCTAACTTCGTCACATGGCGGTTCACCATATGTGCATGCTATGGGAATCACAAACTTTAACGCAAGTATTTTTCAATTTCATAATAACTCCACTAGCATGACTCTAATATCACTATCCTCATATCTCAAAACAATTATCAAGCATCCAACTTCTCATCATATTCAATGCACTTTATATGAAAGTTTTTACTACATTCATCTTGGATGCCTATCATGTGAAGGCTAGTTTTATAGCCAAATCACATTACCATGATATTCTAATAGACTCTCAAAAGGATATAAGTGAAGCATGAGAGATCAACAATTTCTACAAAATAAAATCACCGCCGTGCTCTAAAATATATAAGTGAAGCACTAGAGCAAAACTATTTAGCTCAAAAGATATAGGTGAAGCACATAGAGTGTTCTAACAATTCCTAGGCCATATTTATCTATCTCAAAAAGGTGTGTCCAGCAAGGATGATTGTGGAAAACTAACAAGCAAAGACTCAAATCATACATGACGCTCCAAGTAAAACACATATCATGTGGTTAATAAAAATATAGTCCCGAGTATAGTTACCAATAGATGAAGACGAAAGAGGGGATGCCTTCCCGGGGCATTCCCAAGCTTAGGCTTTTGGTTGTCCTTGAATTTTACCTTGGGGTGCCTTGGGCATACCCAAGCTTAGGCTCTTGCCACACTTTGTTCCGTAGTCCATCAAAGCAATACTCAAAACTTGAAAACTTCACAACACAAAACTTAAACAAAAATCTCGTGAGCTCCGTTAGTATAAGAAAACAAACCACCACTCAAAGGTACTGTAACGAACTCATTCTTTGTTTATATTGGTGTTAAACCTACTGTATTCCAACTTTTCTATGATTCATATCCTCCAATACTACTCATAGATTCATTAAAACAAGCAAACAACACACGAAAAACAGAATCTGTCAAAAAACAGAACAGTCTGTAGTAATCTGTAACTTTCGCATACTTCTGTAACTCCAAAAACATTGAAATAAATTGGTAAACGTGGGGAATTTGTCTATTAATCATCTGCAAAAAGAATCAACTAAATAGCATTCTCCAGTAAAATCTGGTGACTATTCTAGCGAGTGCTAATGTTTCTATTTTTTACAGCAAGATCATATAAACTTCACACAAGTCTTCCCAAAGGTTCTACTTGGCACAAACACTAATTAAAACACAAAACCACATCTAAACAGAAGCTAGATGCAATATTTATTCTTAAACATAAGCAAAAAAAAAATTGGATTGCCTCCCAACAAGCGCAATCGTTTAACGCCCCTAGCTAGGCACGATACAAGGATAGATCTAGGTATTGCCATCTTTGGAAGGCAATCCATAAGTGGCTCTCATAATAGATTCATAAGGTAATTTAATTTTATTTCTAGTAAAGTGTTCCATGCCTTTCCTTAACGGAAATTGGAATCTAATGTTTCCTTCCTTCATATCAATAATTGCACCAGTCGTTCTAAGGAAAGGTCTACCAAGAATAATAGGACATGAAGGATTGCAATTTATGTCAAGAACAATGAAATCTACGGGCAAATAATTCCTATTGGCAACAATAAGAACATCTTTAATCATTCCCATAGGTTTCTTAATAGTAGAATCCGCAAGAGGCAAATTTAAAGAACAATCATCAAGCTCATGGAACCCTAGCAAATCACACAAAGTTTTTGGGATAGTGGAAACACTTGCACCCAAATCACACAAAGCAGCATTCATGATCTTTAATTTTAATTTTAATAGTAGGTTCCCACTGATCATAAAGCTTTCTAGGGATAGAAACTTCCAATGCAAGTTTTTCTTCATAAGATTGCATCAAAGCATCAACTATGTGTTTGGTAAAAGCTTTATTTTGACTATAAGCATGCGGAGAATTTAGTACGGATTGCAACAAGGAAATACAATCAATCAAAGAGCAATTATCATAATTGAATCCCTTGAAATCCAAAGTAGTGGGTTCATCACTATGCAAAGTTTTAACTTCAATCCCACTTTTAACAATTTTAGCATCAAGATCTAAAAACTCTGAATCATTGGGACACCTTTTAATTAAAGTAGACTCATCTCCAATCCCATCTTTATCAAGATTCATACTAGAAAACAAGGATCTAATAGGAGACACATCAATAAATTTCAGATCTTCATCTTTATTTTCATGATAACTAGAAGAACACGCTTTTATATAACTCTCTTTTTTAGCACGCATCCTAGAGGTTCTTTCTTTGCATTCATCAATGGAAATTCTCATGGCTTTGAGAGACTCATTTATATCATGCTTAGGTGGAATAGATCTAAGTTTCAAAGAATCAACGTCAAGAGTAATTCTATCCACACTTCTAGCCAATTCATCAATCTTAAGCAATTTTTCTTCAAGCAAAGCATTGAAATTCTTTTGCGAATTCATAAACTCCTTAACACTAGTTTCAAATTCAGAAGGCATCTTTCCATAAGAGTTATTGTAGGAATTACCATAACTATTAGAGGAATTACTAGGAAAAGGCCTAGGATTAAAATTTCCTCTATAAGCATTGTTACCAAAATTATTCCTACCAACAAAATTCACATCCAAAGATTCATTATTATTTTCACTCAACATGGATAAAGGCATATCATTAGGACCAGAAGAAGCACTCTTAGCAGCAAAAAAAATCATAAGTTCATCCATCTTTCCACTCAAAACACTAATCTCTTCAATAGCATGCACTTTTTTACTAGTAGATCTTTCGGTGTGCCATTGAGAATAATTAACTATAATATTATCTAGGAGTTTGGTAGCTTCTCCTAAGGTAGTTTCCATAAAAGTGCCTCCTGCGGCCGAATCCAAAATATTTCTAGAAGCAAAATTAAAGGCAGCATAAAAGTTTTGAATAATCATCCATAAGTTCAAACCATGTGTAGAGCAAATACGTATCATTAATTTCATTCTCTCCCAAGCTTGTGCAACATGCTCATGATCTAGTTGCTTAAAATTCATATTATCGTTTCTAAGAGAGATGATCTTAGCATGAGGAAAATACTTAGAGATAAAAGCATCTTTGCACTTATTCCACGAATCAATACTATTTCTAGGCAAAGAGGAAAACCAAGTTTTAGCACGATCTCTAAGTGAAAACGGAAATAACTTCAATTTAACAATATTGTTATCCGTATCCCTCTTCTTTTGCATATCACACAAATCAACAAAGTTGTTTAGATGGGTAGCGGCATCTTCACTAGGAAGGCCGGAAAATTGATCTTTCATGACAAGATTCAACAGAGCAGCATTGATTTTACAAGATTCTACATCGGTAATAGGAGCAATTGGAGTGCTAACAAAATCGTTATTGTTGGTATTGGAGAAGTCACACAATTTTGTATTGTTCTGAGCCATAGTGACAAGCAAGCAATCCAACACACAAACAAACAAGAAGCAAGCGAACGATAAACACACGACAAAAGAAGGGCAAATAAAATGGCAAGGGTGAAGTGGGGGAGAGGAAAACGAGAGGAAAATAAATGTAATGCGAAGGAAAAGGGTTTGTGATATGTACTTGGTATATGACTTTTGCGTAAGCCTCCCCGGCAACGGCGCCAGGAATTCTTCTTGCTACTTCTCGAGCTTGTGTTGTATTCCCGCGAAGAGGAAAGGGTGATGCAGCACCGTAGCGTAAGTATTTCCCTCAGCTTTTGAGAACCAAGGTATCAATCCAGTAGGAGACCACACGCGAATCCCTCGCACCTGCACAAACAAATAAGAACTTCGCAACCAACATGATAAGGGGTTGTCAATCCCTTTACGATCACTTACGAAAGTGAGATCTGATAGATATGATAGTTTGGTATTTTTGGTATTTTTGGATATAAGAACAGAAAGTAAAAACGAAAAAGTAAAGTAGATTGTAGATTTATATGTTGAGAATAGACCCGGGGGCCATAGGTTTCACTAGTGGCTTCTCTCATGATAGCAGAATTCTACGGTGGGTGAACGAATTAATGTCGAGCAATTGATAGAAAAGCGAATAATTATGAGAATATCTAGGCATGATCATTATATATAGGCATCACGTCTGTAACAAGTAGACCAAAACGATTTTGCATCTACTACTATTACTCCACACATCGACCGCTATCCAGCATGCATCTAGAGTATTAAGTTCATAAGAACAGAGTAACGCCTTAAGCAAGATGACATGATGTAGAGGGATAAACTCAAACAATATGATATAAACCCCATCTTTTTATCCTCGATCGCAACAATACAATACGTGCCTTGCTGCCCCTACTATCACTGGGAAAGGACACCACAATATTGAACCCAAAGCCAAGCACTTCTCCCATTGCAAGAACTATAACTCTAGTAGGCCAAACCAAACCAATAATTCAAAGAGACTTGCAAGGATATTATAATCATACATAAAAGAGTTCAGAAAAGAACCAAATATTTCTCATAGATAATCTTGATCATAAACCCACAATTCATCGGATCTCGACAAACACACCGCAAAAAGAGATTACATTGAATAGATCTCCTCGAAGACCGAGGAGAACTTGGTATTGAGATCCAAATAGAGAGAAGAAGCCATCTAGGTACTAACTATGGACCTGAAGGTCTATGGTAAACTACTCATAACTCATGGTGAGGCGATGATGTTGATGTAGAAGCACTCCATGGTAGATCCCCCCTCCGGCGGAGCTCCAGAACAGGTCCCAATATGGGATCTCACGGGAACAGAAGGTTGCGGCGGTGGAATTAGGGTTTTCTCTCTTGTTCTGATGTTTTCGGGGTACATAGGTATATATAGGAGGAAGGAGGGCACCGGGGGCCAAACGTGGGGCCCACGAGGCAGGGGGGCACCACGTCAGCCCTATTCCGTGGTTCTCAAGTCTTCCGTGCAGATTTTGCTCCAAAAATATCTCTCCCGAAGGTTTCATTCCGTTTGGACTCCGTTTGATATTCCTTTTCTGTAAAACCCTGAAATAGGCAAAAAAAACAGCAATCTGGACTGGGCCTTTGGGTTAATAGATTAGTCCCAAAAATAATATAAAAGTGTATAACAAAGCCCATTAAACATCCAAAACATCATAAATAATAGCATGGAACAATAAAAAATTATAGATACATTGGAGACGTATCAACTTCAAACTAGCTAATCTGCGGTACTTTCACATAGTGATTTAACAACTCATTATAATGTAAAAACAATCTTTGAATTAAATTGATAACACAAAATTAAAGGAAAAATAAAAAATAAAACCAAAACCCCCCAAATCTTTAGTGACGGTTGGTGTTACCAACCAGTACTAAAGGTACCCCCGCCCCTGGCGCTGGCTTGTGCCACGTGGTGGCCGTTTAGTGGCGGTTCGTGTTGAACCGATACTAAAGGGGGGGGACCTTTAGTCCCCACCCTTTAGTGCCAGTTACAGAACTGGCACTAAAGGCCCCTACGAACGGGTGGTAAAGCCCGGTTCTGCACTAGTGTGGTCCCCTCCCAAAGCCCGGTTCTGCACTAATCGTCAAAAAGTTTCATTGTGTTTGGACTCTGTTTGGTATAGATTTTCTGTAAAACCAAAAACAATCAGAAAACAACAACTGGCACTAGGCACTAAGTTAATAGGTTAGTCCTCAAAAATGATATAAAAATGCCTATAAAGTATCTAAGATTGATAATATAATAGCATGAAACAATCAAAAATTATAGATACATCGAAGACATACCAGCTGCTTTGAGTGATAGATTGATAAGTGTCATCTAGAGCAACTCATCCTCCGAAGAACTGGAGAGAATCCTAAGTGAGGAAGAACCTAAACACCCCAAGCCAGAGTTATTGAGCATCACTAAGAGATTGACCTGTGTGGTCTGATGCTTGTTGCCTTTGAAGACTGTGATTCTTCTAGATGATTAGGCATCATGTTCTGAGCATCCAAGAAGGATTTTTGGAGTGCCATAGAACGAGTTTGTGAAGGGTTCATAAGTCTACCTGGAAGACTTACTATGAGTGATTAGGTGAAGTCTGAGTGACCTTAGCTCAAGGGAAAAAAGGTGAAGACTTAGTGTCTTCTCAGTTAAATCTCGAGCCTCCCTAACCGGCGTACATTACACAACAACTAGAACTGGTCAAACAAATCCATTGCCTTCACCATGCCAACCTGGTATCATATTCCTCAACCCTTACTTCCAGTATTTCTGCACTTAAAGAATTTGTGTCTCTCACTCTAGACACTTTGAACCAATGACTTTCATCTTGATGCTTTTCATTCCTTCAGTTCATCATGTATATGTTTGATGTATGTTCTTCATATGTCACTATTGTGTATGCCTATCTAGTTTTGGTTTGACCACTTAGTTTTCATCACGTTTTGTATTTTTTACTCTCTTATTCGTAAAAAAATCTCCACCTTTGACGAATGTGTAAATATCTCCCATTTCAGCCCCCCCCCTCTGGTCGATAACTTGCACTTTCAGGTTCTCATCAAATATGTGGCCTAAACAATAGCGACTTTTTCTATGTCTTGTTTCAAGCTACCACATTGTAATGCCCAGGATGCAACTATATCTCCTACGTGTCGAGGCACGAGTTAGAGACATAAGTGCATTCTGGAATCATCACAAGCGTGGTATCTTTGCACAACTCATGTAATGAACATGGATGAAAGAGTAAAATAGTTGGCTTACACTCGCCACGTCACACAATTAATACAATAGCATACATTCATCCAAATAACACAAGGTCCGACTACGTACGAAATCCAAACGAGAAAGATACCACAAACACAAGTCCTGATCGCCCCTAGTAGGAACCACTACTGATCGTCAGGATATGTCACATAAAAATGACCACGCTCTTCATCGAAATCCCAGTGAAGTTCTTGTTCATCTCCTGTGTCGTACTCAGTTGTACCTACATCTGGTGTGTCGTATAATCTGTGAGTCACAAAGACTCAGCAATCCCATTCCCGAGTATCAAAACTAACAAAGCCTTTAGGTGTGGAGAGCTAATAAATGTCTGCAGCAAGCACTAAGCAACTAGCTTACGAATTCGGAGCGAGAAGAGAAAAGTGACAACGGTCGCCAAAGTTGATCAAGAAGTGATCCTAGCTACTCACGTTCATGCATAACCCCACCGTGTTCACTTTCCGAAACCCGTTCGAAAAGAGACCATCACGGTACTCACACAGGTAGTGTATTCTTAAGGATATGGTGTCAAGTTATCTACAACCGGATATTAACATATTCCCATCTGCCACATAACCGCGGGCACGGCTTTCGAAAGTTCAAAACCCTGCAGGGGTGTCCCAACTTAGCCCATCACAAGCTTACGATCTGCGGAGTCGCAACTCCATGTTGGGAAGACCCGAGTATTCTCGAAATCCCGTGCTCAAGATATTTCGACAAAGGTAAAACAAATCCAGCAAGACCTCCTTGTGTGCCAACACCCTGATAGTAGCCGCGCGTATCCCGTCTCAGGCCATGACCGGATGGGTCATCCTACACGTAAATACCAGATACCTCCGGTTTCCCCAAGGCGGCCCTGCAGTCTTCCTAGTTTGGACCAACACTCATGAGGAGCACTGGCCCGGGTTGTTGATTAAGAACTCGGGTTAATTACTCCCTATGTAAGTTTTAGTTGTTAGGCAAATGGTAAAACCAAAGTTGGTCCTTGCTAGAAAAGCTTTAAGCAATGTGAATTATCATGGGGGCCCATAAACCCCAACCTTGTTAGGAACGCAAAATCAAGGAACATAACACCGGTTTATCGGGTCCTAAGGTGGCATGAGTGGAACAAAACACCAAGCAGAAGGCCAAGCCTTCCACCCATTACCAACATATATGTGCATTAATTAATTAACATATATATTGTGTTATCCCAATAAAGAAGTTCAAACATGGAGAAATCTTCAAACTTCACCTGCAACTAACAACTCTATAAGAGGGGCTAAGCAAAAGCGTACTTAGCCAATCAACGGTTTGCTAGGAAGGCGGTTAGAGTGTTTCATCGCAACATAGGAGGCTGACAAGACAAGAATAGGCATCAAGGCATAACTATAGAGCAAGACAACTAGGAAAGCAAAGATAGAGGTGATATCGGGGAACGGTCATCTTGCCTGGGATTCCGCAAGGAAGAAGAACGAGTCCATGAAGTAGTCGAACAAAACCTCACAACTCCGGAACAAAACCAAAGCTAACGAGAGCAGCATACCGGAAAGAAGCAAACGACACGGTAAACAAACAAGCTCAAACATGGTATGATGCACAAACAAGTATGATGCATGTCCGGTTTAAATATGCATGGCATGGCAAAGTGCTCAAACAATACTACAAATTAAGTGGAGCTCAATATGCAACAAGTTGCATAATGACGAATCACCACATTTTATTTATTTAGTTGACTCTCGTTTATTTACAAGACAAGGTTAAATGTTTGTTAACATGGCAAGAGGTGAAGCTTTAGGAAACTATCTATTTTGACAATTTAAATGAGGCCGGAAATAACAACAACAATTCCGGAAACTCCCAACATGTCATTTAGCAATTTTAATGCAAACAACAATTTTAGTCATTTAAATGTTGTTATCATGATGCGGATGACAAATGCAAGTTTTATGCAATTTTTATTACAAGTTGACATGAGCAAGATATGGAGTATTTCATCATCGTGGTGGAAATAAAGGGGTGCCACGGCAGCAAAAAATGGAAACGGTGCCACGGCAATGTTTCGATGATCCGACAACTCGTCGAGATGCCGATGCAAAAGAAAAGGTGGCGTAAGCGTGTCAAGCAAGATGGTGGGGTGATCCCGTTATCGGGCTCCCACGGGTCGGTGACAAGGCAAAAGAGGGGTAACGTGCATCGACAATTCGGACTCGAGGCAAACAAGGGTGCATCTCATACAACACACATTCATTCGTTCACGGGCGTCGTTCCGGCGGGTATACCTTCTAAGCGACCGTTCTCGGGGCGATTCGAGTCGTAGTGGAAGTAGTGGTACACGGCGACAGTAGTCGTTCACGGCGCTTGTGACCCACGGTTCTTCGGGCGACGATAGTCGTACACGTCCGTAGATGTTCGGGGTCGTCGGTAGGGGTACTTGTCGCATCATCGGGTGTAGTGGTACTTGACGGTCGATGAAAGTCGTGGTACTCGGGGTATCGATGACGGTAGTCGTTCACGTTGTCTTGGCACATCAAAGATCTTCGGTCTCACGGTACTTGGCAAAATGCACGTCGAGGTAGTCGAACTTGGCAATATCCAAGACGATCTTGAAGCAACCGTGCGTAGAGGTAAATTTTGAAGAGGAACTTGGTGCATTCAAAATCTTCGAGGATCATCATGTACTTGACGTTCATGGCGAAGTGGAGAGCGGCCGGTAGTGCGGAGCTACAAAGCAGGCTCCACCATGAGCAGAGGCCAGTGCCCATGACGCGAGGAGGTACTTGGCGCGGTTGAGGACGACGGTTTGACGAACGCAGAGCAGCGGCAGCAGCAGGACTTGGCGGCGCCGGTGGCTGTGGAGGCGCGGACCCGTTCGGATCCAGGCGAGGCACGGGGTTGGGGAGGTGCGGGTGCGGTGCCGGTTTCAGGAACATGGCGGGGCGGCAGAGGTGCGGGAAGGACAGGAGGCGGCGGATCCAGATGCTGGAGATCGTCGGCGGGGCGACGTGGGCGTCTCGTCTCCGCTCGGACGACGCAGAGGTGCGACACAGCGAGAAAAAGGGCCGGGGGTCGCGTGGCAGAGCATGGGACGGAGGCGGTGCGGCCGATGACGAGGCGAGGCCGCGGGTGGTCCTGGAGGAGGCGGCGGCATTGGAGATGGGGATGGCCGACGAGGTGCGGGGGAGAAGTACGGCGGGGTCGGGCGTCAAGGAGGGTCGAGGTGTGGGCGATGTAGGGAGGAGGCGGAGGATCGAGAGGAGAGGAGCGCTGCGTGCGGGAGGCGGCGCAGGATGGGAGACGAGGGAGAGAGGGAGTTGTGGGAGCGAGGGGATAGGAGAGGTCGGGCAGGCCTTTGGGCCGACTAGGTCAGGCTGCAGGGATGGATGGGCCGGCCTAGGTCAGGCCCAAGAGGCCGGCTGGGCTGGTTCTCTCTGCTCCCTGTCTCTCTTTCCCTTCTATTAATTCCCAAAACAGAAAATACCAAAGAAGAAGAAAAAAAGGAAGACATAGGGATAGAATCTGAGCATGGGGTTGATTTCCCCGGACTCACAAAAATGAGCATGATCCAAGAAAAATGCATGATAGAAAGATGAAAATTCAAACTCATTTGAATTTAATTCAAATTGTTTGAATTAGGACAATGTTTAGGAAGTGTCCAAAAATGTTCGGATTTTTGGTGGAGCTCCAGAAAGTGATGAAACTAATTGTGGGCAAAGGTTGAGACCAAGAAGTGAGACAACAAGGCATGGGGAATTATTTGCAAGTGTGTTTCGGTGATTCCAAACTAATGGAATATTTTTATTATAGCTCCCTAAAAATATTGGGAGTATATGTTCTAAAGAGAAATCAACATTGCGAATATCCCTCGATTTAAATGGACCGAAGATCCATACGATTTATTTAGTTGAGTTGCAAAAATTAATGACATGATGGCATGATGACATGATGCAATGCAAAATAAATAGAGCAAGCAAAAGAAACACACGGCGAAACCTGGAACATATGGAAGTCTGCTGGAGCGTCAGTCTTGGGGCGTCACAACTCTCCCACACTAACAGAGGATCTCGACCCGAGATCCTAGAGATGGCATCGGATAGAAATGGACAAGAAGAGGTAAAACAAAGTTGCTTCTTTGACAAACGAGTGAAACCACGAACTTGAGAGGTTAACCAAATTGAAAGAAGAATACAACATAGATGAACGAAGGTCAAAACACTCCATTAGAAAAGACGAACAAGGTACATTACGAGAACCTTGTAGGTTGAAAGGCATAAAACATGAGCTCACGGATCATGGAAGAATTTAAACCACTCCGGTTGAATAAAGCTAGAGAAGGAATAAGAACGAAAGAATTTGGACAACATTCCGACTGTAAATGGAAGGAATTGAACATGAACTTGAGGAGATGGGATGATACTTGATGAAATCAACAACACACTGCCTCCAAAACTATTGAACGAATGGCACAAGGGGTAAGAAAGGCTTCAGACAGCACTCTGGTTGAAAAGAGAGGAAAAACTTGATAAGATGAGAGAATTTGAAAAGAGGACACAATACTCTGGTTAAATCGACAAGCAAGGAAAGAATATCATCTTGACAAGACGAGATGAAGGTCAATGAGAGCAATATCACAATGCCTCCGAAATGAAAGAATAGAAACTAGATCATTAGGAAGAAAGACAGTAGAAGAAAATGATAACTTCAACCACCAATGAATTAGAAAGAGCATCCTTACAAAGATGGATTGAACAGAGTTGTTGGAAATTCAACAACGAAAAGAATAAGCTTGATGTGGCTTATGGAAAACGTCTCAAAACTTGAGCCAAAATTCTGCCACTAACGGAAACTATTGATTTGATTTAGAGCACCAAAGAGATGAAAAATTTCTTCCACCGAGATGATAAAGAGATAACTTGGATCATTGATAAGCACCACAATAGCAACACTCCCAATGGAGGGCTTTAGGTTAAATCTATACCAAGATACTCCAACGAGGAAATTATTATGGGTTGAAACAACTCATGATCGAAGAAAAAATGATGGTTTTACAATATCTCATTCCTGATAACTTGTGAATCATTAAACATGAAGGGAAATTGTCAAAATGGCATACCACCACCTCAAACTATAAGGTAGAAAAAATTGCACTTCGGAATACATGATGAAGAATGCTTGAGCTCCAACAAGAATCTTGAAGAACAGTTCGAGGAAGAATTACATCATGATGAACCACCATGAAGAACTCCGGTAACGAAATGATGAGAAGTGAAGGATGAAGAGAATAAGATTGAAGCCTTGCAATGATTAGATGGAGCTCCGCGATGAGATAATTAATATAGCTTGGACCTTCGGAAAAGAAAGATGGATCATTTCGAACCACGAGTTTATTCATCATGAACAAACTTCAGAAGAAGGAATTAATCACTTGGAAGAAACTAGAATAAGAATTGTGTTATGTGTATCCTTCATCAATTTAAATTGATGACAACCAATGGATTTGGCATACTACTTATTCCCGTTGCAAAGAATTAAAGAGATATCTCGCACAATCTTGAGAAAGTATTCAACGAATCATCGGTAGGATTTCAGAAAGAACGAATGAATTGATATGATGACAAAGGAAAATGAATTTTTGAATGAACCACCATAAGAATATGGAGACGAACGAAGAAGCATCAATTAAGAATAGTTGGAGGACGAAGTTGAAAACTGAGAACGAAGAAATCTTCTGAATGATGGTCTTCAGAGGATCACAATGGGAAGAATTCATGAAATGCTTCGGATGGGTATGAAAAGAATTCTCACCATCGAAAACAATTATGAGGATGGTATGAAGCTAGAACCACGAATCTTAAAGGAAAAAGACCAAGATTTAGGAGAAATTCTTCTTCGGTCTTCAAACTGAGAATGACGATGAGGAACACCTTGAAGAATTTTGAGATTCTCCGGAAGAATGAAGAATGTAAAGGTTGAACCAACGTTGGAAGGAATTTGAAAGCGGTCATCGAGAAGGCATGTGATTGATGGAAATCATTCTTCCGTCACACTTTGAAAAGAATTTGAGAAACTCCGGAAAAAATTAGAAGAGTCAGGTAAGATCTTGGGAAAAGACCTGTGGGTTATGGGCCCACTCAAAAGAAACACCGTTGGAAAAGATTGTTTAAGAGATATTGCACCGGTTGAATTAAATGGCTTGAATAAGATGATAATCCTCAAAATAGCTTGAACGAATTAAGAATGGAAATACGCATCTTCCGAGATATCTTGAACACTCCGAAGAAGAATTAGAGAGAGTTGAATAAACAGGAGATACTTTGGATAAGAAATTCCAGCATGGGAAATCATGTGAAACAAAAGAAAGAGTATGATCAAGACCGAAGCTTGAATTTAGTCCACCAGATAAGAAAAAAGAGAACGAAGAATGATGAACTTGAATCTTCCTGAGCATCTTCACGAGAAATCAAAGGATGAAACATTAAAGAAGATTGATGAAGAGGCATCACAAGAATATAAGGACACTTGATTAAGGACATTGAAGGAAAAGAATGAAGAAACATCACATGAATAAAATGGATATTTAATTTGAGAATTTGTGGTTCCGAGAAGAAGAAGGGTGGGAGGGTGGGAAAAAACTAAGGGAAATTGGGATGAATGAAACAGACACCGTTGAGAAAAAACAAGAATTGGTCTTGCACATATTAAAAGAATCAGGTTAACTTGAAGAGAAACGCACTGGTTGAGAAGAATTTAACATAACAATCTTGATGATTAAGAAGGACTAGCACTCCCATAGAAATATGAAAACACCGATTAGGAAAGGTATGGAATCAACACTTGACATCGAAGCAACTCGGATACCACAATCAAAACAAAACAAAGGATATATATATGTTATAACATAATCTTCACAATATCATTCGAACAAAGAATTGAACGAATGAATTCCACAGCTTAATGGTACATCAACTTGTCAAGAAACCACTTGGGAGAACAAAATGATAGAATAAAACAACAAGGTAACAGATGGAACAAATACATAATAGAGGTTTCGTCCCACATGTTCGTGTTGATGCCCCATGGTACGTGTTACAAAGGGCCTTGCAATCCCCAGATCAGCATAGCCAAGGATCCTTTAAGATGCAACCCCCTAGTGTAACAACGCTCATGATAACCTCTCCACTAGATGTTGAACCCCAACCTCATATCATGCACCCGTTGGAAGATTACCTAAGAGCTACTTGAATTCCCACCTATTAATTCCCGAAGCTTTCCGGTTATGCAATCTGGTGTTGGGGATACAGGGGAAGAACAATATCACACCCAACTAGAAATACCTACATCCAGCTGTATCCATCCATCAACACATAACCAGGCACCTTCGGAAACTGTTTACCTCGGACCTTCGAAACGCATCCGCTATACTAGCTGTGGCAATACTCCTGAACTATCCCACCAGTACTAGGTGATGTCGGGGTTATCTCACCACCAGACACGCATAAAAGAGTTTTTGATGTCGGCCGACTCTGGTATTCTAGAACTGTAACGATACACAATGGGACGACAATACCTTAGAGCTCAACTCCCCGGGACTCAGCCTAAACAGACGGGAGGCACCAAGACAGATTCTCGTCACAAAGATATCGGAACAATCCAAACAATACTCGCGTGATCCTAAAAAAAAATTGGTGAAAATTGAGGATAGTGATGTTAAAACAACGTCAGGAGTCCTCACCAGAGCGGCGAAGGAGTAAGAAGTAAAAAAGAAATCCTACTCTCAGTGATACTATTCATCACCCAGGGGCAGAATAAGTTATTCTTCACCCGAGGTAATCTTACGATCACTTCACATTTAAATTACATCTGGAATTCAAATAGTTATATTCATATTGATTCAGTACGTAAAATTTGGCACAAGAAAGTAAAAAAATTGGTCATAAGACAAGAAAAGTTGCAATTTATGTATATTTTACACTATGTTTTTAAGTTTGTAATTTTACGTAACATAAAATATTTTTTGCGACGATTATGTATTTTCTTACGGTCTATTTTTACGTCGGAAATAAAACAAAACTTACGGAACGTAAAATTACGGTGCATTGATGGTAAAAGAGAGGAGGGTGAAGAATAACTATTCCTCACCCAGGGTACTACAATTGCTTGAATCAAGTGGGAGTTTACCTTCCAGATAAGATAGTAATTGACAAAGTTCTCTAGTCACTATCACCAAGTTAGTAGAACTTCGTGATGAACTATAATATGCAAGGGATGACGAAAGTAATTCCCGAGCTCTTCGCGATGCTGAAATCAGCGAAGGTAGAAATCAAGAAAGAACATCAAGTGTTGATGGGTAACAAGACCACTTGTTTCAAGTAAATGGCAAAGGGATAGAAGGGGAACTTCAAGAAGAATGACAAGCAAGTTTTCACTTCCATGAAGAAACCCAAAGCTAAACTCAAGCCTGAAACTAAGTGCTTCTACTGCAAAGGAAATAGTCACTAGAAGTGGAACTGCCCTAGATACTTGGCGGATAAGAAGGATGACAAAGTGAACAACGGTATATTTTGATATACAAATTATTGATGTGTACTTTACTAGTGTTCATAGCAACCCCCTGGGTATTTGATACCGGTTCAGTTGCTAAAGTTAGTAACTCGAAACGAGAGTTGCGGAATGAACAGAGACTAGTTAAAGGTGAAGTGACGATGTGTGTTGGAACTGGTTCCAAGATTGATATGATCATCGCACACTCCCTATACTTTCGGAATTAGTGTAGAACATAAATAAATGTTATTTGGCATTTGCGTTGAGCATGAATATTATTTGATCATGTTTGTTGCAATACGGTTATTCATTTAAATTCATAGAATAATTGTTATTCTGTTTACATGAATAAAGCCTTCGATGGTCATACACCCAATGAAAAATAGTTTGTTGGATCTCGATCGTAGTGATACACATATTCATAATATTGAAGCCAAAAGATACAAGGTTAATAATGATAGTGCAAATTATTTGTGGCACTGCCGTTTAGGTCATATTGGTGTAAAGCGCATGAAGAAACTCCATAGTGATGGACTTATGGAATCACTTGATTATGAATCACTTGGTGCTTGCGAACCATGCCTCATGGGCAAGATGACTAAAACTCCGTTCTCCGGAACAATGGAGCAAGCAACTGATTTATTGGAAATCATACATACTGATGTATGTGGACCGATGAGTGTTAAGGCTCGCGGTGAGTATCGTTATTTTCTAACCTTCACTGATGGTTTGAGCAGATATGGGTATATCTACTTAATGAAACACAAGTCTGAAACATTTGAAAAGTTCAAAGAATTTCAGAGTGAAGTAGAGAATCATCGTAACAAGAAAATAAAGTTCCTACGATCTGATCGTGGAGGTGAATATTTGAGTTATGAGTTTGATCTTCATTTGAAACAATGTGCAATAGTTTCACAACTCACGCCACCCGGAACACCACAGAGTAATGGTGTGTCTGAACGTTGTAACCGTACTTTATTAGATATGGTGCGATCTATGATGTCTCTTACCGATTTACCACTATCTTTTGGGTTATGCATCAGAGACAGCTGCATTCACGTTCAATAGGGCAATATCTAAATCCGTTAAGACGACACCTTATGAATTGTGGTTTGGCAAGAAACCAAAGTTGTCGTTTCTTGAAGTTTGGGGCTGCGATGCTTATGTGAAAAAGCTTCAACCTGATAAGCTCGAACCCAAGTCGGAGAAATGTGTCTTCATAGGATACCCAAAGGAGACTGTTGGGTACACCTTCTATCACAGATCCGAAGGCAAGATATTCGTTGCTAAGAATGGATCCTTTCTAGAGAAGGAGTTTCTCTCGAAAGAAGTGAGTGGGAGGAAAGTGGAACTTGATGAGGTAATTGTACCTTCTCCCGAATTGGAAAGTAATACATCACAGAAACTAGTTTCAGTGATTCCTACACCAATTAGTGAGGAAGCTAATGATGATGATCATGAAACTTTGGATCAAGTTACTACTGAACTCATAGATCAACCAGAGTACGTTCCACGCCAGAGTGGTACGGCAACCCGGTTCTGGAAGTCATGTTACTAGACCATGATGAACCTACAAACTATGAGGAAGCAATGATGAGCCCAGATTCCGCAAAATGGCTTGAGGCCATGAAATCTGAGATGGGATCCATGTATGAGAACAAAGTGTGGACTTTGGTTGACTTGCCCGATGATCGGCAAGCCATCAAAAAATAAATGGATCTAAAAGAGGAAGACCGACGCTTACAGTAATGTTACTGTATACAAAGCTCGACTTGTTGTGAAAGGTTTTCGACAAGTTCAAGGAGTTGACTACGATGAGATTTTCTCACCCGTAGCGATGCTTAAGTCTGTCTAAATCATGTTAGCAATGGCCGCATTTTATGGTTATGAAATCTGGCAAATGGATGTCAAAACTGCATTCCTGAATGGATATCTTAAAGAAGAGTTGTATATGATGCAACCAGAAGGTTTTGTTGATCCTAAAGGTGTTGACAAAGTGTGCAAGCTCCAGCGATCCATCTATGGACTGGTGCAAGCATCTCAGAGTTGGAATATACGCTTTGATAAGTTGATCAAAGCATATAGTTTTATACAGACTTGCGGTAAAGCATGTATTTACAATAAAGTGAGTGGGAGCACTATAGCCTTTCTGATAAGTATATGTGAATGACATATTGTCGATCGTAAATGATGTAGAATTTTCTGGAAAGCATGAAGGAGTGTTTGAAAGGAGTTTTTCAAAGAAAGACCTCGGAGAAGCTGCTTACATATTGAGCATCAAGATCTATAGAGATAGATCGAGACACTTGATAAGTTTTTTCAATGAGTACATACCTTGATAAGATTTTGAAGTAGTTCAAAATGGATCAGTCAAAGAAGGAGTTCTTGCCTGACTGGTAAGGTGTGAAGTTGAGTAAGACTCAAAGCCTGACCACGGCAGAAAAATATAGAGAGAATGAAAGTCATTCCCCATGCCTCAGCCATAGGTTCTATAAAGTATGCCATGTTGTGTACCAAACATGTTGTGTACCTTGCCATGAGTTTGACAAGGAGGTACAATAGTGATCTAGGAGTAGATCACTGGACAGCGGTCAAAATTATCCTTAGTAACTGGATGACTAAGGAAATGTTTTCTCGATTATGGAGGTGATAAAGAGTTCGTTGTAAAGAGTTACACCGATGCAAGCTTTACAATAATCCAGATAACTCTAAGTATCAATCTGGATGCATATTAGAAGTGGGAGCAATTAGCTAGAGTAGCTCCATGCAGAGCATTGTAGACATAGAAATTTGTGAAATACATACGGCTCTGAATGTGGCAGACCCATTGACTAAACCTCTCTCACAAGCAAAACATGATCACACATTAGTACTCTTTGGGTGTTAATCACATGGCGATGTGAACTAGATTACTGACTCTAGTAAACCTTTTTGGGTATTGGTCACATGGCGATGTGAACTATAAAGTGTTAAGACACATGGTGATGTGAACTATTGGTGTTAATCACATGGTGATGTGATCTAGATTATTGACTCTAGTGCAAGTGGGAGACAGAAGGAAATATGCCCTAGAGGCAATAATAAAGTTATTATTTATTTCCTTATATCATGATAAATGTCTTTTATTCATGCTAGAATTGTATTAACCGGAAACTTAGTACATGTGTGAATACATAGACAAAACAATATGTCCCTAGTATGCCTCTACTAGACTAGCTCATTGATCAAAGATGGTTATGTTTCCTAGCCATAGACATGAGTTGTCATTTGATCAACGGGATCACATCATTAGGAGAATGATGTGATGGACAAGACCCATCCGTTAGCTTAGCACTATGATCGTTTAAGTTTTACTGCTATTGCTTTCTTCATGACTTATACATGTTCCTATGACTATGAGATTATGCAACTCCCGAATACCGGAGGAACACCTTGTGTTCTATCAAACGTCACAACGTAACTGGGTGATCATAAAGATGCTCTATAGGTGTCTCCGAAAGTGTTCGTGGTGTTGGCATAGATCAAGAATAGGATTTGTCACTCTGAGTGTCGGAGAGGTATCTCTGGGCCCTCTCGGTAATGCACATCATAATAAGCCTTGCAAGCAAATGACTAATGAGTTAGTCATGAGATGATGTATTACGGAACGAGTAAAGAGACTTGCCGGTAACGAGATTGAACTAGGTATTGAGATACCGACGATCGAATCTCGGGCAAGTAACATACCGATGACAAAGGGAACAATGTATGTTGTTATGCGGTTTGACCGATAAAGATCTTCGTAGAATATGTGGGAGCCAATATGAGCATCCAGGTACCGCTATTGGTTATTGACCGGAGACGTGTCTCGGTCATGTCTACATAGTTCTCGAACCCGTAGGGTCCGCACGCTTAAGGTTTCGATGACAGTTTTATTATGAGTTTATGAGTTTTGATGTACCGAAGGAGTTCGGAGTCACGGATGAGATCGGGGACATGATGAGGAGTCTCGAAATGGTCGAGACGTAAAAATCGATATATTGGACGACTATATTCGGACATCGGAAAGGTTCCGAGTGATTCGGGTATTTTCGAAGTACCAAGGAGTTACGGGAATAGAAGAGAGAGGCCAAAAGGAAGGAGGTGCGCGCCCCCCCTTCTGGTCCGAATTGGACAAGGGGTGGGGCCCCCTTTTCCTTCTCTCTCTCCCCCTCTTTCCTTCTCTCCTACTCCGGAAAGGAAAGGGGAATCCTACTAGGACTTGGGAGTCCTAGTAGGACTCCCCACACTTGGCGCGCCCCCTCTAGGGCCGGCCTCTCCCTCCCTCCTTTATATGCGGGGGCAAGGGGGCACCTCTAGACACAACAATTGATCTCTTGATCTCTTAGCCGTGTGCGGTGCCCCCCTCCACCATAGTTCTCCTCGATAATATTATAGCGGTGCTTAGACGAAGCCCTGCGACGGTAGAACATCAAGATCGTCACCACGCCGTCGTGCTGACGGAATTCTCCCTCGACACTCGGCTGGATCGGAGTTCGAGGGACGTCATCGAGCTGAACGTGTGCTAGAACTCGGAGGTGCCGTAGTTTCGGTGCTTGATCGGTCGGGCCGTGAAGACGTACGACTACATCAACCGCGTTGTTCTAACGCTTTCGCTTTCGGTCTACGAGGGTACGTAGACACACTCTCCCCTCTCGTTGCTATGCATCTGGTAGATAGATCTTGCGTGATCGTAGGAAAATTTTAAAATACTATGTTCCCCAACATATATATATATATATATATATATATATATATATATATATATATATATATATATATATATATATATATATATATATATATATATATATAACTGACAACTGTTCGATCAATCAGGGGGCTTCTAGGTCGGAGAAGGCTCTGATACCAATTTGTAATGCCCAGTATGCGACTATATCTCCTACGTGTCGAGGCACGAGTTAGAGACATAAGCGCATTCTGGAATGATTGCAAGTGTGGTATCTTTGCACAACTCATGTAATGAACAGGGATGAAAGAGTAAAATAGTCGGCTCACACTCACCACGTCACACAATTAATACAATAGCATACATTAATCCAAATAACACAGGGTCCGACTACGGACGAAATCCAAACGAGAAAGATACCACAAACACAAGTCCTGATCGCCCCTAATAGGAAACACTACTGATCGTCGGGATATGTCACATAAAAATGACCACGCTCTTCATCGAAATCCCAGTGAAGTTCTTGTCCATCTCCTGCGTCGTACTCAGTTGTACTTGCATCTGGTGTGTGTTGTAATCTGTGAGTCAGAAAGACTGAGCAATCCCATTCCCGGGTATCAAAACTAACAAAGCCTTTAGGTGTGGAGAGGTAATAAATGTCTGCAGCAAGCACTAAGCAACTAGCTTACGAATTCAGAGCGAGAAGAGAAAAGTGCCAACGGTCGCCAAAGTTGATCAAGAAGTGATCCTAGCTACTCACATTCATACATAACCCCATCATGTTCACTTTCCGAAACCCCTTCGAAAAGAGACCATCACGATACTCACACAGGTAGTGTATTCTTAAGGATATGGTGTCAAGTTATCTACAACCGGATATTAACATATTCCCATCTGCCACATAACCGTGGGCACGGCTTTCGAAAGTTCAAAACCCTGCAGGGGTGTCCCAACTTAGCCCATCACAAGCTCACGATCTGCGGAGTTGCAACTCCATGTTGGGAAGACCCGAGTATTCTCGAAATCCCGTGCTCAAGATATTTCGACAAAGGTAAAACTAATCCAGCAAGACCTCCCGGCGTACCGACACCCTGATAGTAGCCGCACGTATCTCGTCTCAAGCCACGACTGGACGGGTCATCCTACAGGTAAATACAAGATACCTCGGGTTTCCCCAAGGCGGCCCTGTAGTCTGCCCAGTTTGGACCAACACTCATGAGGAGCACTGGCCTGGGTTTTTGATTAAGAACTTGGGTTAATTACTCCCTATGCAAGTTTTAGTTGTTAGGCAAATGGTAAAACCAAAGTTGGGCCTTGTTGGAAAAGTTTTAAGCAATGCGAATTATCAAGGGGGGCCCATAAACCCCAACCGTGTTAGGAACGCAAAATCAAGGAACATAACACCGGTTTATCGGGTCCTAAGGTGGCATGAGTGGAACAAAACACCAAGCAGAAGGCCAAGCCTTCCACCCATTACCAATATATATGTGCATTAATTAATTAACATATATATTGTGTTATCCCAATAAATAAGTCCAAACATGGAGCAATCTTCAAACTTCACCTGCAACTAACAACGCTATAAGAGGAGCTGAGCAAAAGCGTACTTAGCCAATCAACGGTTTGCTAGGAAGGCGGTTAAAGTGTTTTATGGCAACATAGGAGGCTGACAAGACAAGAATAGGCATCGAGGCATAACTATAGAGCGAGACAACTAGCAAAGCAAAGATAGAGGTGATATCGGGGAACGGTCATCTTGCCTGGGATTCCGCAAAGAAGAAGAACGAGTCCATGAAGTAGTCGAACAAAACCTCACAACTCCGGAACGAAACCGAAGCTAACGAGAGAAGCATACCGGAAAGAAGCAAACGACGCGGTAAACAAACAAGCTCAAACATGGTATGATGCATGTCCGGTTTAAATATGCATGGCATGGCAAAGTGCTCAAACAATACTACAAATTAAGTGGAGCTCAATATGCAACAAGTTGCATAATGACGAATCACCATATTTTATTTATTTAGTTGACTCTCGTTTACTTACAAGACAAGGTTAAATGTTTGTTAACATGGCAAGAGGTGAAGCTTAAGGAAACTATCTATTTTGGCAATTTAAATGAGGCCGGAAATAACAACAACAATTCCGTAAACTCCCCACATGTCATTTAGGAATTTTAATGCAAACAACAATTTTAGTCATTTAAATGTTGTCATCATGATGCGGATGACAAATGCAAGTTTTATGCAATTTTTATTAAAAGTTGACATGAGAAAGATATGGAGTATTTCGTCACCGTGGTGGAAAGAAAGGGGTGCCACGGCGGCGAAAAATGGAAATGGTGCCACGACAACGTTCCGATGATCCGACAACTCATCGAGATGCCGATGCAAAAGAAAAGGTGGCGTAAGCGTGTCAAGCAGGATGGTGGGGTGATCCCGTTACCGGGTTCCCACAGGTCGGTGACAAGGCAAAAGGGGGGTAACGTGCACCGACAATTCGGACTCGAGGCAAACAAGGGTGCATCTCATACAACACACATTCATTCGTTCACGGGCGTCGTTCCGGCGGGTATACCTTCGAAGCGAGCGTTCTCGGGGCGATTCGAGTCGTAGTGGAAGTAGTGGTACATGGCGACGGTAGTCGTTCACGATGCTTGTGTCCCACGGTTCTTCGGGCGACGGTAGTCGTGCACGTCCGTAGATGTTCGGGGTCGTCGGTAGGGGTACTTGTCGCATCGTCGAGAGTAGTGGTACTTGACGGTCGGTGAAAGTCGTGGTACTCGGGGTCTCGATGACGGTAATCGTTCACGTTGTCTGGGAGGGACTTGGCACATCAAAGATCTTCGGTCTCACGGTACTTGGCGAAATGCACGTCGAGGTAGTCGAACTTGGCAATATCCGAGACGAACTTGAAGCAACCGTGCATAGAGGTACATTTTGAAGAGGAACTTGGCACGTTCAAAATCTTCGAGGATCATCATGTACTTGACGTTCATGGCGAAGTGGAGAGCGGCCGGTAGTGCGGAGCTACAAAGCAGGCTCCACCATGAGCAGAGGCCAATGCCCATGACGCGAGGAGGTACTTGGCGCGGTTGAGGACGACGGTTTGATGGAGGCAGAGTAGCGAAAGCAGCAGGACTTGGCGGCGCCGGTGGCCGTGGAGGCGCGGACCCGTCCGGATCCAAGTGAGGCAGAGGGTTGGAGAGGTGCGGGCGCGGTGCCGGCTTCAGGAACATGGCGGGGCGGCAGAGGCGTAGGAAGGACAGGAGGCGGCGGATCCAGGCGCTGGAGATCGTCGGCGGGGCGGCGTGGGCGTCTCGTCTCCGCTCGAACGACGCAGAGGCACGGCACGACGAGCAAAAGGGCCGGAGGTCACGGGGCAGAGCATGGGACGGAGGCAGCGTGGTCGGCGACGAGGCGAGGCCGCATGCGGTCCTGGAGGAGGCGGCAACACTGGAGATGGGGGTGGCCAGCGAGGTGCGGGGGAGAAGGACGGCGGGGTCGGGCATCAAGGTGGGTCGGGGTGCGGGCGATGTAGGAAGGAGGCGGGGGATCGAGAGGAGAGGAGCGCTGCGTGCGGGAGGCGGTGCAAGATGGGAGACGAGGGAGAGAGGGAGCTGCGGGAGCGAGGGGATAGGAGAGGTCGGGTAGGCCTTTGGGCCGACTAGGTCAGGCCGCCGGGATGGATGGGCCGGCCTAGGTCAGGCCCAAGAGGCCGGCTGGGCTGGTTCTCTCTGCTCCCTATCTCTCTTTCCCTTCTATTAATTCCCAAAACAAACTATACCAAAGAAGAAAAAAAGAAGGAAGAGATAGGAGAATCTGAGCATGGGGTTGATTTCCCCAGACTCACAAAAATGAGCATGATCCAAGAAAAAATATAAGTGGGCATGATAGAAAGATGAAAATTCAAACTCATTTGAATTTAATTCAAATGGTTTGAATTAGGACAAGGTTTAGGAAGTGTCCAAAAATGTTCGGATTTTTGGTGGAGCTTGATAACCCACAAGTGTAGGGGATCGTTTGTAGCCTTTTCGATAAGTAAGAGTGTCGAACCCAACGAGGAGCTAAAGGTAGGATAAGTATCCTCTCAAGTTCTATCAACCACTGACACAACTCTACGCACACCGAACGTTTGCCCTATCAAGGAAATAAATCTAGAAACAATACGGGTATGAATGGATAGCTTTGCAAGATAATAAAGAACATGAAAGTAAATGTTAGTGCTGCAGCAATAAAATAAACTAAGTAACCATAAACTAATAGTACCATGAGTGTGGAAAAGTGGTGGTAAAAGTGGTGGCTTTGTCCAAGACCAATTAGCAAACATATCGGGTTCACTGTCTTCGATGCAATTTTCTATGTGGGAGAGGCAAAGCTAACAAGCTCTCACTCTCCAATGATTGCAAGTACTTATGATTGGAACTCTAGCAAACATCCGTAAATACTAGAAGATACATTAAGGTAAAAATACCCAACCATAGCCTTAAGTAAATGGTCCTCTTACTCTCATACGTGCAACGTTCCGGTTCGCGTCCTCAGGTTTCTGTCACTCCGGCAGGACTTCCCCCTTCCTCTTACACATACTACTAACCCTAGGGTGTTGATCCATGCGCGCACAGATATAATGGACACCAAAGGACAGTACCATATTAACATACAACTCTAATGAACCAAAGACGTTCAACCAAGCGATCAAAAGACAAATAAACTACACAAACATGACATAGATCATTGGATAAATATTATAGCGTCAAACACCATGTTTACATAGGACGGTACAGAGGTTTGTGGGAGGATGAACCACTGAATACAAGGAGGAGTTGATGATGGAGATGACGGTGAAGAAGGCGGAGAGGGCAGCGAGGAGCGCAGGGCGGCGCCGGCGGCCGTCGGCGCAGGGGGCTCCTCCTGCGCCGGCCGGCCATCATGGGGGAGCGCCCCCCCCCCCTTAGCCCCCTTCCTCCATGGCTTCTTGGTGCTGTAGATGAGCCCTCCCCCATGGAGATGAGGCCACGGGGGAGGCAAAATTCGTGGCTTTTGGTGGCTGCCCCAAAATTAGGGTTTTCCTCTCCTTATATAAGCTGAGATGATCATCCTTGGCCCTTCGATGGATGTCCCTTTGATCCAAGGGCTCTTGGGCACCTCTAGAACCTTCCTTGGGACTCCTCTCAGCCCTAATGAGTCTCCAAAGTCGTGGTTTGGCCGAATCCCTCAAGTATGGTAAGAGTTGGAGTCAATCACGTCACCAACTTTCGGAGTCCCGAGACTGCACGAACCTCCGCAGTAATTCTGCTCTTCCGGATGCATCCGTTGTCCGTTCTGGACGAATAAGATGTCCAAATTGTTCGGTTTGAAATTCTCTACAACTTTGTAGTTTACGACTTTTCCATTGGACGTCGTTTTGATGGAGTTTCGAAGCGATCTTTGAAAAGTGTTCAGCAGGGACAGATTCCGGGAAATTCCAGATTTCACCATAATGAGCTATTTCCTTCCATATTTGCCTATTTCCTGCACAACAAAGTTGAAACCAAGAACTTGTGCACTTTTGCAACTATTAATAGGTTAGTCCCTTAAAACATATAATAATTGGTGTAAAACAAGCATGGAACATCAAAAATTATAGATACGTTTGCGATGTATCAGAGCTCCGGAAAGTGATGAAACTAATTGTGGGCAAAGGTTGAGACCAAGAAGTGAGACAACAAGGCATGGGGAATTATTTGCAAGTGTGTTTCGGTGATTCCAAACTAATGGAATATTTTTATTATAGCTCCCTAAAAATATTGGGAGTATATGTTCTAAAAAGAAATCACCATTGCGAATATCCCTCGATTTAAATGGACCGAAGATCCATACGATTTATTTAGTTGAGTTGCAAAAATTAATGACATGATGGCATGATGACATGATGCAATGCAAAATAAATAGAGCAAGCAAAAGAAACACACGGCGAAACCCGGAACATATGGAAGTCTTCTGGAGCGTCGGTCTTGGTGCGTCACACACATGGCCTCTGTCAGCGCATAGAAACTCTATTAATAGGATTTTGGTGGGCCAGCAAAAACGGACAGAGGAAGCCATGCCAGGTTGCATGGGAAATCATGTGCATGGCAAGTACCTTGGGGGTCTCGGCCTTCGGGATATTGAGTTGTTCAACATTACCTTGATTGCAAAACAAGCCTATAGAATCCTCATGGATCCTAAATCTCTTAGCGCCAGACTCCTGAAATCATTTTATTTCCCGGACTGTGATCTTATAAGTGCTGAGATTGGTGATTGGCCCTCCCAGGTTTGGAGATCCATCCTTGAAGAACGTCGTGCTCTAAAGCTTGGCCTAATTAGAAGAATCGGCAATGGTGCCAGTACTTGGCAGGACAATTGGCTACCTCAGGATTCTAAACTACTCCCCACTATTGCTTTGACACCTTAGCCTCCTTTGTTGGTACCTGAGCTTATTGACCAAGGAGAGAGATATTGGAATGATGCATTGTTGCAACAATATTTTCTTCCGATGGATATTCAAATTGTCAAGTCCATTATCAAGTCCATACAGTTGTGCATGACATATCAGGAGGACTCATGGGCTAGGAATTTTGAGAAATCAAGTAACTTCATGGTGCGTTCTTCTTATAGGCTCTTGGCCGTGACTAAAAATGTTCGAGAATACTAGTTGGAGGGTAGGCAATCTTCATCTTCGTCTACTTGTGAACGAAAGAAATCGTGCCATATTCGGAGAACAAAGATCCCAAGTAAAACCCGTGTTTTTCTTAAGAGATTGACGCTTGAATCTATCCCCACAGGGCCTGTTTGTCATCATCATCGTATGGCTAATGATGCAGAATGTTTCTTTTGTCATGCGGCTAATGATAACTGGCACCACTCGCTTCTAAACTGCCCCAATGGCTAGGAGTGTTTGGGCACTGCTTGATAAAGAGCTCGTTGAATACATTTCCATCAACTTGTGTGGTGTGCCAATGCCCAAAAGAGTGGATCTTTTTCGTCGTTGAATCATTAACATGCCCACTTTACCAAAACTGTAGTAACGTTATGGGCAAGCTGGGCGGTGAGGGGCAAGGCTATTCATGAGGATATATTTCAGAGTCCATTATCAGTTTATTCTTTTGTTGGAAGTTTTTTGGCAGATCTGAAGACCATACATGAACGAACTCAACACCTAGTAAGTGTCCAACATGCTCTACCGGCCCCTCCAAGATGGATCCCCCTCCCCAACATATGATGAAGATTAACGTTGATGCACCTGTTTCGAGAAGTGATAATAGAGGAGTGGTCGCAACTATCTGTCGCAGTTATGATGGCATATACCAGGGTTCTTCAGTGCTTGCTTGTTCTGGAGTATTTGACCCTGCCACTTTTGAATCTTTGGCCTGTAGAGAAGTCCTCTCTCTAGCGGCCGACCACCAACTCCAACTCGGTCTTTATTTCGTCAGATTGCATGCATGTGGTTAACACTATCAACAAGGATAGCCGCCTCAGTTATTTCTCTGTCCTCATAGAGACCGATCAACGCAAAAGAGATTTCAGTGGAGTTCGCTTCATACATGAATGATGGGCATCAAATACACACACTCATAATCTTGGTCACAAATTTATTTTTTGTTAGGTATGGTCGTTTGATGTGGCTTTTGATGTCACTGTGCCCTTTTCTGTCGAGTACTAAAAGAGAGCTAGATTTTTCCTAAAAGAAATTATAAATAAATAAATCCCGGACCTGCCCTAACAAAAGAAAAAACAGCCAATAGACACCACCCACCACCCATCATCTCAAAAAGTAAATACAAGAGGAAAATAAACCAACCGCTGCTTGTCCAAGCTACCAGATAACGCACGCACTCGTCTCCTGGTGTTATCCGAGGAGACGCCACCGAACCCTAGATCCGCCGCCGCCGCCGAACCGAGCTGATGCCGCCGCGCCGCAAGATTTCGCGGCTCTCTCCGGAAGCCGTACCGCCGCTGGCGCGGCGGCCGCGCCGCAAGATTTCGCGGCTCTCTCCGGAAGCCGTACCGCCGCCGGCGCGGCGGCCGCGCCGCAAGATTTCGCGGCTCTTTCCGGAAGCCGTACCGCCGCCGGCGCGGCGGAGTCCGCGGCTCTCTCTGGCCGACGAAGCGCAGAAATCGCAGCTGACGACGCCGGGACATCGAAGGGGGCTATTCTCGTGCTTGTACAGCGGCGAGTGCGACGACCCCCCTGACTCCTGCCTCAAATTCGATCTCATGGCGACCATCCCCGACTATTACGAGGAGGCGATCGACCGGCTGCCCATTGAAGACATGCCAGCGGACGCCGCTGACCAGCTGATGACATCCATAGGCAGATCCGGCCTCTCCCTCGGCCTCCTCGACCCCGCCTCTAACATCATCCTCAACACCATCGCCCTCCTCCGGCGCGACTTCCCGGATTCGCCTCTGCACGGCACGAGGAAGGCCAGCCGGTCAACTACTATCCCCCGCAGGGATACCTGGGCCAGAGTTGCTGGGGCATCCTACCTCGCTCTCCGCAGTTTCATGGTGAGCTACTTCGGATGCCTCAGTGAAGAACAGGCCACACGCTACCTCCACTGGGCACGCGGTGATCTTGTCAGGGCCGTCCTGCTGGTCGAGCACGATCTTTATGATGCCGAGCTTCCGATCCCCGACCCCGCCTCCCAAAGGACGCAAGCCGCCTTGAAGTGTGCCGCAATCTATGTGTCGCACCCTGCGCCTGACGTCCTGGTGCGGCTCCAGGCGTCGCCCCTGCCCCAACAGTGGCTTGACGCCGCCGCCCCGTTCCTCAAGCCGCAAGGGCGCAAGCTCACCCTCGATGATGTTGACCTCGTTGTGCGTATGCTGCGCCACCAGGACGGTGCCCCCCTTGATCTCCAGGTCAAGTTGCTGCCAGACAGTGGTGAACTCACTGTTTACTGTCGCAACTTCAATCCCGACGAAGCACAGCTATCAACCCACAACACAAACTCTGAGAATCATGGAGGTAACTTCTCCCTGGTCACCTACAAGGTTGAGCGGCATGGAGACCGCTTGGCATCCCTATCCCCCCAGTCCCCCCGGGGCAGGAGATCCATGATATCATCCTGTTTGGAAGATGCCGAGAAAGCATATCGAAGGGGCGGCCTGGTGGAGAGTAATTGTGGTGATGCCTGTGAGTACACCGAGTCTCTCAGGATGCGGCTTCACAGCATGATACACTCCTTCTATCTAAAAGTGTTCACCATGCTGCCGCACTCTATGCGGCTCATCTGCGACATCTTGTTCGCTGGCCACTGCTATGGCCCCATGGACCCTGTCTCCAACATCATTGTCAACTCCATTTGGCATAGCATTGTCTATCCGCTACCCTTGCCAGAAATCCAAGAGTATCACATCATCGACGCGCTATCTATGCTTCGCGTGGAGGTCCGTTCCTTGGAAGGCCTCATCGCCCTCGTCCAAGGAAACTCTGATTCTGGCTGCTCGATGCAGCAGGTGATGGAGCACCTCTCCTTCAAATGCTGTGACCTTTCCCAGGAGACGCACACCTTGAAGCAGTTTGCTGCCGCAGCCGCAGCCGCTCGACACCCACAACATGCTGCACTAGGGCCATTCCTCGCGTCCCTGACGCCCAATGTGCTGTATGACCTACGGCGTTTGTTGACGACTGGCACCAACGGTGTGATCCCTCCTGAATCTCTTGGCCAAATAGAGCAGTTCCTCAGATATAAAGCAGTGACGTTGGATCCCAAACCTTGCAAGGTGTCTGAATTGTGCGAGGAGGCTAAGGTGGCTCTGCGAAGAATGAAGTCATATTATGACAGCATGAGGTTGTACCTTTGCTCGAAGCTTGAACAACTGCTGCAGAAATATGCCTCTGAGCATCCTCTGGTACGTGGCTTTGCTTTTATTCATCCTTGTTTACTTGGTACATATTCATTACATCTCACTGCCAGCTGCTTCATTTGACATTGATGTTGCTTGTTTTAGGAACCAAAATATGTGCTAACTGTTATCTGTGGTATGGTGGCTGGTTCCGAATCCTTAGACAGGGAGTGCTACCACATTAATTTTGTGGCTGCTTCCAAATCAAGTGCTGCTGGTAACAAACTCTTCTTCGCTGAACTCAATTGGTCGTGTCCTGGTGAGCAGGCAAAACCAGATTTCTGCTGCCCTCTACCCCTGATATATACTGGTAAGTCCATATTCCTTCCAACTAGCATGGGCAGCCATCTAGGTTTAAAACTTTAGACATAAACCCCCATCTCCCCCCGTTTCATTGAAGATCCTTTTGATTTCAATTAAGGGCTTTTCGTCTTACAATCCTAAGATGCTTGTTTGTTTCATCCAATCATAGAGATAGCTCCCTTAAAGAATAACTTATTTAGGAGCACTGAGTTGGTGCTCAGCCACCAACAGGTCATCCATCAGTGCCAAGTACTCAGCCACCAGCTCATCCACAAAGAAATCCAATTTTTTCTGTGCCCTATGAACAGACACCCCACGTGGCCTCTCTATCACCACCTTCCACTCAACCTTCTCTAGTCAGTCACCTTGTTTATCATATTTTGCATACACCCAGGGATGCTGCTTCACATTCCACGTCACACCATTGTCTAGACTGCATTAGGCTCTAGTATGTTACCTACTTGAGTCACTGTTCCTTCTGTGATCACACTTCAGTTATTTTTTGTGTGCACCAGACTAGCAGGTATTCTATATCTCCCATACAGAAGACCTTATGTAGGGTACTGCATGCACATTCAGTGCCTTCTCTCTTTTCTGCATTCTGTTCCTCGCATTTTAATTGGTACACCATTTTTCATATATGCAACATGATACAGCAAATTAGTGGCTATGCATACACTCACCATCGACAAACTTGTGAATCAGCCACCTGGGCAATCAGCATTTATTTGTAATAATTAGTTCATGTCCATTCAGATTTTGCAGTCAACATTATGAATTTTACAAGCAAGAAAATGCATCATCCCATGAATAATTATTTAAGTATAAATGGAAGAGTCCGTTGAGTGGTTTTTAATTTTGGCAAACACGATGGCCCTGCAATTGTTTGATGATATTCAGGTTCTACTCTCCATTCTGTCCCCTTATCCATATCAGCAAGCATCTCCTCCTTTCACAGCAGTCATCTCCTTCCCACCACATCGGCTGCACCATGCCTCTCCTTGACCACAGCATGAATCTCCTACCCCTCACTGTCTGCCCACTATCTTCACCACATCAGATGACCTTAGCAGCAGGTCAAGAAGCTGAGTATCTGAAGCCAATTTGCAATGCATATTGTCCCTTCTATGAACTCAGAAAGTCACCCTTTGATAGCTGCCCCATAAGTATGTGTATTCTCCTGGATTTGCAACCCAGTTTACAGTCCTGCCCCTTGTACACCTGTTTATCATCTCGTATGGTGATGTATGAGTTACAGTAATCTCTAATCTACACTCCTTTCCGCAATAGAAGCCAAGCCACAAACACATGGAACAGAAAACAAATGTAAGGACCTATCTGCACCAATCTCAGGTCACATTTCTTCTGTTGAAACAGCCATGTGCTCATACTCATGTAGACATTTACCCGTAAAATTGCAACATTTAAATACACCTCTGAATTCTGGTACATATCATGTGCATAGGATATGTTATAGATTAGTACCGCTTCGATGTAGCAATTTTGACATAAATTAAACATTTATGTCCTCTTGCTGCTGATCGTCTGTAAAAAAGGACTCAACATCTTAGAATTTTTTTGAGATACACTTTCTCTACGTTCCAAAGTGTATTTCTAACCTTCTTTCTCCTTGTCAAGAACTGCTGTTTAAATCTGTCATTGTTTTCTATTGCATACCATTGGTCTGGTGAGTGAAACCAACGCAAATAGACATCATTTGCCAAGCCTTTCACTTTGAAGAATCGCTGAGCTGTCTTGTTGTGATTGATACATATAATAAATCAATTTTGGTTTCGGTGACAGGCCGTTGCTACTATGGAAAGGGAACCGCAAGGAAGATTGTGTATCCAGATTCAGTAGACTTTCTTGAGTGTGATCATGATATTACCGCGGATGGAACCGAGCACACGGACGGAATGCTGGACGTGGATTTAATGTTCGATTTTAGGAGTGACGCCCAGTTTGCAGACGATATGAGGAAGTACTGTGAGCATCAAAATGAGTTGTTGGAGGAGGGCGATGAGTATTAATTTCAAGAGCTGGAGGAACTAGTATTACTTTATTAGGCTTGATGTAGAAATACTGCTCCCTCTAATCTGTATTAATTGTCGCCAGACTTAGTGCAACTTATAGGGCGATGAGTATTAATTTCAAGAGCGGGAGGAACTAGTATTAGGTCTTGAACCTTATTAAGCCTGATGTAGAAATATTACTCCCTCCGATTCCATCTTAATTGTCACCAACTTAGTACAACTTTTGTACTTAAAAGTTATACGTACTAAGTAGATGACAATTAATATGGATCGGAGGTAGTAGTAAGTCAAGCCTGTTATAATACTGATGTACTCCGTATTGTGTGAACCTTTAGTGTTATCTGCCACTATGTAATCACCCTGAGAAATTTGATTGGTCATCAGAGGTTCAGTTTATTTCCTTTCGTCTGTAACAGATTTCTACTCCTATTAGTGACCTAAAATGTCTTATATCTGCTTACAAAACAAAGGGAGTGCCAAATTTGTTGGACGACGGTGCGCCCTGTCTAAAGAGTAGAACACCTGGCCGCACGCTTCTTGGAAGATTAGTTAGGGTTGTGATATGATATAAAAAAGTACGTATGTAGTACAAGTTTATTTTTTTATTTATCAATGCGTAGTGATCAAAGAGAAGTCTTATTCCAGATCAATAAAAACCGCCATAGTTTACAAGGGATGTTAAGATTTAATTCGGAGGATTTCCCATCCATCAGTTACATACTCTCTCCGTCTCAAAATAAGTGACTCAACTTTATACTAAACTATTTTTCTCAAAATAAGTGACTCTCCGTCTCAAAATAAGTGACTCAACTTTATACTAAACTATTTTTCTCAAAATAAGTGACTCAACTTTGTACTAAACTATTTTTCACTCACTTATTTTGAGACGGAGGAAGTAGATGTCATCAAATATGGCAGCAGGCACGTCCGACTAGGGCCCACCATTATCAATTCTCTGGTTCCCTGCAGCTATGAACTCCCCAGCAGTGTCCCTGAGAACAGCGCCATTCAGCAGGTCCGCGTCAGACGCTCTGTGTATATTCAGTCGCTGCCCTTGTATTTGTGATTTTTGTTTCATTCATGTCCAAGCGCGCCCGTGCATGCGTCCTTTGATTATGTCTAGGGGAACTTGGTATTCTTCCATATCCAGAAATGTGCATGTGATTCTCAAGCTTACTTTCGGAAGAAGCTTTGATGAGGAATGATGAAGCTCTCGTTTGAACTCGAAGAAATTGACAAGAGCATCTCTTTTACCGACTCTAGTGATTTTCTGATCCGGCAACATGAAAGTTCAGGGCAGTACTCATCCAGCTCTCTCTATGCGATCATTAACTTTAGAGGGGTTGTTCCTGCCATCCGACCGGAAATTAATAGCCCCCCTCCCCCTCCCCAAAAATATTGGTCGTCTCCTCCAGGGTGACCAGGGCTCAATCCCTAGCGCCCGCTGCCGCCACACCCTCCTCCCTCCCCTCTCCCATCGCCGACCCTACGGGTGACCGCCAGGAAAGCCCGTGCGTCGTCGGCGAAGGGAATGGTGGGGATTTGGCGTCCGGCACCCATGGCGCGTTTGTCCGTAGGGCCAGTGCACGACATCACGAGATCTTTCTCCTGCGGCTGCTCCTCCCGGCGGCGCTCCGTGACATTGCAGGGATGGCGGACTCGGTAGGGGTGTGAGAGCATCTCTAGCCGTTGGCTCCCCCGGGGGCGCTTAAAATCGTCGCCTGGGGGCGAGCCGGCGCGAAAATAGGGCATTGGGCGAGTTGGTCCCTAGTCGTCGCGCCCACGGGTTTTCTGAAAATCAAATTCCGGCACAAACACGGCGCAAATCCAACCAAACTTCGGCGAGTTCATACATATTTAAAATAGTTTACAAAAAAACTACTAGGCCCGCCGTCTCGCTCGGCGCCCGTCGCCCTTGCAGCTCTACATGCCGAGGAGGCTGTAGAACCGCGTGTAGTCGCCACGGCCGCTGTCCCTGCTGCAACCCTCCCCAGGTTGGCGCGGCGGGTTGGACGGTCCGGGGGCGTCTCGTCCTCGTCGCTGTCGAGGATCACCACGCCGTTCTCGTCCTCTTGCCCACGTTTGCGGGCGGCTATCTCCTCCAGAGCCTGGCGCTGCCGGACCATCTTGTCGCGGAGGTAGTCGTCCCGCGCCCAACGTAGGGCGTCCTCGTCGGAGAGGCCACGCCGGGCTATCTCCTCGTACTCCGCGGGGAGGTCGGGCTCCGGCTTCGGCCTGACAAGGACGAGACGGCCAGAGGCAGGGGCGGAGTCGCCGATGCGGACGCCGGAGCTGCGGGTGTGCGCGCTGACAGGCGTGTCCTGGGGCTTCGGCTTGACGGGGCGGAGGCAGGGAGAGCCAGATGAGCGGCCGGACGAGGAGGAGGATGCCACCGGGTCCATGCGCCTCGGCGTCCACGAGCTCCCACGCCGGCGAGAGAAGGACCGGGGAGCGGGGTACTCCAGCCTCGGCGTGTTGCCACCCTCGATGTACTCGAGGACGGCCTCCAGCGTGCGGCCGGGCACGCCCCACCATCGGCGGTGGCCTTCGGAGTTGAGCCTTCCGGAGGGTTCGACTCCATTGGTGGCCTCGAGCTGCTCGGCGTGGCGGCGGCGGAAGTAGGGCTCCCACAGCGGGCTGTCGGGGACGTACCGTGGACCTTCCCTCGCCGCCCGCGGCAGAGAGGCGCGGATACGCGCGATCTTCGCACGCCGCGCTGCCCCCGTGGGTAGTGGTGGTACTGGGACCACGCCGGCGCTGATCCTCCACGCCCCGGGCACCCGCATGTCCGGCGGGACCGGTTACTCGGCCTCGTAGAGTAGCCGAGCTTCGTCCTCGTGAAGGTGGCGGCGGCCGAAGCCGTTCGCCGCCGCGTCGTCGCTTGGGAAGCGCTCGGCCATGGTTGAACTGGAGACGACGAGAGGAGAGGGAGGAATGGGGAGAAAGGCGCGCCGGCGGTGGAGAGGCTGTGTGTCACCGGCGCGCTGGGGTCGGCTTATATAGGCGGGGGCGCCGCGCGTACGCGTGGCCGCCGTGTGTACGCGTGGCGGGCGAGGGACGCGCGTCGTTCGGTCTTCACTGCGCCGCCCGTGAGGCATCAATGGAGGAGGCTGACCGGCGCGGCAGCTTTGGCATTGATTCGCCACGAGAAACGAGGCGATGAGGACGACGAAGCGGCGAGAAGATAGACGAGTCGCTGACTCGGCGGGCCCACGGCTGTTTCGCGCCAAAAACGATTCGCCAGGCGCCCCCGGCGCCTCCAGCGCGTCGGGTTCGGCCTGGGTCCGCCGGCGCTGATTTCGGCCCAGGCCGGCGAAAATCGTGATCCTGAGACGCGACTGGACCGTTTTTTCGATGCCGACGCGAAAAAACCGTCTGGGGAGGGCTTTTTGGGGACGCGGCTGGAGATGCTGTGATCGATCTATGATGCAAGGGCTCAAAGAAGCGGCTCCTGGCACGACGCTAGTGGCGTAGCCTTTGTAGGGAAGAAAACTAGTTATGCATGGCTGCGTGTATTGCCTGAAAAGACGCCTAAAAAGCTATTAGTTTTTTTTAGAAAATAGTGGTCAGATTATTTTGAGGGGTATTAAGCCACATGAAGGAAATGAGGAGATCAAGCTTCTGATACAATCTTATTTTACCGAACTCTTCACATCAGAGGCCTTGGGGACCGATGAAACCTTGTTAGAAAGAGTTTCACCACGGGTCACTCAGGCGATGAATGATACTTTGCTCAAACCATATACGGCAGAGGAAGTTCGAAAGGCTATGTTTAGTATTGGTGATTTCAAGGCCTCAGGTGCTGACGGGCTGCATGCAGTTTTTGTTAAGAAGTTCTGGTCTTTAGTGGGTGATAAGGTGACAGAGGAGGTTTTGAACGCCCTCAATAGCTGTGTTATACCGGAGGGGTGGAATGATACAGCAGTGGTGCTGATACCGAAAGTTGATTGCCCTGAGCTCATTTCCCAGTTCAGGCCAATAATTCTTTGTAACGCCGTCTATAAGGTAATCTCTAAAGTGCTATCTAATAGATTGAACGTTTTATTACCAGATATTATCTCTCCGACCCAAAGTGCCTTTGTGCCCGGAAGATTGATTACAGATAATGTATTAGTGGCTTATGAGTGTTTCCATGCGATTAAGAAAAAGAGACAAGGAAAGAGTGCCCTGTGTGCAGTGAAGCTCGACATGCATAAGGCTTATGATCGCGTCGAATGGAATTTTCTCCGAGATATGATGACCAGATTGGGCTTCAATAGTTCATGGGTGGAGATGATTATGGCTTGTGTTACTTCTGTTAATTACAGAGGGTGGTTCAATGGAGATGAAACAGAGGCCTTCACTCCTACAAGGGGGCTCAGGCAGGGAGACCCCTTGTCTCCTTATTTATTCTTAATCTGTGCCGAAGGGTTATCCAGTCTATTAGCGCATGAAGAGTTGATCGGCGGTATCCAAGGGATTAGGGTGTGTCGTAGTGCACCATCAATTTCACGCTTGTTATTTGCTGATGATTCCCTAATTCTAATAAGGGCGGATACGTTGAATGCCACGTCACTCAGAAATGCTCTAAACATGTACTGTGCTAGCTCAGGACAACTGGTTAGCGATGCTAAATCCAGTGTGTTTTTCAGCCCCAATACTTCAGTGGAAGTGCGAGCGGAGATCTGTTCACAACTTAATATTGTCTTAGAAGTGATTTCGGATAAGTATTTGGGGTTACCGTCACAAGTTGGAATTGACAGAAGTGATAGTTTTCAACACCTAGTTGATAGAGTCTGTGCACTTATTAATGGGTGGATCTCAAAAACGCTATCAATCAGCGGGAAAGAAACTCTCTTGAAGGCGGTGGCACATGCTATCCCGGTTTATGCCATGTCGGTTTTTAATATCCCGAAGAATATTTGTAAGGCAATCTGTGATGCAATTGCTAGATATTGGTCGAGTGACACGCAAGAAAAAAAGAAGATCCACTGGAAGGCGTGGTGGAAGATGTGCATTCCTAAGAAAGATGGAGGTATGGGCTTTCGTGATTTACATTGTTTTAACAGAGCTATGCTAGCGAAGCAGTGTTGGAGGCTACTATCCGATCCAGACTCTCTATGCGTCCAAGTACTACGGACTAAATATTATCCGGATGGGGACTTGATGAATGCATCTTTGAAAAAAAGTTCATCGTATACTTGGCAGAGTATCATGGCAGGTATGAAAACATTCAAACTAGGGGCGATTTGGTGACCAGGGAATGGTGCTTCAATTGATATTTGATCTGTGGATTCCCACCAGCCATGACCGCAAGGTAATGACCCCTAGGGGGCTATGTTTGTTGCAGAAAGTCCAGGACTTGATTGATCCAACTTCTGGAAATTGGGATGAGCAGCTCGTGCCTGACAATTTCTGGCCGGTTGTTGCAGAGAGGATATTGCAAATTCCGTTGTCATCTCATGGACAATCTGATTTCATCTCATGGCATTTTTCGAAGTCAGGTTGCTTTACTGTCTGCTCAGCGTATCATATTACATGGAAAAATGAATATAGGACACAAGCTCGATTGGACTTGGGAGGAGGCAGAGTTGATCCACATTCTGTGTGGAAAGCACTTTGGGGAAGAATTGTCCCTTCTAAAGTACATGTGTTCAACTGGCGGGTCTTACATGGGATCGTTCTGTGCTACTGCACATTAACATATCGTCATATGAAGTCCCCTGTAATATGTCCAGTTTGCCAAACTACCCCTGAGGATCTCTGTTCGGACCTGGAGGGAGAAGCAAGGATCATGATTGCAAATGGAGTTGAGATGATTATGGTAGCATATTGGTGCCTCTGGTGGGATCGCCGGAAAATTAGCCACGACGAGAAGTGTGGCACTCCGGTTTGTACAACAATGAGTATACGGGGCATCGTTGCTAATGCTCTCGCTATGAAACCAGGGGTACAAGATAGAAAGGTGAGGTGGGAGAGGCCTGCTATGGGGGTCTTAAAGCTTAATATGGATGCAAGTTACCATGTTGACGAGCAACGGGAGCAGTAATTCGGGATTGTACGGGCGCTTTTATTGCAGGATGATGTTATTATAAACAGCATGCTATGGATGCATCGTCCATGGAGGCTCTTGCTCTACTTGATGGCTTACGCCTAGCTGACAATCTGGGCATTTCAAATCTGGTAGTGGAGTCCGACTCACTAGAGATTGTCCAAGCTATCCTTGACCCATCAGATTACCGTGCTTCAGCGGCGGTTGTTACAGATGACTGTCGAAAGTTATTGACTGCGTTCGGCAGGGCGACTGTTGTTCATTGTGCTCGGGAAGGTAATGCGGCAGCGCATGGGGGCTAGTTACATAGGGAATTTTTTGGGAGAATGGCGAGATAAACCTCCAGATTTCTTACTCTCCTTCCTTGTAATTGATATGATTATTGTTTAATAAAGGTCGACGAATTTCAAAAAAAAAGGAAAAAGAAAAAATTCACATCAAGTGAAATACAAAAAGGACCATGGGGTTGGACCAACCAAACATGTCGCTCATAATAGGAGAATGAGAAAACTCGGCTAACCTATTGGCATCTATATTGACGACACGGCCCTCATAAGTAAAGATACAACAAAAAGTCACATAAGCTTGGCACTCTTCTGGGTAGCATTGGCATCGGCTGTTGTAGTTGTGTTTGGTGTCTTGCAGTGGGATACGTGGATGGCGGTAGACGACGACGTTATGCTTCTTCAACCGTGTTGGATGAAGTTGATGGCGCCGCGATCTAATGGACACGGGGATGAACCCTGACCGACGTGCCACAAAGCCTCGGTCTTGTCGCTTGCGGCGGTCCGTTTCATCGGCTCGAAAAGCATCCTTACATGCGAAGGTGCTCTCTCAGATCTTGGTACGGTGGCTGTTCTACTTTTTATCCGAGCGTTGCCTTAGTGATGATGGAGGATAATGGTGGGTAACGATTCATCGAGGCACAAAGTTCTCCACTTATGAAATTCTAGTATTACCAGTAGGAGGATCTTTAGTGAAAAAATGTAAGACACCTATGTATGTCTCATATGGTGACCGCATATGTATTGTCTGTAACAAGTTTGTCTACTAATGGAATACATGTGGTTATTTTAAAAAAAGGGAGTATTTTTTGGGACGGAGGGAGTATTTGTTTTGAAACATTCTTGTAGAAAACGAGGGAAAACGTTGTGGGCCGGCGTGCAGTAACGAGCCCGAGCCACGGAGGGGGGGAGTGGGCCTATGCAAGATTCCCGCTGGGTCGAACCAGCCCTGAAAAATAAAAATAAAGCTCGATCGAACCCTAACAACAAATAGGGGGTCAGTCACTCGCAAGACTTCTTTCCCGTCGTCCATCCCTCCCTCTCCGGCGGCGGCAGCCACCAAGTCAGATCCTCCCTCTCCGGCGGCGGCCACTACGGTATCTATTTTCTTGCGCAGCCCGTGCGGATCCAGTTTATGTGTTGGTTACTTTTCGTTCGTTTTTGTTTGCCCTGCCCCTGCGTGGCCGTGGGAGTAACTGGTTGGTTGGTAGTACAACTCCTTTCATGCCGGAGTAGCGACCTCACTCGATCTGTTCGATGCTTTGTTGCATTTATTACACTCAATTCACTCATACACTGTGAGCATTTATGGCTTTGCCGGAACCAGCTTTGGGCTGAATTTGTCGCACCAGTAGTCGTTTTCGTGAGATCTTATTGACTCTGATTGAATGCTGCATTTACTGTTTTAGATGTCGAGCATGAAAAGATCTCTTGCTGAGTCTGGCGAAAGTTCTAAGCCAAAAAAGAGTAGGCCGGGGCCCGATCCCTTGGACACCATTAGGTTTCTTCCACTAAAAGATGGACCGATGATTACTGCATATCTGGTGGCATGTTACACACGTCAGTTTGGTCAGGTGAGCGTTTTCTTTTTATTCTTTAATCAATATACAGTATGTATGAATGTTGTAATGCGCTAACACTTTAATTTTGCAGGATCTTTTCATGAAAGTGAACAAGGAGGAACGCTATATTGATGTGCGGTTTGCGGACAAGAAGTCTGCAGACAATGTTAAACGAAATTTTCAAGTTCCTTGGCAGAAACCTCCTTTCAACATGGTTTTGACAAATACCATTGACGGGTCTCAGATAATTAGTAAGTCCCCTGGTTTCTCAATAGATATCACAAGGCTGTTTTAATTGCTGCTACTAAGATTCGGTAATTAGATTTCTGTACATGCACCACATCAAAGCTTGTTTTTACGCAAACGGCTAAGGGTCTCATACTTTTCAGCGGCTAGTTCTGTATTCAATTGCACATGCCTGGTACATCAGAGCTGCTTATGCCTTGGTGTTAGTCATGTTTTTAGCATAAGAAGAGTGAAGTGATATGTATCATGCAAAACTGATGTTATCGTTTCCTGGAATCTTTTGTTTTTGTCCTTGCCGCAAACTTTGCTTGAGGCGATAAACAAAATCAAATTTTGAAGCATTCTTCACCTACCGTTTATAATGCACACAAAGAAATTTCAGTGATGAACTGATGACCAAGAATTATTTCGTTGTGCATGAAAAAAAAATCAACTTTGTAGTCATAAAAGTAACCAACCTTATAATGTAAAAAAGCAAATACAACCTTATAGCAGCATCCCCAAAAGAATATAATAAGTGTGCAGCAAAGTGCTAGTACCTTATAAAGTTACCATAGGAAATCAAAATGATCTATATTCCTAACAGTGATTTGACATTCATGCTCGTACAGGATCGGTACATGATACATATTTGAAAATTTTATAATGCTACTATAGTCGAGCATTATGCTATTTGCTACTCCCTCCGTCCCAAAATAAGTGACTTAAAAACGACTCAATTTTGTACTAACTTTAGTACAAAGTTGAGTCACTTTTGAGTCACTTTTTTTGGGACGGAGGGAGTACATAATTGGCATTTGTCCATGATGATGGTGCATGTATTCCGCAACATGCAGGTCCGATGTTTTTTTTCTTTGGTTAGTTTGATTCTGCAATATTTTATCTTGAAGCATGCCACTGTAAAATGTAAATTCAAGTACTTCGAAATATGCCATCGCGTACCATTTTAGAATATTTGCAAGAAATATGTACATATCTGATTTTGTGATTTTCAGAGACAAAAATGCCCTTGACCAACCTTATCAGCTACTCCCTCCGTTCCTAAATATAAGTCTTTTGAGGGATTTCACTATGGACCACATACGGAGCAAAATGAGTGAATCTATACTCTAAAATGCATCTATATACATCCGTATGTGGTTTATAGTGAAATCTCTCCAAAGACTTATATTTAGGAACGGAGGGAGTACTCATGATCCCTATCTTTCTCTCTGATGCGCTCAAAGGCTTGTGGTAATGATTAATAAATAATGCTAACAAGGTCATGATGTTACGCAGCCCCTGGAGAAGTTAAAATGTACCAGCCTCCCCGTGATCTTGATCATGATAATACACAGGTAGGTACATGGTACCAGTTTCTCTCATTCAAAATGGGCATTGACTCATTGGCCGAAGCTTTATCTCTGTTTTTGTTTCTCTGCAGCCAAGTGTTCCCCTGTGTTGGAACAACCCACACCCTGTTACATTTGAACTTCCTAAGAAGAAGGATGAAGAGGATGATGAGGCAAGTCCAGCGGCTGATGAGTCAAGTCCAGCGGCTGATTTGCCTCCTCGGGTGCAGAAGCCTAAGACTACTAAGCCACGTCGTCAGCCTCGGGTGATAGCCAAGTATCCTCCAACTGCTCAGCCACCTCCTCCATCTTCAAGCCCTCCCTTCCGTGAACCGAAGTGGCCGACTCCACCTCCACATATTACTGCATGACCTACATTCTGTAGTAGTACTACACCCTACGGGGCAATTGTATTTGGATGTAGGCATTCGAGGCCTTTGCATTGAATTGACATCAATGCCAACTATCTCAAGACATTGATATTGAGCTTCAATGCTAATTTTTGTATTTGGATGTTCATTAACTTAGAAATTGGAATCTAATGGGAGCAACAACTCTAATTCTTGTTTGGTTGGAGAAAGCGTAGAATTAGAAAGTTCTGCAAGTATGAACAGTTCTTTTGTTTAGAAAGTTTTGCAAGCAATTCTTTGTTGCACATGTTTTAAAATGAAATTCACATAACATGTGCATCTATTTGAATGATTATATATTATAAAAAGTTAAAAAACATATATTGAATGCCACAACAGTAGTAATGCTCCAAAAAGTGGCCCGACAAATTCGTGTAACAACAACAATAATGTGGTAGACTTGGCATCAACTTAAGGGCAATTCTAATGCGGATCACCAAGCCGCCTTTGAACTACGTTTTTGTCATCCAACATGGTCCCTCAAGCGTCTTCATCCCACAAACCGGTACCAAACCCGTGGAGGTTTGCGGGCGTCTAGACTCGTGCCCCATTAGCGTCTGAGCCACCTGAAACCCTTCCTGCACCTTCTGCTCTAGAACACGTTAGTGTACGACTGTAGGGGCCACCGAAACCCTTCCATCACCTCCTGCTCCAGAAACCTCATTGCACAGCCGGTTTGCGGACGTCCGGACTCATGCCATGTTTGTGTCCGTGTATAGAGGGGCCACCCAAAATCCTTCCCGCACCGCACCTTCCGCTCTAGAAACCTTACTACACAACCATGCCGCTTAGAGCACCGGAAAAACCTACTACGATCATTACGCCGCATTGAAGCGGCGTCGGTATGCCTGCCCTAGCTATTTAAGCAGGTCAGCCAAATCAACCAACCCCATCTCCTCTAATGTCCTCACACCGAAGCCTCTCCTCTCCTCACACCGTCTCATCTCCTCTCCTCACACAGTCGCCTCGCCTATCCTCTCCTCTGCACACCGTGATGAGCAAGTCTGATAGTAGATGGTTCTCGGCACCGGTCGGTGGAATCGGTGCAGGGAGCTCTAAATCGTGGTGTCGCCGCATGCATTCTACGGGTCATCATGCTCCAACACTCCATCGGTGAAGTAGGAAATTGCGCTCTCCTAGGATAGCGAGGAGAAGCAACAAACGCCGCTCCTCCTCAAGGCGACTCAGACCTATGAGGAGTTCCAGGGAGGATGGAAGTTGCGCTGGAGAAAGAGGCGCCGCCATCAACGGTCGGCATGAAGGGACGCGCCCTCCCTAGCGTTGGAGTCTTGGATTAGGGGGGTGCTTGCCACGTCGGCCCGCCGGTTATTGGTCAGGCCAAGGATCCACCAATGATTGATGAATGGGCCATGTATGCGGACAACTTTATGGACACAAGCGGATCTGTGGACACTTTTTTGGATGCAACTCTCCTTCTATAGACTACATAATGATCTGTCTATTGCCATACTCTGGAGCTTGGATCATCTGATATGCTTGTGAACACGACCACTTTCCACGAAGCGTCGCCAAGTGCGACCAAGGAGGGACCGTTAAACACTGCTTAGTTGGATTCTGTCCTTTGCTATATTTCTTTTGTCGTGTCTGCATGCCGAACTTCTTTTGTGCTTCTGTTACTTCGTATTCGTGTAATTGGTACTCATGTTTGGAATTTCTCATGTTATAATGTTCATGGTTTGAATTCTGAACCGAAGTAGAAACAAAATATATGATTGTGGTTCCTCTATTGTGTGTCTTCAAGAGTCGAAAGGGAAGATTTTTGACCATTATTTTATTCGAAGTTGTTGTCCCAGGAGATTTGATAAATATGAGCATTATTTGCAAAAAAACAAAGATAAATATGAGCATGTACCTTCTCCGGGAGCTTCTCGAGGGCTTGCAGTAATTTGGTGTAGTAGTCTCTTTCATGGAGTGGTAATTCAAAAGAGTCATTCGTAATTACCATCCAGTTCAAAGTCCTTACAGCTGATCAAAGATTTTTTTTTTTCTGTTCAATATCTATGGCCCATGTGAGGGCCCAAGGAGAGAGCATTTTGTGGCCTGGTCTGACACTAGTAGAAAATGGGTCATTTGTCCCGGTTCAAAAGGGCCTTTAGTCCCGGTTCTGGAACCGGGACTAAAGGGTCGATACTAATGCCCCCCCTACGAACCGGGACTAAAGGCCCTCCACGTGGCTGCTGGCTAGAGCTCCACCTTTAGTCCCGGTTGGTGTTACCAACTGGGACTAAAGGTAATTTCACGATTTTTTTTGTATTTTTTTTAAAATCCCGTTTTTCAAATCTCTGAATTATTTTACAATTTATTCTCTAATCACCCACTCCTCATCACTGCTCAATTTAACCTCTAATCTCTAATCACCCATCATCATTCCAAATCATTTAACTTCCCGGCCGATCACCCATCCTCTCACTACTCTATCGTGAGCACACTTAACTTCCGGGTTCTATTCCCCCTCGTTAATATTTCAAGCAAATGCCCGAATTGAGAGATATGAAGTCTCCAATAAATTCTATAGCTTCAAGATGGAGGAGAACAGTTCTATCAGTGAACACATACTCAAAATGTCTGGGTACTACAATCATATGACTCAGCTTGGATGCAAAGTTGATGAAGATAGTGTTATTGATAGAGTTCTTCAATCACTGCCACCAAGCTATAAAGGCTTCGTGATGAACTATAATATGCAAGGGATGCAGATGACTATTCCCGAGCTCTTCGCTATGCTCAAAGCTGTGGAGGTAGAAATCAAAAAGGAGCATCAAGTGTTGATAGTTAACAAGACCACTAGTTTCAAGAAAAAGGGCAAGGGAAAGAAGGGGAACTTCAAGAAGAATAGCAAGCCAGTTGCTAATCCCGTGAAGAAACCCAAGTCTGGAGCCAAGCCTAAAACTGAGTGCTTCTACTACAAAGGGACTGGACACTGGAAACGGAACCGCCCCAAGTATTTGGCGGATAAGAAGGATGACAAAGTGAACAAAGGTATATTTGATATACATGTTATTGATGTGTACCTTACTAATGCTCATAGTAGCACCTGGGTATTTGATACTGGTTCGGTTGCTAATATTTGTAACTCGAAACAGGGGCTACGGATTAAATGAATATTAGCAAAGGACGAGGTGACGATGCGCGTGGGAAATGGTTCCAAAGTCGATGTGATCAGCGTCGGCACGCTACCTCTACATCTACCTTCGGAATTAGTTTTAGACCTAAATAATTGTTATTTGGTGCCAGCGTTGAGCATGAATATTATATCTAGTTCTTGTTTGTTGTGAGACGGTTATTCATTTAAATCAATGAATAATTGTTGTTCTATTTATATGAGTAATATCTTTTATGGTCATGCACCATTGAAGAGCGGTCTATTTTTTTTTGATCTCGATCGTAGTGATACACATATTCATAATATTGAAACCCAAAGATGCAAAGTTGATAATGACGCTGCAACTTATTTGTGGCACTGCCGTTTAGGTCATATTGGTGTAAACCGCATGAAGAAACTCCATTCTGATGGACTTTTGGAATCACTTGATTATGAATCACTTGGTGCTTGCGAACCATGCCTCATGGGCAAGATGACTAAAACTTCGTTCTCCGGAACAATGGAGCGAGCAACTGACTTATTGGAAATCATACATACTGATGTATGTGGACCAATGAGTGTTGAGGCTCGCGACGGGTATCGTTATTTTCTGACCTTCACAGATGATTTGAGCAGATATGGGTATATCTACTTGATGAAGCACAAGTCTGAAACATTTGAAAAGTTCAAAGAATTTCAGAGTGAAGTAGAGAATCATTGTAACAAGAAAATAAAGTTTCTACGATCTGATCGTGGATGCGAATATTCCAGTTACGAGTTTGGTCTTCATTTAAAACAATGCGGAGTAGTTTCACAACTCACGCCACTTGGAACACCACATCGCAATGGTGTGTCCGAACGTCGTAACCGTACTTTATTAGATATGGTGCGATCTATGATGTCTCTTACCGATTTACCACTATCGTTTTGGGGTTATGCTTTAGAGACAACTGCATTCACGTTAAATAGGGCACCATCTAAATCCGTTGAGATGACACCTTATGAACTGTGGTTTGGCAAGAAACCAAAGTTGTCGTTTCTTAAAGTTTGGGGCTGCGATGCTTATGTGAAAAAGCTTCAACCTGATAAGCTCGAACCCAAGTCGGAGAAATGTATCTTCATAGGATACCCAAAGGAAACTGTTGGGTACACCTTCTATCACAGATTCGAAGGAAAAATATTCATTGCTAAGAATGGATCCTTTCTAGAGAAGGAGTTTCTCTCGAAAGAAGTGAGTGGGAGAAAAGTGGAACTTGATGAGGTAATTGTACCTTCTCCCGAATTGGAAAGTAGTACATCACATAAACTAGTTCTAGTGATGCCTACACCGATCAGTGAGGAAGCTAATGATGATGATCATGAAACTTCAGGTCAAGTTACTACTGAACCTCGTAGGTCAATCAGAGTATGTTCCGCACCAGATGGTACGGTAACCCGGTTCTGGAAATCATGTTACTAGACCATGATGAACCTACAAATTATGAGGAAGCAATGATGAGCCTAGATTCCGCAAAATGGCTTGAGGCCATGAAATCTGAGATGGGATCCATGTATGAGAACAAGGTGTGGACTTTGGTTGACTTGCCCGATGATCGGCAAGCCATTGAAAATAAATGGATCTTTAAGAGAAAGACTGACGCTGACAGTAATGTTACTGTCTACAAAGCTCGACTTGTTGCGAAAGGTTTTCGACAAGTTCAAGAAGTTGACTACGATGAGACTTTCTCACCCGTAGCAATGCTTATTCTGTCCGAATCATGTTAGCAATTACCGCATTTTATGATTATGAAATCTGGCAAATGGATGTCAAAACTGCATTCCTTAATGGATACCTCAAAGAGGAGTTGTATATGATGCAACCAGAAGGATTTGTCGATCCTAAATGTGCTAACAAAGTGTGCAAGCTCCAGCGATCCATCTATGGACTGGTGCAAGCATCTCGGAGTTGGAATATACGCTTTGATGAGGTGATTAAAGCATATGGTTTTATACAGACTTTTGGAGAAGCCTGTATTTACAAGAAAGTGAGTGGGAGCTCTGTAGCATTTCTGATATTATATGTAGATGACATATTGTTGATTGGAAATGATATAGAATTTCTGGATGTCATAAAAGGATACTTGAATAAGAATTTCTCAATGAAAGACCTTGGTGAAGCTGCTTATATATTAGGCATCAAGTCTATAGAGATAGATCGAGACGCTTAATTGGACTTTCACAAAGCACATGCCTTGATAAAGTTTTGAAGAAGTTCAAAATGGATCAAACAAAGGAAGGGTTCTTGCATGTGTTACAAGGTGTGAAGTTGAGTAAGACTCAATGCCCGACCACTGCAGAAGATAGAGAAAATGAAAGTCATTCCCTATGCCTCAGCCATAGGATCTATCATGTATGCAATGCTGTGTACTAGGCCTGATGTATGCCTTGCTATAAGTTTAGTAGGGAGGTACCAAAGTAATCCAGGAGTGGTTCACTGGACAGCGGTCAAGAACATCCTGAAGTACCTGAAAATGACAAAGGATATGTTTCTCGTTTATGGAGGTGACAAAGAGCTCGTCGTAAATAGTTACGTCGATTCAAGCTTTGAAACTAATCCGGATGACTCTAAGTCACAAACCGGATATGTATTTTTGTTGAACGGTGGAGCTGTCAGTTGGTGCAGTTCCAAGCAGAGCGTCGTGGCGGGATCTACGTGTGAAGCGGGGTATATAGCTGCTTCGGAAGCAGCAAATGAAGGAGTTCATATCCGATCTAGGTGTAATAGCTAGTGCATCGGGTCCAATGAAAATCTTTTGTGACAACACTGGAGCAATAGCCTTGGCAAAGGAATCCAAGTTTCACAAGAGAACCAAGCACATCAAGAGACACTTCAATTCCATCTGCGATCAAGTCAAGGAGGGAGACATAGAAATTTGCAAGATACATACGAATCTGAATATTGCAGACCCGTTGACTAAGCCTCTTCCACGAGCAAAACATGATCAGCACCATGACTCCATGGGTGTTAGAATCATTACTATATAATCTAGATTATTGACTCTAGTGCAAGTGGTAGACCGAAGGAAATATGCCCTAGAGGCAATAATAAAGTTGTTATATATATTTCCTTGTATATCATGATGAATGTCTTTTATTCATGCTAGAATTGTATTAATCGGAAACTTGATACATGTGTGAATACATAGACAAAACAGAGTGTCCCTAGTATGTCTCTACTAGACTAGCTCATTAATCAAAGATGGTTATGTTTCTTGACCATAGACATGTGTTTTCATTTGATCAACGGGATCACATCATTATGAGAATGATGTGATGAACAAGACCCATCCGTTAGCTTAGCACTATGATCATTTAGTTTCACTGCTATTGCTTTCTTCATGACTTATACATGTTCCTCTGACTATGCGATTATGAAAATCCCGAATACCATAGGAACACCTTGTGTTCTATCAAACGTCACAACGTAACTGGGTGATTATAAAGATGCTCTAAAGGTGTCTCCGAAAGTGTTTGTGGTGTTGGCATAGATCGAGAATAGGATTTGTCACTCCGAGTGTCGGAGACGTATCTCTGGGCCCTCTCGGTAATGCACATTGTAATAAGCCTTGCAAGCAAATTACTAATGAGTTAGTGACGAGATGATGTATTACGGAACAAGTAAAGAGACTTACCGATGATGAGATTGAAATAGGTATGATGATACCGGCGATCGAATATCGGGCAAGTAACATACCGATGACAAAGGGAACAACGTATGTTGTTATGCGGTTTGTCCGATAAAGATCTTCGTAGAATATGTTGGAACCAATATGAGCATCCATGTGCTATTGGTTATTGACCGGAGATGAGTCTCGATCATGTCTACATAGTTCTCGAACCCGTAGGGTCCGCACGCTTAACGTTCGATGACTCTTGGTATTATGATTTTATGTGTTTTGATGTACCAAAGATAGTTCTGAGTCCCGGATGTGATCAAAGACATGAAGAGGAGTCTCGAAATGGTCGAGACATAAAGATTGATATATCGGAAGGTTATATTCGGACACCGGAAGGGTTCCGGGGGTCATCGGATATAAATACCGGAGTACCGGGAGGTTACCGGAACCCCTCGGGGAGTAAATGGGTCTTATTGGGCTTTAGGGGAGAGATAGAGTGGCTTCCTAGGGCAGACCGCACGCCCCCAAGCCTAGTTCTAATTGGACTAGGGGAGAGGGGCGGCGCCCCGTCCTTCCTGTGACGATGATGTTACCGGCGCGGGGCTTCGCCTAAGCACTACGGCGATATGACTGAGGTGTGTAACTGTGGAGGGGGGCACCACACCCTGCTAGGAACAATTGATGTGTGTTCTAGGGGTGCCCTGCCCACGTATATAAAGGAGGGAGAGGGAGGAGGCGGCCGGCCTAGGGAGGAGGCGCGCCAAGGGGGGAGTCCTACTCCTAATCACCACGCTGTCGTGCTGACAAAACTCTCCCTCGACCTCAACTGGATCAAGAGTTTGTGGGACATCATCGAGCTGAACGTATGCTGAACGCGGAGGTACCGTACGTTCGGTGCTTGGATCGGTTGGATCGCGAAGACGTTCGACTACATCAACCGCGTTACTAAACGCTTCCGCTTTCGATCTACGAGAGTACGTGGACACACTCTCCCCGCTCGTTGCTATGCTTCTCCTAGATAGATCTTGCGTGATCGTAGGAAAATTTTGAAAACTACGTTCCCCAACACGCGCTTGAACAACGGTGCAGGTAGTCTGAGCCATCGTTAGCGGCGAGCTTGAGGAGGCTGGCGAAGGCGTCGACGGTGGTTGCTGGTGAGGTGCTTGGCCATTTCGGCGATGGTGGCCGCTTCTTTCTTCTTGGGGGTGGCGGCGGACGCATAGAAGGCGGTAGGGCATGGTGGCGACCGCATAGGCAATGCAGATCTCCATGCCCAGGAGCAGCAGCGGCTGGTAAGGAGCTCTGATGTCTACTATGCAACCTTCTTCTTGTAGACGTTGTTGGGCCTCCAAGTGCAGAGGTTTGTAGGACAGTAGCAAATTTCCCTCAAGTGGATGACCTAAGGTTTATCAATCCGTGGGAGGCGTAGGATGAAGATGGTCTCTCTCAAACAACCATGCACCCAAATAACAAAGAGTCTCTTGTGTCCCAACACACCCAGTACAATGGTAAATTGTATAGGTGCACTAGTTCGGCGAAGGGATGGTGATACAAGTGCAATATGGATGGTAGATATAGGTTTTTGTAATATGAAAATATAAAAACAGCAAGGTAACTAATGATAAAAGTGAGCACAAACGGTATTGCAATGCTTTGAAACAAGGCCTAGGGTTCATACTTTCACTAGTGCAAGCTCTCTCAACAATAATAACATAATTGGATCATATAACTATCCCTCAACATGCAACAAAGAGTCACTCCAAAGTCACTAATAGCGGAGAACAAACGAAGAGATTATTGTAGGGTACGAAACCACCTCAAAGTTATTCTTTCTGATCGATCTATTCAAGAGTCCGTAGTAAAATAAGACAAAGCTATTCTTTCTGTTCGATCTATCCTAGAGTTTGTACTAGAATAACATCTTAAGACACACATCAACCAAAACCCTAATGTCACCTAGATACTCCATTATCACCTCAAGTATCCGTGGGCATGATTATACGATATGCATCACACAATCTCAGATTCATCTATTCAACCAACACAAAGAACTTCAAAGAGTGCCCCAAAGTTTCTATCGGAGAGTCAAGACAAAAACGTGTGCCAACCCCTATGCATAGATTCCCAAGGTCACGGAACCCGCAAGTTGATCACCAAAACATACATCAAGTGAATCAATAGAATACCCCATTATCACCATGTGTATCCCACACAAGACATACATCAAGTGTTCTCAAATCCTTAAGGACTCGATCTGATAAGATAACTCCAAAGGGAAAACTCAATCCATTACAAGAAGATAGAGGGGGAGAAACATCATAAGATCCAACTATAATAGCAAAGCTCGCGATACATCAAGATCGTGCCATCTCAAGAACACGAGAGAGAGAGAGAGAGAGAGAGAGAGAGAGAGAGAGAGAGAGAGAGAGAGAGAGAGAGAGATCAAACACATAGCTACTGGTACTTACCCTCAGCCCTGAGGGTGAACTACACCCTCCTCGTCATGGAGAGCGCCGGGATGATGAAGATGGCCACAGGAGAGGGATTCCCCCCTCCTGCAGGGTGCCGGAACGGGTCTAGATTGGTTTTCGGTGGCTACAGAGGCTTGCGGAGGCGGAACTCCCGATCTAGGTCTTTTTGGAAGTTTGGGTATATATAAGAGGCGTTGGAGTCGGGAACAAGTTAGGGGGTCCCCGAGGCGGCCACAAGATAGGGGGACCCGCCCAGGGGGGTAGGGCGCGCCCCCACCCTCGTGGTGGCCTCGGGACTCTTCTGCTCCATCTCCGGTACTCCGTGGGCTTCTTCTAGTCCAAAAACAACCTTCGTGCAATTTCAGGTCAATTGGACTCCGTTTGGTATTCCTTTTCTACAATACTCAAAAACAAGGAAAAAGCAGAAACTGGCACTTGGCTCTGGGGTAATAGGTTAGTCCCGAAAATCATATAAAATAGCATATAATGCACGAAAATGCCAAACGGAGACCGAGCTCCATGGAGGCCTTTATTTGAAAACTTTAAAATTCAAACTTTTCAGTTTTAAAAAATTCTGAAAATAAATACACATATACCTAGATACATAATGTACATGTGTGCAAATTTTCAGGCTGAAATACATTAAAATGTGAGCTACACAAAAAAGAAAAATCTGGAGCCTTTTAGCATATGTACTGTTCATCTATAAAGTCCATGATTTTGGATTTTTTGTACAGCTTGCAATTCGAGGTATTTCATCCTGAAATTTTTCACACATACACTTTACATCCTTGCATACATGTGTATTTTTTTCAGAATTTTTTGAACAGAAATTTATGAATTTTGAATTATTCAAAATAAAGGGCTCCATGGAGCTCGGTCTCCAAAATGCCCTACTCATAAATACATATAAAACATCCTAGATGGATAATATAATATCATGGAACAATAAAAAATTATAGATACGCTGGAGACGTATCAAGCATCCCCAAGCTTAATTCCTACTCGTCCTCTGTCGGTGTACTAGAGTAGGGGTACCCTACTATCCCGAACTTGTGCACGGGCAGTCGCAGCACCCCGCGGCAAGGCTTGCCGGGTGACCGCCAAGGTCCTCCGTGGTTCTTTTGGAGCCATTCAAGAACAAAGTATTTCAAGCCAAGGAGACAAGGCCCCGGCAAGAGGAGCTTGCCGGGAAGGCCACTCAAGACACAAGACCCCGGCGAGAGAAGCTTGCTGGGAAGGCCAACCAAGGCATCTCAAGGAACTTGCCGCGACGCGCCACGCATCCCGGCAAGGCCCGGTGAGCGGCAAGCTCCCGGACGCGGCAAGACAACGACCGCGGCAAGGCACTTGCCGCGGCAAGCTACCACTTTGTACCTGCGCTCCAGCACATCCACCAACGTGTCGCCTCTAGGACCCTTCCAGGCGTACGTGGCGGGAGGCTGTGCAGCCAGCGGTACACGGTGGCGAGCGGCGCTGACAAGATTGCCGCCGTGGCGGGCGGTGGCGTCCCTGACGCTCCCTTTTTGCACTGTTTGGGCGACGCCGGTGGGCATTTAATTCCCTTGTCCCCTGCCGTCAGGGTTAGGTATGATACACTGTACAAGTAGTTGTACCAACCGCAAAACCTTTCCATTTTTACCCTCGTCTACGTTGCCACCTGTCGGTGACCCCTTGAGCATATAAAAGGAGGCCCATGCGCAACGTAGAGGGGGGTTCGGACGAACGAAAGAACACTCACGCTCGGTCTCGTTAGCTGCTGGTACGTACTGTAGCATTCAACGCTCCCGAGCAAGAACTCAATACAAACCACAAAGCAGGAGTAGGATTTTACGCATCCGTGCGGCCCGAACCTGGGTAAACTGCTCGTGTGCTTCGCCTCGATCCGTTCTTCGTGCGATCTCCGCCCCCCGCCGAACCGAAAGGGGCTCGGTCCGCCGGTCCCCATAGGTGCTCGTGGATCAGTTTCCTCGACATCTTTGGCGCGTTTAGTCCGCCAAGAATTTCAACAAGTTGAAGCCGAAGTGGGAAGGCCCTTACCGGGTGAAACGAGTCACTAGGCCTGGCGCTGTCCGCCTTGAGACCGAAGATGGCTTTCCGGTGAGCAACTCCTGGAACATCGAGCATCTTCGTAAGTTTTACCCGTAAGGCGCGGTTGCCGGATTCCGGCAACCTCCTTTTGTACAAGTCTTGCCGCTGTTGCATGTAATCCTTTGTACAAAGCCAGGCGCAGACCCCGTGCATAAGTAAAGCTCATGTGCTCCGCACATCTTGTCAATTTCATCCTTTCTATTTTTTGAATGTGTTATCTGACACTTTGTGCAGCACCTACCCCCGGTAAGCAATAACGAGCCATAAGGCTCCATATCTTTATTTTCTCTTCTTTCTTTTTCACAAGGAAAGGAAGGTTCCCTCACCCACAAGTTTGCCCGGGGGGGGGGGG
>LR738713.1:9459730-9474974 GCA_902687465.1 Secale cereale
GGGGGGGGGGAGATTGCCCGCTCCTTTCGCAGCGCCACGAGCCGCTGCGCCTCGGCCGACTTCACGCCCTTCCCCTCCTCGGCTTTCGGAGCCATGGCGGAAGTAGTGAGGGAGGTCGACGGTGTCGGTGGTGCTGGTGGCGATGGGGGGCGGAACGCTGCTCTCTTTCGGCTTTGGGAAGAAGGGGAGCGGCAGAGGTTTTCGAGGTTGGAGTAGCAAATGTAGGATGGACGAACTGCCCCTGTTTCCCCTGCTTATAAGGAGGGAGGGGGCGGACGTTCCGCCTTTCCGAATAAAGAAACCACCCACGATCTCTCCCACGACGCCGCATTCAACGCGTGCCGTTCGGGGAGGGCGCGGTGGATACGGTGTAACCCAGGCCGCGCGTGCCCGTGCCCTGTTTTGGGCCTGGCCCAACAGCGCTCGGCACCGTGTATGGCCCAAGCCTGGGGGCTCCTGTCGGTGTACTAGAGTAGGGGTACCCTAGTATCCCGAACTTATGCACGGGCAGTCGCAGCACCCCGCGGCAAGGCTTGCCGGGTGACCGCCAAGATCCTCCGTGGTTCTTTTGGAGCCATTCAAGAACAAAGTATTTCAAGCCAAGGAGACAAGGCCCCGGCAAGAGGAGCTTGCCGGGAAGGCCACTCAAGACACAAGACCCCGGCGAGAGAAGCTTGCCGGGAAGGCCAACCAAGGCATCTCAAGGAACTTGCCGCGACGCGCCACGCGTCCCGGCAAGGCCCGGTGAGCGGCAAGCTCCCGGACGCGGCAAGACAACGACCGCGGCAAGGCACTTGCCGCGGCAAGCTACCACTCTGTACCTGCGCTCCAGCACATCCACCAACGTGTCGCCTCTAGGACCCTTCCAGGCGTACGTGGCGGGAGGCTGTGCAGCCAGCGGTACACGGTGGCGAGCGGCGCTGACAAGATTGCCGCCGTGGCGGGCGGTGGCGTCCCTGACGGTCCCTTTTTGCACTGTTTGGGCGACGCCGATGGGCATTTAATTCCCTTGTCCCCTGCCGTCAGGGTTAGGTATGATACACTGTACAAGTAGTTGTACCAACCGCAACACCTTTCCATTTTTACCCTCGTCTACGTTGCCACCTGTCGGTGACCCCTTGAGCATATAAAAGGAGGCCCATGCGCAACGTAGAGGGGGGTTCAGACGAACGAAAGAACACTCACGCTCGGTCTCGTTAGCTGCTGGTACGTACTGTAGCATTCAGCGCTCCTGAGCAAGAACTCAATACAAACCACAAAGCAGGAGTAGGGTTTTACGCATCCGTGCGGCCCGAACCTGGGTAAACTGCTCGTGTGCTTCGCCTCGATCCGCTCTTCGTGCGATCTCCGCCCCCCGCCGAACCGAAAGGGGCTCGGTCCGCCGGTCCCCATAGGTTCTCGTGGATCAGTTTCCCCGACATCCTCGAGTAGGTAAATGATAAAAACAGAATTTTTGATGTGGAATGCTACCTATCATAATTATCAATGTAATTTTATTTATTGTGGCATGAACGTCCAGATCCATAAGATTCAAGACAAAAGTTTAATATTGACATAAAAATAATAATACTTCAAGCATACTAACAAAGCAATTATGTCTTCTCAAAATAACATGGCCAAAGAAAGGTCATCCCTACAAAATAATATAGTTTGGCTATGCTCCATCTTCGTCACACAAAATACTCAAATCATGCACAACCCCGGTTTCAGCCAAGCAATTGTTTCATACATAAATTTCTTCAAACCTTTTCAACTTTCACACAATACATGAGCGCGAGCCATGGATATAGAACTATATGTGGAATAGAGTGGTGGTTGTAGAGAAGACAAAAAGAGGAGGATGGTCTCACATCAACTAGGCGTATCAATGTGAGTGAGTAGGGATTGCCATGCAACGGATGCACTAGAGCTATAAATGTATGAAAGCTCAACAAAATAAACTAAGTGGGTGTGCATCCAACTTGCTTGCTCACGAAGACCTAGGGCATTTGAGGAAGCCCATTGTTGGAATATACAAGCCAAGTTATATAATGAAAATTCCCACTAGTATATGAAAGTGACATAACAAGAGACTCTCTATCATGAAGATCATGGTGCTACTTTGAAGCACAAGTGTGGAAAAAAGATAGTAGCATTGTCCCCTTCTTTTTTTGGGCCTCCCTTTCTTTTATTTGGCCTTTCTTCTTCTTCTTTTTGATTTGGCCTTTTTTTTCCAGTACAATGCTCTAATAATGGTGATCATCACACTTCTATTTATTTACAACTCAAAGATTACAACTTGATACTAGAACAAAATATGACTCTATATGAATGGCTCCGACGGTGTACCGGGATGTGCAATGAATCAAGAGTGACATGTATGAAAAATTATGCATGGTGGCCTTGCCACAAATACGATGTCAACTACATGATCATGCATGTCAATATGACAATGATGAAGTGTGTCATAATAAACGGAACGGTGGAAAGTTGCATGGAAATATATCTCGGAATGGCTATGGAAATGCCATGATGGGTAGGTATGGTGGCTGTTTTGAGGAAGGTATATGGTGGGTGTATGGTACTAACGAAAGTTGCGCGATACAAGAGAGGCTAGCAATGGCGGAAGGGTGAGAGTGCGTATAATCCATGGACTCAACATTAGTCATAAAGAACTCACATACTTATTGCAAAAATCTATAAGTCATCAAAACAAAGTACTACACGCATGCTCCTAGGGGAAGGGTTGGTAGGAGTTAACCATCGCGCGATCCCGACCTCCACACAAAGGAAGACAATCAAAGAAATACCTCATGCTTCAAATTTGTTACACAACGGTTACCATACGTGCATGCTATGGGACTTGCAAACCTCAACACAAGTATTTCTCAAATTCACAACTACTCTACTAGCATGACTCTAATATCACCATCCTCACATCTCAAAACAATCATCAAGTATCAAACTTCTCATAGTATTCAATGCATTTTATATGAAAGTTTTTATTATACCCCTCTTGGATGCCCATCATATTAGGACTAAATTCATAACCTAAGAAAATTACCATGATGTTTAAGACTCTCAAAATGATATAAATGAAGAATGAGAGTTCATCTATTTCTTCAAAATAAAACCACCGCCGTGCTATAAAATATATAAGTGAAGCACTAGAGCAAACGACAAACTACTCCGAAAGATATAAGTGAAGATCAATGAGTAGTTGAATAATTATGTAACCATGTGAAGACTCTCTAACATTTAAGAGTTTAAGATCTGGGGGTATTATTCAAACAGCAAGCAAAACAAAATAAAATAAATTGACGCTCCAAGCAAAACACATATCATGAGGTGAATAAAAATATAGCCTCAAATAAAGTTACCGATAGACAAAGACGAAAGAGGGGATGCCTTCCCGGGGCATCTCCAAGCTTAGGCTTTTGGTTGTCCTTAAATTTTACCTTGGGGTGCCTTGGGCATCCCCAAGCTTAGGCTCTTGCCACTCCTTATTCCATAGTCCATCAAATCTTTACCCAAAAACTTGAAATCTTCACAACACAAAACTCATCGGAACTTCGTGAGATGCGTTAGTAAAACGAAATCCAATCCTTACTTGTAGGTACTGTTGTGAACTCATTCTTGTTTCATATTGATGTAATATCTACTATATTCCAACTTTTACATGGTTCATACCCCATGATACTACCCATAGATGCATCAAAATAAGCAAAGAACACAAGAAAACAGAATCTGTCTTAAACAGGGTACTCTGTAAAAATGTGAATTGATGTAAAACCTCTGCATCTCTAAAAATTCTGAAAATTTAGTAAATCGTGGGCAATTTGTAGTTCATAGTTCTATAAAAAATTCAAGAATTTATCATGTTCTAGTAATCAGAAATAATTCAAACACTGGGCGCAAACATTTCTGTTTTTCAGCAAAACCAATCTACTATCTTCCAAATCATCCCAAAGGTCTTACTTGGCACTTTATTGAAACAAAAGCTATAAAACATGATTACTACAGTAGCTTAATCATGTGAACACACAAAAATAGTAGGGGCAAATATTGGGTTGTCTCCCAACAAGCGCATTACTTTAATGCCTTTTAGCTAGGCATAATGATTTCAATGATGCTCGCATAAAAGATAAGAATTGAAACATATAGAGAGCATCATGAAGAATATGACTAGCACATTTAAGTCTAACCCACTTCCTATGCATAGGGATTTTGTGAGCAAACAACTTACGGCAAGAATCAACTAGCATAGGAAAGCAAAACAAGCATAGCTTCAAGATTTTCAACACATAGAGAGGAAACTTGATATTATTGCAACTCCTACAAGCATATATTCCTCCCTCATAATAATTTGCAGTAGCATCATGAATGAATTCAACAATATAACCATCACATAAAGCATTCTTTTCATGATCCCTAAGCATATAAATTTTATTACTCTCCACATAAGCAAATTTCTTCTCATGAATAGTATTGGGAGCAAACTCAACAAAATAATTATCATGTGAGGCATAATCCAATTGAAAACTAAAATCATGATGAAAAGTTTCATGGTTATCATTATTCTTAATAGCATACAAGTCATCACAATAATCATCATAAATAGCAACTTTGTCCTCATAATCAATTGAACCTCTTCCGAAATAGTGGATTCATCACTAAATAAAGTCATGACCTCTCCAAATCCACTTTCATAAATATTGCAATCATCATAAATAGGAGGAATGCTATCATCAAAATAAATTTTCTCATCAAAACTGGGGGGGGGGGGCAAAAAATATCATCTTCATCAAACATAGCATCCCCAAGCTTGTGGCTTTGCATATCATTAGCATCATGGATATTCAAAGGATTCACACTGACAACATTGAAATCATGCTCATAATTCAAGTATTTAGTGCCAAACATTTTAATGCATTCTTCTTCTAGCACTTCGACACAATTTTCCTTTCCATCATTTTCACGAAAGACATTAAAAATATGAAGCATATGAGGCAACCTCAATTCCATTTTTTGCAGTTTTCTTTTATAAACTAAACTAGTGATAAAAGAAAGAACTAAAAGATTCGATTGCAAGATCTAAAGATATACCTTCAAGCACTCACCTCCCCGGCAACGGCGCCAGAAATTGCTTGATGTCTACTACGCAACCTTCTTCTTGTAGTCATTGTTGGGCCTGAAAGTGCAGAGGTTTGTAGGACAGTAGCAAATTTCCCTCAAGTGGATGACCTAAGGTTTATCAATCCGTGGGAGGCGTAGGATGAATATGGTCTCTCTCAAACAACCCTTCAACCAAATAAAAAAGAGTCTCTTGTGTCCCCAACACACCCAGTACAATGCTAAATTGTATAGGTGCACTAGTTCGGCGAAGAGATGGTGATACAAGTGCAATATGGATGGTAGATATAGGTTTTTGTAATATGAAAATATAAAAACAGCAAGGTAACTAATGATAAAAGTGAGCACAAACGGTATTGCAATGCTTTGAGACAAGGCCTAGGGTTCATACTTTCACTAGTGCAAGTTCTCTCAACAATAATAACATAACTGGATCATATAACTATCCCTCAACATGCAACAAAGAGTCACTCCAAAGTCACTAATAGTGGAGAACAAACGAAGAGATTATTGTAGGGTACGAAACCACCTCAAAGTTATTCTTTCTGATCGATCTATTCAAGAGTCCGCTATAAAATAGCATGAAGCTATTCTTTCCGTTCGATCTATCCTAGAGTTCGTACTAGAATAACACCTTAAGACACACATCAACCAAAACCCTAATGTCACCTAGATATTCCATTGTGACCTCAAGTATCCGTGGGCATGATTATACGATATGCATCACACAATCTCAGATTCATATATTCAACCAACACAAAGAACTTCAAAGAGTGCCCCAAAGTTTCTATCGGAGAGTCAAGACGAAAACGTGTGCCAACCCCTATGCATAGATTCCCAAGGTCACGAAACCCGCAAGTTGATCATCAAAACATACATCAAGTGAATCAATAGAATACCCCATTGTCACCACAGGTATACCACGCAAGACATCAATCAAGTGTTCTCAAATCCTTACAGACTCAATCTGATAAGATAACTCCAAAGGGAAAACTCAATCCATTACAAGAAGATATCGGGGAAGAAACATCATAAGATCCAACTATAATAGCAAAGCTCGCGATACATCAAGATCGTGCCATCTCAAGAACACGAGAGAGAGAGAGAGAGAGAGAGAGAGATCAAACACATAGCTACTGGTACATACCCTCGGCCCCGAGGGTGAACTATCCCCTCCTCGTCATGGAGAGCGTCGGGATGATGAAGATGGCCACCGAAGAGAGATTCCCCCTTCCGGCAGGGTGCCGAAACGGGTCTAGATTGGTTTTCGGTGGCTACAAAGGCTTGCGTCAGTGGAACTCCCGATCTAGGTTTATTTCTGGAAGTTTGGGTATATATAAGAGCTGTTGGAGTCGGGAACAAGTCAGGGGGGTCCCCGAGGCGGCCACGAGATAGGGGGGCGCGCCCCCACCCTCGTGGTGGCATAGGGACTCTTCTGGTCCATCTCCGGTACTCCGTGGGCTTCTTCTGGTCCAAAAACAATCTCCGTGCAACTTCAGGTCAATTGGACTCCGTTTGGTATTCCTTTTCTGCGATACTCAAAAATAAGGAAAAAACAGAAACTGGGTTAATACGTTAGTCCCAAAAATCATATAAAATAGCATATAAATGCATATAAAACATCATAGATGGATAATATAATAGCATGGAACAATAAAAAATTATAGATACGTTGAAGACGTATCAAGCTCCGCCTGGACCCTTGCCCGCCTGGAGAAGCCCTGACTTCGCGCCCTCCAGCCTAGCCCACAACCTCGCTGAGCCGCCTCCTTCCACCTGGCCCGCGACCTGGACGTCGGCGAGCTGCCGACATCATTCCTCAGTGCAGGCGTGTCTTCTTTGGAGGTCTCGATTGCTTCCAAAACTTGCAGGGACCTGATTGTTTTTTATAGAATAAGGGCCCCACATGTAAGTTAACACTCAAACTAAATGGTCAAACATACTGTTGTCTTACATGTGGGCCCCAATTATCATAATCACAATCAATTGGTAGGAACTCGATGATTTGGGTGTTTTGAAACAACCGACCTTGACTTGTTAGTTATAAAAAAATCTGGTAATTTTTTGGAGCCCTAACCAGAATTGTAGTAGTTTGGTGCTATTTACTCCAAAAATGCGCCAGCTCATGGCATCTTGATTACTATGTCATTTCCCCCCTTTCATGTTTTCATTTAGTTTTTCCATTTACACGTACCTGATTGCATCGTGTAGGCAGTCGACTTGTTGTGTGTTGCCCACGAACGCGCCACCAGCCTCGAAAACAAAGGATAACACCCCGCGCAGGTGCAGAACTGCAGATCGCCTACACACCGCCACCGTCGCCGCCGATCGCCTGGACGTCGCCGGTGTTGATATCCTGGACGCTGCCCGGCTACAGATCCCTAGGCGTCTCCGCGTTGCCGATCCCTGGACGTCACTGGCGCCAATCGCCTGGACGTCGCTGGCGCCATGGTGCGGCCACGACGCAACATGGAAAGTAGTCCTCTGGGGAAACGCTTCCTATCAGAAGTCTGATAGGAATTTTCCCTCAGACGAGTCCCGCGCCGTTCATTCTTCTCTAATCGCACGGTCCATATTTAGAAGCAAATAATTAACTCCTTCAATTAAGCACACATCTCTAGTTAATCTCGCTCGACCTGGGCGAGTAAATCTTGCCTGCCCCGCTTGCCCGCCCATCCACCCAAGCTTGCCTCGCATCTCATGGGCGAGCTGATCCCGTATCTCGCTGACCTCGCCATCCCATCTCGCCGCGAAGCTCTCCCTCCACCGAGCCCAGCGCCGCACCTGTTTGCATCTCATGGGCAACACATGCTAGGAAGAAGCCATTTGTCATTACCGGACTTGGCGAGAGATCAGATGAGATCGAGCGAGGGAGATGGAACTAGACGAACGAGAGAGTTTTTCCTGCTGCCGAAACTGTCGCAGCGTTTTCTATTTTTCTCATTACTTTCCTTATCTCAGCACAAGGCTAAAAATCTAACTACTTCTCCCAGATGCTTCACCATGATCCGCAGCTACCACGCCATCCCGCGATTGCCTCACACAGCGTAGACCGGAAAAAAATTCTATGAGACCAGGTTTCACGGATTAGCAGGTAAGACCCATCCTGATGGATGACACGTGGCAATTCACAAATCACAAAGCACCCACCCGACCCCCACCTAAAATCAGGGAGGGAGAGATTAGATGCTTTGTGTTTTGTGAATGCCACGTGTAATTCATCAGGGCGGGTCTCACCTGCATTATATGAGACCTGGTCTCATATAATTTTTTTCCGCGTAGACCACGTCCGGGAGATTACATGAAAGGAAAGACAAATCGGGTACGTGCATGTAGCACCCTCCCACTAATTAGCTGCATGGGTGCGTCACATCTGACTGCCATGCATGATTATTCAAACAGAAAACAAACTACCCTATCCATGAGATTAGGAGTGTCAATATTTCTCCCCCTTAAGCTCATGTGTTCCGGCTGCTCTCCATGATGGCCAGCTTCTGATGCATCTCGATGAAACACACTGTGCCCAATGCCTTTGTCAAGATGTCAGCTAGTTGATTGTGAGTCCCAACATGCTGAAGCTCAAGGATCCTTTTGATACGTCTCCGTCGTATCTATAATTTTTGATTGTTCCATGCCAATATTCTACAACTTTCATATACTTTTGGCAACTTTTTATACTATTTTTTGGACTAACATATTGATCTAGTGCCAGTGCCAGTTCCTGTTTGTTGCATGTTTTTTGTTTCGCAGAATATCCATATCAAATGGAGTCCAAACGAAATAAAATGGACGGAGATTTTTTTGGAATATATGTGAATTTTGGGAAGTGGAACCAACGTGAGATGATGCCCGAGTGGCCCACGAGGGTGGGGGGCACGCCCAGGGGGGCAGGCGCGCCCTGGGCCGTCGTGGACACTCCGTAAGGCGCTTGATGCCCTTCTTTCGCATCAAGAATGCTAATATCCGGATAAAAATCGTGTCCAAAAATCAGCCCAATCGGAGTTACGGATCTCCGGGAATTTAAGAAACGGTGAAGGGCCAGAATCTGAGAACGCAGAAACAGAGAGAGATAGAGAGACATATCCAATCTTGGAGGAGCTCTCGCCCCTCCCATGCCATGGAGACCATGGACCAGAGGGGAAACCCTTCTCCCATCTATGGAGAAGGTCAAGGAAGAAGAAGGAGGAGGGGGCTCTCTCCCCCTCGCTTCCGATGGCACCGGAGTGCCGCCGGGGCCATCATCGTCATCGCAATCTACACCAACAACTTCACCGCCATCATCACCAAATCTTCCTCCTCTATGCAGCGGTGTAACCCCTCTTCTACCCGCTGTAATCTCTACTTAAACATGGTGCTCAACGCTATATATTATTTCCCAATGATGAATGGCTATCATATGATGTTTGAGTAGATCCGTTTTGTCCTATGGGTCAATTGATGATCGTGACTAGTTTGAGTTGCATGTTTTATTATTGGTGCTGTACTATGGTGCTCTCTGTGTTGCGCAAGCGTGAGGGATCCCCGCTGTAGGGTTTGCAACATGTTCATTATTTGCTTATGGTGGGTGGCGTGAGTGACAGAAGCACATACCCGAGTAACTAGGTTGTTTGCGTATGGGAATAAAGAGGACTTGATACTTTAATGCTATGGTTGGGTTTTACCTTAATGATCTTTAGTAGTTGCGGATGCTTGCTAGAGTTCCAATCATAAGTGCATATGATCCAAGAAGAGAAAGTATGTTAGCTTATGCCTCTCCCTCAAGTAAAATTGCAATAGCGATTACCGGTCTAGTTATCGATTGCCTAGGGACAAATAACTTTCTCGTGACAAAAATCTCTCTACTAAAACTAACTTAGTTGTGTCTTTATCTTAACAGCCCCTAGTTTTATTTAGGTGCTCTTTATTATCTTGCTAACCTATCCCACAAAAACTACAAAGTACTTCTTGTTTCATACTTGTTCTAGGTAAAGTAAACGTCAAGCGTGCGTAGAGTTGTATTGGTGGTCGATAGAACTTGAGGGAATATTTGTTCTGCCTTTAGCTCCTCGTTGGGTTCGACACTCTTACTTATCGAAAGAGGCTACAACTGATCCCCTACACTTGTGGGTTATCAAGACCTTTTTCTGGCGCCGTTGCCGGGGAGCAATAGCGTGGGGTGAATATTCTCGTGTCTGCTTATTTGCTTTATCACTAAGTAGATTTTATTTGTTGTTCTAAGTTGTTCTCTATCTTTAGTTATGGATATGGAACACGAAATACCAAAAACATTAGGTGTACTTGCTACTCATGGAGATGGGGAAACTCCTAAAACCCTCGATGCCCATTATGTGAAAGATATTATGTACTACTTTGATAATCCTGAGAAAACCCATTCAACTATATAATGGGAGTAACGTTGGATCAACGTGAATACTTTAGGGATTATCGCTTGACACAAAAAGGGAAACTAATATGGGATCAAAGTTATATGTTGCGTTGGTATGCTCGGGATTTATGCTTGAGATATGATTATACTTGTTGTTCTAGGATGAAGGCTCCACACCTTCCCTTTTCATGCAAATTTAATGATGATGAAACCTTAGCTTCTTATGCTAATGGTATATATGATTATTATGATGTGGAACAAATAGAAGAATTCGTTGCTTTTAAGGGTGCTTATGAAATTGAATCTCTGTTTAAAAAGTATGATGCTTTTGATGATGATATTTATAGGCCTGAAAATCTTGCTATATTGAAATATTGCTATTTGAATTATGAATATAACTCCAATATTGATGCGTTTATTGAGAAAGTCTCCGCTGTCCAAGCAGAGACTAATATTTTGTAGGAAACTATGGAAGAAGAAATTAATGACATTGTGAGCTCATTGGATGAAAAAGATGACGAGGAGAGCGAAGAAAAAAAAAGAGGAAGAGCGGATTAGCTACCTGTGCCCACCTTCTAATGAGAGTAACTCTTCAACTCATACATTGTTTAATTTCCCTTCGTGCTTACCGAAGGATGGATGATATGATGATTGTTATGATCCCTTTGATTCGTTTGAAATATCCCTTTTTGATGAAATTGATGCTTGCTATGCTTGTGGCCAAGATGCCAATGTGAATTATGCTTATGGAGATGAACTTGCTATAGTTCCTTATGTTAAACATGAGATAGTTTCTATTGCACCCACACATGATAGTCCTATTATATTTTTGAATTCTCCAAACTACACTATATCGGAGAAGTTTGCACTTATTAAGGATTATATTGATGGGTTGCCTTTTTCCGTTGCACATGATGTTTTTGATGAATATAATATGCATGTGCTTGCTGCTCCTACTTGCAATTATTATGAGAGAGGAACTACATCTCCGCCTCTCTATGTTTCCAACACGATAAAATTGCAAGAAACTGCTTATACTATGCATTGGCCTTTACTTAATGTGCATGAATTGTTCTTTTATGACATGCCGATGCATATGAAGAGAGTTAGAGGGTGCTTGGATACGTTTTAGTCCCATGACTAAAAGTAGTCGGACTAAAACTTGCTAGCTTCATCCATGCTTGGATCCAAATACTAAAGAGACTAAAATCAACTTAATGAGCATTTATTATCCTCCAAACCTTCCAATCCGGAACTTGCATGTGTTAGAGGAGAGGAGTTAAATGAGGAGAGAGAAGACTAATTCACATTTTAGTAGGGGTATCCATGACTAAAAGATTTTAGTCTCAAGGCTAGTTTTAGCCCCTCTTTAGTTAGGGGTGCTTGGAACTTTAGCCTCTTAAAGAGACTATTTTTAGTCAGACTAGTTTTAGTCCCTTGGATCCAAGCAGGGCCTTAGACTTCGTTGTTGCATGAGACATATCACTTTGTGCTCACTACTAAATGCCAAATCATTGCTAATTAAAATTGGCTTTGATATACCATGGGATCCGGGTGGATCCATTACTTGAGCACTATATGCCTAGCTTAATGGCTTTAAAGAAAGCGCTGCCAGGGAGACAACCCGGAAGTTTTAGAGAGTCATTATTTCTGTTGTGTGCTTTTATAAAGTTAAAAAAAGGGGGAACCTAAAACTTTTTCAAAAAGAAAAGCGAAAGTGAGAAAGACAAGCATTGTTAAAGTGGGAGCTAGCCTTGAACTTTGTTCATGCGCATGAAAACTTTGTGAACCTTGATTACAGAAAATTTTCAACTAAAATAATTACCCCCTTACAATTCCATTGTATTATAAAAATAATGTGCCAAGAGTTTCCTTTAGGATGATTAAACTGCTTGTTGGTTTGTGCGGTGCAAAAACAAAAACTTTGGCTGTAGTGCGTGATTTTACATTTTTTTACTGGAATGTTGAAAGGATCTGAAACTTTTTGCAAAGTCTTGCTATACAAACTGTTGATTTTTCCTAATTTTGCCAGAAGTTTTAGAGCTACAGAAGTATGGTTGATGTTCAGATTACTACAGACTGTCCTGTCTTCACAGATTGCTGTTATAGCTTCATTATTTGCATATGTTTGAATTCTTGTTGAAGCCTCCTTGACTTGGGGCCATAGAATTGTGATAGAATATAGTAAGTAATGTTTGTTCATAATTATACAATAATGTTAGAGCAGTACATGATGGGATTTTATTGATCATATGCACTAACCCTGCCACTAAAAGTTTGGTTAAGTTTTGTGTGGATGAAGTGTTCGAAGATCGAGGAGGTCTCGATATGAGGAGAAGGAGGAGAAGCAGGAGCTCAACATTCGGGATGCCCGAGGCACCCCAAGTAAATATTCAAGGATACTCAAGCGTCTAAGCTTGGGGATGCCCCGGAAGGCATCCCATCTTTCTTCAACAAGTATCGGTATGTTTTCGGATTCGTTTCGTTCACATGATATGCGTAAACTCTTGGAGCGTCGTGTGCTTTTTCTTTTCCTTTTAATAAATGCACCATGCTGGTATGAGATAATCCTTGGTTGATTTATAGAATGCTCTTTGCACTTCACTTATATCTTTTGAGTATGGCTTTATAGAATGCTTCATGTGCTTCACTTATATCAATTGAAGTTTGGATTGCCTGTTTCTCCTCACATAGAAAACCGCCATTTGTAGAATGCTCTTTTACTTCACTAATATTTGTTAGAGCGTGGGCATACCTTTTGTATAAAGAATTAAAACTCTCTTGCTTCACTTATATCTATTTGGAGAGTTGACAGGAATTGGTCATTCACATGGTTAGTCATAAAATCCTACATAAACTTTTAGATCGCTGAATATGATATGTTTGATTCCTTGCAATAGTTTTGCGATATAGAGATGCTAATATGTGGGAGGTACTAGTGAATGATTGTGGTTTAGTAATAATATTGGTGTTAAGGTTTATGATTCCCGAAGCATGCACGTATGGTCTCCTAACTATGTAACCAAATTGGCGCGCATTGTATTTTGATTGTTTATCTTTGCGTGAAGGTCGGGGGCGTGTGATGGTTAACTCCTACCAACCTCCCCCTAGGAGAATGCGTCGTAGTATTTTTTCTTTGAGGGCTAATATATATTTTTGCAATAAGTATGTGAGTTCTTTATGACTAATTTTGAGTCCATGGATTATACGCACTCTCACCCTTCCACCTTGCTAGCCACTCTAGTACCGCGCAATTTTCGCCGGTGCATCAAACCACCTTATATCCTTCCTCAAAACAGCCACCATACCTACCGATTATGGCATTTCCATAGCCATTTCGAGATATATTGCCATGTACCTCCACCGTTCCGTTTATTATGACACGCACCATCATTGTCATATTGCCTTGCATGATCGTAAGATAGCTAGCATGATGTTTCCATGGCTTGTCCGTTTTGATGTCATTGCTATGCTAGATCATTGCACATCCCGGTACACCGCCGGAGGCATTCATATAGAGTCATATTTTTGTTCTAGTATCGAGTTGTAATATCGAGTTGTAAGTAAATAGAAGTGTGATGATCATCATTATTAGAGCATTGTCCCTTGAAAAAAAAGAAAAAAAGAAAGGCCAAAAGAAAAAAAGAAAGGCCAAAAAAAGAGAAATGCCAAAAAAGGAAGGACCAAAAAAAGAAAAAAAAGGAAAAAATGGGGGGGGGGGGCAATGCTACTATCTTTTTTCCACACTTGTCCTTGAAAGTAGCACCATGATCTTCATGATAGGGAGTCTCCTATGTTGTCTTTTCCATATACTAGTGGGAATTTTCATTATAGAACTTGGCCTGTATATTCCAACGATGGGCTTCCTCAAATACCCTAGGTCTTCATGAGCAAGCAAGTTGATGCACACCCACTAGTTTTCGTTTGAGCTTTCATACACTTATAGCTCTAGTGCATCCGTTACATGGCAATCCCTACTCACTCACATTGATATCTATTGATGGGCATCTCCATAGCCCATTGATACGCCCAGTCGATGTGAGACTTTCTCCCTACTTTTGTCTACTACCACCTTCTATTCCACCAAAGTGCTATGTCCATGTCTCATGCTCATGTATTGCGCTAAGAGTTGAAAAAGTTCGAAAAAGTAAAGTATGAAAACAATTGCTTGGCTGACACCGGGATGGGCATGAGGGGTACCTTGTGTTAAGAAAAGGGAGCATAAAAGACTATATGATTTTGTTGGGATAACGTTATTTAGCATTGATATTTTGAAAGACTTGATTGTTTGTTGGGATGCCCAAGTATTCAATTCTTTTATGTCAAATGATAGACTATTGCTTTGAATCACTTGTGTCTTAATATTCATGCCATGATTAGATTACATGATCAAGATTATGCTAGGTAGTATCCCACATCAAAAATTATTTTTTTATCATTTACTTACTCGAGGACGAGCTGGAATTAAACTTAGGGATGATGATACGTCTCCGTCGTATCTATAATTTTGATTGTTCCATGCCAATATTCTACAACTTTCATATACTTTGGCAACTTTTTATACTATTTTTTGGAGTAACATATTGATCCAGTGCCCAGTGCCAGTTCCTGTTTGTTGCATGTTTTTTGTTTCACAGAATATCCATATCAAACGGAATAAAAACGGACGAAGATTTTTTTTGGAATATATGTGAATTTTGGGAAGCGGAACCAACACAACACGATGCCCGAGTGGCCCACGAGGGTGCGGGGGGGGGGGGGGGGGGG
>LR738713.1:9475012-9502961 GCA_902687465.1 Secale cereale
GTAGGCGCGCCCTAGGCCCTCGTGGCCACTCCGTAAGGCGGTTGGTGCCCTTCTTTTGCCGCAGGAAAGCTAATATCCGGATAAAAATAGTGTCCAAAAATCAGCCCAATCGGAGTTACGGATCTCCGGGAATTTAAGAAACGGTGAAGGGCCAGAATCTGGGAACGCAGAAACAGAGAGACAGATCCAATCTCGGAGGGGCTCTCGCCCCTCCCACGCCATGGAGAGAATGGACCAGAGGGGAAACCTTTCTCCCATCTAGGGAGAATGTCAAGGAATAAGAAGGAGGAGGGGGGCTCTCTCCCCCTCGCTTCCGGTGGCACCGGAGTGCCGCCGAGGCCATCATCGTCACCACAATCTACACCAACAACTTCACCGCCGTCATCACCAACTCTTCCCCCTCTATGCAGCGGTGTAACCCCACTTCTACCCGCTGTAATCTCTACTTAAAATGGTGCTCAATGCTATATATTATGTCCCAATGATGTATGGCTATCCTATGATGTTTGAGTAGATCCGTTTTGTCCTATGGGTTAATTGATGATCGTGATTGGTTTGAGTTGCCTGTTTTATTATTGGTGCTGTCCTATGGTGCTCTCCGTGTCGCGCAAGCATGAGGGATCCCTGCTGTAGGGTTTGCAATATGTTCATGCTTTGCTTATGGTGGGTGGCGTGAGTGACAGAAGCACATACCCGAGTAAGTAGGTTGTTTGCGTATGGGAATAAAGAGGACTTGATACTTTAATGCTATGGTTGGGTTAAACCTTAATGATATTTAGTAGTTGCGGATGCTTGCTAGAGTTCCAATCATAAGTGCATATGATCCAAGAAGAGAAAGTATGTTAGCTTATGCCTCTCCCTCGAATAAAATTGCAATAGTGATTACCGGTCTAGTTATCGATTGCCTAGGGACAAATAACTTTCTCATGACAAAAATCTCTCTACTAAAACTAATTTAGTTCTGTCTTTATCTTAACAGCCCCTAGTTTTATTTACGTGCTCTTTATTATCTTGCTAACCTATCCCACAAAAACTACAAAGTACTTCTAGTTTTATACTTGTTCTAGGTAAAGTAAACGTCAAGCCTGCGTAGAGTTGTATCGGTGGTCGATAGAACTTGAGGGAATATTTGTTCTGCCTTTAGCTCCTCGTTGGGTTCGACACTCTTACTTATCGAAAGAGGCTACAACTGATCCCCTACACTTGTGGGTTATCAAGACCTTTCTTCGACGCAATCTCGAATAAAATGGAACTTCACATCTATATGTTTGCTCCTATCATGGAAAACAAGATTCTTGGTCAAGGCATTGCAGACTTGTTATCCACCAAAAGTGTGAACTTCTCCGTCTCTTGTCCCAGCAGATCAGCGAGGAGACGGATCAGCCATATGCCCTGACAGGTCGCCGTTGCAGCAGCGACGTATTTCACTTTGCAAGAACTGAGGGCTACAACTTTCTGCTTCTGAGGTGTCCAGCTGATCGAATTCTGACCAAGGAAGAATACCTGTCCAGAAGTGCTCTTTTGGTCACCCAGGTCGCCGGCGTGATCACCATCACTGTAACCACGCATCACCACACTGCGATTGCCTGCCTTGTAGCTGCACCCGTACTGTTTAGTGCCTTGTATGTACCTTAGGATTTGCTTCACGGCTGCCCAATGATCAGTGCTTGGATTCTCCATGAACCAGCTGTCGATACCGACAGCATGAGCAATGTTTGGTCGAGTATGGACCAGATAGCGTAAACTGCCAATCACGCTTCTGTAGAGAGTAGCATCGAATGGCTTGGACCCATCTTCCTTCCTCAATTTTAGTCTGCATTCCATGGGAGCGCTGCAGCTGTTGCACTCACTCATCCCTGCTAGCTCAAGAATTTTTTCAGCATAGCTTCGCTGGTTGAGGGTGATCTCCCCCTCTTTCTGTACCACCTCAATTCCAAGGTAGTAACTCAGTAGGCCAAGGTCACTCATCTTGAAGAGGTGCTGCATCAGCCCCTTGAACTCTTGAATTGAAGCTAAATCGGTGCCAGTGATGATGAGATCGTCAGCATATACTCCCACCAACAGAAATGATTCACTGTTCCCACGCCGATAAACTGCATGGTCAAGTGCACTCCGTGCAAAACCAAGATCAAGTAGTGTCTCACTAAGTTTGGCGTACCATGCCCGCGGAGCTTGACGCAAGCCGTGCAGAGCTTTCTTCAATCTGAGAACGGCTTCCTCATGACCTGCGACAGCACACCCCGACGGCTGCGTCACATAGACCTCCTCCGTCAGTTCACCATTGAGGAACACAAATATGACATCCATGTGATGCACTTCCCAACGTGAATGAGCTGCAAGTGCTAGGAGAAGGCGCACTGTTTCCATGCGCGCCACCGGAGCAAAAACTTCTTCAAAGTCCACTCCCTCCTTCTGAGCATAACCCTTTGCGACAAGCCGTGCTTTGTACTTGACAATGTTGCCCACTGGATCCCCCTTGACCTTTTTTTTCCGATAAAGGGCGCTTTTATTATCTAAAAATGTAGCATCAAAGTGATACAAATCATTACGAGTATCACCCGGCATCTGCATAACTAGGATGCACACAACCAAACACCAGTAGTGTGATAAACTAAAAGATAAAAGACCGACAATTCGGCAACAGTAGAGTCTATAGACCGACACTATGCCTAGGTCAAAATAGATGGTGGACCGATACGAAGATTTTGCTGCCACCCATGTTGGGTAAAAACCATCGTAGCCACCTGCTCCAACCGCGTACACACCGCCTTGAACAGTGGTTGGTACTCCGCTCGTTGTAGCATACACCACGTACGAAGGGAGTGCGTACAACGGAAAATAACCTCCAAAGGAGAAACATTTTTGTCGTTAAAAACAACGTAATTTCTACATAGCCAAAGCGACCAAAGTAAGGCATACGCTCCCACCCTTATTAGCGTTTTGTACCTATTTGAAATACCGTCCAACCAATGACCAAAAATATTGGCAACACTTGTGGGCGGATACAAATTTGACGCTATTTGGAAGGCTGACCACGTAGAATGCGCAAACTTACAGTGAAAAAAGAGGTGTTTAACTGTCTCGTCATGAGTACAAAAACAACACTTCTTACTTCCCAGCTAGTTGCGTCGTGAGAGGATGTCTTTTGTTAGCACAACTCCCCTACGGTGATACCACATGAATATTTTGACTTTAAGTGGTACCTTCGCTCTCCAAATTTTATTATTATTACTCACCGGTACCTCAGAATGCGTGAGTGCACGATACATGGAATCTACTATAAAAGACTCTAATGTAGTGAGGTTCCAGCGGAACACATCATGATCTTGTGTCAGGTTAATCGAATCCAGATGGGACAAGAGATTATTCCATGAAATAATTCGGGTGCCAATCAAATCCCGCCTGAACGAAATATTTGGCGGGGATGAGCTGAGCACTTGCGCAATAGTATTATTCTTATCGCGTGCAATGTTGTATAAGGCTGGGTATTATTCTCGAAGACTAGCATTGCCTAGCCAGATGTCTTCCCACAAATGAATCTCCGACCAGTCCTTTATCGCAAAAGACCCAAAGCGAAAGAGATGTTTCTTTGCCGCCATTAGTCCGGCCCAAAAGTGTGAGTCTCCCGATTTCCAATATACCTGAGACACTGCCTTTTGGCCTATATACTTATTGCGCAACATGGTTTGCCAAACACCATCCTCAGTAAGAAGTTTTAACAACCATTTACTAAGTAGGGCCTCATTCTTGACTTGCAGGTCATGAATACCGAGGCCACCCTGGTCTTTCGGCCTACAAACCACGCTCCATTTGGCCAGCCTATATTTTTTCTTTTCTCCATCTCCTTGCCAAAATAACATGGACCTAGAATAGTCCAGCCTTTGCAAGACCCCTTTTGGGAGCTGGAAAAACGAAAGCATATAGAGAACCATATTTGTGAGGACAGAGTTTATTAAAACCAATCGTCCTCCAACCGAGAGCAACTTGCCTTTCCAGCTGCTCAAGCGTTTCTCTAGCCGCTCCTCTACATGCTTCCACTTCGCAATGGTGAGACGCCGATAATGAATTGGTATTCCCAAATATTTAATTGGGAATTGTCCATGTGCACAACCAAAAAGGTCAGCATAATCGGCCACTGCCTCCACGGCTTCTCCAAAGCAGAACAATTCACTTTTATGGACGTTAATCTTAAGACCTGGCATTTGCTCAAACACTGACAACAGAAGTTTAAGGTTTCTAGCCTTGTCTAGGTCATGTTCCATAAAGAGAATTGTGTCATCGGCATATTGCAGAATAGAGAGACCACCATCCACTAGATGTGGCACTACTCCTGTAATCTGGCCATCCTGCTTGGCGCGCTCAATCAGAATAGCCAACATGTCGGCCACAATGTTGAATAACATCGGGGATATAGCATCACCCTGTCGTAATCCCTTTTTTGTCTGAAAGTAATGGCCGACATCATCATTGACTTTGATGGCCACACTACCTCCAGTTACAAAATCTTGGATCCACTTACGTCATTTATCGGAGAAGCCTTTCATCCTTAGGGCCTATTGGAGGAAAGACCATTTGACCTTGTCATATGATTTTTCGAAGTCTATTTTGAATACTACTCCACTCATGTTCTTCCGGTACATCTCATGGACGGTATCATGCAAGATTACTACGCCATCGAGTATGTTCCTTCCTTGCATGAAAGCTGTTGAGATGGCCGGACAACATGTTCAGCTACCGAGTTTAATCTATTCGTCGCCACTTTGGTGAAAATCTTGAAGCTGACATTAAGGAGGCATATGGGTCTGAACTGTTGAATCCGTTCGGCCTCCTTAATCTTTGGCAACAAGACAATCTCGCCAAAATTAAGTCTGAATAGGTCAAGTCGATCGGCATGAAAACAATTGAACAACTCCAAAAGGTCAGACTTGATGATATCCCAGAAATTCCGATAGAATTCTGCGGGGAAACCATCCGTGCCTGGAGCTTTGTTATGTTCCATTTGGAACACTGCAGCTCACACCTCCTCTTCTGAGAATGGTGCCGTTAGGATATCGTTTTCTTCTGCCGTGACATGTGGAATATCCTCTGTTCGGGTCTCATCAAGGGTGAAATTCCCTACAGTCGGCGCTCCGAAAAGATATTTGTAGTATTTGGTGATATACTTTTTGAGCTCCTCCTGACCTTCGATCCTTCCCTCATCCTATTGGAGACTGTAAATACATTTCTTCCTATGCTTCCCATTGGCGACCAATTGGAAGTATCTTGTATTACTACCACCCATCAAAATGAAATCAGCTTTGGATCTCCGGTAGTATTTGATCTCCTCTTCTCGCAGTAGACGGGCAACCATCTCATTAGATTGATTTTTCAATTCAATCTCTTGCTGAGATAATGTGCGTGTCTCTGCAATTTTGTCGAGGTCATCAATGATGGTACAGAGCCTTTGTTTTTCTTTTTTATAAATTCCGTTGGTGTGTTTTGTCCATCCAGAGAGGTGTCGCCTCATGGCTTTTATTTTAAAGATCCATCGCTGAATAGGTGTACGACCAACAGCGGGCCTCTCCCAAACATTCTTGATTATGTCTACGAATCTGTCCCTATGCAACCATCCCAATTAAAATTTGAAAGGGCGTCGCGTGGCTGGGTTCATAGAGTTAGAATCCAGAATGATGGGTGCATGATCCGATAAGGCCTCGTTACACTCTAGGGCTCGCACGGTTACCAGAGGAAATTTTAGTTCCCATTCGGTATCCATTAGTACCCTATCGAGCTTCTCGTATGTCGGCACAGATCGGTTGTTCGCCCAAGTGAACTGACGCCCCGACATACTGGCCTCCCGAAGATCCAAACTGTCTATCACATCATTGAATAGGAAAGGCCAATGAGTGTCGAAGGGATCATTATTTTTCTCTTTCTGGTAACTCAGAATGTTAAAGTCCCCCCCCCCCCCCAATAAGCATTGGGTGCGGGTTATTCTTGACCAGGTTGACCAATTCCTGAAGGAAAGTAGATTTATGCTCATCTTGGGCAGCCCCATAGACAACGACAAGAGTCCATGTAAAGTTATCAGCTCTATTCCGCAGGTGAAATTTTATATGAAATTCACCGATCGAAAAAGCCAACAAGTCCATGGTTGTTGTCATTATCCCAAGTAGGATTCCTCCAGATCTTCCACGAGCTGGTAGACTATGCCATGTGTAGTCGAAACCACCTAATAGGTGATCGAGGACATGCGGGCGAAAGTCACACTTGCCAGCCTCGGAAGTTGCCACAAAATCCAAACCGTGTTCCCAGACACAATCGCTGATGTGTCTATGTTTAGCCAAGTCTGAGAGACCTCTGCTATTCCAAAACATGCCTCTCATGTGGAAACTCGGGTTTGTGTTGAGCTCTCTGCCTTCTTGGGCGGTTTTTGTTTCTTTTTAGAGGAGTGCGATCTAGATTTCCGCAAAGATGCCATGAAGTCACAAAACATGGACCTAGGTCTTGCATCATCCAATCCAACCTCGGTAACCTCACCAACCAGGTGTGATATAAGAGGACCATCATATTTGGCATCGGCTTCATCCTCCTCCTCAGTTTCATGGTCAGGTATGGTGGTTTTACATTTCGGAGAAACCTTTAAGCGGTCAATCTCCATATGTTTAAGCACCTGTACTGACCAATTAATTTCATTATCATTATTTCCCATAGATACACCGACTTTATTTAAACTAGTAGAAATATGGTTGTCGGACAAAGAGAGAAATGATTGAACATACGAGGTACCTGTCATGGGGTCCAAATTCCTCGAAGCCTGGCTGCGCATTGCCTTCGCAAGAGAGTGCTCATCAGTCGAGGAAGAACCATCAACAGCGAGGGAGTGATGGTTACTACGTCGCAGGGGTGTAGCCAACCCTCCGGACATAGTCCTCGTCAAAGTCTTCGGCGGTGTAGTCGATGTAGTCCTCTGCAAAGCAGGCGGCGCCCGAAGTGTCCCAACGGTTGGTGAAAAGGGACACGTCGCAGGTCTCAGCGGAACGCCCGCGTCAGTTGCTGAAGAAGAACCTCTAGCACGATCCGTCGATGGACTAAGTGGCACCATGGCGACGACCGCACGAACTGGAGACTCCATCGTTGGCGACGTCCTAGATTCCCGCACGCCAACGACAACAGGAAGTGTCGCATGCGCGGCTGGAGCCAAGGCTGGCTGCAGCGATGTCGGAGCCGGGGTAGCACCATGCATAGTACTGTGTGCGGCTGGTGTCGCGGTCGGATGCACGGCCGACTGGAGCGGTGCCGAAGCCGGGGCAGAGTGCCCAACGATACATACAGAGACCGTCGTGGTTGGCTGCGTCGGTGAAGGCGGAGTAATCTTCACGTGGGCAGCCGAGCCGTTTGCATCATCCGTTGCATGCCTAGTGCTGCACCATGTGGACCTACCCTTCTCCAACTCGCCTTGCATGGGTATGCATTCATCCATGGACTCTTGAGACCCCGACGATGAATTTTGATTAACAACTTGGACGCTTTTTGACCTCTTGTTAGCATCCCTATGAGGCATATCCACATCTCGGTTAGTGCCATCGTCATGTCCATCATCATGGTTCTCCCAAATCCGTGGAATAAAATCAACGTCGGGGACGAAATCTTCGTTCTCCAATACAAACCGAAATGCATACCCATTAAGCTTTATAAATACATCCGAGGAGACCGAAGCTTCATTAGAACCATCATTTTTGGAGAACATATTCAAAGAGTGGATCGCCACCTGGATGCACACAATACCATGACGGGGCAAGCAAACCAAGTCAACATCTTGTGTGGCGCCAATGACTGATCCTACCGCCCACAAACCAAGAAAATGGCGGAGAGGTGGTGGGACATCTGTGACATGTACCCAAACAGGTTGCAAAGGGAGAATCGATGAAACCTCCTCAACTTTCCATTCACCGAAAGCAATCATCACATTTTGTGGTTTGACATTATACTCAAAAGCTGCTACGCGCTTCAAAACCTCCACGGACGGGAAACAAATTAAGAAAGCATTGTCTCCATGGGGTATGGCTTCCCACTTCCAGGATGTCTGAACCGATGCAATCTTGGCGACCTCTACCTCCACCACAACAGTGGACAAAGACCCACTAGAGATCGTAACCAAAGCAGTCGGCAGGGTTGGAGGTGCAAGGTGCTCCTTGAATAGCAAGTCCGATAACTGCACGAACATAGCGTTAACTAAACCACATCCATCGAGCGACGCGGTAGGCCTCGGTTGCTTAAGCACATGGCACCGATGCAAAGGGTGGTTGTAATTGTCGAAATTGTGACAGAAATGAATCGCCGTGCAGTCCTTGGAAAGATGATCATCTGAATGACATTTGAAACACCAAAGACCAGTTCGTTTTCCTTCTGGCCCACGTCCAGTGGCTTCAGCGGAGGGCACAACCACCGGAGCAGTGTCTCGAGCCTCAGGAACATGATTGGTGGGGGCGGGCACCGTAGCAGGCGGCGAGAATATCGACGGAGGTCAGGCAGCCGGGGTGGCGGGGGGCACCTGCAGCAGCGGCATCACGGCGCCAACAGTAGTGTCTGACGCAGTCGTGTTGTTGGCCCCAAAGACAACCGGCTCCGGGCCGGTCGGAGTATCCCGCTGTCCGGAAGGATGGGCAGACGACGACGATGCACCAAAATAGAAGGGGCTGGCAGCAGCACCAAAGCCGGCGGGTGGCCCATGGTTCGGCGTCGCAACTCCGGCCGGAGGAGACCTCTTAGGCGTGTTGCCGTTCCGGCCAGCCATGAGCTACGGCGATGGCCGGCGCAGGGCATCAGCGTACGAGGGCGGCAGCGTAGTTCGAGAGTGTGCGCAGACGGAAGCAGTATTAGGGCGTAGATCTGTTTGGCGAAGAAAAACGTCAGCCCATCTAATAGTACGTCCCAAACGAGCAACCTGGCCCATGTTGGGCCCTTCAGCATGCACAAGGCCCATGGGATGAGGCGTTGTTTGATGGGCTGCATGATTGTTGCATGCATGCGATGCCGCGAGCGTTACGGTCCCCTGATTTTGCTTCACCGAAGAAGACGGATCGGCCAGCGCATCCGGCATGAATGCGTCCAGCGCCACCGGCGGCGTGATTCGCGGACGGGGGAGTGGCCCTTTCCAAGGCTTGATGCTGATACGTCTCTGTCGTATCTATAATTTTTGATTGTTCCATGCCAATATTCTACAACTTTCATATACTTTTGGCAACTTTTTATACTATTTTTTGGGACTAACATATTGATCTAGCGCCCAGTGCCAGTTCCTGTTTGTTGCATGTTTTTTGTTTCGTAGAATATCCATATCAAACAGATTCCAAACGGGATAAAAACGGCCGAAGATTTTTTTGGAATATATGTGAATTTTGGGAAGCGGAACCAACGTGAGACGATGCCCGAGTGGCCCACGAGGGTGAGGGGCGCGCCCTGGGCCCTCGCGGCCACTCCATAAGGCAGTTGATGCCCTTATTTCTCCTCAAGAAAGCTAATATCCGGATAAAAATCGTATCAAAAATTTAGCCCAATCGGAGTTACGAATCTCAGGGAATTTAATAAACGGTGAAGGGCCAGAATCTGGGAATGCAGAAACATAGAGAGACAGATCCAATCTCGGAGGGGCTCTCGCCCCTCCCACGCCATGGAGACCATGGACCAGAGGGGAAACCCTTCTCCCATCTAGGGAGAAGGTCAAGGAAGAAGAAGAAGGAGGGGGGCTCTCCCCCCCCTCGCTTCCGGTGGCACCGGAGTGCCGCCGGGGCCATCATCGTCACCACAATCTACACCAACAACTTCACCACCGTCATCACCAACTCTTGCCCCCTCTAGGCAGTGGTGTAACCCCTCTTCTACCCGCTATAATCTCTACTTAAACATGGTGCTCAACACTATATATTATTTCCCTATGATGTATGGCTATCCTATGATGTTTGAGTAGATCCGTTTTGTCCTATGGGTTAATTGATCATCGTGATTGGTTTGAGTTGCATGTTTTATTATTGGTGCTGTCCTATGGTGCTCTCCGTGTCGCGCAAGCGTGAGGGATCCCCGCTGTAGGGTTTGCAATATGTTCATGATTTGCTTATGGTGGGTGGCGTGATTGACAGAAGCACATACCCGAGTAAGTAGGTTGGTTGCGTATGGGAATAAGAGGACTTGATACTTTAATGCTATGTTTGGGTTTTACCTTAATGATCTTTAGTAGTTGCGGATGCTTGCTAGAGTTCCAATCATAAGTGCATATGATCCAAGAAGAGAAAGTATGTTAGCTTATGCCTCTCCCTCAAATAAGATTGCAATAGTGATTACCGGTCTAGTTATCGATTGCCTAGGGACAAATAACTTTCTCGTAACAAAAAGCTCTCTACTAAAACTAATTTAGTTGTGTCTTTATCTAAACAACCCCTACGTTTTATTTATGTGCTCTTTATTATCTTGCAAACCTATCCCACAAAAACCACAAAGTACTTCTAGTTTCATACTTGTTCTAGGTAAAGTAAATGTCAAGCATGCGTAGAGTTGTATCGGTGGTCGATAGAACTTGAGGGAACATTTTTCTCCTGTTGGGTTCGACGCTCTTACTTATCGAAAGAGGCTAAAACTGATCCCCTACACTTGTGGGTTATCAAGACCTTTTTTTGGCGCCGTTGCCGGGGAGCAATAGCGTGGGGTGAATATTCTCGTGTCTGCTTGTTTGCTTTATCACTAAGTAAATTTTATTTGCCGTTCTAAGTTGTTCTCTATCTTTAGTTATGGATATGGAACACGAAATACCAAAAAATTTAGGTGTACTTGCTACTCATGGAGATGGGGAACCTCCTGAAACCCTCGATGCTCATTATGTGAAAGATATTGTGTACTACTTTGATAATCCCGAGAAAACCCAATTCAACTACATAATGGGAGTAACGTTGGATCAACGTGAATACTTTAGGGATTATCGCTTGACACAAAAAGGGTAACTATTATGGGATCAAATTTATATGTTGTATTGGTATGCTCGACAACTATGCTTGAGATATGATTATACCTTTTGCTCTAGGATGAAGGCTCCACACCTTCCCTTTTCATGCAAATTAATGATAATGAAACCTTAGCTTCTTATGCTAAGGGTATATATGATTATTATGATGTGGAACAAATAGAAGAATTTGTTGCTTTTAAGGGTGCATATGAAATTGAATCTCAGTTTAAAAAGTATGATGCCTTTGATGATGATGTTTATAGGCCTGAAAATCTTGCTATATTGAAATATTGCTATTTGAATTATGAATATAACTCCGATATTGATGCATTTATTGAGAAGGTCTCCGCTGTCCAAGAAGAGACAAATATTTTGTAGGAGTCTATGGAAGAAGAAATTAATGACATTGTGAGCCCATTGGATGAAAAAGATGAGGAGGAGAGCGAAGAACAAAAGGAGGAAGAGCGGATTGGTCACCCGTGCCCACCTTCTAATGAGAGTAACTCTTCAACTCATAAATTGTTTAATTTCCCTTCGTGCTTACCGAAGGATGATTGCTATGATGATTGCCATGATCCCTTTGATTCGTTTGAAATATCCCTTTTTGATGATGCTTGCTATGCTTGTGGCCTAGATGCCAATATGAATTATGCTTATGGAGATGAACTTGCTATAGTTCCCTATGTTAAACATGAGATTGTTGCTATTGCACCCACGCATGATAGTCCTATTATCTTTTTGAGTTCTCCAAACCACACTATATTGGAGAAGTTTGCACTTATTAAGGATTATATTGATGGGTTGCCTTTTTCCGTTACACATGATGATTTTGATGAATATAATATGCATGTGCTTGCTGCTCCTACTTGCAATTATTATGAGAGAGGAACTACATCTCCGCCTCTCTATGTTTCCAACACGATAAATTTGCAAGAAACTGCTTATACTATGCATTGGCCTTTACTTGATGTGCATGAATTGTTCTTGTATGACATGCCTATGCATAGGAAGAGAGTTAGACTTCGTTTTTGCTTGACACATATCACTTTGTGCTCTCTACTAAATGCCAAATCATTGCTAATTAAAATTGGCTTTGATATACCTTGGGATCCGGGTGGATCCATTACTCGAGCACTATATGCCTAGCTTAATGGCTTTAAAGAAAGCGCTGCCAGGGAGACAACCCGGAAGTTTTAGAGAGTCATTTATTTCTGTTGTGTGATTTTATAAAGTTAAAAATAAAATAAAAAAAGAGGGGAACCTAAAACTTTTTCAAAAATAAAAGTGAAAGTAAGAAGGACGAGCACCGTTGAAATGGGGGAGCTCCTTGAACTTTGTTCATGCCCATGGAAACTTTGCAAATCTTGAATTACAGAAACTTTTCAACAAAAATAATTATCCCCTTGTACAATTCCATTGTATTATAAAAATAATGTGCCAAGAGTTTCCTTAAGGATGATTAAACTGCTTGTTGGTTTGCGCGGTGCAAAAACAGAAACTTTGGCTGTAGTGCACGATTTTACATTTTTTTACTGGAACGTCAAAAGGATCTGAAACTTCTTGCAAAGTCTTTCTACACAAATGTTTGATTTTTCCTAATTTTTCCATAATTTATAGAGTTACAGAAGTATGGTTAATGTTCAGATTACTACAGACTGTCCTGTTTTCACAGATTGTTGTTATAGCTTCATTATTCGCATATGTTTGAATTCTTGTTGAAGCCTCCTTGACTTGGGGCCATAGAATTGTGATAGCATACAATAGGTAATGTATTTTTTATAATTACACAATAATGTTAGAGTAGTACATGATGGGATTTCATTGATCATATGCACTAACCCTGCCACTAATAGTTCAGTTAAGTTTTGTGTGGATGAAGTGTTCGAAGATCGAGGAGGTCTCGATGTGAGAAGGAGGAGAGGCAAGAGCTCAAGCTTGGGGATTCCCAAGGCACCCTAAGTAACTAGTCAAGGAAACTCAAGCGTCTAAGCTTGGGGATGCCCCAGAAGGCATCCCATCTTTCTTCAACAAGTATCGGTATGTTTTCGGATTTGTTTCGTTCACATGATATGTGTAAACTCTTGGAGCGTCATGTGTTTTTTCTTTTTCCTTTTAATAAATGCACCATGGTGGTATGAGATAGTCCTTGGTTTATTTATAGAATGCTCTTTGCAACTCACTTATATCTTTTGAGTTTGGCTTTATAGAATGCTTCATGTGCTTCACTCATATCATTTGAAGTTTGGATTGCCTGTTTCTCTTCACATAGAAAACCGCCATTTGTAGAATGCTCTTTTGCTTCACTTATATATGTTAGAGCGTGGGCATATCTTTTGTAGAAATAATTTAAACTCTCTTGCTTCACTTATATCTATTTAGAGAGTTGACAGGAATTGGTCATTCACATGGTTAGTCGTAAAATCCTACATAAACTTGTAGATCGCTGAATATGATATGTTTGATTCCTTGCAATAGTTTTGCGATATAAAGATGACGATATTAGAGTCATGATAGTGGGTAGTTGTGGAAATACTTGTGTTGAGGTTTGTGATTCCCGAAGCATGCACGTAAGGTGAACCGTTATGTGACGAAGTCGAAGCATGATTTTTTTATTGTCATCCTTTGTGTGGAGGTCGGGATAGCGCGATGGTTAACTCCTACCAACCCTTCCCCTAGGAGCATGCGTGTAGTACTTTGTTTCGATGTCTAATAAATTTTTGCAATAAGTATGTGAGTTCTTTATCACTAATGTTGAGTCCATGGATTATACGCACTCTCACCCTTCCACCTTTGCTAGCCTCTCTTGTACCTTGCAACTTTCGCCGGTAGCATACACCCACCATATACCTTCCTCAAAACAGCCACCATACCTACCTATCATGGCATTTCCATAGCCATTCCGAGATATATTGTCATATTGCCTTGCATGATCGTAAGATAGCTAGCATGATGTTTCCATGGCTTGTCTGTTTTTTATGCCATTGCTACGCTAGATCATTGCACATCCCGGTACACCGCCGGAGGCATTCACATAGAGTCATTTTTTTCTAGCTTCGAGTTGTAATCTTTGAGTTGTAAGTAAATAAAAGTGTGATGATCTTCATTATTAGAGCATTGTCCCGTGTGAGGAAACAAAAAAAAACAAAAAAAGAGAGAGAAAGGACAAAAAAAAGAGATGGCCCAAAAAAAGGAGGGGGGATAATAAAAAAGAACAGAAAAGAAAATCCCCTCCAAAAAAATGAGAGAAAAAGAGAGAAGGGACAATGTTACTATCCTTTTACCACACTTGTGCTTCATCATAGCACCATGTTCTTCATGATAGAGAGTCTCCTATGTTGTCACTTTCATATACTAGTGGGAATTTTCATTATAGAACTTGGCTTGTATATTCCAACGACGGGCTTCCTCAAATGCCTTAGATCTTCATGAGCAAGCAAGTTGATTCACACCCACTAGTTTTATTTTTGATATTTCATACACTTATAGCTCCAGTGCATCTGTTACATGGCAATCCCTACTCACTGACATTGATATCGATTGATGGACATCTCCATAGTCCATTGATTTGCCTAGTTGATGTGAGACTTTCTCCCTCCTTTTTTCTATCACCACCTTCTATTCCACCCATAGTGCTATGCCCATGGTTCACGCTCATGTATTGCGTGAAAGTTGAAAAACTTTGAGAATACTAAAGTATGAAACAATTCCTTGGCTAAAACCGGGGTTGTGCATGATTTAAATACTTTGTGTGGTGAAGATGGAGCATAGCCAGACCATATGATTTTGTAGGGATAACTTTCTTTGGCCATGTTATTTTGAAAATACATGCTTGCTTTATTAGCATGCTTGAAATATTATTGCCTTACTATCAAATGATAGACTATTGCTTTGAATCACCCGTGTCTTAATATTCATGCCATGATTAGATTACATGATCCAGATTACGCTAGGTAGCATTCCACATCAAAAATTATCTTTTTCATCATTTACCTACTCGAGGACGAGCAGGAATTAAGCTTGGGGATGTTGATACATCTCCGTCGTATCTATAATTTTTGATTGTTCCATGCCAATATTCTACAACTTTCATATACTTTTGGCAACTTTTTATACTATTTTTTGGGACTAACATATTGATCTAGTGCCCAGTGCAGTTCCTGTTTGTTGCTTGTTTTTTTGTTTCGCAGAATATCCATATCAAACGGAGTGCAAACGGGATAAAAACGGACGGAGATTTTTTTTGGAATATAAGTGAATTTTGGGAAGCGGAACCAACGTGACACGATGCCCGAGTGGCCCACGAGGGTGAGGGGCGCGACATGAGCCCTCGTGGCCACTCCGTAAGGCGGTTGATGCCCTTCTTTCTCCGCAGGAAAGCTAATATCCGGATAAAAATCATGCCAAAAAATTCAGCCCAATCGGTGTTACGGATCTCCGGGAATTTAAGAAATGGTGAAAGGCCAGAATCTGGAAACGCAGAAACATGGAGAGACAGAGAGACAGATCCAATCTCGGAGGGGCTCTCGCCCCTCCCACGCCATGGAGACCATGGAACAGAGGGGGTCAAGGAAGAAGAAGAAGGAGGGGGGCTCTCTCCCCCTCGCTTCTGGTGGCACCGGAGTGCCGTCGGGGCCATCATCGTTACCGCAATCTACACCAACAACTTCACCGCCGTCATCACCAACTATTCCCCCCTTTATGCAGCGGTGTAACCCCTCTTCTACCCACTGTAATCTCTACTTAAACATGGTGCTCAACGCTATATATTATTTCCCAATGATGTATGGCTATCCTATGATGTTTGAGTAGATCCGTTTTGTCCTATGGGTTAATTGATCATCGTGATTGGTTTGAGTTGCATGTTTTATTATTGGTGCTGTCCTATGGTGCTCTCCGTGTCGCGCAAGCGTGAGGGATCCCCGCTGTAGGGTTTGCAATATGTTCATGATTTGCTTATGGTGGGTGGCGTGAGTGACAGAAGTACAGACCCGAGTAAGTAGGTTGTTTGCGTATGGGAATAAGAGGAGTTGATACTTTAATGCTATGGTTGGGTTTTACCTTAATGATCTTTAGTAGTTGCGGATGCTTTCCAATCATAAGTGCATATGATCCAAGAAGAGAAAGTATGTTAGCTTATGCCTCTCCCTCAAATAAGATTGCAATAGTGATTACCGGTCTAGTTATCGATTGCCTAGGGACAAATAACTTTCTCGTGACAAAAAGCTCTCTACTAAAACTAATTTAGTTGTGTCTTTATCTAAACAGCCCCTACTTTTTATTTACACGCTCTTTATTATCTTGCAAACCTATCCCACAAAAACCACAAAGTATTTCTAGTTTCATACTTGTTCTAGGTAAAGTAAATGTCAAGCGTGCGTAGAGTTCTATCGGTGGTCGATAAAACTTGAGGGAATATTTGTTCTACCTTTAGCTCCTCATTGGGTTCGACACTCTTACTTATCGAAAGAGGCTACAACTGATCCCCTACACTTGTGGGTTATCAGATGCATACCCCTCGGCGTTGCCTCGGTGTCGCCGCCGATGGCCTTGGCGATTTCGGCGTCCCATCTGGCCGAGCTGACGGTTCCTGAGACGAACCCAGACACTCCTGGCCGGCCGATGTCTCTGGGGACGCGGAGCCCTGACGTTCCCATACTCACGACGCCGGTGTCGTAAAACCGACGTCGTTGCAAAATTCCTGCACTAGCTCCTCCTTTGATTTCTTCCGGCGAGACATGGAGGTCCAAGTACTACCCTCCTCATCATGATCTGCTTAGGAAAGGACCATATTTTCCGCCTGGACTGCCACCCCCTCCTCTTCAGGCAGATCGGTGACTTCGTCCATGGCCAGGACCTCAAGACGCAATCCCGCAGCAGGCGACTTTGCCGCCGAACCTGAGCAAGGATCAATGGCCCCAGGCGCCAACATGAGCCTGCGCCGCGCCGGGAACAACCGGTGGCCAACGCGAATGACGCAATCCAATAGCACCATCTCAGTTCCACGCGAGATCTATTCCTTCTCTCGCAGCAATCTTCCCTCTACGATCTTGCTTCCATCACCCCGTACGAAGAAAAAGTTGTGCGGCTGGTCGAGGAAAAGGGTTCCGGGGCGCCAATCCGTCCTGCCGTTGAGAGGAGCCGACGAGAATGTCGCCGACCATCGCAGGGGCGGTGGTGGCTCCGCTGGTCTTGCCATTTCCTCAATCATGCCCGACACACCTGATCGAGTTCCTGTTCGACCTTTCAGTTTCAGTTTCCATGTTCTAAGAAAAGGGGGAACCTTGTAAACCTATTTTAATCCAATGGCCTTGTGACCGTGAGGGAGAGAGGTGATCTCTCAAGTCTGGTTGTCGGCGATGCACTTCATTTCTTCATTCATGGCCGCCTTCCATGTCGTGTCATCCATGGCCTCATCAACATTTCGAGGCTCATCCGCACTTAGAAGGCACCGCTGCATCTGCTCGCGCACTGCCTCTCCCTCTGTTGTAACGCCCTAGACACACCCGCCGGTGGTCGTTACTCCTGGCGGGATCTAGACTAGCCCCACATATCAATACTAGTCATTTCTGCGCACTTTGTCCTCACTCATGCGCACCCGGGAGCAACTTTCCGGTCGATCACCCATCCTGAAATTACTCCAAGCTGAGCACGCTTAACTTTGGAGTTCTGTCCGAATGGGCTCTCGGAAAAGAAGGAATTCCTTATTAATATGAGTAGTCTATGATCCCTAATAAGCCAGGCTATCACATACACCCCCACTCAGAGGAATCGACGTCCTCGTCGGGCCACGGGAATGTTCCCTCTTGGCACGTGCGTCTGTGCTTCCAGTCCGGCACATGTGCCATGCCGTTTGCCACGACGGGTCACAAACGTCATGCACAACATGACCGTGCACCTGTCCGCAAACATCCGTGTAACTGCGAGGGTCGGCTCTGATACCAACTTGTAACGCCCCGGACACACCCGCCGATGGTCGTTACTCCTGGCGGGATCTAGACTGGCCCCACATATCAATACTAGTCTTTTCTGTGCACTTTGTCCTTACACGTGCGCACCCGGGAGCAACTTGCCGGTCGGTCACCCATCCTAAAATTACTCCAAGCTGAGCACGTTAACTTTGGAGTTCTGTCCGAATGGGCTCCCGGAAAAGAAGGAATTACTTATTGATATGAGTAGTCTATGATCCCTAATAAGCCACCGATTCACAAGCTTGTCGAAAATTGCTGTATCAATAGCCGTTAAGTTGATGTGTCATCTTATGTATCGAAAATGGTGTACTAATTAAATTACCAGGAGTATAATGTTGAATAGTGAAATGGCATCAAATGTGCATTCAGTGCCCCTATACAAGTTATTCTTTATGGGAGCTATATCTATGGTTTTGGATGAAACAAATAAGCATCGCATGATTGAAAGACGAATAGTCCTTGATGGAAATCAAAAGGAATCTTGTTCTAGAAAAAAATCAAAAGGATCTTCAATGAAACAGGGGGGGGGGATTCTCTCTTAACGTTGTAAACCTAGACTAGATGGCTACTCATGGTACTTGGAAGGAATATGGACTTACCAGTATATATCAGGGGTAGAGGGCAGCAGAAATTTGGTTTTGCCTGCTCACCAGGATACAACCAATTGAGTTCGGCGAAGAAGAGTTGGTTACCAGTAGTCCCTGATTTGGGAGAAGCCACAAAATTAACGTGGTACCACTCCTGGTCTAAGGATTCAAAACCAGACACCACAGCACAGATGGCACTTAGCACATATTTCGGTTCCTAAAGCAAGCAACAGCAATGTCAAATGAAGCAGCTGATACTGAGATGTAAAGAATATACACCAAGTAAACAAGGATGAATAAAAACAAGGCAAATTTTAGTACCAGAGGCATATTTCCGCAACAGCTTTTCAATCCCAGTGCAAAGGTATAACTTCATGCTGTCATAATATGACTTCATTCTTAGTAGAGTCTCCTTACCCTCCTTGTACAATTTAGCCACCTTGGGAGGTTTGAGAACCAACATCACTGCTTTTTGTTGGAGGAAGTTCTCTATTTGGCCAAGAGATTCACGGGTGATCACACCATTGGTGTCCGTGGCCAGGAAGTGTCGTAGGTCATTCAACACATCTGGCGTCAGGGACACAAGGAATGTCCCTAGTGCAGCATGCTGTGGGTGTCGAGCGGTTGCAGTTGCGGCAGCAATCTGCTGCAAGGTGTGTGTTTCCTGGGACAAGTCACAACATTTGCGGGAGAGGTGCTCCATCACCCGTTGCGTCGAGCAACCAGACTCAGAGTTTCCTCGGACGAGGGCCATGAGGCCTTCCAGGGAACGGACCTCCACACGCGAAGCATAGATAGGGTGTCGATGATGTGATGCTCTTTGATTTCGGACAGGGGTAGCGGGTACACTATGCTGTGCCAAATGCAATTGACAATGATGTTGGAGACACGGTCCATGGGGCCATAGTAGTGGCCAGCCCACAATATGTCCCGGATTAACCCCGTAGAGGGCGGCAACATGGTGAATACTTTGAGATAGAAAACGTGGATTGCACCGTGGAGCCTCATCCTGAGAGACTCGGTGTACTCACAGGTGTCACCATTGCAGCTTTCTACAAAACCGCGGCTTCGAGAGGTTTTCGCGGCCTTCACTAAAATGGTCGATATCATGGATCTCTTGTCTTGAGGATCAGACCACAGGGATGCAATGAGGTCCCCCTGACGCTTGTAAGGGCTAAGTGGTGAAAACCCAGCTCACGAACACACACACAGAGAGATGAACACGAGGATTTTGCGCAGCGCACAACAACTGCTGCTTTTCGTTTTTTCCTTCATTATTTGTAGCTGCTTTCATGCTAACTGAAACCACAAAATCAGGACATGACTAAGCCTACTGACCGTGCCATCCCACGATTGCTGAGCCACTCCCTCGATGATGCCGTGCTTCGTGCGTTATCTCCGCGCCATCCCACGGACACACGATCACCAGCCTATAAACTAGCTGGATCAGCTCGACGACTAACTCAACGAGCTGACCGATTATTCTGCTGAAGCAAAACTAATCCTAAACAGCTAACTGACAGAGAACTAGCCGTTGTCGACAACAGCCTGAAGTGCTACAGTTAACTGACGAAACTGTCGTCAGGCTTAAGCTTCAACAATTCCCCCCCTAAGCCTGGCGAGCATATTCAGACCTCCATGACGCCGAGCTTCAGACGCATCTCGATGAACTTGACGCGGCCCAGCGCCTTGGTGAGAGTATCAGCAAGCTGGTCGTCAGTGCTGACGTGATTGACGTCCACCTTGCCATCTTCGATGCACTCGCGGATGAAGTGGTACTTAACGTCGATGTGCTTGCTGCGCTCGTGGTAGACGGGGTTTTTGCAAAGTGCGATCGCTGACATGTTGTCAACATGCAGCTTCACCTTCGTCGGAGCGTCGCCGATCAGATCTCCCAGGAGCCGACAGAGCCACACGCCCTGGCATGCGCTCGATGCCGCCGCCACATACTCTGTCTCGCAAGACGAGAGAGTGACGATCTTCTACTTCTGAGATGCCCACGTAACAGCACTTGAGCCAAGGAAGAACACCATGCCAGTGGTGCTCTTGCGATCGTCCTTGTCGCTGGCGTGGTCGCTGTCGTTGAAGCCGATCAGCGTCGGTGCTTCTGCTCCTCGCTTGTAGCAGCATCCGTATCCCGCCGTCCTGAGATGTAACGGAGGATCTGCCTCACCGCCGCCCAGTGCGGTGCTCCCGGTGCCTCCAGGTACCTGCTCACCATGCCGACAGCAAACGTGATGTCGGGACGCGTGTTGCAGAGGTAGCGGAGACTACACACGATGCTCCGATAGAGCGTCGCGTCGATGACTCCCCCTGAGTCCCGCTTTCTCAGCGGCAACCTGCTCTCCATGGGCGTGCGCATCGCTTTGCAGCCGACCATGCCGGCCACGGCGAGGATCTTGCCGACGTAGGCGCTCTGGCAGAGAGTGACCGCATCACCTCTCTGAACCACCTCGATACCGAGGTAGTAAGATAGAAGTCCAAGATCACTCATGGCGAACTTGCACTTCATCCCCTGCTTGAACTTGTCGATGTCGCCCTTGTCAGACCCAGTGATCACCAGATCATCCACGTACACGCCGACGATGAGAGTCGAGGCACGGGTGTTTCTCCTATACACAGCGTGCTCGAGTGGGCTCCGCTCGAACCCAAGCGAGGTGAGCGTCGAGTCCAGCTTGGCGTTCCAGGCATGCAGTGCCTGCCGTAGCCCGTACAGTGCCTTGCACAGCCGCAGCACACCGTGCCTGTTCTTGTCGTCGATGTACCCTGGAGGCTGATGAACGTACACCTCCTCCTGCAGGTCACCGTTCAGGAACGCGCTCTTGACGTCCATGTGGTGCACTGTCCACCCATGGTGCGCGGCGAGCACCAGGAGCAGACACACGGTCTCCATGTGCGCCACCGGCGCGAACACCTCGTCGTAGTCCACGCCTTGCCGTTGCGCGTAGCCTTTCACCACGAGTCGTGCTTTGTGCTTCACAATGTGACCTGCAGGATCCTTCTTTACCTTGTACACCCATTTGAGCCCAATGGCTCTGTGTCCAGGTGGGAGCGCTGCCATCTCCCAGGTGCCGTTGTCATGGATCGCGGCAAGTTCAGCGTCCATGGCCTCCTTCCAGCACTCCTCGGACAGCGCCTCGTCGACGCCACCTGGTTCCTCCGCCGCAATGAGGCAGAGCTGCACGAGCTCCCCCCGATCCTCATCCAGCTGCCTAAGCACATGCCGCATCTTGCGATACTTCTGTGGTGAGTGATCGAGGTCGTGTCACTCGTAGTCATCGTCAGGAGGTGTGGCCCAGCCATCCTCTGTGGATGCAGGTGATGGCGATCGTGGCGCGACGACCTCCCGCTCCACGCAGTCGTGACGCGGCGTCTCCGTGTTTGTCCCCGATGGCGTGGTCGTCGTGGCCGTGGCTCTGCTGCCCACGGACGCGCTTCTGCTCAGTGCGGCTCTGCTCGATGAGGATCCAGTCTCAAAACTGGATGGAGGAGGCGCGGGATTGGTGGTCGTGGGGTCATCTGGGTAGATGACCACGAACTGTTCGTCCAGAGGCCGCGTCGCCGCGCTCGCTGCACCCGACCAGTCCCACTTCCGCTGCTCCTCGAACTTGGCATCGCGAGTCACGCGCACCTTCTTCGTGGCAGGGTCGTAAACCCTGTAAGCCTTTGAGCCCTCCTCGTAGCCGACGAAGATCATTGGGGCAGATCTGTCGGCGAGCTTGTTGATCCCAGGTCCAAGACGCTTGACATGGACGACACACCCGAAAGTGCGAATATGCTGCACTGCTGACTTCCGGCCATGCCACGCTTCGTATGGCGTCATGCTGTCGACGTTGTGCGTGGGTGCCCTGTTCAGCAGGTACATGATACGTCCAAAACGTATCTATAATTTCTGCTTGCTCCATGCCTCTTTTGTGTGATATTGCTATGATATTTATACACTTCCATACACTTTTGATCATATTTGGACTAACCTACTAACTCAGTGCACCCAGTGCCAGTTTCTGTTTTCTGCTGTTTTTGTATTTCAGGTTTTCCCATTACGTAAACTGCCAGAAAAATCCCGGAAAAAATATATAAAAAATCAGCGTTCCGGAAGCTTCCTTGCGGCCAAAGTAGGGCCGGAGTGGGGCCACCAGGGCTCCAGGTGCCCTGGTGGCGCGGCCCCCCTCCTGGCCGCGCCGGGGGGCGCCTGGGCCCCCCAGGTCTCCGCTGATGCCCCCCTTTGGCATATATTTACACCGCGTCCCGAAATCCTCGAGGACGGAACCCTTTTTCGCGATCTCATCTCTGTTCCACCGCCGCCACGCTTCCAAGATCGGGAGCGCCAGGAGAACTCTTCCCGGCACCCTGCCGGAGGGGAGGATCACCACCGGGAGCCTCTCCACCACCATGGACGCCTCCCGGATGAGTTGTGAGTAGTCTCCCTTGGACCATGGGTCCATGACCAGTAGCTATGTGATGTTCTCCTCCCCTCTTTGTTCTTCACTAATTAGACCTCGTGAGCTGCCCTACATGATCGAGGCACATATGTAATCGTTATGCTGTTGCTATGTTGAGTTTGCTGGGATCCGATGGATTGTGAGATTATGTTCAGATTGTGTGTGAGTAATATATTTGATTTATCTCTTTTATATTTATGTTCTTGAGTAATTCTTGCATGTTCTCCGTTGCTATTTATTGCTTTAGCCAAGTAGTAGGTAGTAACTCCAAGAGGGAACGTTATGCTTGATTGTGGGTTCATGCCCCTCGATGACTAGTTTGAGTGACAGAAACATGAGTCTAGGGGATGTGCTGTTGCCACAAGGGGGAAAAACAACGGTGCTTGTACTCGCGGGTGCAAGGATTGTTTACTTTACGCAAAGTTCTTTTAATGCAGTTGTCTGTTGCTTTGAGTTTACACTATGGGTGGGACTCGCAACTTAATACCAACGAGATGTTCTGGATAGATATCTCAAGGTGGATGATTAGTAGTAGATGCAGATGGATTTCGGTCTACTTACCTTGGCGTACCGCCCATGCTTTTGAGCCTCAACCTTTCTTGCAGCATAGTTAGCATTGGTTTGCGCACATAATCCTGTCAATTGCCCAGCTATAATTCGTTTACCTCACATAGCTGTTTTATCGTCTTTTGGGAGAGAGACATCACTAGTGAACATCATGTGACCCCGGTCCATATTACCATCACTGATCACATCCGTTATTTACTTTCTGTTTTTACTTACTAGTTGCAGCAATACCTATCACTATTATCTCTTGCGTTTGATCCTTTGTAAACGACAAGGCCGGAGGGATTGACAACCTCTCTGTACTCGTTGGGAGCAAAGTTATTTGTATCTGTGTGCAGGTCCAAGTTGATTGCTAAGTATCTGGCGCCATTAGCAGTTGACACCTTCTTGTTGAACCTTGGAGTCTCAGGGGAATTCGATCCTTGGTATCTTTGCCAAGGGAAAACTACCGCTACACTGCATCTCAAACCTTCCACTTGGGGTAACCAACGAGGGGCGAGAAGCCATCAAGCAAAGTTTTCTGGCGCCGTTGCCGGGGACTCCACTCTTCAAGATAGGGGAGTTGCATGCTATCTTTTACCTTTGCTTTTTAGTCTTGTTAGTTTACCTTTCAGTTTTGCTTTAGTATCCTTTATCGAAAATCACAAAAATAGTTATCTTGCTTGCTTGCTGCTATGGGTTCCACCAAAAACACTAAATGGGAGGAGTACACCCCTTCTTCCATCACGCCAATTACCACTGTCGGGATCTACAAAAGTAATAAACCTTGTGATTATGTTAGTCTTAATGGAGAGTTATGCCCATGGCATGGTCTTCCAGGAAAAGAGTATGAGCCTCAGTTTAAAGTTGCTCCTATGTTTCCCCAAACTTGGGAAGACGTTCAAACTCTTATAATAGAGAGCAATTCAAACAAAGAAGATGACACTACAATTCTGCTCAATAATGATAAAATTGATTTTGATAATTGTAGTATCTCGGAAGTTGTCACTTTTCTACAAATAATGGCTAAAGATCCCCACACTAGCACGCTTAACCTTGCCTTCACAGAGCATATCACTAATGCTCTCATCAAAGCTAGGGAGGAGAAACTTAGAGTAGAAGCCTCCATACCTAGAAAGCTAGAAGATGGTTGGGATCCTATGATTAAAATTAAGTTGAATAACTTCTCTTGCTATGCTTTATGTGATGTTGGAGCTAGTACCTCCGTTATGCCCAAAAGAATATATGATATGCTTAAATTGAAACCTTTTCATTCTTGTTCTTTTGGTGTTCGTCTTGTTGATTCTTCCATAAAGAAACCTTTGGGGAGGATCGGCGATGTTCTTATCATTGTCAATGACAACTACGTTCCCGTTGATTTTACTATTATGGATATTGAATGTGAACCTTCTTGTCCAATTATTTTGGGACGTCCTTTTCTTCGCACCGTTGGTGCCATCATTGACATGAAAGAGGGGAATATAAGATTCCAATTTCCTCTCAAGAAAGGGATGGAACACTTCCCTAGAAAGAAGATTAAGTTACCTTTTGAGTCCGTTATACGGGCTAGCTATTCTTTTACTTTTGATAAGACTTGATCTCTTTGCATTATGCCTAGCTTAAAGGCATAAAAGAAAGCGCTTTTGGGAGGCAGCCCACAATGAATAAAATTTTATTTTGCTTTTGTTGTGTCTTGATGTTGTTACTACAGTAGCATCATCATTGTATCTTTACTTTTCAGCTTTGTGCCAAGTGTAGCCTCTGATTGCAAGAAAGTTCAAAAGTTGTGACGTGCTGTCCAGGAAACAGATTCTGTCCTTGGATAGAAAAAACCGTATAAAATCACCAGATCATCTTTTCGGTCTGAATTTTTTCGACAGCGTGCTCTATACAATTGTATTTCGGGCGTCTGTTCTGAGTTTTTTGATTTGAGTTGCAGAAGTGCCCCGAAAAAATCATTTACTACCTGCTGGTCTGTTTTTCACAGATTCTGTCCTGTTTTGCCTTTCCTTCATTTTGCAAACCTTGAGCTTGCTTTTTCTTTGCAAAAACCTTTTGGCTATCTTGAGAAACAGTAGACCTTCAAGAATATCCTTATTTCCAGCAAGGAACAATTATTTTATTATGGGTACTAACCTCGCTAATCAGATTTTGATGAGTTATGTATGAAGGGAGTTTTCAAGTGTGCGAGGGAAGATGATAAAAATATTCAGGAGTGTCAAACGCTCAAGCTTGGGGATGCCCCCATGCACCCCCAAGAAATATTCAAGAAGACTCAAGCGTCTAAGCTTGGGGATGCCCCCGTGCATCCCCTTCTCCATCAACATTATCAGTTCGTCTTTCGTTCCACTATATTTTTATCACTTCATGTGTTATGTGCTATGCTTGGAGCGTCTTGCTTTTAGTTTCCTTTTTAATTTTTCTTTAGCTTTGCTTGCTGTTCATAACGAGTTGGAACTCAGCTTTCTTTGTGTGGGAGAGAAACACGCTCCACTTCAACCTAGAACATAACATAGAATTTTCATGTCTATCTTTGCTGTGTGTGTTCTTGGTCTTTCAATAGCTGCTATCATGTTCAACTCTTAGTTTTCATGCTTATCTTTTTAAAGAGCTTTTGTTTAGTTGGTCGCTGGAACTCTCTTTAGTTATCATGCTTATCTTATTAAGAGAGTTGGCTTCTGTTGCACTGGTTGATATGTCTATGATAAAAATGCTATGTGCATAATGATGCTTAGTAGTTCATGTTTTCTTATGGTTAGTCTCAAATAGCTGGGGGGTTCTCAATGTGTTATTGGAGTACCAACATGATTTGTTTGCCTATGATGTGGTATGGTTTAGTGATATCTTCCTTCGAGAATTTATTTTGATTGACTTGGCGTATGCTCACGCATATTTAAGACTGTAAAGAAAGTCTATCAAGCCTTGATGATCTTTAGTTTCTGAGTAGCGATATAACTTCCATGCCTGATTCAATGTTGCTTTGTCGCTCTGCATGATTATGACCGTCATTGCTCTTTTAGTTGGTCGCTCCCAGTCTTTTGCTAACCTTCGCCTGTACTAAGCGGACTGACTGCTTGTGCATCCAAAATCTTAAACCAGTTGTGCCATATGAGTCCACCACACCTTCCTATACATGGTATTTACCTGCCATTCCTAACGAAGACTTTCATGTACCATCTCAAAATTATTCAAAAAAGCATTTCTCTTTTGTGCCTCTGTTTTAATTCATGAGGAAGTAGTAGTTAATTCATGATCTTTTTAAGTTGGACAAGCTTCACCCCGGGATTGCATGTCTAATGTGCGAACCCATAATACGAGAAGGAACTGGCAAAGAGTGCGCTCGGCTCAAAAATAATATAACAAACAAACCCTCCTTCACGCTTTGTTCATCAGAAATCAGAAAACTTTGGCAGTGATAAACAAAGGAGATTAAGAGGATGTGATCGTCCTCATTCGGGAGCCGTTCCTCGAAACTTGTCCAGCTCAAGAAGTGATTGAGTTATCTGCTAGCATTCGTTGACGAAACATGCATATTCAAATAAATAAATAAATTATTACCTCTGTTTTTAAAACCAAGAGCTATGGTACATGTTTAGTTTTTGTTTCCGACCACGGGTTTTCAACCTTGCCAACAAAAGCCACGGTTCGAGAGTCTCCACCTTCTTTAAAGCACCAACTATTAAGAGCATGATTGTCATTCTGAGTGTAATGTGCATTGTCCCAAAGTAGCATTGTCTTTTGCATGATTATGATATCGTTTATTCTGAAATCATTGTATCTAGTCGTCACTTAAACCTTGGAGGTGCCCCTGCATTTATGTTTTGCTTCACTAAAGGGGGCAAGCGAGATACTACTTTATCATATTTGCACACCATGCTCATTACAAATATTTTGGGTATTTCAGTATCATATTGTAAAACTTTCAGTTCTTTGTGATTTTCTCATGAGGCAACTTAATTACTACAGATTCATTGTCTCAGTAAGCTTTTGTCATGTGACTATGAAAAGTCCTTATATGGTTAATAGCATGTCACCACAGAAATTATGCTTGTTATCATTTACCTACTCGAGGACGAGCAGGAATTAAGCTTGGGGATGCTGATACGTCCAAAACGTATCTATAATTTCTGCTTGCTCCATGCCTTTTTTGTGTGATATTGCTATGATATTTATACACTTCCATACACTTTTGATCATATTTGGACTAACCTATTAACTCAGTGCACCCCAGTGCCAGTTTCTGTTTTCAGCTGTTTTTGTATTTCTGGTTTTCCCATTACGTAAACTGCCAGAAAAATTCCGGAAAAATTATATAAAAAATCAGCGTTCCGGAAGCTTCCTTGCGGCCAAAGTAGGGCCGGAGGGGGGCCACCAGGGCTCCAGGCGCCCTGGTGGCGCGGCCCCCCTCCTGGACGCGCCGGGGGGGGGGGG
>LR738713.1:9511741-9523232 GCA_902687465.1 Secale cereale
CGCGTCCCGAAACCCTCGAGGACGGAACCCTTTTTCGCGATCTCATCTCTGTTCCGCCGCCGCCGCGCTTCCAAGATCGGGAGCGCCAGGAGAACTCTTCCCGGCACCCTGCCGGAGGGGAGGATCACCACCAGGAGCCTCTCCACCACCATGGACGCCTCCCGGATGAGTTGTGAGTAGTCTCCCTTGGACCATGGGTCCATGACCAGTAGCTATGTGATGTTCTCCTCCCCTCTTTGTGCTTCACTAATTAGACCTCGTGAGCTGCCCTACATGATCGAGGCACATATGTAATCCTTATGCTGTTGCTATGTTGAGTTTGCTGGGATCCGATGGATTGTGAGATTATGTTCAGATTGTGTGTGAGTAATATATTTGATTTACCTCTTTTATATTTATGTTCTTGAGTAATTCTTGCATGTTCTCCGTTGCTATTTATTGCTTTGGCCAAGTAGTAGGTAGTAACTCCAAGAGGGAACGTTATGCTTGATTGTGGGTTCATGCCCCTCGATGACTAGTTTGAGTGACAGAAACATGAGTCTAGGGGATGTGCTATTGCCACACGGGGGAAAACAACGATGCTTGTGCTCGCGGGTGCAAGGATTGTTTACTTTACGCAAAGTTCTTTTAATGCAGATGTCTGTTGCTTTGAGTTTACACTATGGGTGGGACTCGCAACTTAATACCAGCGAGATGTTCTGGATAGATATCTCAAGGTGGATGATTAGTAGTAGATGCAGATGGATTTCGGTCTACTTACCTTGGCGTACCGCCCATGCCTTTGAGCCTCAACCTTTCTTGCAGCATAGTTAGCATTGGTTTGCGCACATAATCCTGTCAATTGCCCAGCTGTAATTCGTTTACCTCACATAGCTGTTTTATCGTCTTTTGGGAGAGAGACATCACTAGTGAACATCATGTGACCCCGGTCCATATTACCATCACTGATCACATCCGTTATTTACTTTCTGTTTTTACTTACTAGTTGCAGCAATACCTATCACTATTATCTCTTACGTTTGATCCTTTGTAAACGACAAGGCCGGAGGGATTGACAACCTCTCTGTACTCGTTGGGAGCAAAGTTATTTGTATCTGTGTGCAGGTCCAAGTTGATTGCTAAGTATCTGGCGCCATTAGTAGTTGACACCTTCTTGTTGAACCTTGGAGTCTCAGGGGAATTCGATCCTTGGTATCTTTGCCAAGGGAAAACTACCGCTACACTGCATCTCAAACCTTCCACTTGGGGTAACCAACGAGGGGCGAGAAGCCATCAGTACACCGCCGTCTTCACCACCTCGCCCCAGAACGTCGCGTGCACGCTCATGCTTTTCAGCAGACAGCGCGCCATCTCGACAGTCGTCTGGTTCCTCCGTTCGATGACGCCATTTTGTTGCGGCATGTACGGAGCGGTGGTCAAGTGTTTGATGCCGCCCTCGTTGCAGAACTGACGGAACGCAGTCGAGTTGAACTCGCCGCCGCGATCCGAACGAAATCCAAGCAAGCGATGCCCGGACTCAGCTTCTGCTCGTGCCTTGACCTTGCGGAAGCGCTCGAATGCCCCGTCCTTGGACTTGATCACTTCCAGCCACATGTATCGTGATCGATCGTCGACAATGAGGAGGAAGTAGTTTTTCCCCCCTCTGTCGCCGCCGTGATCGGACCACACAGGTCCGTATGCACCATCTCCAGGTTCTTGGTGGCGCGGTACGATGTGGCCTGCAGGAAGGGATGCCAATGCTGCTTACCCAGGGCGCAGCCGTCGCACACCTGATCCAGTCAATCGAGCAGCGGTATACCGCTCACCATGTATTTGCGCCCCAACTCACGCAGCGCGCGGAAGTTGAGGTGGCCGTAGCGTGCGTGCCACAGCCAGGCATGGTCTGTGCCGCTCGCGAGGAGGCACACCGGCCGCGCCGACGTCAAATGCAGGACGTACAGGCGCCCCTTGTTCCTCTTCACGCACGCGAGCAGACGATCGTTTGCGTCGCGAAGGCGAAGCCAGCCATGGTGCATGTGCGTGTCGCAGCCGATCTCGTCCAGCTGCCCTAGGCTGAGGATATTGCTGCGAAGACGAGGCATATAGTACACCTGATCCAAACCATGTGCTCACTGCTGCGGGTCTCGAAGACGATGGTGCCCTTTCCCTCGATCTGCACCTCTGATCCATTGCCAAGTTTCACGGCCCCCGTCGTGCCGATGTCGAGCTTGGAGAAAATCTCCCGCCGCCCCAACATGTGGTTCGACGCCCCGGTATCCAGGTACCAGGACGTGTCACAGCGACCCCCGTCCTTGACAGCGCGAGCCTGTGACTTTTCCTCGTTGAGCAGGACGTGCTCGTCGCGGCTTTGTGGCTCGCAAGTGACGACGGACAGCTCGGCGAGGAACACAGCTTTTTCTTCCTTGCCATCGGCGTCACGGGCAAGATTTGCCTTCTCCTTGCGCTCCTTGCGAGGCTCGGTGTAGTCGCGCGAGAAGTGACCGTTCTTGTTATAGTTGTAACATTTCACGGTCGACATGTTGCGTTCTCCGGCCGGCGTGCGCCCGCCGCCGTTGCCGCGAGGCTTGTCCTTCTTCTTGCCCTTTCGACCTTTGCCGTCGCCGCCGGAGCTGCCTGAGCTCTGGCCCTGCTCCTTGCTGCGGGCCTTCCACTGCTCCTCCGTGAGCAGAAGTTGCCCGTCGTTGCTGCCGCTGCTCCGACCGAGGCGATAGCGATCCTCGGCCGAGCGCAGGCGTCCGATCAGCTCCTCCATCGTGTGGAGGCTTGTGTCGAGCAGTGTCTCGATGGAGATGGCGATCTGCGTGAACTGAGAGGGGACAACTTGCAGGAATTTCTCAACCACAATTACCTCTTCCACGACGTCGCCGAGAACGCGCAAGCTGTTTGCGAGCGTGTTGATGCGCATCCCAAACGCCTCCAGTCCCCCGCCGCTCTTGAACTGGATTTGAGCGAACTCCTTCCGCAGGCGCTGTGCAGTGGCCTGCTTGACGCGAGCGACGCCAATACACATGGTCTTGATCGTCTCCCACGCCTCCTTCGAGGTTTTCTTCGCCGTGAGCGTGCCCACCATTTCTGGCGGCACTGATCGCAGGATCGCTCCGAGTGCTGCCTTGTCGTTCGGCACGCTCACCGGGAAGCCCTCCACGGCCTCCCAGAGGAGGCTTGCCTCCATGTTGATCTGCATGACCAACGCCCACTCCATGCAATTGGTCTGGGTGAGCATGGGCCAGACGATGGAGTTGCTCGGAGCGGCGCGCTCTTGCACCGTCCGCTCATGGACGATGATCTCGTTACCGTCGCTCCTCCGCGAAGTGCTCCGTCCACGGCGCCGTGCCGATCGTGACGGCGCCCGTGACGTCCTGCGCTCCGTGTCCGCCGCCGCCGCATCGTCCTTCTCCTTCTCTTTTCGCAGCCTATCCTTCGTCGCCGGAGAGGTGCTCGACAAGGTCACCGGGAACGATAACCGCGCTGATGCCAAATGTAAGGGCTAAGTGGTGAAAACCCAGCTCACAAACACACACAGAGAGAGATGAACATGAGGATTTTGTGCAGCACACAACAACTGCTGCTTTTCGTTTTTTCCTTCATTATTTGTAGCTGCTTTCATGCTAACTGAAACCACAAAATCAGGACATGACTAAGCCTACTGACCGTGCCATCCCACGATCGCTGAGCCACTCCCTCGATGATGCTGTGCTTCGTGCGTTATCTCCGCGCCATACCACGGACACACGATCACCAGCCTATAAACTAGCTGGATCAGCTCGACGACTAACTCAACAAGCTGACCGATTATTCTGCTGAAGCAAAACTAATCCTAAACAGTTAACTGACAGAGAACTAGCCGTTGTCGACAACAGCCTGAAGTGCTACCGTTAACTGACGAAACTGTCGTCAGGCTTAAGCTTCAACAACGCTCAACCTTGATGGTGACAAGGTTGAATCTATCCACGGAGCTGGTACTGTTGCAAATCTCAAGCTTCCCTTCATCGGGCTTGAGGTTCCAACAGTAGACGATGACCTCTCTCCCCCCCGGAGCAGCTTCACCCGGAGGTCACGGGGGGCGCCTTCGTGGTACCGCAATAGATCCGTTAGAGTGCTGACGTCGTCAACGGAGAGCTTGGGCCCTCCTGGCATGAGGAACGGGGCGGTGGCGAGGAGCCGCTGTCGTGCGACTCGTCTCCCCGCCATGGCAACCGGGATCCTCGTCCACGTGTCGCGCATCCATGGCAGGCGCTTTGGTCGCGGTGTACCGCCCGCGCCATCCTCCGAACGTGTCTGTCGCGGCACCGCCGCGTGTCCCACCGGAATCCGGTCCCGCACCCTGGCGATGTGACAGGGGAAGGATATGGCCTGGCCGATGTTGATCTGTTCCCCGGCCCGGAGATAACGTGCGTCAACTGTAACTCCCCTCTCATCGATTAGAACAATCCGATCCGGTGAGCGTCGTGTCGGAGCCGGATCTGGCCGTCGGCGAAGGAGAGCCTACGCGTCGCCGTGACGTCCGCCGCATAGGAGACTAGCCAGCATACGTCGCAAGCCATCATCGCCTCCATCGTTGAGACCAATTCTTGACACGGTATTTTTAATCGCACTGGATGCCCTGGGGCGAAGTCTTGAGTTGCAAAAAAATAAAATTTGTTAGAATAGTGGTGCTTCCATTTGGTTTTTTTTTTTGGAACGAAGACGCTAAGGGCGTCCGGCTTTAAATTAATAAAGCCACAAGGGCATCGTCGTCACACATGCAGAAGTCAATATTACAGACCAAAATAAGTTTGCCTACAAGGGTCTCCAGGCCCCTCCGAAAAATAAAATCACCAAGTAGCACAAGGAGGGGCAATTTCTCCAAAAACAGCAGCATCTAAGTGGCAGGAGGAGGTGATCCGCCATGTTGTCGTGTCAGCCTCGTAACCGTCTTGATCTTCTCCATCACTGCTTGCATGTACTGCTCATCACGCGTTTTCCCCAACGGTATCCACACCAGTAGAAAAAGATGGCATTTGAAGAGGATGTCAGCTGGATGGTTAGGGAACTTATGTTCGATGGTAATCTTTTTCCTAACCGTCCAGAGGGACCATAACAGCGCCCCAACGCATCGCCAAAGAATACGAGCATTGGCCCCTTTCTGTGCTTTAAGAATAGCTAAGAGTTCCGAAGTAGACTGGGGGTTCCAGTTTTTGGAAAAGGTCTCACGGACCGCACTCCACACAAACCTGGCCAGCACACATTTGAAAAAGACATGATTTGCGTTTTCCCCCAATCCGCATATAGAGCAAGACCCATCAGCGGACCCGTTGCGTTTAGCCACATTATCTGAGGTTGGAAGCCGATTCCGCACCCCCCGCCACATGAAGATCTTGATTTTCAGTGGCAGGCCCGCCTTCCATAGCCCCCTAGCCATGTCTAACACGGGGCCTTCGGACATCTTGGAGTATATGGATTTAACCGTGAATTGTTTAGAAGCCGAGAGTTTCCAAGAGATGAGATCTGGCTCACTAGATAGACTAATATCCCTCCAAGCCGTCACGAGGCAATCCCATCTAGAAGCCTCGCCCTGACCCAAGGTGCGAATGAATGTGATCGCCGAAGGCTGAACTCTAAGAGTGTCGGCAACCAAAATATTAGTGTCAGTGGCAAGATGGTATAGATCAGGGTGAGATTGCCACAGCGGGGCATTATCCCACCAGTGATCTAACCAGAATCGTATAGATTCGCCATTGTTGACGCCAAAATGGCCCCCCAAAGAGAAAGCCGGCCAACTTCTTGGATCCCTTTCCAGAACGACGAACCGGAGGTCTGGGCCTTGAAGACGTTTCCGTCCGGAAAGTATTTAGCCCGCAGGATTTTGGCCCAAAGTCCCGACTCGTTGTGGGCCAGTCTCGACCACCATTTGGTTAGTAGCGCCACATTCATTAATTTGGAGTTTGTTACCCCAAGGCCCCCCCATTTTTTTTGGACGGCAGACTGCCGCCCATTTAACCAGATGGTATTTTCATTTGGTCCCGGCTCCTTCCCAAAAGAACCGAGACCGAGGGGTGTCCAGATTGGCATGTACGCCATCGGCCAATAGATACATACCCATAGTAAAAATGGGTAGAGAGGATAGACTCGAATTGGTCAGAATGAGTCTAGCCGCCGAGGACATAAATCTGCCCCTCCATGGACTGACCCTGTTGAACACTTTCCCGTAGAGCGGTTCCCATTCCGCGATGGTTAGGCCTTTAGTAGAGATAGGCATGGTGCTTCCATTTGTCATGAAGAATGTTTCTTTTGCACAAAAACATGTTCCATTTTGAAGAAAAAAATACCTTACATAATAAATCATAATTAGTTTTACAGATTATTCATTAGGAAAAATCACAATGTACCATTTTTTTCAAAACTGCAAGATATGTTTTCAAAGAGACCAGGCGTGATTCTTCGAAGCAAATCAAAGTTACGTAGTACTATGAGTTAAGAGATTGAGAAGCTACAAAAAGATAAAATTGACGGGAGTAGTTACCAATAAATCAGGAACTCTAATCTGTCAAAAGCAGGGCTTCCTCCACAAGATCGAACGTTCAACACCCTTCTAATCGTACGGCCTTCGACTAGTCTGATAGGAGATGCCTAGCGGCTCCCATAGAAAAAGCAAAGAAGGTTCAGACAAGATAGAATAAATGAGTATAGCACATACTACTACATAATATATGGAGTATTTCTACATCAGGCTTAATAAGGCTCAAGACCTAATTAATACTAGTTCCCTGCTCCAGCTGTTGGAATTCATATTAATTCATAATACTCATCAGCCTTTTGTTCTTCACAGTACTTCCTCAGATCTTCTGCAAACTGCGCGTCTCTCCTAAAATCCAAGATGAAATCTGGGTCCAACAATCCATCCGCTTCATACGTTCCATAGTCGGTAATATCAATATTACCCTCAAGAAGTTCTGATGAATCTGGATACACAATCTTCCTCGCAGTCCCCTCTCCATAGTAGCAACGACCTGTCACCAAAACCAAAACTGATCATTATGTATCAATCACAACATAACATCTCCAATTACCGCATCAAATAGCTATTCTTCAAGGTGAAATGTTTGGCAAACCCTGTCTATTTGCATTGGTTTCACTAACCAGACAATAAAACAATGACTGTTTAACAACCATTCTTGACACGAAAAGAAAAGGTTGGTAGAGAAAGTGTATCCCAAAAACATCTTCAGATGTTAAAATATTTTACACACGTTCAGCAGCACAAGCACAGAAATATCTTGAGTTCAGTCAGAATTGCTACATTCAAGCTGCACCAATCGGTAACATGTCATATGCACATGATATATATGTATCAGGATTGGGAAAATTTTGTTTTTGCCACTCTAGATTTTACCAATTTTCCTTATGCCACTCTAGATTTTGACATTTCACTTTTGCCACTCTTAGTTTTTGACAATGATCACAATTGCCATTTTTGTGGCAAAAGCAAAAAATTTAGAGTGGCAATTGTAATACATTTCAAAAGCTAAGAGTGGCAAATATGAAATAAAATTATTTTGCTTTTACCATGGAATGGCAATTATGATAATTGTCAAAAGCTAAGAGTGGCAAAAGTGTAATGTCAAAATCTAGAATGACATAAGGAAAATTGGCAAAATCTAGAGTGGCAAAAACAAAATTTTCCCTAATGGAAATCAAAAGGCTTTTTGATGAAACATAAGACTAAAAATCCTTTCATCAATGTTTCAAACCTACATGGCTGCTCATGCTAACTGGAAGGAGTGGGGACTTACCAGCAAATGTCAGGGGTAGAGGGCAGCAGAAATTTGGTTTTGGCGGATCAGGAAATGGCTCATTTATTTCGGCAAAGAAGAGTTGGTTATCAGATTCAGAAGCAGCCACAAAATTAACATGATAGGAAGGCCTGTCTAGGGATCTGGGAGCAGCCACCAAACCACAGATAACACTTGGCTCATATTTTGGTTCCTAAAACAAGAAACAGCAAAGGTCAAATGAGGCACCTGAAAGAGATATGTTAAGAATGTACTAGTATGTACCCAAGAAAGAAACAATGAACACAAACAAAGCCATGTACCAGAGGATGCTCAAAGGCATATTTCTTCAGCACTTGCGCAAGCTCAGCGCGGATGAATAACTTCATCTCGTTATAACATGACCTCTTTTGTAGCAGAGTCTCCTTAGCCTCGTTGCACAGTTCAGCCGCATTGGGAGATTCGGGAGCCACCAACGGCAGTGCACTTTGTTTGAAAGTGGATATTATTTCCCCAAGAGACTCAGAGGAGATCCTGCCATCGGCGCCAGTGGCCAGCAAGCGCCGCAGGTCAATGAGCCTGTCGGGCGCCAGGGAAGCGAAGAAAGATCCCAGCTCAGCATGTTGTGGGTGTCGAGCGGCTGCGGCTGCGTCAGCAAATTGCAACGAGGTGTGCGTCTCCTGGTACAGGTCACAGCGTTTGCAGGACAGGTGCTCCATCGCACGCTGCGTCGAGCATTGGGACTCGGAGCTTGCCCGAACGAGGGCAATGAGGCCTTCCAAGGAACGGACCTCCACACGAAGCATAGAGAGGGTGTCGAGGATGTCATACACCTCTACTTTGCAGTCAGCTGATGATGTGAGCGGGCGCAGTATGTGGTGGCAAATGGAGTTGATGATGATGTTGGAGACAGGGTCCATGGGGCCATAGCAGTGGCCAGCGAATAGGATGTGGGGGATGAGGTGGAGCCACGTAGAGGGCAGCATGGTGAAGACTTTGAGATAGAAGCCGTGGATCATGTCGTGGAGCCTCATCCTGAGAGACCCGGTGTATTCGCAGGCATCGCCAGAACATATCATGACCGCAGAGCCGAAGTGTGCTTTGGCGGTTTTCACGACCTTCTGCAAACAGGATGAGATCATGGATCTGTGCTCGTGCGGAGACCGCAGGGCCGCGAAGTGGTGTCCATGACGCTCGACCTTGATGGTGAACATTTTGAAGCCATCGGAGTTTGTGGTGTTGGAAATGTCTAGTCTCCCTTGATCAGCCTTGAGGTCCCGGCAGTAGACAAGTAGCTCTCTTCCGCTTGGCCGCAAGCTGAACTGAAGATCCAAGGGGGCACCGGCCTGGTATCGCAGCAAATCCATGATGGCAATGACATCATCGACGGTGAGCTTGCGCCCTCCCTTCTCGAGCAAGTGGGCGGAGTCGCGGAGGCACTGTTCGGGCAGGGGCGACGCCTGGAGCCGCATTAGGTCATCAGGCGCAGGGTGCCGCTGCCCACAGCTTGCGGCGTACTTGAAGGCGGCTTGCGTCCTTTGGGAGGCAGGGTCGGGTGGTGAAACAGCAGCAGCGTGTAGATCGTGTTCGACCAGCTGGACTGCGAGGGCGAGATCGGCGCCTGCCCAGTGGAGGTAGCGGGCGGCCTGTTCTTCGCTGAGGCATCCGAAGTAGCCAACCATGAATCTGATGAGAGCCTGGCGGGACCCCAAAGCAATAGAGTACCATGTAGGCCTGCGGGTGGATGGCCCACAGGTAACCCTGCCGGAGGACGGCAAAACCCAGCTGGTGTTCCAGCTGCTGTAGTCACCGGGCCGCACCCTGCCGGCGGCCAGCCTCTTGGACCTCCTCCTGTCGGGTTTTGCCATGTCCCCGAAGTCGCGCGGGAGGAGGGCGACGGTGTTGAGGATGATGTTGGTGACGGGGTCGAGGAGGCCGAGGCAGAGGCCGCCTTTGCGCATGGATACGGCCAACTGGTCGGCGGCTTCCACCGGCATGTCGTGGAGGGGCAGCCGGTTGAACGCCTCCTCGTGCAAGTTGAGGAGGAGCTCCAGGAGATCGGCGTCCAAATTCGATTTGTTGAACGGGGGAGCGTCGCACTCGCTGAACAAGCACGAGAACAGGCCCCTGCGCTCTCCCAAATCTGGCGGCATCGGCTGCGATTCTTCCTGGTGTCCGGCTGTAGCCGATGGCAGCGCCATTGCCTGCGATTCCTGGTGTTCGGCGGTAGGCCTCGGCTCCATTTTCTGCGGTTGGGCGGCGGCGGTTTTTTAGGGTTTGGTGGCGTGGGATAACAGCAGAAGACGAGAGATAGATTTTCCAACGTTTAGTCAACAGTGGACGGGTTTTTAGCCACGATCCATGACGTACGCTAATCAGGCGCTAGCTCTTCCATAAAATTAATGCTCGAGACGCAACGAAATTTGGAAAGGATCGGAGCGGAGGAGCCAAAAATAGCGACGCTGCTGCCAGCCGCCCATACTACGACACCTCCTTTCTTCCCTGCCATTTTAGTAAAGAATTATTAGATTTTTATAAAAAAGACAAAATTAAAGTTTGGTAATCAGTAATCGTTCTTGAATTCGAACAATTTTCACCGCTTATTTTATTTTCAGACAAATTCCTAATTGTTTGAATTGTGTAATCTCCCATTATGCAGATTGGTACCCGATTTTAAGCGATTTGATTGTAATTCAATTCTTGATAGTCATAGGTAGAAAGTTCATATTCGTCATTGATAAACATCTTGTTGAGCAGTACTCAACATAATTGCCACAAACTCCGAAATCAATACCATAATTAAGCAATTGTTTTCTTTTAATATTCTTTTCAAATCTCCAATCAACAGGAAGCAGATCTATGGGACATACGCGAACACATACTTCACAAGCAATAGATTTATCAAATTTAAAGTGGATTCGCCCTCGGAAACGTTCTGGTGTAATTGATTTTTCACAAGGGTAGTGAATTGTTATAGGTAAACAATATGTGTGGGATAAGGTAGTTATGAAATTTTGACCTATTTACCTTGTAGCACGTATTGTTGTTGACCATAACTCATGAACCCAGTTAACATAGGGAATATACTCATTCTATGAAAATATATGTTTTCTTGCTTTTGTTTAAGAGTGTTTTTTGTGTTGAAAATATTATTACTATTATTGCATTGTCTTATTTATAGTGAAACAAGTTGAGAAGAGGTTGCTAAGGGAAATAGCTAAAAGAATTTTTCATCCAAGATCTAATAACTGGTCCATTCCCATCCTCTGTAAAGTCCATCTTATTGTGATAGAAATGAAGAGAAATAAATATGCTTTAGTTAGTGTAATAAATATACTCATTGTCATTTCCAAAATTCCAACTGCTATATTCATTTAAAAAAAGGATATATAGGGAATAGATAAATTCCACCTGCCCAAGTAGAGAGCCGTTAAAAATAAAAAATAAACTAATAAATTTAGGTAATAAACAAGCTAAAATAAACCATATTTGATACCGGAATATTCAGTTTGGTAACCTGCTACTAATTCTTCCTCTGGTTCTGGTAAATCGAGCATGATCTATACGCTGCTGAGCTTGTGCTCTCCGACCCCACCTTCGAAAGGACCCAAGCCGCCTTTAGGTGCGCCGCAACATGTGCGTCGCACCCATCACCCAACGCCCTGGTGTGGCTCCACAGAACGCTCGTTCGGAGGAGGGTGAGCGTTAAAAAGCATTGTCGCAGGAGGGTGATGAGTATT
>LR738713.1:9529513-9560873 GCA_902687465.1 Secale cereale
GACATATCCTCTCCCCCGCCGCATCCCCACTCACATCACTCTCTCCTCTCCTCTCTCACTCACTCGAACCCTCTTGACCTTTCCCCTCCCCCCCGCCGCATCGCCGCCCACGGCGACGAGCGACCACCGCACCCGTCCGCCCGCCGACCACCGCATTGATCTCCTGCATCGATGGAGCTTGGGTCTAAGTGTTGTGTGCTCCGCGACCGAGTGGAACGGATGGGACGCGCTTCCTGATGCATCTGCGGGAGCTCGATCCGCTCCCGTTCTGGTCGGATCCGCGGTGGCGCTCCCCGGAGGCGACGTCGCAGGTAGATGCGAAGCGAGGTGTCACGATCTGCAACGCCACACCTTCGGTAAGCCACTCCCCTTGCGTTACAATTCAACGAGCTCTTGTTCTTCGAATCCTGCTCCGATCCGCCCCCTCCTCGTATTCTTCGAATCTTTGCGTCCCTGATGTGGTGCATATCTTCTTTCTGTGCCGCGGCGCCGTGACAAATCCTCGCATACACGGCGAGGACGACGACTGCTCCACACTGCAGATTAGTTCTTGAGGCCGAAGGCATTAGCGTTGATGTGCTTGAGGCCGAAGGCATTAGCGTTGTCGGGATGCTTGAAAATGCTCGGTTATGCTAGATCCATTTCAGAGACATGGATTCTGTAGATTAGTTCAAATATATTTCCATATTATATTAAAAATGAATTAGCCAATATTCTTGCTCATGGGATTTGTGCGTTATTTACTTCCTATTTATTGGTCTTTCCTTCGTTGCAACTTCAGCCATGCAGACTTTAGTAAAGAGCCAGCTTTCAGTTGGATACGTTAACTTCCTGCAGAAACCAAGATAGCCATTCATCACTCTAAAATACTGTTTATTAATGGACATGCTTTTGATGAATTTTTCCCTGATGTGATAGCGTCTGCTATTGAGTCCTCACCCATTGTATATTCAAATTATGTGTTGATTTAGTGTTTTGGCTACCTTCGTAAACCTTTGTCACTGAAGCAGCTTTGCATGCCTTACTAAAAGTTGGTGTACTTCTGTTTACAGAAGGGCCATCATATATATCTAGTGCAATAGATATCTTGCAGTCACATTCATTTGCTTGATGGGCTTCTCTGAAAAATTGCATTTTGAAGTAATAAAATCAAATGCAGGACACTTATCTAGAAATAGGATTGAGAGGCACCCCACTGGCAAACGTCAACTGCTTTTCTGAAGATTTTCAATTGCTGAATTCAACCTGGCTTAGAGGACAGTGACTGAGTGTGTTGTACATATTCTAGCATTTTGTCACCTCGTTTCTCACCTCTTCCTGTTTCAAATGGGCTTCACTATGAGGACACTATGGATGAGGGGGAGATGGTGGAGAGAGGAGCGGGTGGGCTTCACTACGGCGTGGAGGGGAGGTTGCTGGGAGAGATGGCGTCGACGACACTGTGCCGGGGAGATGAGATGCGAGGACACCCGGTGATTGGCTGGCTATGTGGGAAGAGTAGGAGGCAGCTATGCGGTGAGTGAGTAGAGGCTGATTTTTTTCCGTAAGAAAAGAAGAAAGCAACAGCTTCTATGCAATGACAGCAATGTCACATAGTCTAGCATTAAGTCGCCTCATTTCTAACATATTCCTGTTTATTGCTTTGATAGGCAGAGTCACTAACCAACATCGGAAACCCAATTCAGGCAGGGCAAGAGTTGCTAAGAAGAGGAACCCGGACTAAATGGGTTGTCATCAAAATGGGTTCCAAGGAATCGACCATGATCACTGAAAGTGTTGTTTCTTGTGCACCTTCTTTCAAGGTAATTGTTGTGCTGATAAAGGATCTTTGCGATATCAGGAAAACTAATAAATATTATTTTTCCCGCATTGTCACATTTTTAAGACTTCTACTTCTTGTTTGTTTGGAAAATCCTTGATCTGCTTGTTGTTAAACCTCCAGAGTACAAATGCGATCAATTAGTTTTTCAATATATGTCAAGATATTAATCCTTTGTAATTTGCACTCTATATATATAAATATATTTTCTATGGCCAAACCTGTTATTGGCAACATTTTGCTCTTTAAAGAACTGACTATAATAAGTACCTTCTTTCAATACATTAAACTCTAAATCTTGTATTGAATGCTTTTTACAGCCTTTACAATGTAGTTTTGTAAAACTTAAAGCCATTTTTTGGTAGGTTTGTTGCTTTTATATGCATGTTCAATGACTTTAGTTAACATATTTTTGTTAACATATTTTTGTGCAAGGAATCACTCCCTTTCAGTTGGATATGTTAACATTCTGCAGAAACCAAGATAGCCATTCATCTCTCTAAAATATTGTTTATTAATGGACATGCTTTTGATGAATTTTCCCCTGATGTGATCGCGTCTGCTATTGAGTCCTCACCCATTGTATATTCAAATTATGTGCTGTATTAGTGTTTTGGCTAACTTCGTAAAACTTTATCACTGAAGCAGCTTTGCATGACTTACTGAAAGTTGGTGTTACTTCTGTTTACAGAAGGGCCATCATATATATCCAGGGCAATAGATATCTTGTAGTCATATTCATTTACTTGATGGGCTTCTCTGAAAAATTGCATTTCTAAGTAATAAAATCAAATGCAGAACACTTATCCAGAAATAGGATTGAGAGGCACTCCACTGGCAAACGTCAACTGCTTTTCTGAAGATTTTCAATTGCTGAATTCAACCTGGCTTAGAGGACAGTGACTGAGTGTGTTGTACTTATTCTAGCATTTTGTCGCCTCGTTTCTCACCTCTTCCTGTTTCAAATGGGCTTCACTACGAGGACACTGTGGGTGAGGGGGAGATGGTGGAGAGAGGAGCGGGTGGGCTTCACTACGGCGTGGAGGGGAGGTTGCTGGGAGAGATGGCGTCGACGACACTGTGACGGGGAGATGAGATGCGAGGACACCCGGTGATTGGCTGACTATGTGGGAAGAGTAGGAGGCGGCTATGCGGTGAGTGAGTAGAGGCTGCTTTTTTTCGTAAGAAAAGAAGAAAGCACCAACTTCTATGCAATGACATCAATGTCACATAGTCTAGCATTAAGTCGCCTCATTTCTAACATATTCCTGTTTATTGCTTTGATAGGCAGAGTCACTAACCAACATCAGAAACCCAATTCAGGCAGGGCAAGAGTTGCTAAGAAGAGGAACCCGAACTAAATGGGTTGTCATCAAAATTGGTTCCAAGGAATCGACCATGATCACTGAAAGTGTTGTTTCTTGTGCACCTTCTTTCAAGGTAATTGTTGTGCTGATAAATGATCTTTGCGATATCAGCAAAACTAATGAATATTATTTTTCCTGTATTGTCACATTTTTAAGACTTCAACTTCTTGTTTGTTTGGAAAATCCTTGATCTGCTTGTTGTTAAACCATCAGAGTACAAAGGCGATCAATTAGTTTTTCAATATATCTCAAGATATTAATCCTTTGTAATGTGCACTCTGTATATATAAATATATTTTCTATGGCCAAACCTGTTACTGGCAACATTTTGCTCTTTAAAGAACTGACTATAATAAGTACCTTCTTTCAATACATTAAACTCTAGATCTTGTATTGAATGCTTTTTACAGCCTTTACAATGTAGTTTTGTAAATCTTAAAGCCATTTTTTTGTAGGTTTGTTGCTTTTATATGCATGTTCAATGACTTTAGTTAACATATTTTTGTGGACGGAGAAATTTTGAAATGTTGAACATAGTGACGCGAGAGGTTTTCAGGGGTTGAAGGAGGCGGGCCATGTCGTGGCAGGGAGAGAAGGGGTCTGGTGATACCGTGGATGAGGGGGAGATGGTGGAGAGAGGAGCGGGTGGGCCTCACTACGGCGTGGAGGGGAGGTTGCTGGAAGAGATGGCGTCGACGAGACTATGGGGGGGAGATGAGATGCGAAGACACCCGGTGATTGGCTGTCTATCAGGGAAGAGTAGGAGCGGCTATGCGGTGAGTGAGTAGAGGCTGCTTTTTTTCCGTAAGAAAAGAAGAAAGCACCAGCTTCTAATGTTAGCAGTCATTTGTAGGAAAACACCAACCAATTTTTCTATAGGTACACTACAATTTAAAGCTCACTAAAATTAGGATGTGACCTACATTGCACCAGGGAAATGAAGTTAAAAACAACTTCCTCACATTGTACATAAATATCTTAAACACACCAAGTAGATCTTAGTTTGTAAAAGGTAATTACTTGGATGAATGCTCTATGTGTACATTCACAGTGAAGTGGATTTCAATTACTTCAGAACGCTATCATTTCTATGCATGCAAAATTTGACATGCATTATATTTATATATGCAACTGATAAAAATATATTCATGCCCCGTGACAACGCACGGGCATTGATAGTGATATGGATGATTACTGTGATCATGAGCTTTATGCTATTCTGCCAATAATATAACTGAATATGTTCTGCCCTCACACAGTTCATGCACTTAAACCTCATAATAAATGGTTTGCACAATACCCTATATTGCTTTTATAAGACGGACATATACCGTATCTTCTATACCAATCATTAATAAATATGTTGGTTATGCGATGCTAAGATTTCCTCACTTATTGTGTACTTTATTTTCATAGACATATTGTACTGTAAGTTGACAATTGACAACCTTGTTTTATTTTATTCAGCGATCTACCAACTTTCAGAATTTTTTAAACTTTTTACATGTTTTTTCACTTATAGCAAATGCTTCTCTTTATCCAGGTTAACGACTATATTCTTAAGGAAGCTCATCGCTTGCATCAAATCGAATTGCATTACCTGGAACTTTTGAAGTTCTTGGGGCTTCTTAAGGATTTTATGATTATATCTAGCATTTGACACTGACAATTGGACGCTGTACCAATTTGCAACAGCTCCAAAGATGATCTGTTTGTTGGGGAACGTTGCATGGGAAACAAAAATTTTTCCTACCGTTCACCAAGATCAATCTAGTAGAAGCAACTACGAGAGGGGAGTGTGATCTACGTACCCTTGTAGATCGCTAAGCGGAAGCGTTATGAACGCGGATGATGGAGTCGTACTCGTCGCGATTCAGATCGCCGAAGACCTAGCACCGAAGCAACGGTGCCTCCGCGTTCTTCACACGTACGGCTCGGGGACGTCTCCTCCTTCTTGATCCAGCAAGGGGTGGAGGAGAGGTTGATGGAGAACCGGCAGCACGACGGCGTGGTGGTGATGGTGGAGAAGAACTCCAGCAGGGCTTCGCCTAAGCACTGCGGGAGGAGAAGATATGACGGGAGAGGGAGGGCAGCACCGAGGCACAAACTGTGTTGGCTGCCCTCCCTTTGCCCCACTATATATAGGGGGGGTGGAGAGGTTAGGGCGCCCTAGGGTTTCCCCCTAGGGGCCGGCGGCCAGGGCAAGGGGAAGGGGGCGGCGGCCAGGGCAGGGGGAGGCGCCCAGGCCCTAGGGTTTCCCCCCTAGGTGCCTTGCCCCCCAAGCCCAAGGGGTGCGGCCAGCCCTAGGGGGTCCCACCCCCTTAGCCGCATGGGGAGAGGGCCCAGGGGGGGCGCACAGCCCCCTGAGGGCTGTGGTGTCCCCCCTTGTGGCCCAATAGGCCCAGAACACCTTCCGGACCCCCGAAAACCTTCCCGGTACTCCGCCGATTTCCCGATGCTCCCCGGAACACTTCCGGTACTCCGAAACCTTTCATCCTATATATCAATCTTCGTCTCCGGACCATTCCGGAGACCCTCGTCATGTCCGGGATCTCATCCGGGACTCCGAACAACCTTCGGTAACCATGCACTCTTCTCACTAACAACCCTAGCGTCACCGAACGTTAAGTGTGTAGACCCTGCGGGTTCGGAAACCATGTAGACATGACCGAGACACTCCCAGGTCAATAACCAATAGCGGGATCTGGATACCCATATTGGCTCCTACATGTTTCTCGATGCTCTCATCGGATGAACCACGATGTCAAGGATTCAGGCAATCCCGTATACAGTTCCCTTTGTCTCGTCGGTATGTTACTTGCCCGAGATTCGATCGTCGGTATCTCTATACCTAGTTCAATCTCGTTACCGGCAAGTCTCTTTACTCGTTACCGTAATACATAATCCCGTGACCAACTACTTAGTCACTTTGAGCTCATTGAGATGACGTATTACCGAGTGGGCCCGGAGATACCTCTCCGTCATACGGAGTGACAAATCCCAGTCTCGATCCATGTCAACTCAACAGACACCTTCGGAGATACCTGTAGAGTACCTTTATAGTCACCCAGTTACGTTGTGACGTTTGGCACATACAAAGCACTCCTACGGTGTCAGTGAGTTACATGATCTCATGGTCATAGGAACTTATACTTGACATGCAGAAAACTATAGCGATAACTGACACGATCAAAAGCTATGTTTACGTTTGGGTCTCGTCCATCACATCATTCTCCTAATGATGTGATCCCGTTATCAAATGACAACTCATGTCTATGACCTGGAAACCGCGGTCATCTTTGATCAACGAGCTAGTCCTGTAGAGGCTCACTAGGGACACAAAGTCTGTCTATTCATCCACACGTGTATTTGAGTTTCCAATCAATACAGTTATAGCATGGATAATAAACGATTATCATGAACAAGGAAATATAATAATAACTCTTTTATTATTGCCTCTAGGGCATATTTCCAACAGTCTCCCACTTGCACTAGAGTCAATAATCTAGTATTACAAGGTAATGAATCTAACACCCATAGAGTCTTGGTGTTGATCGTGCTTAGCCCGTGGAAGAGGCTTAGTCAACGGATCTGCAATATTCAAATCCGTGTGTACTTTGCAAATGTTTATGTCCTCCTCCTTGACCGAATCGCGGATGGAATTGAAGCGTCGCTTTATGTGTCTGGTCCTCTTGTGAAACCTTGGTTCCTTGGCTAGAGCAATGGCACCAGTGTTGTCACAGAACAGAGTCATTGGGTTCAGTGCACTAGGCACAACTCCAAGATCTGTCATGAACTCCTTCATCCAGACACCTTCCTTAGCCGCCTCCGAGGCAGCTATATACTCCGCTTCACATGTAGAATCAGCTACCACGCTCTGCTTGGAACTGCACCAGCTTACCGCTCCCCCGTTGAGAATATATACGTATCCGGTTTGTGACTTAGAGTCATCCGGATCAGTGTCAAAGCTTGCATCGACGTAACCCTTTACGACGAGCTCTTGATCACCTCCATAAACGAGAAACATATCCTTAGTCCTTTTCAGGTACTTCAGGATATTCTTGACTGCTGTCCAGTGATCCATACCAGGATTACTTTGAAACCTTCCGGCCATACTTATGGCAAGGCTGACATCTGGTCTTGTGCACAGCATTGCATACATGATAGAGCCTATGGCTGAAGCATAGGGGACGACACTCATCTTTTCTCTATCTTCCGCAGTCACTGGGCATTGAGTCTTACTCAACTTTGTACCTTGCAATACCGGCAAGAACCCCTTCTTGGATTGATCCATTTTGAACTTCTTCAAAACTTTATCAAGGTACGTGCTTTGTGAAAGTCCTATCAAGCGTCTTGATCTATCTCTATAGATCTTGATGCCCAATATGAAAGCAGCTTCACCGAGATCTTTCATCGAAAAACTCTTGTTCAAATACCCCTTCACGCTATCCAAAAATTATATATTGTTTCCAATCAGCAATATGTCATCCACATATAATATTAGAAACGCTATAGAGCTCCCACTCACTTTCTTGTAAATACAAGCTTCATTGTAAACTTGTATAAACCCAAACGCTTTGATCACCTCATCAAAGCGAAGATTCCAACTCCGAGATGCTTGCACCAGCCCATAAATGGAACGCTGGAGCTTGCATACTTTGTCAGCATTCTCTGGATCGACAAAACCTTCCGGTTGTATCATATACAACTCTTCCTTAAGAAAACCGTTAAGGAACGCCGTTTTGACATCCATCTGCCAAATCTCATAATCGAAATATGCAGCTATTGCTAACATGATTCGGACGGATTTAAGCATCGCTACGGGTGAGAAAGTCTCATCGTAGTCAATCCCTTGAACTTGTGAAAAACCCTTTGCCACAAGTCGAGCTTTATACACGGTGACATTACCGTCAGCGTCCGTCTTCCTCTTAAAAATCCATTTATTCTGAATGGCCTTCCGCCCTTCAGGTAATACTTCCAAGGTCCATACTTTGTTTTCATACATGGATCCCATCTCGGATTTCATGGCCTCTAACCATTTGTCGGAATCTGGGCCCACCATCGCTTCTCCATAGCTCGTAGGTTCACCGTTGTCTAACAACATGACCTCCAAGACAGGGTTACCATACCACTCAGGTGCAGTGCGTACCCTTGTCGACCTACGAGGTTCGGTAGTAACTTGATCGGAAGCTTCTTGATCATCATCATTGGCTTCCTCTTCAACCTCTGTAGGCTCCACAAAAACATCTTTCTGTGCTGCGCTACTTTCTGGTTGAAGCAGAGGTTCAATAACCTCATCAAGTTCTACCTTCCTCCCACTCAATTCTTTCGAGAGAAACTCTTTCTCGAGGAAGGACCCGTTCTTAGCGACAAACACTTTGCCCTCGGATCTGAGATAGAAGGTGTACCCAACTGTTTCTTTTGGGTATCTATGAAGACACATTTGTCCGCTTTGGGTTCGAGCTTTTCTGGCTGAAGCCTTTTGACATAAGCATCGCAACCCCAAACCTTGAGAAAAGACAACTTAGGTTTCTTACCAAACCACAGTTCATACGGTGTTGTCTCAACGGACTTAGATGGAGCCCTATTTAAAGTGAATGCAGCTGTCTCTAACGCATATCCCCAAAACGATAGTGGCAAGTCGGCAAGAGACATCATAGAACGTACCATATCTAATAGGGTTCGATTACGACGTTCGGACACACCATTACGCTGTGGTGTTCCAGGTGGTGTCAACTGTGAAACAATTCCACATTTTCTTAAGTGATCACCAAACTCATAACTCAGATATTCTCCCCCTCGATCAGATCGTAGGAACTTGATCTTCTTGTTACGATGATTTTCAACTTCACTCTGAAATTGCTTGAACTTTTCAAAAGTTTCAGACTTATGCTTCATCAAGTAAATATACCCATATCTACTTAAGTCGTCAGTGAAGGTGAGAAAATAACGATATCCACCGCGCGCCGTTACACTCATCGGACCGCACACATCAGTATGTATGATTTCCAATAAGTCACTTGCCCGTTCCATTGTCCCTGAAAACGGGGTCCTTGTCATCTTGCCCATAAGGCACGGCTCGCACGTGTCAAGTGATTCAAAATCAAGAGACTCCAAAAGTCCATCAGCATGGAGCTTCCTCATGCGTTTCACGCCGATATGACCGAGACGGCAGTGCCACAAGAAAGTGGTATTATCATTATCTACTCTACATCTTTTGGCATCAATGTTATGAACATGTGTATCATCACTATCGAGATTCAATAAGAATAAACCCCTAACTTCGGGTGCATGACCATAAAAGATATTACTCATATAAATAGAACAACCATTATTCTCTGACTTAAATGAGTAACCGTCTCGCAATAAACAAGATCCAGATATAATGTTCATGCTTAACGCAGGCACTAAATAACAATTATTCAGGTTCATATCTAATCCCGATGGTAATCGAAGAGCGAGCGTGCCGACGGCGATCACATCAACCTTGGAACCATTTCCCACGCGCATCGTCACTTCGTCCTTCGCCAGCCTCCGTTTATTCCGCAGTTCCTGTTTAGAGTTGCAAATGTGAGCAACCGAACCGGTATCAAATACCCAGGCACTACAACGAGAGTTGGTAAGGTACACATCAATAACATGTATATCATATATACCTTTGTTGTTGTTGGCCCCCTTCTTGTCCGCCAGATACTTGGGGCAGTTCCGCTTCCAGTGGCCATTCCCCTTGCAATAGAAACACTCAGTCTCTGGCTTGGGCCCAGCCTTGGGTTTCTTCACTGGATTAGCAACTGCTTTGCCACCCTTCTTAGAGTTACCCTTCTTGCCCTTGCCATTCTTCTTGAAACTGGTGGTCTTATTGACCATCAACACTTGATACTCCTTCTGGATATCTGCCTCAGCGACTTTCAGCATCGAAAACAGCTCGGCGATGGTTTTATTCATCCCTTGCATGTTGTACTGCTGGACGAAGCTCTTGTAGCTTGGAGGGAGTGACTGGAGAATTCTGTCAATGATAGCCTCATCCGGGAACACAAGTCCCAGATCAGCTATGCGGGTATAGTACCCAGACATCTTCAGTAAGTGCTCACTGACAGACGAATTCTCCTCCATCTTGCAAGCGAAGAATTTATCGGTGGTCTCATACCTCTCGATCTTAGCATTCTTCTCAAAGATGAATTTCAACTCCGTGTACATCTCATATGCACCATGACGTTCAAAACGCCTTTGGAGTCCTCCTTCCAAGCCGTACAACATGGCACATTGTACTATCGAATAGTCATCCGAACGCGTCTGCCAGACGTTCATATCGTCTGCAGAGGCTCCAGGAGCGGGGGGTTGACCTAGCGGTGCATTTAGGACATAAACCTTTTGGGCAGCTGTGAGGATGATCCTCAGATTGCGGAGCCAGTCCACAAAGTTGCTCCCATCATCTTTCAGTTTAGCTTTCTCTAGGAACGCATTAAAATTCAGGGGAACTCCTGCGCGAGCCATCTACAACATAAATTTGCAAAGACATTTGTAGACTATTGTTCATGATAAGTGAGTTATTACCTAATCAAATTAATTATAACTCCCACTCAAATTGACATCCCTCCGGTCATTCGAGCGTGACATGATCCAAATTCACCAACCCAAGTCCGATCATCACGTGAGATGAGGTGGTGTCAATGGTGAACATCAACATGTTGATCATATCTACTATATGACTCATGCTCGACCTTTCGGTCCTCCGTGTTCCGAGGCCATGTCTGTACATGCTAGGCTCGTCAAGTCTAACCCGAGTGTTCTGCACGTGCAAAACTGGCTTGCACCCGTTGTATGCGAACGTAGAGTCTATCACACCCGATCATCACGTGGTGCTTCGAAACGACGAACCTTCGCAACGGCGCACACTCGGGGGGAACACAATTTTATCTTGAAATTTTAGTGAAGGATCACCTTATAATGCTACCGTCGTCCTAAGCAAAATAAGATGCATAAAAGGATCAACATCACATGCAAATCATAAGTGACATGATATGGCCATCAACTCGTGCTTTTGATCTCCATCTCCAAAGCACCGGCATGATCTCCATCGTCACCGGCGCCACACCATGATCTCCATCATCATGATCTCCATCATCGTGTTGCCATCGGGGTTGTCGGCGCCCCACCATGCTCTTACTACTATTGCTACCGTTTAGCGATAAAGTAAAGCATTACAAAGCGCTTAATGATTGACACGCAGGTCATACAAAAAATAAAGACAACCCTATGGCTCCTGCCGGTTGCCGTATGCATCGACATGCAAGTCGATGTTAACTATTACAACATGATCATCTCATACATCAAAATATATTTCATCATGTCATTGGCCATATCACATCACATACATACCCTGCAAAAACAAGTTAGACGTCCTCTAATTTGTTGTTGCATGTTTTACGTGGCTGCTATGGGTATCTAGCAAGAACGCTTCTTACCTACGCAGAACCACAACGGTGATATTCAAGTTGCTATTTGACCTTCTACAAGGACCGCCTTGTTCTATTCCGATTCAACTAAGATAGGAGAGACAGACACCCGCCAGCCATCTTATGCAACAAAAGTCACATGTCTGTCGATGGAACCGGTCTCATGTACGTGGACATGTAAAGTTGGTCCGGGCCGCTTCATCCTATAATACCGCTGAATCAAGAAAGACTAAGGAGGGCAGCAATTTAAACATCAACGCCACAAACTCCTTTTGTGTTCTACTCGAGAAAGCATCTACGCAAGATCCTAGCTCTGATACCACTGTTGGGAACGTTGCATGGGAAACAAAAATTTTTCCTACCGTTCACCAAGATCAATCTAGTAGATGCAACTACGAGGAAGGAGTGTGATCTACGTACCCTTGTAGATCGCTAAGCGGAAGCGTTATGAACGCGGATGATGGAGTCGTACTCGTCGCGATTCAGATCGCCGAAGACCTAGCACCGAAGCAACGGTGCCTCCGCGTTCTTCACACGTACGGCTCGGGGACGTCTCCTCCTTCTTGATCCAGCAAGGGGTGGAGGAGAGGTTGATGGAGAACCGGCAGCACGACGGCGTGGTGGTGATGGTGGAGAAGAACTCCAGCAGGGCTTCGCCTAAGCACCGCGGGAGGAGAAGATATGACGGGAGAGGGAGGGCAGCACCGAGGCACGAACTGTGTTGGCTGCCCTCCCTTTGCCCCACTATATATAGGGGGGGTGGAGAGGCTAGGGCGCCCTAGGGTTTCCCCCTAGGGGCCGGCGGCCAGGGCAAAGGGAGGGGGGCGGCGGCCAGGGCAGGGGGAGGCGCCCAGGCCCTAGAGTTTCCCCCCTAGGTGCCTTGCCCCCCAAGTCCCAAGGGGTGCGGCCAGCCCTAGGGGGTCCCACCCCCTTAGCCGCATGGGGAGAGGGCCCAGGGGGGGGCGCACAGCCCCCTGAGGGCTGTGGTGTCCCCCCTTGTGGCCCAATAGGCCCAGAACACCTTCCGGACCCCCCGAAAACCTTCCCGGTACTCCGCCGATTTCCCGATGCTCCCCGGAACACTTCCGGTACTCCGAAACCTTTCATCCTATATATCAATCTTCGTCTCCGGACCATTCCGGAGACCCTCGTCATGTCCGGGATCTCATCCGGGACTCCGAACAACCTTCGGTAACCATGCACTCTTCTCACTAACAACCCTAGCGTCACCGAACGTTAAGTGTGTAGACCCTGCGGGTTCGGAAACCATGTAGACATGACCGAGACACTCCCAGGTCAATAACCAATAGCGGGATCTGGATACCCATATTGGCTCCTACATGTTTCTCGATGATCTCATCGGATGAACCACGATGTCAAGGATTCAGGCAATCCCGTATACAGTTCCCTTTGTCTCGTCGGTATGTTACTTGCCCGAGATTCGATCGTCGGTATCTCTATACCTAGTTCAATCTCGTTACCGTAATACATAATCCCGTGACCAACTACTTAGTCACTTTGAGCTCATTGAGATGACGTATTACCGAGTGGGCCCGGAGATACCTCTCCGTCATACGGAGTGACAAATCCCAGTCTCGATCCATGTCAACTCAACAGACACCTTCGGAGATACCTGTAGAGTACCTTTATAGTCACCCAGTTACGTTGTGACGTTTGGCACACACAAAGCACTCCTACGGTGTCAGTGAGTTACATGATCTCATGGTCATAGGAACTTATACTTGACATGCAGAAAACTATAGCGATAACTGACACGATCAAAAGCTATGTTTATGTTTGGGTCTCGTCCATCACATCATTCTCCTAATGATGTGATCCCGTTATCAAATGACAACTCATGTCTATGACCTGGAAACCGCGGTCATCTTTGATCAACGAGCTAGTCCTGTAGAGGCTCACTAGGGACACAAAGTCTGTCTATTCATCCACACGTGTATTTGAGTTTCCAATCAATACAGTTATAGCATGGATAATAAACGATTATCATGAACAAGGAAATATAATAATAACTCTTTTATTATTGCCTCTAGGGCATATTTCCAACACTGTTTCCCTACAGCATCAGGTATATCTGCATGCTTAATTCACTTAATTTGTTGTGCAGTAGGAGTAGTTGCTAGAAATTTACTGAATTTTGTTTCCAGTAGATGCACTGAATTTCAACACTTTTCTGTGCAGCAGGAGTAGTTGCTACAAGTATACTTTGTTCAAAGCTCACCGATGTGCCTATCAATGAGACTCAAGGTACTATTTCTGATAATAGTTTGCTTAGCTTCACGGAAATATTGGACACTTACAATCAAGTTGGGCATACATATCAACTCTTTTTTTGAGGGACGGCATATATATCAATTTTGTGAGGTCAGGGGATATACTTGCATAGGCAATTTATGACTGTTTGCCCTAAAAACTGCTTGTCTACTGCTTGCTCTAAAAAACGTGTTTCTACTGCTTGCGATTTAAATTGCTTGTCCACTACTTTGACATGATCTGGTTTTTAGTACATATGTACATGTGTGTGGTGAGCTTCATGTCTTAATTTTGCATTGTGCTTACAAGTCATTAAAGTTGTCTAATGCCAAATAAACTTTTTTATCTTCAGTTGTACATTAGAGTCATCTAATAACAGAGGTCCATCACGTGATCATATCTTCATGACTTAGAGACACTACAAGTCATTAGAGTCATCTGATGACTATATTTATTTTGGTAAACTTTGCCCAAGGATGGGTTTTTGTGGTGGAAGTTGGATGGGGGGGCCATCAGGTGCACCTATGTTGACAGAGGTTTAGCATGTTGTGGTGCAAGACTACCTATATATGAAAATAGTTTGCTTGGCTATGTAGTCTAAAATATATGAAAATAGTTTGCTTGGCTATGTAGTCTAAAATATATGATGAATCTATATTTCTTCAGTTGAAGCACAGCTAACATGACATGATCATAACCAATTCTAATATACCTCATTGCTATTATACTTTTAGAGAAGAGACAGATCCAGAAATATCCATACCTAGATGACATGTCCTTGATGCTCCGCGGGAATTTTTCCTCCAGGACTGGCTAAATTGAACATGTGCTATCTGTGAGGTGCGAAGGGAGAGCAAGGAGGGGGAGGAGGGATGGAAGAGGTTAACATATATAGGTAGGCCATGCGCAATACAACTGGGTAGGAGATCATGCCTTATTCCAATCCTACCATATATTGCTACATGGTCCAGATTTATTTCCTTTCTAGCTGCAATGCGCACCTGTTAATAAATTATAAAAGATGACAGAAATTACAACTTTCTAAATAAGTAAATTATTACTGTATCCATTAAATAATGAACTTATCATTATTTTGCATGCCAAGATTAGATACCGCAATAGCAAATTCATGTCGTGCACACTAAAGTGGTAACGGTGAAATAATAGTGAATTTTTTTGTTCAAATTATTTCTCACTGAAAAATAATGCTTTGGCCTTTTATGTATTTTTTTTTGTGGTTGACTATATATTAACTGATTGTAGTAATCTTATCATGTGTTTATTTGGCAGCATTTATTATGAAGCTAAACTTCTAGACACACATCTTTAAAAGGTTTACTTAATTGTATGAGTTCACAAGACATTCGACATGAAGCTTATAGAATACACCCCGTTCAACTGGTATGACGAATCTTCTATTTTATTGTACTCGTCGTCCTCCTCGTAACATGTGATTTCCTTGCCCTAATTATAGTATTACATATGTCTGTTTTCAGTGTAAATGTGTTCCTTGATCAACTAAAGCTTGGTGAATGTACAAACAGGGGGAGTCTTGTAGCCTTCTCATGTAAGAGTATGCTTCACTAACTTTTGATAAACGAGTTCATTACATCATGACAATATGCTCCTATTTAATTTGCAGGCAAAGCACACAGGAAAATATTGTTGGCTTTCAATAAGCATTGAACATGAGGTACATACTTTTCATCATCAATCTATTTACGAAAACTGCTTTTCTTTAAGCGATGAATATAGTTCTTATTGCCAAATATATAGTTAATGACTACTGTTCTCATTGATGTGATGTTTAGAGTTCTACCAGACATATTATTTCAAGTAGTTATACGATACGAGGAATTGTAGGGTACGTCGCAAAAGCAATGTTTTATATATCAATAGGTAAACGCCGGTGCGTTGCAACGGGGCATACTGTTCTAGTGATTTAACAATAATCATGAGGCTCTACTCTTCTCTTCTTATATTTCGTCCACTGCCTTCATCTCTCAGCCTCCCTAATTCGAACATATCATCTCTGTGAATGGCGCATCCAGTTCACGATCCCGCTCCCTCCGCCAACTTTCAAAACGCACATTATTTTTTTGTTCACTTTTTTTCACACTTGGCAACGAAATGTTGCACGCACCGTAATCGTACAAAGTAATAAAACATAAATATATATAATCAAATGCTTTATATAGTTACTCGTATTGCCAAATAGATAATTCTCAAATAGATCAATAACAAAGCTGTGGTAGCATTTTATATGCGACTTATGAATATGCATCGGTCTGACGTCAGTCGTTTAAAACACTTAAGGCCGCTCGAATTTCAGCCGGTATGTTTCCACCTGCTTCATTATTCTTGATAGTCAGCATCTGGACCATCAGGTTCTTTCGGAGCTGTATTGAATCCTATATAACATGGAAAAATAATAATTAAATAAATTGCTGGAAAATAAATTGCATAACAAATCTCATTATTGTGTACTTACGTGAGTTTCTTTCCTACCAGCATGAGTAGTACCATTCTGGTGGGCCATCTCCTGTAGGACAAGGAAAGCGGAGTCGTTGTTGTTACAAAAAAAATAACTATATTATAAATATAACAGTGTGCTTATAATGTATGTTATCAAAAGACTTAATATTACCGCCTCCCGGTAGACGATATGTCGTTTGCTGTCCAGTCCATGAGATTGGTATTCCAACCAGGGATCCTCGTATGAAACACATTGTTGAACTCTTGCTTCAACATAGTGATTTCCTTCCTCGCCTCACACCTATGAAAGTTGTATGGCCCACCATAGGCGTCGATAGATGGATCAATTGGGAGAACCCTCCTAGTTTCCATGTTGACTACAAGTAGTCCGTACAAAGAATCGACGGAAACAAATGGTAGTAGATACTATGATGAATAGACAAATGTTAGTAGCTAATATAATAAGCAAATTAAATTATAAAAATGAGTCTCTTACAATGTTAGAGTTGAACACATCATATTTAGGAAACGGTCGGACAACGGCATTGTCAATCAGTACTGCGGTGCGTGTTTCTTGCTCCATCCAAGAGTGTCTGAGGGCACGTGCCTGAGAATGAAACTGCAAGTCGAAAAAATGTTTGTTTCCAAGCATTCTTGTACCTGCAGTGCTCTCTACTTCAACGCTCGCAAGCTTACGAACTGCAAGATTGAAACACTCAGGATGAATCTGTTCAAAAAGCCAAATTGTTTCCTGGAGCATCCGTAGGTTGATTTCAATCTGATACGGTCGTTCGCTTCTAATCCAAATTGTGCTGCCCAAAAAATGCAGACCAATTATTACCAAAAAAATACATCTATCCTTGTATCACATATAGTCAACATGGTTTTAAGTATGGGTTACACAGAAATATATAACAAATAGACAACCAAACATATATATGCACATAATATACCGGTGAGTGCTGCAAGATAGGGGCACACAGCGCACAAAACTACCATGGTTTAGATGGTTCACGGCTGGTGATCTACTCACCGCATAGGAGAATTTGTGAGTGTACACGTGGTGCACAGCAGATATCTAAACTGTTGTGTGCGTGTACGAGAGTAATAGGCAGAACAATACAACTTACTTTAGTGCCTCATCGTCTTGGACACCTGTGATAAATTGGAAAATGAATTCAATGGCATCTGCTAGGGTATTCACGTTGCCCGCAACCTCCTGAGGGGCGTGCAAAGCATTTTGTGGTGCGAGCTAAACATCCATTGGTTCGTGCACATCCTCCTGGGGCCCGGGAACATCCTACTGGGGCACGGGCGCACCCTCTTGGGGTGCGGGCGTAGCGTTCCCAATGATCGCCTCCATGGGATAGAAAATTCGTTCTCGATCAGAAATTGCTGATGGGGTATCTGTGAACTTGGGTGGGTGGTTAAATAGAAGGCAGAGGGAGTTTATCATTATGTTACCGCGACATCTAATATATTGGAGAGTTGATATTGCCTTCCAAATGAACCAACGTCTAATAATTAAAGCATTTATTCATTTCCTTGTACAAAATATCATTAATTGTGGACGGATCTGATCTTTCTCCCAGTACAAGATAATATATTCCCAACTCCATTTATTGAGCCCACTTATTTTGCGTATACCACAGAAAAGGAAATAAAAGAAACTTCCTTTTCCTCCTCCCCCTGATCGACTGTATGTACAAGCATCATCTCTTTATTACGAAAATCATATATCTATATTTAATACAATCTTATTTTTCTAGCCCAGACAAATGAAATATTTAATTTACTAACACATATTAATGTAATAACCGAAGGATTGCAACGAGTACGTCTGCTAATAATTCAGAGAAGATGTAAAAAGATCCAAACTTGCTTAAGACAATTTTGTTTCTTTACTGTTTCTTTAAGTTACTGAATAGTTTCTTTAAGACACATCTAGTTATGCCCTACACATACACATAGGACGGACGCCTTCTTGAAAGAAATATCAAGATTTATCAATAAAAAACAGGAGTAGTAAAGGAAAATAATAGTTTGATATATCTATTCTCATCAGAAAATAATAGTGCACGAAACGCCTAACATTGGTCTTTTATTCCCGCCAATGTGTAAAGTTCAATTAAGAGTTTATACTGCTCATAGTCTTGAGAAAATTGAGAGTAGTAAAGGAAAAATAAAGCAACTATTGTTTGATATATATTCCAACTAGAACAATATCCTTCAATGGAAATGCACATGGAGGAGGGATAAGAGAGGGAGAACATGGTCCAGAGGACTCGGGCGGATGGTGGCGTGGGTGCGCGTGTGTTATCCCAGGATCATGCCTGCTTTTGGAACGCATGAGGGGGGTCGGACTTAGTTAGTTTTCGCAAAACATAAAAACTGTTGCGTGCCTGTGCTGTTTCCTTTTCTGGCTCACGTGAAAAAAGAAATGGTGGGGGAGAGATGGACAAAGGACGACGGCGTAAGACTAAAGACGGAACACTGATTATCTGTAAGGTATATATATGTAAAACAAATACACTACTTTTATTCCAAAAGGATAATTCTCAATTCGATCCATAACAAAATTGTACTATCCATTTATTTGCGACATTTGAATATGCATCAGTACATAGTCAGTCGTCCAAAACCCTGAAAGCCGCTATAATTTCAGCTGCGTCCATTGTTCCTAGCTTGAACAACACCATTGACGTACGCACGTGTTTCATCAAGTGTCATGAGGCTGGCTTCATGGATATCTACTATAAAAATCGGTGTTATATAGTAGTGACATAGTATTACAGAAAAAATATATTCAAAACAATTTTAAAATAGAACGCAGCCCCTACCTTGTAGATAATGATGATCATCATTAATGTTAGGAGAGAAGAAGAATGTACTCTCCCTCATAGTTTGCAAGCATCGCTGCCTCTGATTTACCTCTATGTAAGTAACAATAATCTTCTCGAATAGATTGTCAGTGCATTGCAAATGACAGAAGTGAGGCCCAACGTGCTCTTCACGTACACGTAAGAAAATAATCTGCCGTCTACAAACAAATACAAATGTGAGTATATCATTGCAACAATAAAATTTCAAAAAGAAGCATATGACAAACACATATTATAATTGGCGCTTACTGAAAGTTCATGAGGCCAATCTCGAGGGAAGGGACGCGGCGTTTATATATTGAATCCCACTTATATTCTATCTGACCAACATAGGCAAGGATAGCAACCACATCTGCAAATTTGAAATCACAATGAGACTCTGAGTTGTACGAAGTAATATGCAAAAACAAATATAAAGATGATGCACCAGTGATGGTTTTGTCCCGTAGCTCAAAGATTTCTCCAAACTGTGGGAACCACGGTGGGAAAATTGTCGACGTTATCGGCTGTGCCGACATCCTAACCTCAGTTGTAGAACTTAGTGTGGTGACAAAGTCTATGGCTAGGTACCAGAAATGTCTATCTGGCATTTCTGTGGGGTTGAACCCCACACGATTGAAATCATAGGTCCTACCGGTTTCTAGCATGCTGTTGAAACGGATTGCCTGGCTGTTGTACGCAATCGCTTCCATCTTTGTTCCCTAATACAATTTTATGAATCATAACAACAATGAGCAAAAAAAATATGTTTATCAATATCATATTTTGAAAATGCGGGCTATAAAGTAGATGATTAATGCCTTACATGTCGATCGAGTAGTATGCACTAAAGGTACAAGTTTCCCATGCCATTCTCTTTGATGTGAGCCTTCCACATTACCCTAGCTTGAATAATCCAACAATTCTGATATATGTGTTCCATTTGGACGCGATGGAAATACAAGTTCCTGCGCGTATAATAAAACAAAAGGATGAGGTAAAATTATGTTCCAAGGGAAGCATAAAATTAAACAGACAAGGAGCATAACCTTGTAGTGGCCCAACACTAAACATGACAAAATTTTATATATTATTCTTGTGTTTCTTAGTTATTTTCTTCTTGCCATCGGAACTATTGCATATGGGATACTAATGGTGTTGAAAACATGCAGTACCCAATGGTTATAAGAAACGACCGCAATGAGATTACAGCCAGACCTTTAATCTCTTACCTTTGAAAACTGTGTAAATTGATGCTAATAAAATAGTAATATACTCAGGTGATTGCGGTAGTGCTTCGTACATCTGCAAGCAAAACCTCTAATATACAAGATGAACAAGCCGACAATAGAGGTTTTGATCGCCAAGCCAGTTAATATGTTCTAGTGTATGCCATGTGCTCCAACGTTTAAGATAAAAGACTAAGTGGCAAAATAATGGTCATTGTTCCAAGAAAATAACACATAGTCGTCGGAGGGGAGATGAGTTGACATAATGGCAAATAGACGTACAAAAAGATTCTTCTATCTTGCCTGTTCATCGGAGGGGAGATGAGTTGACTGATGAGAGGAACTGGGGCGACGCCATCACCCTCTTTGAGGTGATCGATCCATATGAGATTACCATGGTCGTCGGTGAGGAGATGACTTTTCGTATATAGAAAATTTGTGGGTTGCGGGGCTTCTTTATATAAGCATAGTGGGCGGCGGGAAAATGAAGTAGTGATGAAATTTTGATTTTGGCTGGCTAGGCCCCCGTGGGTGACATATCTATATTCAGATATTTAATATTCGGCAACCTATTAACTATTGTTTATTAAACAAGGAAATAGATATCTCAAAATTGGTCCATGATCAACCGAATTGATTCACATCATGATCACTTGCCTATGAAAACGCATATAATTCATCACTTGCCTATGAAAAAAAGACTTTCTTCTTTATGGATATTTATTAACCTTTATGATATTCACATTAATTTATTAATTTTTTTCCTTGTATTATGGTATTTGGAAGGCAATATCAACTCTCCAATATAATATATTTTACGATCCTCACGTATATATCATAAAATATAATTGGACCACAAATCATTCAGTCTAACACAGCTTTGCAAAAGTTCATATTGTTTATTCTTTTTCATCACAACAATCTGTATAACCACATACGTACAGATAAGAAACAACAGTAGAGCACATAAGGTAATAGTAGTAGATGTACACACTACAATAGCTAGCAAACAACATAATATTGTCTAAATATGAGTATGCATTAGCAGCAACGGCAACGGTATTAGACACATGCCCTCTCTGTTTACGCATTAGCACAAGCAACACATCAGCGGCATAATTCGGTCAGAAAAAGTAATCGCTTATGTCTCTCTCTCTCTCAACGCGTGCGGACTGATTGCTGCTGCCTGCAGACCCTAGTATGCAGAAGGTGCACAAAGAGATATGGGAGGGATCGTGTGCATGCCTGCAACGAGGACTTTTGGCTGAGAATTAGGGTGACAAATTAGAGTGTCATTTGAGGCTGTTTTTTTGGACACGTTATCATCGTGTAGAATTAGGGTGACAAATTAGAGCGTAATTAGGGTGATAAATAAGATATAAGGGAAAATCAAGCTGTCATATAGCATATGTTGCAGACATGTATCATGAACAAATCAATTGAAAATCAAACTATATTATTTTTCAATTCCAAACGGTTACACGCGATGACAAATCGAAACAATCTATCATCTAAAGACTATTGTAGAGTTCCTCATGCTTCGTCCTTATCTGGCAGTGGTGGCTTCTTGTCGCATGCTTGGATATGCTTCTCGACCACCCTCGTCAACTGATTTATGTGATCAATCAAACCCTGCACCAAGATGCTAGTATGCTTTTGTGCTTTCAGAATCTCATAGTTGCTACCCCAAACATCTTTCCTCACTGCATTTGACCCTTTGTCACGCTGGATATCCCAGCCTGACGGGACATATGCACGAGGGATGTGATGCACCTCACGACGTCGGATTAGGTTATCAAAATGATTTGAGGAAACCGTGGATGGGAATTGAACTGGCAGGATATGATCATGCATCATTAGTTTCTTACATCTCGGTGCAGATCCCTCACCAACATTACAATCTCGTTGCGGTTTTTCCTCGTCTTGTTCCAGTTGACCAAGATCATCAGGGTGCAGCTCCCTTGTTTCTTCCTGATGTTGATGGTTATCATCAGCCCCATCGATGCCGTTGGATGACGACATGTCAAAGTAAGATGCAGTGGCAAGGGTGTACAAGCGGTCTGGTTTGGGTTTGGTTGACTCAAGGGTGTATCATTTTATAGATGTTTATAAGGAAACAATAATTACAAAATCGGAAAATGAATCAACTCAGTAGTATATTACAACACAAACACCAAACATGCCATTATATAAACACCGTATATGATCACCTGCCGTAATAAATACTAAGTATGCCGATATTAAATCATTTCTTTCTGGATATTACATCTGGATTTTGGCTTCTTTTATTTTGGATATATATTAATAAGTCTGCATTTTTATTAAAATTAATTTACTGCCTAGTTCGTTTAGAGTTTATGTTTTAAACATGCAATTTATATATAACCTGCATGCTAAATAGTAGGACAATAACTTAATATTCAACTAATGACATCGACTTTGGAAGCCCAGTGAGTTGCTACTTCGCATTCAAAAATTTCCAGCTGCATCTTCCAGCTACAATAAATTATTAAGATGGGTTGAACCCCTAAGGCTACTTCCAATGCATTGGTGCTTGCATGAGGTGCTAAGCACATTAAAAACTTTAGCAACCAAACCCCTCGATGCATAGGTGCTTAACTTGTTGGTGCTAACCATCCTTCATTTAATGAATTTGTAATTAAAGCTATTCAAGCATTGGTGGGATTCTTCCATTTAAATGTTTTGTCTAGGCTCTCGCGCTTGGCATTATTTCTTCCTGAGTTCACCACACTCATCTCACTCCTCTTAATTAACTTGACACATCATACTTTTTGCCTACATGGTAGCCTTAGCACCTGAACAAGGTGGAGCATTGGGAGGGGCCTAAGTGATCACAAAAGGATAGGCAGTTGCTACTCCACATTCAAAAGAACAATCTGTTTCAATTATTAAGATGGGTTGAAAACCTAAGTGATAACAAAAGGATAGACTTCTACAAATGTAGTATAAGAACATAAAAACAATTGAAGCACATCTCACTGGTAATACTAGTGCAGTAATAAAATGTTCAGCTACCATCTGCTCAGCAGTACAGATATGTATCTTAACATTTGACTGCTCCATATAGGATTTCAGAAATAACTGCTGGTACACGTGAATAAAGATTCAGATAAATGCATTTCAATGTTGGATTGTCAACCATCTGCCCAATGTTAAGATAAATGAACTTGAAGGATGAAGTCTCCTGTTACAGACAACAGTTGGGCACTATGGCCACTACCACGTGGCAACTCTGTCACAAACGGTTAGGTGACAAAGGGGAAGCTGTATATATATCAGTGACTGAGGCCTGAGAATGTCCTCCAAGCTTATCTTTTAGGAGCTATTCTACCTCTACTAATTTCTTTCTTAGATTCAGGTTGTTACGGTTTGATTATGTAGCATGGACTTGTAGCTATATATAATGAGATGTAGAATGTGATAGGAAAATATCCATAAGTAATACATAGACTTGCTCTAGATAATTAGTAGCTAAAGTTTTTGTAATAGACATCCAACTATTAAGACATCCAACTAATAAACTTGGAGCTATACGTAAGTAATACATTCAAGCTGCGTGACATGTACATTGCAAGAAACATTGCGATAGTACAAAACCTATAACAGCGATGATGGGGCCAATATGACGGCTGATTATTGAAATGCAGTTAGTACTCAAGTTTTTGTAATAGAAATCCAACTATCAAAATACCAAATAAAAAAATATATGTAAAAAAAAATGAATTACGGCATATCTTGACAATCGCAAAAGTAAATGCTATCTCATTACAAATCCTGCCGGTCTATTAAGACCGATCTTCAGCCTATAAGGACATCCTTGTAGACGATGTTCTTCATTGAGGTCAGCAAGGACACGGTCGTTCTTTTTTGCTTCTTTGTATTGTCCTTTTTCTTGTTGGACTTCTCCTTTGGCTTCTCCTTCTGAATGAGTATCTTTATGTTTCTCTTGGCGGTGGCTCGAGACAAAGCAACATAGAGCTGACCATGAGAGAACACGGGATTGGGTAGGTAGACACCAACAATCGGGATGGTCTGCCCTTGGGCCTTGTTAATAGTCATAGCAAAGCTAAGCCTAATTGGAAATTGCTTCCTCTTAAACTTGAATGGAAACATGTCGTTTTCAGATGGGCAGAGAGGTATTCGCGGAAGGAAGACCCTCCTGCCAGCGTGTTGTCCAATGACGATCTCTGCATCAATGGTGTTCCTCTCAAAACCTCTAACAACAAGCCTAGTGCCGTTACACAGTCCATTAGCTGGATCAATGTTCCTTAGAAGTATGACATCACAGTTCAGCTTTAGCTTGAGTGCATGCGGAGGAAGACCATTAGGAGTCAATCCATTAAGAAACTCCTGAGCGTAGTAGCCATATGGGTCGTCCTCCGCACTATCAAAGCTATGGTAGATTACTTCATCTCCATGAAAACACTCTATCATGCGGATGTTTATCTTGTCGACATTGTCGTTTGTCGTGGAAAGGATTGCTCGAGATGTCATGTAGTTAGAATCTAACATGTTCTCATCTAGACTCGGAAATACGTGATCAATAAGCTTCTCCAGGTAGTCAACCTCGCCTGTAGACGGCAGACAAATGTCTTCAGGGAGTAGTATGTTGCCTTTATCATCGACATCCTCAGTACCATTGCCGATCCTTACCAAGTAATCGGCAAACCACGTGTCATTATGAGCCCTCGTGTTGGTGATGAGCCGAAGGTGCCGCATACCCTTCCATAGATGAGAACTTCGGAGGGTTGCATCAATAATCTGGCCTCGTGACCCCCTTCTGACTACAGGAAGCACCTGCCTAAAGTCCCCGCCAAAAACAACAGTCTTTCCTCCAAAGGGTCTGTCACGTATTCCCATGATGTCGCGCATGCTATTGTCCAATGCCTCAACCGCTTGTCACTTCGTCATGCTGGCCTCGTCCCATATTATCAATGAGGCCATCCTTAGCAGCTTGGCGATCCCACTTTGCTTGGTGAAGCTGCACGAGGCTCCATCATCGCAACTCAATGGGATCTTGAACCTCGAGTGGGCAGTCCTGCCGCCAGGCATGATAGAAGCGTCGACGCCCGACGTCGTGGTAGCGATACCAATCTTGCCCTGGCTCCTCACCTTGGCAAGCATTGCCCTGTATAGGAAGGTCTTCCCTGTACCTCCAGGGCCATCAACAAAGAATACACCCCCATCACCGCGCTCTTCAGTCCCTAGTATCTCGTCGTATGCGGCCCTCTGCTCCAAGTTCAGGGAAGATGCCAACTTAGTGTCATCCATGTCAAACTCAACGGTTTTTTCCTCAATGACCTCTCTTGCCTCGCCCTCGGTTGGGTCAAACGCATCGTCTATGATTGGAAGAGCGAAATCAAGAATGTCTTTTCCCATGGACTGCAACATACCCCTAACGTCAAGCAACACCATCTGCTCCACCTCTGCAGGGGACGTGCGTGATCGATGATAGTCATCTGACATAGGCTCGAAGTGCCGATCCCATAAACCACGGACGTCGCCTAGTTCGCAGTGCACCAAGATAGTTGCGAAGAGCCTCCTAAGTGAACATGGCATCACCCACTGCTCAGCCTCAGTAAAACAGTCGTCGAGCGTGTTGTCTGCCTCGATGAGTCCCAACCTTTCAGCAACCTCCCTAAAGCTACCACATAGCACGCCGTCCACGGTGAGCAAGTCGTCGAAGGATGTTTTGCCCGTAACATGGTTTAGCAACACACGCAGGTAATATCGCTCACCCTCGGCACTATTGGCAGAAACGATGCGACCAATTTGAAAACGCTCGACCCGGGGCTTCCAATTTTTTTTTCTTCTGCCATGTAAATCTTCCGGGAAAATCCTTGTACAAAACATGCCTAGCCCAAGGGTGTTCATTATTAGCCTTGAAATACTCTGTTAACACGACAACATTCTTCAAGTCAGCTTGCGCATTGAATGCTACCCTGTGCATATTCGGGAGATGAAGAGGCAATTGCAAGACAGGCGGGTGATTGGCGCAAACTGGGAAGCCAAATATCCTCCACATAGCCTCCGGAGGGGTGACCCACCTTGCGTCAACATATCTCTTTATCTCATCAATGTTACCATCGGCGTCAGGCTGGTCGATGCTCAAAGAAGCCTTATCATGACCCTTGTAAATGTACTTATAAAGATATTTGACGGCCTTTATGCTAGAGCAGACCTCAACATTGATGTGGCAATTGAACATCCGTAGAAGGTATGGGTTATAAGGCACAACCCATCTGTTGTCCAACATTTTCCCTCGAACCTTAGCACATCTTCCATCGTCTCTACGCCGATAAACTAGGTATGAATCCTTCCCCTGTGATGTGTTCTCGTTAAACGGCCGTGGGTATCTGCACTTGCACCCGTTTTCTTGCATGCAAACATTCTTCGGGTTGAGAGCACCGCATGGTCCATGCATCATATGTTTTACCACCATTGCATACAATTCTGGATACTTATGCTTGTCTGGGAGCTCTACGGAAATGAGTCAGTCATACTGCTCCGGGACGAGAAGCTTATACGTTGAGTCCATGATCAACAAAAAATGTGCATGGGGCAGGCCTCTTTTTTGGAACTCGACTACGTATACGTAGGCGACAACAACACCCATGATCTGCTTCTTGAACAACATGTCTTTCATAGCCTCTAGTTTGCCATAGAACACACGAGCCACAATGTCAGGTCGGTCTCGCGCCGTCTGACCAGGCAGCAACTCATTCGTTATCTCCTCCCATTTTGGATTGCAAGTCATGGTCAGGAAGATGTCAGGCTTCCCGTATGTATGGACAATTGCCATGGCATCCATATGCCTCTTCTTCATGTCGCGGTCGCCACCGGGGTATGTTCCAGGGAGCACTATTCTTACACCAACAGCGCTTGCTCGCGTCTCCCCGGATGTGATCGCATCAACAACTCCTTTATACAAGTCGGCACGAATCTGCTTCTGGTTCTTCCTGTACCACCTCAATCGACAGCTTTCTATTTTGACGTACATGTCGACCGCCCATTGATGCAGCAGGCGTGCTCCATAGAGTATGGGATTGAAAATCGCAGGCCGTGTATGCAGCATATAACAGTAGTAGTCTCTGACAGAGACACACAACCTGCTATTACCCTCTGCACATATTTGAGTAGCATTAAAATGAGGATATATATGTATGCGTACTATATTATTAGTAACAAAATGGGACACAAACGTCATACCTGCATCCTCCTCATCCTCATTGACCAGTTGAGGATGTAGCACCGCCTCCCAACAAACATTACGTTTAGGTAGCTTCGGATGCCAACCTAGTTCCCCCCTTGGATAGAACAGGGGATAAGACAACGGGTCATATGCTCCGGATGTCACCCGTATACTATGCCTTTTGTTGTTGTTTCCACAAAGTGTTATCCTCCGGTCAAACCTTTTTGCTAGGTCGCTGCCCTCAACCCAAATTGCAGTGACCTCAGATGACAAAGGTTTATTATATTTTCTTTGGTCAAGCCTCTTATCGGTGTTTAGGTCTATCCTATAATCATCGAGATTGTCCTTGTGTGCACCCAAACACCTAAATTGCTGTGAGCACTACTAGGAAAAGGCCTATTAATGGCGCACCTAGTTTGGCCATTAATGGCGCATTAGGGGTGCGCCATTACTAGCACGCCATTAGTATACTTTACTAATGGCGCACCTCTGGTGCGCCATTAGTATCTGGTATACTAATGGCGCACCACAGATGCGCCATTAGTATGCACAGTGGTGCGCCATTAGTATGCCTCCCAGGGGCCATGTGTAGCCAGGTGCTTTGGCATACCAATGGCGCACTCTGCTGTGATGCGCCATTAGTATGAATATTAGGTTTTTTTTCCTGTTTTTTGCACAGGTTATGCATATATATAAATATAATTTCTCGTGGAGCCAACATATATGGTACGCACATCGAAACTATTAGAATCTACTCCCTCCGTTCCGATTTACTCGTCGTGGTTTTAGTTCAAATTTGAACTAAAACCACGACGAGTAAATCGGAACGGAGGGAGTATTTAATAGCTCATAGAACAACTTAGCATCATGCATCATCGATCATAATAATAATAAAAACTCAACATTGGTATTAAATAATAAGTCTTACACATCATTATCGACCATACAACTTCTACTACGTAGCAATTTTCTAAGATAAAATGGCATAAAACAAGATGGCGTTTGTCTCTAAATCAATTAGATTTAAAGGGCCATTATGGAGAACGCAAATTATCTTGTCTCCATTTCTTGCCCTTCTCACTCTATTGCTTCCAAGTACCTCCTTACGAGTTTTCGTTATTTTTCGCCATTCTTTGATTCTCATTCCTTCATTTTTAGAAGAAATCCGATATGGACACGTGTGATTTGTAGGTTCACCTGGCAGAATGTTTAAAACTTGTAGTTGACCAGATTGAAACATGACAGGAGGCACACAGTCACTAGGGAGAATCTGTTGCAAAACATAGTAAGACTTCGTAGTTAGCATTGTAGTTCAGTTCGAGAAGAACTAATGCAAAACATGCACGAATGTCGTAATAGTAAAAAAATCTTACCATGGTATCTCCATTGATATTAACGTAGTTCAAGACGTGCACTAGTGGGACGTATTGACTATATTGTGGATCAATATTACGATATTGAATGTAATCCAGAAGAAAGGAATAAAAGAAGATGATCTGCTCTTTGTCCTTATAAGTACATTCTGAGCCAGGGGTGTAGTAGGTTCTGTCTAGCATCATCCTCACATTATTTGAATAATCAAAATAACCTATCAATGGAAATAAGTTGTCAACTATTTTGAAATAAACAATATAAATTACTAAATAACTATGTTTGATAAACTCACTTCTCGGTAGAATTGGAATCATATCATCAACAAGGACCCAAATGTCCAAATCATCTTCGGCGATGGAATCCGGATTACCAAGATCCATGGTGAGAAGCATACCCTCATAAAAACCATATATCTTGCAAAATGATTCCCAATTCTTGCAACCAAAAGTGGTTACGTTATCTGAATTGTACAAATCCACTTCTAAATCAACATTATGCATGGTCCTTAGTTGAATTTGCTTTGTCTCCGAAGTTTCATGATCTTCAAATCCCATCCTCTCCAAGACATAGCGTCTTGCATGACACGGGATAAACTAGTTGCATGTAAAAGAAGAAAATTAATTACTTACACGTTGAAGTAGCTAGAAATCGTGCTTAATTAATTACGAAACAAGACTTGTCGTTGCGTACCGTTTCGACATCGAAGGTCTCGTCGAGCTTAATACTGAAGTAACGACCGTCTACCAGGTGAGGCCTGTCACACAGACCCCGATCGTCACCGCACCAGGAGCACTCCGGGATCCTATCGTCGTCGGAAGACGACATTTCCTATGTTTCAAAGAGATTAAACTTTATAAATTAAAAATATGTACCTAGACAAGCTAGCTGTGGCACCACTAAGGGACTCAGGTTGTTCGGTGGCCTAAACGAAGGTACATACTAACAGATGTGCAACATGTTGCGGTTGTTGCCTGCATTATCCCTTACGATGATGTTTTTCTTTTCTTTTGGGCAGGCTAATGAGTTGAAGAAAAAGCTCTTGCGCAAGTAACAATGTGTACTCTCTTGCTGAAAATCGCACGAAGAGAAAAAAAAACTGCTTTACTTGACAAAGATGATCTCAGTAAACCTGCAGGTGTTCCCAATGTGTGCAAGCAGCGGGAAATCTTAGGTCCTGCTCCTGAAGCAGAGCATTGCAGATAGATGCCCATGTTTTTGCATTCAGAAACCAAACAGTACCACCTATGCAAATTCATATCAAAGTATCTCAATTTTATTTAACTCAACCCATGATTGAAGGAAGAACTAGATCAAAGCATGATCAGTATTAGTGATAATCGGAGCAAAAAGGATTCAAATTTCATATTAGCAACATAATTGGCAAAATGGCAACACCAACATCAATCAGCAGCATCTGGGCAATTGCACGACAAAACGGCATCCGTATCAAGGAATTTGAAGATGCCTCAAAGCATAGTTTAACAACAAAAAACACAATCAGGAAGCATATATCTGAATTCAATTAGCAAGCATGCTCCCATCCCCAAACCCCCCATCTTGCAGCCTGCAACCATATTTACACACAGATCAACTTCAACTAGCAGCAATCAACACTCAAAAGTCAAAAGCCACCACAAAACCACCACAAAACTAGCAGCAATCAACATGTTGCATATCAACTTTATAAATTAAAAATATGTACCTAGACAAGCTAGCTGTCGGAAGATGACATTCAGGTTGTTCGGTGGCCTAAACGATGCCCGATATTAACCTTAATTGCATAAATTTCATACTAGCATCCAAATACTCATGCTAAGACACTGGTCTGTAACAGACTACCAAGAGTACGGCTAGGCGCCAAGAAGGGGAAAACTATCTATTTGATTTGCTCCCCAAATGCAAGAATCCAAGGCACTACAAAAACTACAATCTTTCCTGGTCTAAGCATCATCTGATCAATTAAGGAACTACAGGCAGAGGCCAAGCTGCAATACATCGAGCTCTTAATACCACTACTGCATCAAATATACTGGGCGGCCATGGACGAACAAAGCAGCAGTGATACATGGAGCTCAATCGCTAGGGGTCGTACCTTGGCGTGGTTCCAGGTGTTGGCGACGGTGAGGGGCCCGTGGTCGGCGAGGATCTGGAGGAGGCGGCCGGAGATGGCCACGCACCGGGGGGATGCCGGGGCGTCGGGGGCGCGGGTGTCGAGGCCGGGGCGTCGGGGGCGCGGGCGGCGGCGGCGTAGCTCCGGGCGTCCGGGGCGTCGGGGGAGGGGGGTGGCGCGGGCGG
>LR738713.1:9560883-9597028 GCA_902687465.1 Secale cereale
CGCGGGCGGCGGCGGCGTAGCTCCGGGCGTCCGGGGCGTCGGGGGAGGGGGGTGGCGCGGGGGCGGCGGCGCGGCGATGGAGGGAGAGAGAGGCGTCGGGGAGAGGGGGAGATCTGGCGAGGGAGAGAAAGAAGGGTGCGGCCGGTGGGGGGATGGGGGAATACTAATGGCGCACTGCACCTCTGTGCGCCATAAGTATGTAGATTCTTATGGCGCACGTTCACTAGGTGCGCCATTAGTATGAATGGACAGGCGCGCTAGTTCAAAAAAAAAACTTCTTGATACTAATGGCGCACTCTGGACATCGTGCGCCATTAGTAGTTCGAGCTCTAATGGCGTATCTGTTGATGGTGCGCCATTACTATATTCTAATGGCGCACTGCTTGTCCGGTGCGCCATTAGTATCAATTCCATCTATAGCCCTTTTCCTAGTAGTGGAGTACGGGTTTTCTTTGAGTATGTCTACCAACTTCTTGATGACATCCTGGTCTAATTGCTTGGTGGCCGCCTTACGATGAGTTATGGTTGGGTCGTCATCATAGAAGTACAACTGCAGATGTTCTGGACGGGAGCTGGGACCGAAAGAATGCACATTGTGGTAGATGGTGCCGTGTGCCCGGAATGTGTACACACCAGACTTCATGTTTGTGTAGTTCTCATCAAGGCTGACGCCAAGGGTTGTGAAGGCAAAATGATCGTTGAAGAACCGTATGTTCTCACGAAAATTCTAGAATCTGCATCCATGCTGGACGATAGCCTCATCAGCTCTGGGACTGGTTCCCGTTGTTTAAGTTCGATCTGTCCATTGCGACAGCAGAACCCGTCAGTCTCAGACACAAACTTTTTGGCTTTGCAGTGTTGGCAGTTTGCATCGAGCTTTAGGATGTGAGTGGTGTCTGGGATGTTTGTGTAGACATAGTCTAATGGATCAACATAGCTAGGTACCGGATTATACATGCTCATTTCCTCGTCATCCTCAAATGTGTCATTATCGGATCCTATAGGCATTTGTTGAAACATAATGTTCAAAATAATATTCATAATTAAATATAATTCCAAGTTCCGAGTCAACCATACATTGGTTCAAAAACATGTAGTACTCCTCATCCCGCTGAGCGTCCGGTGTCGGCTCATAGCCCATGACTGGGTCTCGGCACCAATCGTAGTCGTCTATGTTATAGTTGTCTTGAATGTGACAACAGACAGCAACTTGTCATAACAATGGTTCAAAGAAAGCCGCATAAGAACATACAAAAAAATTACATTACCATTGGTGCCAACACCATTATTCGGCATGACGGGCGGAGGATCGCCATCCGATGAATCATCTTCGGCGGACAAAGAGAGGGGTATCGGGCGACATTTAGAGGTTGAGTTTGCTAGGTATGGGCATGGGAGAGCGAGTGATTCTTTGCACGAGGTGTTTTTCCTCCTAGCATAACTGGCCTTCCTTTCAGCACTTGTCTGCCCTTTCTCAATGACAGTCATGCTTTTGCGGCGTTGCACGCGCTTCCCTCATACCTTTTCATTCAGATTATCTCTATCATCAACCGTTAGATCATAATTTTTCTTTTGATAACATGCTCGGCTCCATGAGTTTCTCTGTGCCCTCTTAGCTTGCTCGTTGTCACGGGTAACACCAGTCGCGTCTAATGATGAAGGGGGTAACGTTCCATCATCACGCAATAAGTCTGTATAGATAGGGCTATCAACGCTGGCTTAATGCAAATTGGTGTGAAAACATTATTAGAACATTCTGTTTTAGTTACAAAAGAACATTAGAACATTCTTTTGCTACTAAAATATAAATCATGTGCATTAAGAACCATCATTTGACGGTATGCTTCGTGCATCAATAACAATCAGCAGGAGCATGTTGGTTTGAGATCACAAGAATCTATAGGTAAAATTGAAAGTAAGGAATTGAAAGTAAGGAAGCAGTTGGTATGAGACGATAAGTTTCGTGCATTAATAATAACCATGTTTACCTGATGTTGACAGTGGCTGCAGATTTTCATCTGCTTTCATCCGATCCTTTTTCCTCTGATAAGAAGCTCTCCTAAGTGAATTCCTATGGTCTCTCTTGCGCTGTTCCTCGGTTATTTGATTTGTTTCTTCAAGTACATTATCGTGAACGTTCTGGTGTCATCCAGGACAACATTTAAATATAGATAGTAAAACTCAAACTGACCAGAATTGATGACAGACCAGAATTGATGACACACTACGCACAAGTTGATTACCTTGTAGATAATTGTCATCAACCAGATCAGAAGCGGCCGTAGTTGTAGCAGATTGTGCTAAATCATTATGCGTTAATGTTGTATAGTCGGAGCTAGTTGGGTTGTCTGGTTAAACACGGTGAATAAAACATACTCAAAAATTGCTGGTTAAGACATGAATTGTCGGTACTAAATATAATGCTTAGTACATTTTAATTCTTACCTGATAAATTAAGGGCCCGAAGTTCCTCTTCTTGGAGACCACAATTTTTTTCCACATATAAGAAGCTCTCCTGAGGGCGTTTCTGTGGTCTCTTTTGTGATCTTCTTCCGTTCTTTGCGGATTCTCTTTGGCCTCATTCAAGTCATCTGCATTCAAAAAGCGTGGTCAGTATTCCTAATTGATATAATAAGGGGACGATGACATAGCGTTTTGATATAACATGAGTACTTGATCTACCTGGGATCACATGTGAAGGTTGACGAACATTCGTGATATCACCTAGCGTACGACGTTGAACAATGTGGCAATCATCTTGTTGTTTTTTCAAACCATCCGAATTTCTAATGCGATAAGAATCCCGCCTCCACGCATTGTTAAGTTCCCTATGGTCTATAAGATGAATCAAAAGTACGTTAGTAAATGAATAAAAAAAACCAAGCATGTAGTAAGGTTACATTTACAGATTAAAAACTTGTATGCCGCAATGATTAGTCAGCATAGTCATGGTAAACTACTTACCAGAATTCGACAAGGAGGGCTGATGAACCTCTTGCAACAACACATTGTCATGGTCCTTTTTCTTCCGATAAGATGCACACCTTTGTGAGTTTAACTGCTCCTTTGCGTTGCCAGCGCAATCTATGCAAGTTATGTCATCTATTTGATGTCAAAAGTAAAAAACCACATAGGCCATACCGAACACGTAAGTATGGATGATGGATTTGGCATGCATGGGAATACCTGTTAGATTTGTCTTTCCATCTATCTCATTCTTAGAAGGCTCACCTCCTACAGATTACCAATAAAAAAATGCGGTATGTTGGACATGGAGCTGAACACCCATAATTGTAATAAAAGGCTAATGAAATGAGGATGAGCCAGTACCAAAAATGTTGCTATCCTCTACGCTTGTGCCACCATATTCATCCGTCACTATACTCGGAGCAGTGAATGAAGCATCATTATGCTCTACAACCGTTGACGATATTGATCCATCTGTAGAGTTGTAACCAGGATGAATATATGTATATGGCAACATTCCCAGCAATGTTCACACAAGCATTATACCTGCAACCAGAGCATATTCATTTAGAGCTACGGGTATGTTGCTTGCATTGTCGTTTTCAACAATTCTTCCGCTTGTAAGGCCTGAAAAACATGTGAATATCAGAAATGCATAGAACGCATGTGTAGCACTTTATGATAGCACCGCAGAATACCCGTAGTAACGTCCTGATCTGGTTGCTGTAGAACTGCCTTGCTTTTTGAATTACCCATCCTTAAATGACCTTTGCCTGAAGTGATGAATGAAATGGCACAAACTTTGCTAATTGTAAACTTTCATAAATTGCTTGGCCTGCTTCCAAATTGAAAAAGCACTCAGTTTCTTAATACTATTTTATGCTGCTGCTGTTTGTATGCAATCCGGGATTCGGTTCCTTCATACATCTTGGTTGTGATGTTGTTATGAGTTGCAAAATCGGAAACTGTTGCCACCATAATGCTTCTGATGACACCACCTGCAAACTACAAATGATGGTGAACTTGAATATCAGTTTGTCTTTCTAGCATTAAGGATGCTCCTTTAATATTTATCTCTTCTATAAGTGTCCTAACTACCTTTAATATTTATCTTGCCCGTGATATGTTGTGAGCTGCAAACTTGGATCTCGCCACCCGCAAACTTCTAAAGTGTGAGTCAGTTATGTGCTCATACAAATACCTGCAAATTTATACATGCTACTGCTGTTTGTATATCAACCAAGGGGTCGATCATGTGCAGACGGAACTTGCAATACTATACGTCCTACCTTTTGATGACAATTGCTGCTTCTGATGACACCACCTGCAATCTCCAAAATCTGCGTATGAGTATCTGGAGCTTCCAGAATTGTTGTAACTACCTATAATTTGTTGTTGTGAGCTGCACTCTTGAAGCTGTTTGTTTGTTAACCAGGTGCCAGTCACATGAAGAGGGAACTTACAATAACGTCCTTCCTACCTCTTGATTGATATGTTGTTGGGGTTGACAAAATAACCAAGATCAGGTAAAGCCACATCATATGAGTCAGTTACGTGTATTTTGTCAGGTACAGAAACATTGAATGCAGCAGGATCCCGTATTTTTCCATTGCAGGTTATAAATAGATTGATGGTCGGTACAAAGACTGGTACTTTATGAGGACGGCACCAAAACTTGTACTATTGTAGTATGTCGCCCGATTTGTATAAGGATTTGTATAAGGATTAACACACAGAAATTGTAATATGTCGCCCAATACCTAGACGGAGGGTAGAGCCGATACTGATCTTGGGCACTCCACGGGATCGGCCGCAGATCCAATGATCAGCGGCGTTGCCAATCTGTGAGGGTAGAGCCAATCCTGATATTGGGCACTCCACGGGATCAGCCGCAGATCCGATGATCAGCGGTGTTGGCCAATCTGTGAGGGTAGATCCTGATCTTGGGCACTCCACGTGATCGGCCGCAGATCCGATGATCGGCGGCGTTGGCCAACCTGGGAGGGTAGAGCCGATCCTGATCTTTAGGCGGCGGATCAGACGGGTTCGTGTGTTACGCGGCGGCGAAGGGTTTGACAGGCGAAAGAGAGAGGCGGCGACGGAAGACACGTCTACGTTGGAAAGATTTAGGGACGAATGACGGAGACGGACAAGTGCATCGAGGACATGACTAATGGCATGCGATGGTTACGGCTGGGTCAATTTTTGTCATTTCGTAGGTTAACCATCGTAGTTTTTGTTATTTGACGGGTTTAAATCGACGAACCGTAGTGTTTCACAACGTGCGCATGTGGTTTTTTTCGTCGGACCCGCTGGTGGAAGCGGGGTTCGTTTGGTAGCAGGAGGTGGGAGGCGGTACCAAAAAAAACCAGGGGAGGTGGGACGAAAATTGACCGGCGGAGACTACCAACTGCTCCATTAGGAGTAGAGATTGGTAAGATGTGCCAATATAAAAAGCCCTGGGCCACAATATGCCCCAGAATGACTATTGATGGGACCATTCAGCTCTGCCATAAGTGGTGACACTTCGGTTCTCGGCCGACAAAGTTTTTTTTTGTGTGGGAAAATGCCATCATGGCAGAGCTGAATGGTCCCATCTGTGGGAAAATGCCATCGAGAACTGGACACACATCACTGACCGGTAGATGCTTGTTTGCAAGTATCGAGAACAATGGGACAATACCACGTAGAGCCCGCCAACAAAAGATTTGAATTCTCCGTGGCACTTGAAGCACCCATAGCTGTTTCAAATCTCAGCTCTCATGGCTGATGTAGAGGTTAAATTTCCCATCGAATGACCTCTGAATTTGTGCGCGAGAGAAAATGCCACTCCTTGTGAGGTTCCATGCAACAAAATCATCAAAAGCCTGAAAGTTGAGTGGTATTTGAATAATTCTATTTGCATCCACCGGGTAGGATTTTTTTCGGATTAACCGCTCGTCCCACAGACTAGTCACTGGATCTATTAATTCCACAACTTTAACAAGCAATGTGTGGCCTCGAGGTATTATTACCTTTCTGTCCGGACTCGAGGGAATCCATGGGTCATTCCAGATGTTCACCTCTTCTCCTGATCCAATGCGCCATATATACCCCCTCTTAAAAGTAGGAAGTCCAGCCACAATGCTCTGTCATGTAAAGGAATAACCCTTCTTTGGCCCTGCATGTAACAAATCAGTGTTTGGAAAATACTTTGCCTCCAAAATCCGAGCACAAACCGAATCAGTGTTATTTATCATTCTCCAGCATTGTTTTGCACGGAGTGCGAGATTAAAAGAATGAAGACCCCTAAAACCCATGCCACCATCTCTCTTCGGAATACACAATTTCCAGCAAGAGAACCCATGCAATTTTTTACTTCCTTCTTCATCTCCCCACCAAAATTGAGCAATGATATCTGCAATATCCTTACAGACCCCCTTGGCAAGCAAAACAGAGACATAGCAAACACCGGTATTGATTGAGCAACATCCTTTAATAAGACTTCCTTACCCCCTGTGGACAGTTGCTTCTCCATCCAACCTTTCAAAAGCTTCTTAGTTTTTTCACATAAATGTTTAAAGCAATCACTCCTATCAGCTCCCACCATAGCAGGCAACCCAAGATACTTGTCTGACACAGCTTGGTTAGTAATATTCGACTGTTGACAGATCTCATCTCTAGCATGCATATTAGTATTTGGGCTAAAAAAAATACTGAATTTTCCCACACTTACCAACTGTCCCGAGTTGTCACAATAGGTTTCCAACACCTGCTGTAAGGAAATTGCATTAATCATATCTGCTTTCATGAGAATCAGAGAATCGTCAGCAAATAACAGGTGTGGAACTGACGGTGCATTCCTGCACACTCGTATCTCGTATCTCATCCGTGCCACCAACTTCTTTTTCATAGTGCAACATGCTATAAAGACCTTCCGCACAAATCAAGAAAAGGTAAGGTGATAATGGATTACCCTGTCGAATCCCACTGGATGGTGTGAACATATTTGTTTCTTCGGAATTATACCGCACCCTGTATCTTACTGAGCTCACACACTCCATAATAAGCTCAGTCTACTCATTATCAAAACCCAACCTATGCATCATATTTCTCAGAAAAACCTATTCCACTCTATCATATGCTTTATGCATATCCAGTTTAACAGCACATAAGCCTGCCTGACTGTTCTTTGTATTCTTAATTTTGTGGATGCACTCATCACTAGTAGAAAATGACCCAGTTATCACGGTTCCAGAGACCCTTTAGCCCCGTTTCTGGAACCGGGACAAAACGATCGGGACTAAAGCCCGAAACTTTTTAGTCCCGGTAGGCTTACGAACCGGGATGAAAGGTACTCCACATGACTGCTGCGCAGCACTCAGGGAGGAGGACCTGTAGTCTCGGTTGGTATTACCAACCGGGACCAAAAGGCTCCACGTGGCTGCTGTGCAGCGCTCAGGTAGGAGGACCTTTAGCCCCGATTGGTAATACCAACCGGGACCAAAATCCCGCCACGCGTCAGCAGCCCCAGGGGCTGGTTTTTTTGAAAGGGGGGTTTAGGGGTTTTGGAGTGTTTAGGGGTTTCATATTGTGTTAGCTAGCTACTATATATAAAGAGAAGTGACCTCTCTTTCTCCATGCTTGGTCGACACTAGCTACTACATATAGAGAGAACTCGATGCTATAGTAAGCAGATGAAGGAAACCATTAATTACACAAGATCGGCATGAACATATATATATATATATATATATATATATATAGAACAACAAGTTTTCGTATATCTATCCAATGCTACTACATATATACAATATATAACATCCCTCACACCATCAAGCACCAATGTCCCATTCAATTTCCGTATGGCATTCTCCCTTTTCAGATAGGACGTGGTCAAGAAAGAATTCCGCCAATGCCTCTTGAACAGCTCGTATGCGATCAGTTGGTAGGAATTCATCCCGCATCCACCATATCTAATTTAAAGAAGGGGGTCAGTACATACATATGAATGAAACTTGACACAATTGAATGTAATAAAATAAAATTGTGAATATTTTTACGTACTTCATATTGTTTGTCAGATTAGCGCCGCTCCGAGGTATGGTGGCGAATGAACTCGCAAACGTAGTGTGCACATAAATTGTTCCCGCCTTCCTGCCACAAGCATATGAGAATAGAGTTCAATCAAACTGATAATCAAGCATGATAACGGTATTGATGAAACTAGAATCAATGCGAGATGCGAGGAACTAGCTAGTACTAGTTACTCTGGGGCGTGTAAATTGTAGCTTGTTCTTCAGACCCGAAACCATTCCAGTGAACTGTTTCCAAACCCTGCTCGTCCGGGAAATAAAAATGATTACTTGATATTAGGAAATAAATGAAATTTGCCGATATGGTGCGATAATGATTGAACTTACTTCCAGAGCATTGCAGTCATGTCCGCATAATCGTCGGGATCTTTATGTCTCGAGTCTAAGACAGTTACTACTGTCTCATCAAGCTTAGTGGATAGCAGCATAAAGTGGAACCTGCGCACGCATAACTCATCAATTACAATACTTAAGTATATAACCTCGAGTAAGCGAAACCAAATATGCACAAGACAGTGACACTCACTTGAAGTTGTAAGGAAAGAGTATTTGGATCTTGTTTTGATGTAGAAGGAAGGCTTTTAGCAATTTACCCTCGGTTACATCAAGTTTTTCTTTTATCGACCATTCATTTACGATATTTGGGTTAATGAACCCAATTATAGATTCTTTGTTTTTTGCATTCGATGATTTTCAACCTGCATAATATAGTGAGGATAATTATATATACCTGTAATGAAGAACGAACTTAGCTAGAGACTTAATTACATAAGTAATACTTACAGACAGTAGCAAGCCATGAGTTGTTTGTCGAGGGCCTCTTGATTGAATAACTGAAATAATTTCACAAATTCAATAGTCGCCAGGTCGGTTCCAACGAACTCGTGCTCTTACTTAATTATCACCATCAGACCATCCTTCGCAGACTTCTTGCAGCTGTCCAAGTACCACTGATGCAATATTTGCATCATAGTTGTTAGTTTAGGGGCTTGATCAGGTTTGATGAGAGGCTTCCTGTGCCCGTATCTATAGATCTCTATACTACCTACAGAGTTTCAAACTATACATCATCGCCCATGTAGTCACCAAGATTGGTACCGGGTAGTAGCCCTGGATGATTAGCGATATCGCTAGACACCTTGAGCGGGGGCATGCTTGATTCTCCTACTCGCCGAGCTAGGGAATTGTTTTACCACTTCTTCATTTTTCTTCTCTTGCAGCACTGCTGGGACTTCCCGACCGCCGTGCTTCCTCATATGTCCTTTCAATACAGTGGTCATAGTTGGATGGCGGCGGAGGCAGTGGTGCTCGTTGGAGGGCATCCAGAGTGCGCTTCGCTTTCATCGGATCTACCGTTTCCATCGGAGGTGGAGGTGTCCATTCCCAATGGGCCTTCACTTCGGCGTGCACGATGTCATCGGCTTCCTTGTCAATCCTCTCATATGGTAACTTTGGAAGAGGCTTGAGGCTTGGACCATATTTGAATTTCTTCCCGCCTCTTGTACTACTAGTCGCCGGAGCGGCGGCGTCTCTCCTCCGCTATTGCTGAGGTGGCGGAGCCCGCTGATGCGTAGGAGGAGGAAGAGGAGGAGGCGGAGTGCACTGATGCGCTGAAGGAGACGGAGGAGTAGTGCCGCCCTGACTCGCCGGAGGAGGAGGAGGAGGAGGCGGAGTAGTGTCGTGACTCGCCAGAGGAGGAGGCTGAGTGCCCTGACGCGTCGGATGAGGCTTAGTCTACTCAGGCGTCCAGTTTGGAAGCTTGATGTACTCCTTTCTCCATAGACAGGTACTCCTTAAAGCATTTTCCAGATGCATGTCCCCTTCACCTGTAGGGTAGTCAAGCTCCTGCTCATCAAATCCCTCCATTATTTGATCCACCGTCATAATAGCATAGCCATGTGGAATCATATGACAATTAAAAGTTCATCAGCTTGAGGAAGTACAACAGAGCCGAGCGCTGCCTTCAAGGCCAGGTTCTGGCATTTCGTCATTAGAACACAATGTTGAGCCTCCGTGATACTATCCACGGGGTAGCTAGGAGCCGTGAAATGAGCATGCTGAACGAGCTCCGTGGAAACCACGCTGTTTCTCCGCTGAGATGGTGGGGTAGCTTCTAGGGCAGCGTCGAAGCAAGGATCTTCATGCCGCTGAGATGGTTGGTCGTTAGCTCGCTGCCTCTCAAGTTCCTCTAGTTTTGCTAATCTTGCACTGATTATCTGCATTTCAGTTGCATCCTCTTTTCTGTTTCTCTCTTGGCTTCTATAACCATCATCGTCGGGAAACCCAAGCACCCGCATAACGGAGCCTGGTGTGCTACGTGTTCGTCCGGGGTGTTCAGGATTCCCGAGGGCCTTTGTTAGCTCATCCTTCTCTCTGGCGGGAATGAACGTCCCTTCCTGTGCTACCTTGATTGCTGCTTGAAGCTTCTTGAAGGGTATTGCAAGTTGCTCGTCTGTCCAAACACACTCCCCTGTTTCTGGGTCCAAAGTTACCCCAACCCCGAAGAACCAAGTCCTTGCCTGATCTGGCCAGTGCAATGTTGCTGGTTGGACGCCTTTAACAAGCAGGTCTTGCTCAGCTTTGTCCCACAATGGTTGGGCTTTGTAGTAGCCACCTGACCCCGTGTGATGGTGATACTTCTTCTTATTTTCATAATCTTCAGACATGTCTGTCTTGCCGTCCAATCGCACGATGTCTCTTTTCCCTGAAAGAACTATGTGGCGCTTTGGTTCATTGTATGATGTATTTGCTTCCTTATCTTTTCTTTTTCTTGGTTTGGTACACATGTCCTTCACATAGAAAACCCGCGCCACATCATTGGCTAGGATGAATGGTTCGTATGTGTACCCAAGATTGTTGAGATCCACTGTTGTCATTCTGTACTGGGGGTCTACCTGTACCCTACCTCCTGATAGATTGACCCATTTGCACCAAAATAAAGGGATCCTTAAAATCATGTCCATAGTCAAGTTCCCAGATGTCCACTATGTAACCATAATAAGTTTTCTTTCCCCTCTTGGTTGCTACATTAAAGCGGACACCACTTTTAAGGCTGGTGCTCTTTTGATCTTGGGCGATTGTGTAAAGTGTATTCCCATTTATTTCGTACCATTTGTAAGTCAATACAGTCGAAGATGGTCCACTGGCCAATGAGTACAGCTCATATGCAACAATGTTGTCACCCATGAGCTGTGTTTGCAACCAACTGCCGAAATTCCTGATGTGTTCACATGTAATCCAGTCGTCACACTGTGCCGGGTGTTTGGAGTGCAGAATATTCTTGTGTTTGTCGACATACGAGGTCACTGAAGGAAATATGCCCTAGAGGCAATAATAAAGTTGTTATTTATATTTCCTTATAAATCATGTGTGAATACATAGACGAAACAGAGTGTCCCTAGTATGCCTCTACTAGAGTAGCTCGTTAATCAAAGATGGTTGTGTTTCCTAACCATAGACATGAGTTGTCATTTGATCAACGGGATCACATAATTAGGAGAATGATGTGATGGACAAGACCCATCCGTTATCTTAGCAATATGATCGAATAGTTTTTCTGCCATTGCTTTCTTCATGACTTATACATGTTCCTCTGACTATGAGATTATGCAACTCCCGAATACCGAAGGAACACCTTGTGTGCTATCAAACGTCACAACGTAATTGGGTGATTATAAAGATGCTCTACAGGTGTCTCCGAAGGTGTTTTGTGGTATTGGCATAGAACGAGAATAGGATTTGTCACTCCGAGTGTCGGAGAGGTATCTCTGGGCCCTCTTGGTAATACACATCATAATAAGCCTTGCAAGCAAACGACTAATGAGTTAGTCACCAGATGATGTATTATGTAACGAGTAAAGAGACTTGCCGGTGACGAGATTGAACTAGGTATGATGATACCGACGATCGAATCTCGGGAAAGTAACATACCGATGACAAAGGGAACATCGCATGTTGTTATGCGGTTTGATCGATAAAGAACTTCGTAGAATATGTAGGAACCAATATGAGCATCTAGGTTCCGCTATTGGTTATTGAACGGAGATGAGTCTCGGTCATGTCTACATAGTTCTCGAACCCGTAGGGTTCGCACACTTAACGTTCGATGATGATCGGTATTATGAGTTTATGTGTTTTGATGTACCGAAGGTTGTTCGGAGTCTCGGATGAGATAACAGACATGAAGAGGAGTCTCGAAATGGCCGAGACATAAATATTCATATATAGGACGACTGTATTCGGACACTGGAAGTGTTCCGGAGAAGTTTCGGATAAAACCGGAGTGCCGGAGGGTTATCGGAACCCCCCGGGGGAACTAATGGGCCACATGGGCCTTAGTGGAGAGAGAGAGAGAGAGAGAGAGAGAGAGAGAGAGAGAGAGAGAGAGAGGCAGCTAGGGCAGGCCGCGCGCCCCTCCCCCTTGAGTCCGAATTGGACTAGGAAAGGGGGGGCTTTTCCTTTTCACTCTCCCTCTCCTTCCTCCCCCCTCTCCCTCTTGGTGGATTCCTAATAGGAATAGGATTCCTATTCCTAGTAGTAACCCCTCTCTTCGGGCGCACCATAGGGGCCGGCCGACCTCCCCTTGATCCTTTATATACAGGGGCAGGCAGTGGCGGAGCTAGGTTTTGAGAACAGGGTGGTTCGTCCCAAAAAAAAATTTATGACTAATATGACATGTGAATATTTTAACTAATTATCAATAACACAAAGAAATAGACCAATATGGTCTTATAAACACACAAAAATTGTGAACTAAATCTTAGTTTTGCTAAAGAAGCCTACATAGTAAATGGTACATTGACCATACTACATACCTTAAGAAGCTTAAAAAGACTATATTTCCGGCCTATGTATTTGCGTTGCCATGAAGGTATCAACTATGTCATCTCCTTTCACCCTGGAGAAAGCACCCCTCGGAGTATGTGACTAGGCAATCATCCAAAAGACTACTCCCTCCGTTCCAAAATAGATGACCCAACTTTGTACAAAGTTAGTACAAAGTTGGGTCATCTATTTTAAAACGGAGGGAGTATGTTCCATCTTATTTCTCAACTTGCTCTTGACTAAACTCATGGCAGAAAATGCTCTCTCAATATTTCTTGTTGCCACTAGTAGAATCAATACCAATTTTAGAAGCAAGTACACCAAATGATGAGCTATATGTCTTCCTGTTTGAACAAGCTTAACTACGAGATCAACAAGATTTCCAAGGCCTTCTTCATTTTTCAACAAGTCCGCAAGAAAACTACTTTCTATCAATAAATCTAATTGAGGCCGAAATGATGTGCTAAATTATGTATGTGTTCTTGTAGTGGACAGCATAGTGCAAAAGCAAACCCTAAATCAGAAATTTGGGGTATTTTAGTACCTTAAATCGGGGTATTCTTTTGAAGATCGGTGAATGAGCCAGATTTGCAGGGGGGCGAGGCCGCGAAGGCAGGGGCGCCCGGCAGCTGGCCGGCGGCAGGGGCGCAGCCGCGCGCTGGGACAGGGGTAGGGGCGCGCGCAGGCCCTAGGGACACGCGGACTGGACCAGAGGGCCAGGCGGGCGGGAGGAGAAGAGGGAGCTTCCTGGGCGGCGGCAGGAGCTTGACCGGCGGCGAGGCTGCGAGGAACGGCGGCGGCTGCCGGCTAGGCGTCGGGGTCGAGCTGTGCGAGGGCGTCGGGACGAGGACTGGGCGTGCGTGGGCGGCTGCGTTCGTTCCTCCTGGGTGTTTAAATTGGGCCGTTTTTCTTCTGGCCCAGTTAGAATGTATAGGTATATTGGCCGTATCGAAATTCCAGGGTGGGCCGCGGCCCACCCTGGCCACCCTGTACATCCGCCACTGGGGGCAGGGGGCACCCTAGAACACACAAGTTGATTTCCTAGCTGTGTGCGGTGCCCCCCCTCCACAGCTACACACCTCGGTCATATTGTTACAGTGCTTAGGCGAAGCCCTGCGCCGGTAACTTCATCATCACCGTTACCACACCGTCGTTTTGACAAAACTCTCCCGCGACAGTCAATTGGATCAAGAGTTCGTGGGACGTCATCGAGCTGAACGTGTGCTGAACACGGAGTTGTCGTACGTTCGGTGCTTGGATCGATTGGATCGCGAAGACGCTCGACTGCATCAACCGCGTTACTAAACGCTTCCGCTTTCGGTCTACGAGGGTACGTGGACATACTCTCCCCGCTCGTTGCTATGCTTCTCCTAGATAAATCTTGCGTGATCGTAGGATTTAAAAAAAATACTACGTTCCCTTGCAGTGGTATCAGAGTCAGGTCTATGGGTAGATGATATGCACGAGTAGAACACAATGAGTTGTGGGCGATAATAGTCATACTGCTAACCAGCATGTCATACTTTGATTCGGCGGTATTGTGAGATGAAGCGGCCCGGACCGACAATACGCGTACGCTTACACGAGACTGGTTTCACCGTTACGAGCACTCGTTGCTTAAAGTTGACCGGCGGGTGTCTTTCTCTCTCACTTTAGTTGAATCGAGTGTGACTACGCTCGGTCCTTGCGAAGGTTAAAATATCACACCTGACGAAAAATCGTTGTGGTTTTGTATGCCTAGGTAAGAACGGTTATTGCTAAGCCCGTAGCAGCCACGTAAAACTTGCAACAACAAAGTAGATGACGTCTAACTTGTTTTTGCAGGGCATGTTGTGATGTGTTATGGTGAAGACGTGATGAGTTATACTTTATTGTATGAGATGATCATGTTTTGTAGATTATCGGCAACCGGCATGAACCTTATGGTTGTCTCTTTATTGTATGAATTGCAAAGGCCATGTAATTGCTTTACTCTATCACTATGAGTTAGCGATAGTAGTAGTAGCAATAGTTGGCGAGACGACCACCACGCTACGATAAAGATCATGGTGTCTAGCCGGTGACGATGGAGATCATGACGATGCTATGGAGATGAAGATCAAAAACACAAGATGATGATGGCCATATCATGTCACATATTTTGATTGCATGTGATGTTTATCTTATTATGCTTCTTATTTTGCTTAGTACGGCGGTAGCATTATAAGATGATGCCTTACAAAATTTCAAGGTACAAGTGTTCTCCCTGAGTATGCACCATTGCGAAATTTCTTCGTGCCGAGACACCACGTGATGATCGGGTGTAATAAGCTCTACGTTCAAATACAACGGGTGTAAGACAGTTTTGCACATGCAGAATACTCGGGTTAAACTTGACGAGCCTAGCATGTAAAGACATGGCCTCGGAACATTGGAGACCGAAAGGTTGAGCGTCAATCATATAGTAGATATGATCAACATAAGATGTTCACCATTGAAAACTACTCCATCTCACGCGATGACCGAACATGGTTTAGTTGATTTGGATCACGTGATCATTTAGATGACTAGAGGGATGTCTATCTAAGTGGGAGTTCTTTAGTAATATGATTAATTGAACTTTAATTTATCATGATCTTAGTCCTGATAGTTTTTGCATATCTATGTTGTTGTAGATCAATGGCTCGTGCTACTGTTCCCTTGAATTTTAATGTGTTCCTAGAGAAATCTAAGTTGAAACATGATGGTAGCAACTACACGGACCGGGTCCGTAACTTGAGGATTATCCTCATTGCTGGACAGAAGAATTATATCCTGGAAGCACCGCTAGGTGACAGGGCACCTCCCGCTAATGTAGACGCTATGAACGTCTGGCAAGCTCGTTCTGATGACTACTCAATAGTTCAGTGTGCCATGCTTTACGGCTTAGAATCGGGACTTCAAAGACGTTTTGAACGTCATGGAGCATATGAGATGTTCCAAGAGTTGAAGTTAATATTTCAAGAAAATGACCGAATTGAGAGATATGAAGTCTCCAATAAGTTCTATAGCTGAAGATGGAGGAGAACAGTTCTATCAGTGAACACTTACTCAGAATGTCTGGGTACTACAATCACATGAATCAACTTGGTTGCAAACTTGGTGAATATAGTGTTATTGATAGAGTTCTTCAATCACTTCCACCAAGCTATAAAGGCTTTGTGATGAACTCTAATATGCAAGGGATGCAAAAGACAATTCCCGAGCTCTTCGCTATGCTCAAGGCTGCGGAGGTACAAATCAAAAAGGAGCATCAAGTGTTGATGGTTAACAAGACCACTAGTTTCAAGAAAAAGGGCAAGGGAAAGAAGGGGAACTTCAATAAGAATAGCAAGCCTGTTGCTAATCCCGCGAAGAAACCCAAGTCTAGAGCCAAGCCTGAAACTGAGTGCTTCTACTTCAAAGGGACTGGACAATGGAAGCGGAACTGCCCCAAGTATTTGGCGGATAAGAAGGATGGCAAAGTGAACAAAGGTATATTTGATATACATGTTACTGATGTGTACCTTACTAATGCTCGTAGTAGCACCTGGGTATTTGATACTGGTTCGGTTGCTAATATTTGTAACTCGAAACAAGGGCTACGGATTAAACGAATATTAGCTAAGGGCTGCTGGGGAACGTAGCATAATTCAAAAAATTTCCTACGCTTCACCAAGATCAATCTAAGGAGTCATCTAGCAACGGGCATAAAGGAGTGCATCTACATACCTTTGTAGATCGCGAGCGGAAGCATTCAAGGGAACGTGGAGGATGGAGTCGTACTCGTCGTGATCCTCATCACCGATGATCCCAGCGCCGAACGGACGCCACCTCCGCGTTCAACACACGTACGGTACAGCGACGTCTCCTCCTTCTTGATCCAGCAAGGGGCAAGGAGAGGTTGATGGAGATCCAGTAGCACGACGGCGTGGTGGTGGATGCAACGGGAAAAGCTGCAGGCCTTCGCCGAGACCCTACGGGAGGAGTTGGAGATGTAACGGGGGGAGAGGTGCCAGGGGCTGAGGTGTGGCTGCCCTCTCTCCCCCCACTATATATAGGGGGCCAGGGGGGGCGCCGGCCCTAGGGGATCCAATCTCCTAGGGGGACGGTGGCCAAGGGGGTGGCTTGCCCCCCAAGCCTAAGGGGGGCGCGCCCACCCCTAGGGTTTCAACCCTAGGCGCATGGGGGGAGGCCCATGGGGGGTGCGCCAGCCCACTAGGGGCTGGCCCCCCTCCCCCTACGGCCCACGGGGCCCTCCGGGATGGGTGGCCCCACCCGGTGGACCCCCGGGACCCTTTCTGTGGTCCCGGTACACTACCGGTGACCCCCGGAACTCTCCCGATGGCCGAAACTGGACTTCCTATATATCATTCTTTACCTCCAGACCATTCCGGAACTCCTCGTGACGTCCGGGATCTCATCCGGGACTCCGAACAACATTCGGGTTTTCGTGTGCATATATCTCTATAACCCTAGCGTCACCGAACCTTAAGTGTGTAGACCCTACGGGTTCGGGAGACACGCAGACATGACCGAGACGACTCTTCGGTCAATAACCAACAACGGGATCTAGATATACATGTTGGTCCCCACGTGTTCCTCGATGATCTCATCGGATGAACCACGATGTCAAGGATTCACTTAATCCCGTATGTAATTCCCTTTGTCTATCGGTACGGTACTTGCCCGAGATTCGATCGTCGGTATACCAATACCTTGTTCAATCTCGTCATGGCAAGTCTCTTTACTCGTTCCGTAATCCATCATCCCGTGACTAACTCCTTAGTCACTTTGAGCTCATGATGATGATGTCTTACCGAGTGGGCCCAGAGATACCACTCCGTCATACGGAGTGACAAATCCTAGTCCCGGTTCGTGCCAACCCAACAGACACTTTCGGAGATACCCGTTGCGTACCTTTATAGCCACCCAGTTACGTTGTGACGTTTGGCACACCCAAAGTATTCCTATGGTGTCTGGGAGTTGCACAACCTCATGGTCTAAGGAACAGATACTTGACACTGGAAAATCTTAAGCATTACGAACTACACGATCTTATGCCAGGCTTAGGATTTGGTCTTGTCCATCACATCATTCTCCTAATGATATGATCCCGTTATCATTGACATCCAATGTCCATGGTCAGGAAACCGTGACCATCTGTTGATCAACGAGCTAGTAACTAGAGGCTTACCACGGACATGTTGTGGTCTATGTATTCACATATGTATCGCTGTTTCCGTACAATACAATTCAAGCATGAATAACAGACAATTATCATGAACAAGGAAATGTAATAATAATCCTTTTATTATTGCCTCTAGGGCATATTTCCAACAGTCTCCCACTTGCACTAGAGTCAATAATCTAGTTTTTTTGATAGAAAGACTGTAAGGGAATCCCCTATAGTATAATTGGTGGAACAAACCCAAAATGCAAGTACCATGCCTTGAACCTGGGTGGGTGGGAAGGCATCAGCCCCTTCCCACCACTAGGCTATGCCTTAGTCTGCATCAATAATATAGTTACATTGTGATGAATCGAACACCCATAGAGTTCTGGTGTTGATCATGTTTTGCCCGTGGAAGAGGTTTAGTCAACGGATCTGCGACATTCAGATCCTTATGCACTTTACAAATATCTATGTCTCCATCTTGAACATAATTCCTGATGGAGTTGAAATGGCTCTTGATGTGCTTGGTCTTCTTGTGAAACCTGGGCTCCTTGGCAATGGCAATAGCTCCAGTGTTGTCATAGAAGAGAGTCATCGGGCTTGACGCGCTTGGAATGACTCCAAGGTCGGTGATGAACTCCTTCATCCAGACTCCTTCCTGGGCTGCTTCACAAGCATCTATGTACTCCGCTTCACATGTAGAATGCGCCACGACGCTCTGTTTGCAACTGCACCAGCTGACTGCTCCTCCATTCAAAATATACACATATCCGGTTTGTGACTTGGAGTCATCCAGATCTGTGTCGAAGCTATCATCGACGTAACCTTTTACGACGAGCTCTTCGTCACCTCCATAAACAAGAAACATATCCTTAGTCCTCTTTAGGTACTTCAGGATGTTTTTTGACCGCTGTCCAGTGTTCCATACTGGGATCACTTCGGTACCTCCCTACGAAACTTATGGCAAGGTTCACATCAGGTCTGGTACACAGCATGGCATACATAATAGAACCTATGGCTCAGGCATAGGGGATGGCACTCATCTTTTCTCTATCTTCTGCCGTGGTCGGGGACTGAGCCGTGCTCAATCACATACCTTGTAAAACAGGCAAGAACCCCTTCTTGGACTGATCCATATTGAACTTCTTCAATATCTTGTCAAGGTATGTGCTTTGTGAAGGACCAATGAGGCGTCTCGATCTATCTCTATAGATCTTGATGCCTAATATATAAGCAGCTTCTCCAAGGTGCTTCATTGAAAAACTCTTATTCAAGTAGGCCTTTATGCTTTCCAAGAATTCTATATCATTTCCCATCAGCAGTATATCATCCACATATAATATGAGAACTGCTACAGAGCTCCCACTCACTTTCTTGTAAATAAAGGCTTCTCCCCAAGTCTGTATAAAGCCAAACTCTTTGATCACATCATTAAAGCGAATATTCCAACTCCGAGATGCTTGCACCAGCCCATAGATTGAGCGCTGGAGCTTGCATACCTTGTCAGCATTCTCTGGATCGACAAAACCTTTCGGCTGCATCATATACAGTTCTTCCTTGAGGAAGCCATTAAGGAATGCTGTTTTGACGTCCATTTGCCATATCTCATAATCATAGAATGCGGCAATTGCTAACATGATTCGGACGGACTTTAGCATCGCTACGGGAGAGAAAGTCTCGTCGTAGTCAATCCCTTGAACTTGTCGATAACCCTTAGCGACAAGCCGAGCCGTATAGATGGTCACATTACCATCCGTGTCTGTCTTCTTGAATATCCATTTATTTTCTATGGCGTGCCGATCATCGGGCAAGTCCACCAAAGTCCATACTTTGTTTTCATACATGGATTCTATCTCGGATTTCATGGCTTCAAGCCATTTATTGGAATCCGGGCTCGCCATCGCTTCTTCATAGTTCGAAGGTTCACCGTTGTCCAACAACATGATTTTCAAGACAGGGTTGCCGTACCACTCTGGTGCGGAACGTGTCCTTATGGACCTTCGAAGTTCAGTAGTAACTTGATATTCATGATCATCATCATTAACCTCCTCCCTTGTTGGTGCAGGCACCTCGGGAACAATTTCCCGCGCTGCGCTACTTTCCGGTTCGGGAAGGGTGACTGTCACCTCATCAAGTTCTACTTTCCTCCCACTTACTTCTTTCGAGAGAAACTCTTTCTCCAGAAAGGATCCATTCTTGGCAACAAAAATATTGCCTTCAGATCTTAGGTAGAAGGTGTACCCAATTGTTTCCTTTGGGTATCCTATGAAGTTGCATTTTTCCGATTTGGGTTCGAGCTTTTCAGGTTGAAGTTTCTTGACATAAGCATCGCAACCCCAAACTTTCAGAAACGACAACTTAGGTTTCTTGCCAAACCAAAGTTCATACGGTGTCGTCTCAATGGATTTTGACGGAGCCCTATTTAAAGTGAATGCGGCAGTCTCTAAAGAAAATCCCCAAAAAGATAGCGGTAGGTCGGTGAGAGACATCATAGATCGCACCATGTCCAACAAAGTACGATTTCGACGTTCGGACACACCATTACGCTGAGGTGTTCCTGGCGGTTTCAATTGTGAAACAATTCCACAGTTCCTTAGGTGCGTGCCAAATTCATAACTCAAATATTCACCCCCACGATCTGATCGTAAGAACTTTATTTTTCTGTCACTTTGATTCTGAACCTCATTCTGAAATTCCTTGAACTTTTCAAAGGTCTCAGACTTGTGCTTCATCAAGTAGACATACCCATATCTACTCAAGTCATCTGTGAGGTTGAGAACATAACGATAACCTCCGCGAGCTTCAACACTCATTGGACCGCACACATCGGTATGTATGATTTCCAATAAGTTGGTTGCTCGCTCCATTGTTCCAGAGAACGGAGTCTTGGTCATCTTGCCCAAAAGGCATGGTTCGCATGTGTGAAATGATTCATAATCAAGAGACTCTAGAAGCCCATCTGCATGGAGCTTCTTCATATGCTTTACACCAATATGACCAAGGCAGCAATGCCACAAGTATGTAGGACTATCATTATCAACTTTACATCTTTTGGCATCCACACTTTTAATATGTGTATCATCACGTTCGAGATTCATCAAAAATAAACCATTGACCAGCGGGGCATGACCATAAAACACATCTCTCATATAAATAGAACAACCATTATTCTCGGATTTAAATGAGTAGCCATCTCATATCAAACGAGATCCAGATACAATGTTCATGCTCAAAGCTGGTACTAAATAACAATTATTAAGGTTTAAAACTAATCCCGAGGGTAGATGTAGAGGCAGCGTGCCGACGGCGATCACATCGACCTTGGAACCATTCCCGACGCGCATCGACACCTCGTCCTTTGCCAGTCTCCGCTTATTCCGCAGCTCTTGCTTTGAGTTACAAATGTGAGCAACTGCACCGGTATCAAATACCCAGGAGCTACTACGAGCGCTGGTAAGGTACACATCAATAACATGTATATCATATATATACCTTTGACGTTGCCGGCCTGTCGTGGAATTAGCACGGCAGATGTCCGGTTTAACGGACTTAGTTGTGGAACCATCGCACGGGTTAGCTTGAAGAGGTTAAAAGCACGCAAAGGACACAGAGGGTTTATACTAGTTCGGCCCCTTCGATGAAGGTAAAAGCCTACATCTAGTTTGGTTTGGTATTGCTTGGGCGACGATGAACAGGGAGCAGATTGTTTGCATGTCTCTCGACGCATCGTTCCTTGCCTCTGAACCGTCACCGGGTCGTCCCTTTATATAAGAGGCGACGCCCGGTCCGGTTTATAGAGTCCCGAGGCCGGCTCATAATTGTGTCCGCCTCGGTCTCTGCTCTTTCTTCCTTGTGTCTCAAGTTACACCATAGGACGGTTTACAATCCGTTAACTTTACACATGGGCCCTAAGCCTTCATGGGCCGTAACTTGTACTGAGTTTTTAACTACACAGCTACATTACCATAATCCAGATCTCCCTAGCTGGTTTATACGTGCTAGTAATATCCCTGACACGGCCTTCTTATTTGCTAAGTATTTGGGGCAGTTCCGCTTCCAGTGACCCGTTCCCTTGCAATGAAAGCACTCAGTTTCAGGCTTGGGTCCATTCTTTGGCTTCTTCCCGGCAACTGGCTTACCAGGCGCGACAACTCCTTTGCCGTCCTTCTTGAAGTTCTTCTTACCCTTGCCTTTCTTGAACTTAGTGGTTTTATTGACCATCAACACTTGATGTTCTTTCTTGATATCCACCTCCACTGATTTCAGCAATGAATACACCTCGGGAATGGACCTCTCCATCCCTTGCATATTGAAGTTCAACACGAAGCTCTTGTAGCTAGGTGGCAGCGACTGAAGGATTCTGTCAACGACCGCTTCGTCTGGGAGATTCATTCCCAACTAAGACAAGCGGTTGTGCAACCCAGACAACGTGAGTATGTGTTCGCTGACAGAACTATTCTCCATCTTACAACTGTAGAATGCGTCGGAGACGTCATATCTCTCGACTCGGGCATGAGCTTGGAAAACCATTTTCAGCTCTTGGAACATCTCATATGCTCCGTGGTGCTCAAAACGCTTTTGGAGCCCCGATTCTAAGCTGTAAAGCATGCCGCACTGTACCAGGGAGTAATCATCACAACGCGACTGCCAAGCGTTCATAATGTCTTGGGTCGCCGGGAGAACGGGTCCATCACCTAGCGGTGCTTCAAGGACATATGATCTCTTGGCAGCTATGAGGATAATCCTCAGGTTACGGACCCAATCCGTATAGTTGCTACCATCGTATTTCAGCTTGGTTTTCTCTAGGAACGCGTTGAAGTTGAGGGCAACTTGAGCGTGGGCCATTTGATCTACAAGACATATTGTAAAGATCTTAGACTAAGTTCATGACAATTAAGTTCATCTAATCAAATTTAATGAACTCCCACTCAGATTGACATCTCTCTAGTCATCTAAGTGACACATGATCCGAATCGACTAGCCCATGTCCGATCATCACGTGAGACGGACTAGTCATCAACGGTGAACATCTTCATGTTGATCGTATCTTCTATACGACTCATGTTCGACCTTTCGGTCTTCCGTGTTCCGAGGCCATGTCTGTACATGCTAGGCTCGTCAAGTGAACCCTAAGTGTCACTACTAGGAAAAGGGCTACTAATGGCGCACCGGTTTTGCCCATTAATGGCGCACTACTGGTGCGCCATTAGTAGCACGCCATTAGTATCTGGTATACTAATGGCGCACCACTGGTGCGTCCTTAGTATAGTGCACGGTGCGCCAGTAGTATGCCTCGCAGGGGGCCATCTATACCCAGGTGCTTTGGCATACTAATGGCGCACTACATAGAAGTGCGCCATTAGTATTTTTTTTTCATATTTTTTTTTAATTTTTTTTTCTTAATCTCAGGTCATTATGGCTTAATATGGGGTCAATTTGCTTAATCTCAAGTCAAATCGCACTCTGTGGTCAAACTTCCCATAAGGTCACCCATCCTCACACTACTCCAGCCCGAGCACGCTTAACTTCGTAGTTCTATCCAACTCCAGCACCAGCTCACTTCACACGCACTTGTTGATATATCTATCATATCAATCCTATTAACCCTTCTTGATGTCTAGGAGTTTGTTAATGTTCATGAGTATGATGAAATTTTGAAAATATATTTCAAACTTCCTGGTCATATTACGTATCATATTTTTGAAAAAAAATTATAAATTATTTTTTCGAAAATTTTATATTTTTTTTCTGTTACTAGTGGCGCACCTAGCAAACGGTGTGCCACTAGTAAGTTTGAAAATTTTTGAATTTTTTTGCCTGTAGATCTTAAAAGCCCCGTAACATTTTTTCTGTTAGGTTTTTGGGGATTTTGAAAATGTTTAACGGGGTTCCCCCGGTTAAATTCCGACGTAACTTTTTGAGTAGATGATTTTTCATATAAAAAACTTTTTAATCTGAGTTCGTATGCAAAAGTTATACCTGTTTTACTAAATTCCAGAGATATTTTGCAAATAAAGTAAAAATTCATATTTGTAAATTTTCCCAACAAGTAGACCACATATCACATGGGAAACTTATTTTTTTTATTTTTTTGACATTTACATCATTTTCTTTTATTTATTTTTGAACTGGAAAAGGCGGTCCACGAGGGGGGTGGGGGGGGGAGGGGGTGTGCAGTAATGTCCAAGTTACTAATGGCGCACCGTGGTAGTGGAGCGCCATTAGTAGTTCAACTACTAATACTAATGGCGCACCACTCCCACGGTGCGCCATTAGTATTTTTTGAAAATTAAATTAAAAAAATAAAAACAAAATATGAAAAAATAATACTAATGGCGCACCGTGGGAGTGGTGAGCCATTAGTAAGTTGAACTACTAATGGCGCACCACTCCCACGGTGCGCCATTAGTATTTTTTGAAAATAAAATTAAAAAAATAAAAACAAAATTTGAAAAAAAAATACTAATGGCGCACCGTGGATGTGGTGCGCCATTAGTAGTTGAACTACTAATGGCGCACTATACACTGGTGCGCCATTAGTAGTTTTGAGAAAAAAATGAAAAAAAAAATTGTTACTAATGGCGCACCACGTCAACGGTGCGCCATTAGTATTTGGATACTAATGGCGCACCAACACATGGTGCGCCATTAGTATATACTAATGGCGCACCGCATGTCTGGTGCGCCATTAGTGTCAATTCCATCTATAACCCTTTTCCTAGTAGTGTGTATTGCGTGTGTAAATCTGGCTTACACCCGTTGTATGCCAACGTTAGAGCCTATCACACCCGATCATCACGTGGTGCTTCGGAACAACGATCCTTAGCAACAGTGCATAGTTAGGGGGAACACAATCCTTGAAATTTTCAGTGAGAGATCATCTTATTTACTACCGTCGTTCTAAGTAAACAAGATGTATAAACATGATAAACATCACATGCAATCAAAGTGACATGATATGACCAATATCATTTTGCTCCTTTGATCTCCATCTTCGGGGCACCATGATCATCTTTGTCACCGGCATGACACCATGATCTCCATCATCGTGTCTTCATGAAGTCGTCTCGCCAGCTATTACTTATACCACTATGGCTAACATTTAGCAATAAAGTAAAGTAATTACATGGTGTTATTCAGTGACACGCAGGTCATACAATAAATAAGACAACTCATATGGCTCCTGCCGGTTGTCATTTTCATCGACATGCAAGTCGTGATTCCCTATTACAAGAACATGATCAATCTCATACATCACATATATCATTCATCACATCTTCTTGGCCATATCACATCACATAGCACATGCTGCAAGAACAAGTTAGACGTCCTCTAATTGTTGTTGCAAGTTTTTACGTGGCTTCTATAGGTTTCTAGCAAGAACGTTTCTTACCTACGCCAAAACCACAACATGATATGTCAATTTCTATTTACCCTTCATAAGGACCCTTTTCATCGAATCCGATCCGACTAAAGTGGGAGACACAGACACCCGCCAGCCACCTTATGCAACTAGTGCATGTCAGTCGGTGGAAACAGTCTCACGTAAGCGTACGTGTAAGGTCGGTCCGGGCCGCTTCATCCCACGATGCCGCCGAATCAAGATTGGACTAGTGGCGGCAAGAGAATTGAACAAAATCAACGTCCACAACTTGTTTGTGTTCTACTCGTGCAAGATGCTACGCAAAGACCTAGCTCAGATGCCACTGTTGGGGAATGTAGCATAATTCAAAAAACTTCCGACGCTTCACCAAGATCAATCTAAGGAGTCATCTAGCAACGAGCATAAAGGAGTGCATCTACATACCCTTTGTAGATCGCGAGCGGAAGCGTTCAAGGGAACGTGGATGATGGAGTCGTACTCGTCGTGATCCTCGTCACCTCTGATCCCAACGCCGAACGGACGGCACCTCCGCGTTCAACACACGTACGGTACAGCGATGTCTCCTCCTTATTGATCCAGTAAGGGGGAAGGAGAGGTTGATGGAGATCCAGCAACACGACGGCGTGGTGGTGGATGCAACGGGAAAAGCTGCAGGGCTTCGCCGAGACCCTGCGGCAGGAGTTGGAGATGTAACGGGGGATGGGGGGAGAGGCTCCAGGGGCTGAGGTGCGGCTGCCCTCTACCCCCCACTATATATAGGGGGCCAGGGGGGCGCCGGCCCTAGGGGATCCAATCTCCTAGGGGGGGCGGCGGCCAAGGGGGTGGCTTGCCCCCCAAGCCTAAGGGGGGCGCCCCCAGCCCTAGGGTTTCAACCCTAGGCGCATGGGGGGAGGCACATGGGGGGTGTGCCAGCCCACTAGGGGCTGGTCCACCTCCCCCTATGGCCCACGGGGCCCTCCGGGATGGGTGGCCCCACCCGGTGGACCCCAGGGAGCCTTCCGGTGGTCCCGGTACACTACCGATGACCCTCGAAACTCTCTCGATGGCCGAAACTGGACTTCCTATATATCATTCTTTACCTCCAGACCATTCCGGAACTCCTCGTGACATCCGGGATCTCATCCGGGACTCCGAACGACATTCGGGTTTCCGTGTGCATATATCTCTATAACCCTAGCGTCACCGAACCTTAAGTGTGTAGACCCTACGGGTTTGGGAGACACGCAGACATGACCGAGACGACTCTCCGATCAATAACCAACAACAGGATCTGGATATCCATGTTGGTCACCACGTCTTCCTCGATGATCTCATCGGATGAACCCGATGTCAAGGATTCACTTAATCCCATATGTAATTCCCTTTGTCTATCGGTGCGGTACTTGCCCGAGATTCGATCATCGGTATACCGATACCTTGTTCAATCTCGTCATGGCAAGTCTCTTTACTCGTTCCGTAATCCACAATCCCGTGACTAACTCCTTAGTCACTTTGAGCTCATGATGATGATGTCTTACCGAGTGGGCCCAGAGATACCTCTCCGTCATACGGAGTGACAAATCCCAGTCTCGGTTCGTGCCAACCCAACAGACACTTTCGGAGATACCCATTGCGTACCTTTATAGCCACCCAGTTACGTTGTGACGTTTGGCACACCCAAAGTATTCCTATGGTGTCCGGGAGTTGCACAACCTCATGGTCTAAGGAACAGATACTTGACACTGGAAAAGCTTAAGCATTATGAACTACACGATCTTATGCCAGGCTTAGGATTGGGTCTTGTCCATCACATCATTCTCCTAATGATGTGATCACGTTATCAATGACATCCAATGTCCATGGTCAGGAAACCGTGACCATCTGTTGATCAACGAGCTAGTAACTAGAGGCTTACCAGGGACATGTTGTGGTCTATGTATTCAGACAATTATCATGAACAAGGAAATATAATAATAATCCATTTATTATTGCCTCTAGGGCATATTTCCAACAAGGGCGCGGTGACGATGCGCATGGGAAATGGTTCCAAAGTCGATGTGATCGCGTCGGCACGCTACCTTTACATCTACCTCCAGGATTAGTTTTAGATCTAAATAATTATTATTTGGTGCCAGCGTTAATCATGAACATTATATTTGGATCTTGTTTGTTGTGAGACGGTTATTCATTTAAATCAGAGAATAATGGTTGTTCTAGTTATATGAGTAATATCTTTTATGGTCATGCACCCTTGAAGAATGGTCTATTCTTGTTAGATCTCGATCGTAGTGATACACATATTCATAATATTGAAGCCAAAAGATGCAAAGTTGATAATGATAGTGCAACTTATTTGTGGCACTGCCATTTAGGTCATATTGGTGTAAAGCGCATGAAGAAACTCCATGCTAATGGAATTTTGGAATCACTTGATTATGAATCACTTGGTGCTATCGAACCATGCCTCATGGGCAAGATGACTAAAACTCCGTTCTCCGAAACAATGGAGCGAGCAACTGATTTCACAACTAGGAAAAGGCCTACTAATGGCACACCTAATTTGGCCATTAATGGCGCATTAGTGGTGCGCCATTAGTGCCACGCCATTAGTATATTTTACTAATGGCGCACCTCAGATGCGCCATTAGTATATACAACAGTGCGCCATTAGTATGCCTCCCAGGGGGCCCTGTATACCCAGGTGCTTTGGCATACTAATGGCGCACAACAACAAGATGCGCCATTAGTAACTTCGGCATACTAATGGCGCACTGTTTCATGATGCGCCATTAGTATCCTTTGGCATACTAATGGCGCACTGTGATGTGATGCGCCATTAGTATGAATATTAGGTTTTTTATTTATTTTTTAATTTTCTGTTTTTTGCACAGGTTACAAAATGTATTATTGGACAGAATATAGACAGCACACATCAACAACAGATTCATCGAGTACAATAGAAGATTAGTCTCTGAATACAATTCATCATATTAGTCTCCGAATACAATTCATCATATTTAGTCTCCGAATTGAAAAGACCGAACAAAGATAGAACATTATATTTCAAGTCTCGAGACCGCGAGTAGCGAGTTTGTCTTCACATTACAAGTCGATATCGATCATCTAAACTACCATCACATAGAAGAGAGCTGCGGTCATCACGATGAGCATCATCACGATGAAACTCATCTTCATCCGGTTCCTCCAACGCTCCCTCCCCTCTCCCGCTAGATAGCGGGCGTATCTAGATTCCGCCTCGGCCCTAGTGGTGTACCCTTTGTAACTGTTACCGCTGAATCGGTGAACCTGTCTCCGACACTCCTCCCAGTCGTCGTAGACTCCGGGAACCTTACCCTTGTACATGACATACGACAGCATCGCTATGCACTAGCCAAACGAAATGTTAGTACCAATTCACAGACAATACATAAGCAATATATAAGTATGCAACATAACGATCGGAAGAGAAAAGCAAGACATTAATAGCATCGATTACATCTAAGTTGAACGACTCTCGAAACCAAAGAGACATACTACAAGTTCATTAAAGTTTAATTACAACATGAGCCAATCGATGTTTTAGAACTAGAAACAGCATCACTGCTTTCGACTCGACTCAAGGGACCGGAGCGTGGATGAAGCCGCTGTCTATCGTGGGAGTCATGAAATCACGGGCGTTGTCAGCCTGCATTTGTAGCATTGTGTCGATGTCACTGTTGGACGGTTGATTTCTGAGGTAGAACTACCCCGAGGTACGAAGGACATCTTGATGGATGATTTCCGCAAACTCCGACTGGATGCGAAAGAATTCTTGTCTGATGTCCGCGTCCTGGATTGCCGACACGCTCGCGGCCCAATCTTTGAGTTTACTCGGTAGCAGAAGTTGATGATGGTCCCGTACGATCGCCCGCATATGATGGATGGCGTAGTAGGCACCCTTCTGACCGCCAGGCGGCTGCTTGACGCAGCAGAACGTCGTATTGTGGGAGAACACGTGCTTGCCGTACTTACAAATAGGCCTGGTGAAGGTGCCTCCAGATTTGGCGTAGCCGGGGAGAACATCATCAAGAACCTTCTTGACATTTGTGTAGTCTACGTTCGACTGACGGTCCGGGTCGAAATATGTGTCCATGGAATATTTGGGGCTTAGGAGGATGAGCGTGCAATGTGTGTCACTGCAGAAAACACGGAATGTTAAAAGAAAAACGATCGAAATCTAAGAATTCATATGTTACGGGGCGGTTGAGGGGAGGACTTACTCGGGAAAGTAAGACACGATGAAGTTATCCTTATCTCGGTTTGCCAGAATGACGCCTTCGAGGTAAGAACTCGCGACTTGCCAGTCCCCAGCGCTGCCCAAGATCTTGTCACGCATGTAGAAGGGGTCGACTATAATGATGTCCGGGGTCTTGCCGCGAATGATCCGCATCTCCATACTCAGCGAAAATAGCCGAACGAAGGTGTAGTGCAGCGGATGAAGGTTCAACATAGCGTGGATGTCATCAAACCGCAGGACAGTTGTACCCCCGATGGAGTTATCCACAAAGCCCTTGCCCTCTGGCACCTTGGCCGCGAAAACCGGGTATGCCACATCCTTCTCTCTGAGACGCCGCTTCTCCAAAGAAAGAACACTGTCATGCAGACTCCGAATAGCACCGGTTGTAGCATCGAGCATATTTCTCGGTAGCATCGGCCAACCAGCCACTTGCACCCTCCTCATTACATCCTCAGGTGAAGGTGGCCTGTCCTGAGCACGGATCGTACTCGGTGCTGGCTGGCTCGCACCCTTGTTCGTCTTTCTTTTGCGTGCGTTCTTCTTCTCCTGTAATGGGACCGAGTTCTGCTCACAGACCGCCTTCTTGAGTGTGTTGGGGCTGATAATATTTCGCACCTCGCCTACCTGAGGCTCAGTGAAGTCGGAAGCTGGAGGCGTCTCCTGAGAGCTGAACGGCAGACGACGCCTGTTGCAACTTGGCTTCTCTACGGTACCAGCTAGATCGCGCACGTCTTTTGTTGGGTTGGGTTCTTGAGAATGGGGCCCCATGAAGTCGCCACCGTACCCATGATCGGCAAAGTACTGATCGACGTTGGCAAATGCATCGTCGTCGTCGTCGTCGTTCTGATCCTGTGCCATATGCATGTTTGGATCCAGTGGCATAGGGATGTCCGGCACCATTGCGGCGGTCTTGCCATGTGGCCGACTTGATGCCGGCACGACTGGCGGTGTTGTCTTTGGGGTGGTGTCCCCCGCCCCCAAACGAATCTGGCTCTTCGGCCAAAGCAGGTGCCAGCTCAGGCAGGCGCTGAGGGTCATCACGTCATCATCGTCGGCCCCGACGGGTCGAATCGGAGGTAACAACTCGTCGCAGCCTGGCAGCACCCGAACCAGTTGAAGCCTAAACAAGTTGGGTGGCATCTAGGTATCGTGGAACACGGGGTTGCCCGGTTGAACGATTTTGCCCTTGGCGACATCGACCAACTCATTGTTCACGAAGTGCAGGAGAGTGCACGGAACGTCGGCGGCGCCCTGCGAAAACATGTAGGGCGTCAGGGATGCCCAGTCAAAGGCAAGGAGATGAAGTCCTCGGCCGAGAGAAGCTTAATTAGTTATCGTGATGATGGCATCGAGCTCGGCTAATGTCAAAGCACCGCCAACGGCGGGCGTGCAGTTGACAGAGGGGCCGCTTGCTGCAGAGGTGCCGGCCGGCGTACACCCGGGTGCATTAAGCTCCCGTGTTGGCGTCGGAGACACCAATGCCGCCTCCACCGGAGACACCAATGGCCCCGCCATCGCATTCTGCGAGTTGCTGGCCGTGAAGCTAGGAATCGGGGGCGGCCCCTGTTGGCCGCCCGCAATCCACGCACTCAACCCCTCGATAAAGGTAGGCACAATGGCGGTGATCGTCGCTCCGAGTTGTTGTTGCACTTGCTCTTGGACAATCTCCGGAATCCGCGCCACCTGTGCCTTGAGTTCTTGAACCTCGCGCGCCTGGCTTTCCGAGCTGGTCTTTTTCTCCTTTCGCCCACCAGCGTTATAGTATGATGACCATTTTGTCGACAAGCCTTTGCCGGCCACACGACCAGCTGACGTCGTCTTACCGAGCTTATCCTTGTTCTTCATTACATTCAACGCCCTATTTAGAGTGGTGTCCCTAGGGTTGCTCTTAGTCGACCCCGCGCTACTGCTTTCAGTCGCCTGCGGAAGGAATGTGAACCATTTAGAAATTTGGCTTCATTAATTAGAATGCAACCATATGGAGCTAATTACGCGGGGGTGTATTCCATACCAGAACAAGCTCAAGCACCCTGGTCTTCGGATCCGTGGTAAGCTCCTTTGTTTTCGGGTCCTTCTTGTACCGGGCCCTGACAAAGTTCCTGGTCTGCTTGTCACCGTATTTATCGAAGAGGGGCGGTAGGCCTTGCTCGGCACGGTCCGCCTCCTCATTGTCCCATATAGGCTCCGCCACTCTATAACCGCCGGGACGGAGTGTGTGTTCTCCTAAGTTCAGCTCCCGCATTTCTTTCCCCCACTGACTTGATTCGGAGTTTGAGGTGCTCGAGCAATTGATCTTGAAGTCGTTGTAGTGATCTTCGTTGATCGAAGGATTTTTCTCCTTGATCTTCTCATAACTCTCACCTTTCTCGATCATTCTCTTCACCATGCTTTTCCAAGTAGACAGGGCCTTGCTCATCTTCGTGAGGGCAGCATTGTTCACTTTATTCCCTTTGAGGCTTGTGTTTTCAAATTCAGCGGGGAACTTGTATCATTCATGCAGCTTCGCGAAGAGGAGGTTGCGCAAATTCCCTCGGTCAGGATGCCTCAGGTTCTCGGTGTTGATCGAGACGGTGGTCTGGAGAATGCACCCGAGCTGAAGCGAGTACCCCTTGACTATTCGTTCGGGCGCCGTTGGATTCCCGTCGGAGTCCACTTCAGTAACTTCCTCCTTGAGGGTGCGGAGCACGGTCGGGCGCCGGTCCTTCTATTGCCTCTTCGGTTGACTGCCATTTGTGCGTGTGCCGCCATCATCAGTGGTGGCATCCTCGGCGGCACCATCAGTGGTGGCATCAGTGGGGTCATCCTCGGCGTTACCATCAGTGGTCTCAGGATCGGTGGGGAAGGCGACGTCCTCATACAAGTGAGGTTGTTCCCCCATCTCCAGGGACAGCTCCCAGAATGCCTTGCCGCCCGAACCCCCGGCCTCATCGTTGTTGGCCATGTTTCTCTCTAAATAGGAACAAAGTTTGGTCAAAAAGTTGGTTACTGTCAAGGAACAAGATCCTGGTCTCATCATTTAGGGTTTGTCGACACCAAGGCATCCTAAAAGCTAAGCTTTTATCATTGAGGGTTTTTCGATGCCGAGGCACCCTAAAAGCCTAAGCTTTCATCATTTCGGTTTTTATCGACACCGAGGCACCCTAAAAGCCAAGATTTTATAATTAATGGTTTGTCGACACCGAGGCATCCTAAAAGCTAAGCTGGGAAGGAGAATTCTAAGTTGGGCCTAATCACTTGGCTCTATTGCCGCCTATGGTTTAATGCAGCTAGACTAAAGGGGCACTTGATCCTACTTAATTAACTACTAAGATACCCCGGCCCATGCATTAGTCACAAGTACCCTATATGTCCTATTTTTAGCAAAGTCATGCTAAAATTCACGGAAAATTTCAACATGACCTTTGCTGAAAATAGGACATATGAAGTACCCGAATTTGCCGGAACGGAAGTTTATCGACATTCCAGCAAACTCAAGGGCCTCTCGGGGTACCTGCAAAATCATCACGACACGATGGTCGGAGACAAAACCCAGCAAACTAGCAAAATCATCATCTTTACAAGTCTTTCTTAATGTAAAAATACGCAGTTCACAAATTTTGGCACAAGAAGTCCAGTTCATGCCGTACCAACAGTGCTTAAAACAGTTGGCAACAGACAAAGCAAAATTAAATACTAGCACTGGAAACTGACGGCTAGAAATTTCTCTTGTTCGTAGCACAACAATAAAAAACCAGAATTGAAATTATAGAGGACCGCTTTTGTAGCAAGACAAAGCATTATGCGGACATCTCCAGATATTTGAGAGAACATACATTATTTGCTACAATTAATCAACTTGCTGGACAAACTGAACTGGTGCAACTTCATGTAAAAACTTAAAAACCATGCGAGCAAGCTGCAAGAAACACATCTACCCATGCATATACTAAAGAGCAATACCAGAGAACCTAGCTTGAGAACCATGCAAGAACCATGTCTCGATGGCCGAACCAATGTCAGGGCACAACAAGAGAGGGAGAGAGAGGGAGGAGACCATCGACTCACCAGAACCGAGGAAGAGGTTGAGGAAATCCACCAAACCGTAGTAGCCAGACAATAAATTTGATGATTCTTTCAAGAGACCTACACATAGAGCACAAAGTTGATCAGCTGGAAAGGCCAAAGATACTAAACAAAGAACTCTGATTCTAGACCCTCATGATTCCTACAGCTGACATGCAAAACCAATGCTTTTACTTTCTATTCTACGAGTGCTACTACAGCAGGAAACCAAAACCAAATGGCAATTAGGTGGCAGGGAAACAATAAAAAGAAGACAATGAAGTGCAGTTGGCCCATATTCGTGATCATATATGAATGTAGTTCAACACAGTCTGAAACAGTAACAACCTCATTCATTAATGACACAATAATCAAGGAACTCCAAAGTACGTGACAAGATGAGGTTGGCTCCTTGTCATGGCAATAATTTCTGTCATGACAAATGGTAGTTCAACATCGTTTATAATACTTAGTTCACAAATTTTGCAGAAGGTATTAATGCTTGGCAGGTAAACATAACAGAAATAAAAAGGTGATAACATGGGTAGCAGAATATCATGTTGTGCTTAAAAATCATGCAACAAAGTACATCCACTAGTTCCTATCTAATCCAAGTCTTAAGTGGGCAAAAAAATATATAATATATCAAGTTTCAATAATTATCAACATTACTCATAAATTTAAAGGATTGGAACCTTTGAAATTTTCCCTATGTTTGTCTTTGATTCATAGGATCAAATCACATAGCATTTTTCCTATGAAATATTTTGTACTATATTTCATAGAAAATCAAACATCACTTTAACCTCTTTTTGCTAATTCTATGAAATGCCCGCTAGCTGACACGAAATTCGCAACATAATGCTTTTTCCCTGACATAAAACACTCTTTTCTAGTAATTCTACAAGATTCAAGTGGGCATGTCATTTCAATCCTATATTTTTTCTATTCCCGCGTTTCTAAAATCCTGCGAATCAAAAAGGCCCTCAGACAAACTGGACATAACGAAGTGTTTGGCTAAAGTATCAGCGACTAAATTAGCTTCTTTGCAACAGAAACAGAAGCCAACATTTGTAAAGTCCAAAGCGATTGCAGTTTTACAGTTACTGCTGTCGTTCGGGTGGCAATTCAAAAGCAAATCTCTGTTATTTAAGTCGTTTCTAGGTCGACTGGTCAACATTGTACCGTGGAATGTCTGTAAAAACACATGCTTATAATAATCCCACCAGTGCTGTGTTTGACCCAATTTGGTTTAACCTAGATGGATTGGGCTAAAAATTCGATTTGACCTTGGACAGATTCACACATGCTTATAATTATCAAGTTTCAGTAAAAATACCAATTTGGTTTAACCTAGATGGATTGGGCTAAAAATTCGATTTGACCTTGGACATATTCACCCCCGCAACGCCAAGGCCTCATCCCTTGCCAGAAATCAAGGTCACGCAGCAGGGGCTCGCCGGGAGGTAGGGGAAGGAGGGAGGGAGGGAGGGGGAGGAAGGAAGGGGGGAGGAGGAGGCGGAGTGGTTACCTCTCCCGGCCGGCGGCGACGGTGTGCTCGATCTGGCGGCGGCGAGGTTGAAGCGGAGCAGCCGCGATTTGAGGACCAGGGCGGCGGCGAGGTTGACCGGGTCCAGTGGTGGGCTCGGGGAGGAGGCGACACTCGGGAAGGGCTCTGGTGGTGGGCTCGGGGAGGAGGCGACGCTCGGGGGTAGGGAGGGGGTGGGTGGTGCGAGGGTGGCGCGGGGGCGGCGGCGTCGGGGGCGTCGGGGGCGGCGGCGCACGTAGGGGCGGCGTCGTCGTAGGGGGCGTCGGGAGGACGTCGGCGGCGTCGTGGGTCTGGGATGCGAGAGGGAGAAGTGGATCTGGCGAGAGGGAGGGACGGGCGACAGCTATAGGGGAAAGATTACTAATGGCGCACCAGCCAGAGATGTGCCATTAGAATGTTTTTTTATACCAATGGTGCACCAGCCAGAGATGCGCCATTAGAATGTTTTTTAATACCAATGGCGCATCAGCCAGAGATGCGCCATTAGAATGTTTTTTTTATAAATTATTTTTTATAAAAACATTAATAAATTTTTATTTGAAAATATTTATGAATATAAAAAAATATCATGAATATGAATATGAATATGAATATGAAACAGTAATAATTTTTTAAAAAAACAGTAATAATTTTTTATTTGAAAACATTTATGAATATCAAAAAATATCATGAATATGAATATGAATATGAAATAATTTTTTTTTAAAACAGTAATTTTTTTTAAAAAAATATCATCAGATTTTTTTATTTGAAAATATTTATGAATAAAAAAAAATATCATCAAATTTGTTATTTGAAAATACCATCAAATTTGTTATTTGAAAATATAATCAAATTTGTTTTTTGAAAATATAATCAATTTTTTTTAGTTGCATTC
>LR738713.1:9604940-9634167 GCA_902687465.1 Secale cereale
CGTTTTCAGTCTCCCCCAAGCTTGAGCTACGCTCTCTCCGTCACGAGACCTAAAGTTATAGATATAGTTCCTGTCTCGATGAATTTCATGAAGAGGACAAAACTTAGTATAAAAGAGAGACACAAGCTCTTGCCAATCAAGCAAGTGCGAGTTATCGAGAAGCTTATACCAATCTGAAGCCTTATCTATAAGTGATACGGCGAACAATTTCCTCATGACAAACTCCCTTGATACACCTGCAAGCTTAAATAATGAACATAATTGTGACAGATATCGCAAGTGTTCACCGGGATGTCTATCTCCTACATAACGATTAGCCAAGACATAATCGATAATACGAGCTGGTATTTTATAGGGCACAATTTCAGTAGGGGGAGGAGCAACCACCACAGGTGTGGGGCGTCTTCCCACAAGCAGCGAACTAAGATTGCGGTTTTCCATAAACATAACTAGTGAAATAAAAACAAGAAAGAAAAAGATTTAATTGCAAGATCTAAAGATATACCTTCAAGCACTCAGCTCCCCGGCAGCGGCGCCAGAAATAGCTTGATGTCTACACTGGCTTCTACTCCTGTAGACTATGTTGGGCCTCCAAGCGCAGAGGTTTGTAGAACAGCAGCAATTTCCCTCAAGTGGATGACCTAAGGTTTATCGAACTCAGGGAAGTAGAGGTTGAAGATGGTCTCTCTCAAGCAACCCCGCAACTAAGATACAATAAGTCTCTTGTGTCCCCAACACACCTAATACACTTGTTAGATGTATAGGTGCACTAGTTCGGCGAAGAGATGTTAAATGGCAAGTGATATGGATGGCAAAACAAAGTAATATAAATATGTAATAAAAAGTGCAGCAAGTAAACAAGTGGTAAACGTGAGCACAAATGGTATTGCAATGGTGGAAACAAGGCCTAGGGATCATACTTTCACTAGTGGCAACTCCCAACAATATTAACATAATCGAATCACATGATATTTCCCATAAAACATGCAATGGAGACGCATCCGGAGGTCATTCCTTCGTGGTCAAAAGAGGACGAGAATTATGTAGGGCTACAAAAGCACACCTCAAAGTTCGTAGTTCTCAATCTAAGGATTTCCCAATGTCACCGCGGCCATCCAAAGAGAGTCCCACAATCACCACAACATATCTAAAGGATAGTCAAAGACAAGCACCAAGAGACTCTCAATCTTCAATCAACACACAAGAGAGGAAATCACTCATGAAAATATTTTTCTAATCCATGTCCAATAGACCGCTGTCACCTTGGTCTCGGGGATTATACTAGATAAAGACAAGTGAGTACATCAATCCAATACATAGAGGAAGGGGAAATATCATGGGATCACCCTAGATTAACATAGCCTATGATCACAACGAAGATCACATCATGGGAGAGAGAATTGACAACATAGCTACTGGTAAGAACCTCAGCCCCGAGGAGGAACTACTCCCGCATCATGGAGGGAGGAAGCAACGTCGATGGAGATGAATCCGGGGGCACTTCCCCGTCCCGGCAGGGTGCCGGCGCAGGAATTCTGGTCCCCCGAAGCTTGATGGCGATGGCGGCGGAGATCGGAATCGCGTCTGGAGAAAAGGGGTCTGGAATCAGGGTTTCCGCGACATGGTGTAAATATATGCCAAAGGGGGGCATCAGAGGGGGTCAGGGGTGCCCAGGCGCCCCCCCGGCGCGGCCAGGGGGGGCACGTGGGCAGGCCGCCTGGAGCCCCTGTGGGTCCCCTCCGGCCCTACTTTGGCCGCATGGAAGCTTCCGGAACGCTGATTTTTTATATAATTTTTCTGGATTTTTTCTGGCAGTTCTCGTAATGTGAAAACCTGAAATACAAAAACAGCCGAAAACAGAAACTGGCACTGGGGTGCACTGAGTTAATAGGTTAGTCCAAATATGATCAAAAGTGTATGGAAGTGTATAAATAACATAGCAATATCACCCAAAAGAGGCATGGAGCAAGCAGAAATTATAGATACGTTTTGGACGTATCAACATCCCCAAGCTTAATTCCTGCTCGTCCTCGAGTAGGTAAATGATAACAAGAAAAATTTCTGTGGTGACATGCTATTAACCATATAGGACTTTTTCATAGTCATATGACAAAAGCTTACTGAGACAATGAATCTATAGTAATTAAGTTGCCTCATGAGAAAATCACAAAGAACTGAAAGTTTTACAATATGATATTGAAACATCAAATAGATTCGTAATGAACATGATGTGCAAATATGATAAAGTGATATCTAGCTTGCCCCCTTTAGTGAAGCAAAACATAAATGCAGGGGCACCTCCAAGGTTTAAGTGATGACTAGATACAATGATTTCAAAATAAACGATATCACAATCATGCAAAAGACAATGCTACTTTGGGACAATGCACATTACACTCAGAATGACAATCATGCTCTCAGTAGTTGGTGCTTTTAAAAGAAGGTGGAGACTCTCGAACCGTGGCTTTTGTTGGCAAGGTTGAAAACTCGTAGTCGGAAACAAAGACAAAACATGTACCAGAGCTCTTGGTTTTAAAACAGAGCTAATAATTTTTTTAGATCATGCATGTTTCGTCAACGAATGCTAGCAGACAACTCAATCACTTCTTGAGATGGACAAGTTTCGAGAAACGGCTCCCGAATGAGGACGATCACATCCTCTTAATCTCCTTTGTTTATCACTGCCAAAGTTTTCTGATTTCTCATGAACAAAGCGTGAAGGAGGGTTTGTTTGTTATATTATCTTTTTGAGCCGGGCGCACTCAATGCCAGTTCCTTCTCGTATTATGGGTTTGCACATTATACATGCAATCCCGGGGTGAAGCTTGTCCAACTTAAAAAGATCATGAATTAACTACTACTTCCTCATGAACTTAAAACAGAGGCACAAAATAGGAATGCTTTTTCTTTGAATAATTTCGAGATGGTACATGCAAGTCTCCGTTAGGAATGGCAGGTAAATACCATGTAGGAAGATATGGTGGACTCATATGGCATAACTGGATTAAAAGGATGTGGATGCACAAGCAGTCAGTCCGCTTAGTACAGGCGAAGGTTAGCAAAAGACTGGGAGCGACCAACTAAGAGAGCAATGACGGTCATAATCATGCAGAGCGACAAAGCAACATTGAATCAGGCATGGAAGTTATATCGCTACTCAGAAACAAAAGATCATCAAGGCTTGACATACTTTCTTTACAGTCTTAAATATGCGTGAGCATACGCCAAGTCAATCAAAATAAATTCTTGAAGGAAGATATTACTAAACCATACCACATCATAGGCAAACAAATCATGTTGGTACTCCAATAACACATTGGGAACCCCCCAGCTATTTGAGACTAACCATAAGAAAACATGAACTACTAAGCACCATTATGCACGTAGCATTTTTATCATAGACATATCGACCAGTGCAACAGAAGCCAACTCTCTTAACAAGATAAGCATGATAACTAAAGAGAGTTCCAGCGACCAACTAAACAAAAGCTCTTTAAAAAGATAAGCATGGAAACTAAGAGCTAAGCATGATAGTAGCTATTGAAAGACAAAGAACACACACAGCAAGGATAGACATGAAAATTCTATGTTATGTTCTAGGTTGAAGTGGAGCGGGTCTCTCTCCCACACAAAGAAAGCTGAGTTCCAACTCGTTATGAAAAGCAAGCAAAGCTAAAGAAAACTAAAAAGGAAACTAAAAGCAAGACGCTCCAAGCATAGCACATAACACATGAAGTGATAAAAATATAGTGGAACGAAAGACGAACTGATAATTGTTGATGGAGAAGGGGATGCACGGGGGCATCCCCAAGCTTAGACGCTTGAGTCTTCTTGAATATTTCTTGGGGGTGCACGGGGGCATCCCCAAGCTTGAGCGTTTGACACTCCTGAATCTTTTTATCATCTTCCCTCGCACACTTGAAAACTGCCTTCATACATAACTCATCATAATCTGATTAGCGAGGTTAGTACCCTTAATAAAATAATTTTTCCTTGCTGGAAATAAGGATATTCTTGAAGGTCTACTGTTTATCAAGATTGCCAAAAGGTTTTTGCAAAGAAAAAGCAAGCTCAAGGTTTGCAAAATGAAGGAAAGGCAAAACAGGACAGAATCTGTGAAAAACAGACCAGTAGGTAGTAAATAATTTTTTCGGGGCACTTCTGCAACTCAAATCAAAAAACTCAGAACAGACACTCGAAAGCCAATTGTATAGGGCACGCTGTCAAAACAATTCAGATCAAAAAGATGATCTGGTGATTTTATACGAATTTTTCTGTCCAAGGACAGAATCTGTTTTCTGGACTGCACGTCACAACTTTTGAACTTTCTTGCAACCAGAGGCTAAACTTGGCACAAAGCTGAAAAATAAAGATACAATGATGTTGCTACAGTAGTTACAAACATCAAGACCACTAAAAACTGAAAGAACAAACTGAAAGCAAGGATAACAAGGGTTGTCTTCCTAGAGCTCTTTCTTTATAGCCATAAAGATAGGCTTAAGACTTTAATGATGCTCTCGTAGGAATAAGAGTTGAAGAGCAAAAGAGAGCATCAAGAAGCAAATATCAAACACATTTAAGCCTAACATGCTTCCTATGCATAGGAATATTGCAATAGAATAATTCATTGAAGCACAAAGCAATAAGCATAGGAAGGCAAAACACGTGTAGCTTCAAAACCTTCAACATAAAGAGAGGGAACTTGATATTATTGAAATATCTATAAGCATATGTTCCCTTCTCATAATATAATTTTCAGTGGGATCACGAATAAACTCAACAATATATGCATCACATAAAGCATTGTTACCATGATCCACATGCAAAAAGGTACTCTTACTCTCCACATAAGCATCTTTGGGGAGCCCATGGTTAGGACATTTTAGCATTACCGTTTTCAGTCTCCCCCAAGCTTGAGCTACGCTCTCTCCGTCACGAGACCTAAAGTTATAGATATAGTTCCTGTCTCGATGAATTTCATGAAGAGGACAAAACTTAGTATAAAAGAGAGACACAAGCTCTTGCCAATCAAGCAAGTGCGAGTTATCGAGAAGCTTATACCAATCTGAAGCCTTATCTATAAGTGATACGGCGAACAATTTCCTCATGACAAACTCCCTTGATACACCTGCAAGCTTAAATAATGAACATAATTGTGACAGATATCGCAAGTGTTCACCGGGATGTCTATCTCCTACATAACGATTAGCCAAGACATAATCGATAATACGAGCTGGTATTTTATAGGGCACAATTTCAGTAGGGGGAGGAGCAACCACCACAGGTGTGGGGCGTCTTCCCACAAGCAGCGAACTAAGATTGCGGTTTTCCATAAACATAACTAGTGAAATAAAAACAAGAAAGAAAAAGATTTAATTGCAAGATCTAAAGATATACCTTCAAGCACTCAGCTCCCCGGCAGCGGCGCCAGAAATAGCTTGATGTCTACACTGGCTTCTACTCCTGTAGACTATGTTGGGCCTCCAAGCGCAGAGGTTTGTAGAACAGCAGCAATTTCCCTCAAGTGGATGACCTAAGGTTTATCGAACTCAGGGAAGTAGAGGTTGAAGATGGTCTCTCTCAAGCAACCCCGCAACTAAGATACAATAAGTCTCTTGTGTCCCCAACACACCTAATACACTTGTTAGATGTATAGGTGCACTAGTTCGGCGAAGAGATGTTAAATGGCAAGTGATATGGATGGCAAAACAAAGTAATATAAATATGTAATAAAAAGTGCAGCAAGTAAACAAGTGGTAAACGTGAGCACAAATGGTATTGCAATGGTGGAAACAAGGCCTAGGGATCATACTTTCACTAGTGGCAACTCCCAACAATATTAACATAATCGAATCACATGATATTTCCCATAAAACATGCAATGGAGACGCATCCGGAGGTCATTCCTTCGTGGTCAAAAGAGGACGAGAATTATGTAGGGCTACAAAAGCACACCTCAAAGTTCGTAGTTCTCAATCTAAGGATTTCCCAATGTCACCGCGGCCATCCAAAGAGAGTCCCACAATCACCACAACATATCTAAAGGATAGTCAAAGACAAGCACCAAGAGACTCTCAATCTTCAATCAACACACAAGAGAGGAAATCACTCATGAAAATATTTTTCTAATCCATGTCCAATAGACCGCTGTCACCTTGGTCTCGGGGATTATACTAGATAAAGACAAGTGAGTACATCAATCCAATACATAGAGGAAGGGGAAATATCATGGGATCACCCTAGATTAACATAGCCTATGATCACAACGAAGATCACATCATGGGAGAGAGAGATAACCACATAGCTACACGTACGAGCCCTCGGCCCAGGAGGAAACTACTCACGCATGGACATGGTGAGGAGGAGGTTGATGACGGTGTTGATGGAGACGTGTAGCCCCGCGAGGAGGAGACGGCCGGCGGCAGCCACGGAGGCGGCGGCGGCGGCCCTTGGGGGCGGCGGCGGCGGCGGCCCTTGGGGCGGCGGCTCCTTGGCCCCCCTTCTTCCTTGTGGATGGTGCTGCAATGGTGCTGGTCCTCCCCTCCAAGACGGCGGCTTGGGAGGAGGAAAATTCATGGCCCTTGGTGACCTAGGTTTCCTCTCTTTATATAGACTCTCGGATTCCCGTCATCAGATTTTGGGCCTCAGAAAACGGGTTTTACTCGGCCGTCCGGACACCGATTTGGACGAATTTTATATCCAGAAGCATCGACTCGAAATTCCCCACAACTTTCGCAACTAGACTTTTTCCCTTTGACATCGTCTTCGGGCCGGAACGTGACCATCTTTAAAAAACGTTCTCAGACAGATTTCAGGAAAGTCATAGTCCTACTCCAATACGACTCCTTTTGCGTTTTTGTCAATTTCCAAATAATTCCTACACAATAAAGTGTAAAACAAGAACATTGTGCACTTTTGCAACCATTAGTAGGTTAGTCCAAATATGATCAAAAGTGTATGGAAGTGCATAAATATCATAGCAATATCGCACAAAAAAGGCATGGAGCAAGCAGAAATTAAAGATACGTTTTGGACATATCAACATCCCCAAGCTTAATTCCTGCTCGTCCTCGAGTAGGTAAATGATAACAAGCATAATTTCTGTGGTGACATGCTATTAACCATATAAGAACTTTTCACAGTCACATGACAAAAGCTTACTGAGACAATGAATCTGTAGTAATTAAGTTGCCTCATGAGAAGATCACAAAGAACTGAAAGTTTTACAATAAGATACTGAAACATCAAATAGATTTGTAGTGAGCATGGTGTGCAAATATGATAAAGTGGTACCTCGCTTGCCCCCTTTAGTGAAGCAAAACGTAAATGCAGGGGCACCTCCAAGGTTTAAGTGACGACTAGATACAATGATTTCAGAATAAACGATATCATAATCATGCAAAAGACAATGCTACTTTGGGACAATGCACATTACACTCAGAATGACAATCATGCTCTCAACAGTTGGTGCTTTAAAGAAGGTGGAGACTCTCGAACCGTGGCTTTTGATGGCAAGGTTGAAAACCCGTGGTCGGAAACAAAAACTAAACATGTACCAAAGCTCTTGGTTTTTAAAACAGAGGTAAAAATTATTTTTGGGGTATGCATATTTCGTCAACGAATGCTAGCAGATAACTCAATTACTTCTCGAGCTGGACAAGTTTTGAGGAACGGCTCCCGTACGAGGACGATCACATCCTCTTAATCTCCTTTGTTTATCACTGCCAAAGTTTTCTGATTTCTCATGAACAAAGCGTGAAGGAGGGTTTGTTTGTTTATCACTGCCAAAGTTTTGAGGAACGGCTCCCGTACGAGGACGATCACATCCTCTTAATCTCCTTTGTTTAATGAGCCGGGCGGACTCTTTGCCAGTTCCTTCTCGTATTAGGGGTTTGCACATTAGACATGCAATCCCGGGGTGAAGCTTGTCCAACTTAGAAAGATCATGAATTAACTACTACTTCCTCATGAGCTAAAACAGAGGCACAAAAGAGAATTGCTTTTTTTGATTAATTTCGAGATGGTACATGAAAGTCTTTGTTAGGAATGGCAGGTAAATACCATGTATAGGAAGGTATGGTGGACTCATATGGCATAACTGGTTTAAAGGATTTTGGATGCACAAGCAGTCAGTCCGCTTAGTACAGACGAAGGTTAGCAAAAGACTGGGAGCAACCAACTAAGAGAGCAATGACGGTCATAATCATGCAGAGCGACAAAGCAACATTGAGTCGGGCATGGAAGTTATATCGCTACTCAGAAATTAAAGATCATCAAGGCTTGATAGACTTTCTTTATAGTCTTAAATATGTGTGAGCATATGCCAAGTCAATCAAAATAAATTCTTGGAGGAAGATATCACTAAACCATACCACATCATAGGCAAACAAATCATGTTGGTACTCCAATAATACATTGAGAACCCCCCAGCTATTTGAGACTAACCATAAGAAAACATGAACTACTAGGCACCATTATGCACATAGCGTTTTTATCACAGACACATCAACCAGTGCAATAGAAGCCAACCCTCTTAAAAAGATAAGCATGATAACTAAAAAGAGTTCCAGTGACCAACTAAACAAAAGCTCTTTAAAAAGAAAAGCATGAAAACTAAGAGCTAGGCATGACAGTAGCTATTGAAAGACCAAGAACATACACAGCAAAGATAGACATGAAAATTCTATGTTGTGTTCCAGGTTGAAGTGGAGCGTGTTTCTCTCCCACACAAAGAAAGTTGAGTTCCAACTCGTTATGAAAAGCAAGCAAAGCTAAAGAAAACTAAAAAGGAAACTAAAAGCAAGACGCTCCAAGCATAGCACATAACACATGAAGTGATAAAAATATAGTGGAACGAAAGACGAACTGATAATTGTTGATGGAGAAGGGGATGCACGGGGGCATCCCCAAGCTTAGACGCTTGAGTCTTCTTGAATATTTCTTGGGGGTGCACGGGGGCATCCCCAAGCTTGAGCGTTTGACACTCCTGAATCTTTTTATCATCTTCCCTCGCACACTTGAAAACTGCCTTCATACATAACTCATCATAATCTGATTAGCGAGGTTAGTACCCTTAATAAAATAATTTTTCCTTGCTGGAAATAAGGATATTCTTGAAGGTCTACTGTTTATCAAGATTGCCAAAAGGTTTTTGCAAAGAAAAAGCAAGCTCAAGGTTTGCAAAATGAAGGAAAGGCAAAACAGGACAGAATCTGTGAAAAACAGACCAGTAGGTAGTAAATAATTTTTTCGGGGCACTTCTGCAACTCAAATCAAAAAACTCAGAACAGACACTCGAAAGCCAATTGTATAGGGCACGCTGTCAAAACAATTCAGATCAAAAAGATGATCTGGTGATTTTATACGAATTTTTCTGTCCAAGGACAGAATCTGTTTTCTGGACTGCACGTCACAACTTTTGAACTTTCTTGCAACCAGAGGCTAAACTTGGCACAAAGCTGAAAAATAAAGATACAATGATGTTGCTACAGTAGTTACAAACATCAAGACCACTAAAAACTGAAAGAACAAACTGAAAGCAAGGATAACAAGGGTTGTCTTCCTAGAGCTCTTTCTTTATAGCCATAAAGATAGGCTTAAGACTTTAATGATGCTCTCGTAGGAATAAGAGTTGAAGAGCAAAAGAGAGCATCAAGAAGCAAATATCAAACACATTTAAGCCTAACATGCTTCCTATGCATAGGAATATTGCAATAGAATAATTCATTGAAGCACAAAGCAATAAGCATAGGAAGGCAAAACACGTGTAGCTTCAAAACCTTCAACATAAAGAGAGGGAACTTGATATTATTGAAATATCTATAAGCATATGTTCCCTTCTCATAATATAATTTTCAGTGGGATCACGAATAAACTCAACAATATATGCATCACATAAAGCATTGTTACCATGATCCACATGCAAAAAGGTACTCTTACTCTCCACATAAGCATCTTTGGGGAGCCCATGGTTAGGACATTTTAGCATTACCGTTTTCAGTCTCCCCCAAGCTTGAGCTACGCTCTCTCCGTCACGAGACCTAAAGTTATAGATATAGTTCCTGTCTCGATGAATTTCATGAAGAGGACAAAACTTAGTATAAAAGAGAGACACAAGCTCTTGCCAATCAAGCAAGTGCGAGTTATCGAGAAGCTTATACCAATCTGAAGCCTTATCTATAAGTGATACGGCGAACAATTTCCTCATGACAAACTCCCTTGATACACCTGCAAGCTTAAATAATGAACATAATTGTGACAGATATCGCAAGTGTTCACCGGGATGTCTATCTCCTACATAACGATTAGCCAAGACATAATCGATAATACGAGCTGGTATTTTATAGGGCACAATTTCAGTAGGGGGAGGAGCAACCACCACAGGTGTGGGGCGTCTTCCCACAAGCAGCGAACTAAGATTGCGGTTTTCCATAAACATAACTAGTGAAATAAAAACAAGAAAGAAAAAGATTTAATTGCAAGATCTAAAGATATACCTTCAAGCACTCAGCTCCCCGGCAGCGGCGCCAGAAATAGCTTGATGTCTACACTGGCTTCTACTCCTGTAGACTATGTTGGGCCTCCAAGCGCAGAGGTTTGTAGAACAGCAGCAATTTCCCTCAAGTGGATGACCTAAGGTTTATCGAACTCAGGGAAGTAGAGGTTGAAGATGGTCTCTCTCAAGCAACCCCGCAACTAAGATACAATAAGTCTCTTGTGTCCCCAACACACCTAATACACTTGTTAGATGTATAGGTGCACTAGTTCGGCGAAGAGATGTTAAATGGCAAGTGATATGGATGGCAAAACAAAGTAATATAAATATGTAATAAAAAGTGCAGCAAGTAAACAAGTGGTAAACGTGAGCACAAATGGTATTGCAATGGTGGAAACAAGGCCTAGGGATCATACTTTCACTAGTGGCAACTCCCAACAATATTAACATAATCGAATCACATGATATTTCCCATAAAACATGCAATGGAGACGCATCCGGAGGTCATTCCTTCGTGGTCAAAAGAGGACGAGAATTATGTAGGGCTACAAAAGCACACCTCAAAGTTCGTAGTTCTCAATCTAAGGATTTCCCAATGTCACCGCGGCCATCCAAAGAGAGTCCCACAATCACCACAACATATCTAAAGGATAGTCAAAGACAAGCACCAAGAGACTCTCAATCTTCAATCAACACACAAGAGAGGAAATCACTCATGAAAATATTTTTCTAATCCATGTCCAATAGACCGCTGTCACCTTGGTCTCGGGGATTATACTAGATAAAGACAAGTGAGTACATCAATCCAATACATAGAGGAAGGGGAAATATCATGGGATCACCCTAGATTAACATAGCCTATGATCACAACGAAGATCACATCATGGGAGAGAGAGATAACCACATAGCTACACGTACGAGCCCTCGGCCCAGGAGGAAACTACTCACGCATGGACATGGTGAGGAGGAGGTTGATGACGGTGTTGATGGAGACGTGTAGCCCCGCGAGGAGGAGACGGCCGGCGGCAGCCACGGAGGCGGCGGCGGCGGCGGCGGCCCTTGGGGCGGCGGCTCCTTGGCCCCCCTTCTTCCTTGTGGATGGTGCTGCAATGATGCTGGTCCTCCCCTCCAAGACGGCGGCTTGGGAGGAGGAAAATTCATGGCCCTTGGTGACCTAGGTTTCCTCTCTTTATATAGACTCTCGGATTCCCGTCATCAGATTTTGGGCCTCAGTAAAACGGGTTTTACTCGGCCGTCCGGACTCCGATTTGGACGAATTTTATATCCAGAAGCATCGACTCGAAATTCCCCACAACTTTCGCAACTATACTTTTTCCCTTTGACATCGTCTTCGGGCCGGAACGTGACCATCTTTAAAAAACGTTCTCAGACAGATTTCAGGAAAGTCATAGTCCTACTCCAATACGACTCCTTTTGCGTTTTTGTCAATTTCCAAATAATTCCTACACAATAAAGTGTAAACAAGAACATTGTGCACTTTTGCAACCATTAGTAGGTTAGTCCAAATATGATCAAAAGTGTATGGAAGTGCATAAATATCATAGCAATATCGCACAAAAAAGGCATGGAGCAAGCAGAAATTAAAGATACATTTTGGACATATCAACATCCCCAAGCTTAATTCCTGCTCGTCCTCGAGTAGGTAAATGATAACAAGCATAATTTCTGTGGTGACATGCTATTAACCATATAAGAACTTTTAACAGTCACATGACAAAAGCTTACTGAGACAATGAATCTGTAGTAATTAAGTTGCCTCATGAGAAGATCACAAAGAACTGAAAGTTTTACAATAAGATACTGAAACATCAAATAGATTTGTAGTGAGCATGGTGTGCAAATATGATAAAGAGGTACCTCGCTTGCCCCCTTTAGTGAAGCAAAACGTAAATGCAGGGGCACCTCCAAGGTTTAAGTGACGACTAGATACAATGATTTCAGAATAAACGATATCATAATCATGCAAAAGACAATGCTACTTTGGGACAATGCACATTACACTCAGAATGACAATCATGCTCTCAACAGTTGGTGCTTTAAAGAAGGTGGAGACTCTCGAACCGTGGCTTTTGATGGCAAGGTTGAAAACCCGTGGTCGGAAACAAAAACTAAACATGTACCAGAGCTCTTGGTTTTTAAAACAGAGGTAAAAAATATTTTTGGGGTATGCATATTTCGTCAACGAATGCTAGCAGATAACTCAATTACTTCTCGAGCTGGACAAGTTTCGAGGAACGGCTCCCGTACGAGGACGATCACATCCTCTTAATCTCCTTTGTTTATCACTGCCAAAGTTTTCTGATTTCTCATGAACAAAGCGTGAAGGAGGGTTTCTTTGTTGTATATATTTTTTAATGAGCCGGGCGCACTCTTTGCCAGTTCCTTCTCGTATTAGGGGTTTGCACATTAGACATGCAATCCCGGGGTGAAGCTTGTCCAACTTAAAAAGATCATGAATTAACTACTACTTCCTCATGAGCTAAAACAGAGGCACAAAAGAGAAATGCTTTTTTGATTAATTTCGAGATGGTACATGAAAGTCTTTGTTAGAAATGGCAGGTAAATACCATGTATAGGAAGGTATGGTGGACTCATATGGCATAACTGGTTTAAAGGATTTTGGATGCACAAGCAGTCAGTCCGCTTAGTACAGGCGAATGTTAGCAAAAGACTGGGAGCGACCAACTAAGAGAGCAATGACGGTCATAATCATGCAGAGCGACAAAGCAACATTGAATCGGGCATGGAAGTTATATCGCTACTCAGAAATTAAAGATCATCAAGGCTTGATAGACTTTCTTTACAGTCTTAAATATGCGTGAGCATATGCCAAGTCAATCAAAATAAATTCTTGACGGAAGATATCACTAAACCATACCACATCATAGGCAAAAAAATCATGTTGGTACTCCAATAACACATTGAGAACCCCCCAACTATTTGAGACTAACCATACGAAAACATGAACTACTAGGCACCATTATGCACATAGCGTTTTTATCACAGACACATCAACCAGTGCAAACAGAAGCCAAACCTCTTAACAAGATAAGCATGATAACTAAAGAGAGTTCCAGCGACCAACTAAACAAAAGCTCTTTAAAAAGAAAAGCATGAAAACTAAGAGCTAGGCATGACAGTAGCTATTGAAAGACCAAGAACATACACAGCAAAGATAGACATGAAAATTCTATGTTGTGTTCCAGGTTGAAGTGGAGCGTGTTTCTCTCCCACACAAAGAAAGCTGAGTTCCAACTCGTTATGAAAAGCAAGCAAAGCTAAAGAAAACTAAAAAGGAAACTAAAAGCAAGACGCTCCAAGCATAGCACATAACACATGAAGTGATAAAAATATAGTGGAACGAAAGACGAACTGATAATTGTTGATGGAGAAGGGGATGCACGGGGGCATCCCCAAGCTTAGACGCTTGAGTCTTCTTGAATATTTCTTGGGGGTGCACGGGGGCATCCCCAAGCTTGAGCGTTTGACACTCCTGAATCTTTTTATCATCTTCCCTCGCACACTTGAAAACTCCCTTCATACATAACTCATCATAATCTGATTAGCGAGGTTAGTACCCTTAATAAAATATTTTTTCCTTGCTGGAAATAAGGATATTCTTGAAGGTCTACTGTTTATCAAGATTGCCAAAAGGTTTTTGCAAAGAAAAAGCAAGCTCAAGGTTTGCAAAACGAAGGAAAGGCAAAACAGGACAGAATCTGTGAAAAACAGACCAGCAGGTAGTAAATAATTTTTTCGGGGCACTTCTGCAACTCAAATCAAAAAACTCAGAACAGACGCTCGAAAGCCAATTGTATAGGGCACGCTGTCAAAACAATTCAGATCAAAAAGATGATCTGGTGATTTTATACGAATTTTTCTGTCCAAGGACAGAATCTGTTTTCTGGACTGCACGTCACAACTTTTGAACTTTCTTGCAACCAGAGGCTAAACTTGGCACAAAGCTGAAAAATAAAGATACAATGATGTTGCTACAGTAGTTACAAACATCAAGACCACTAAAAACTGAAAGAACAAACTGAAAGCAAGGATAACAAGGGTTGTCTTCCTAGAGTTCTTTCTTTATAGCCATAAAGATAGGCTTAAGACTTTAATGATGCTCTCGTAGGAATAAGAGTTGAAGAGCAAAAGAGAGCATCAAGAAGCAAATATCAAACACATTTAAGCCTAACATGCTTCCTATGCATAGGAATATTGCAATAGAATAATTCATTGAAGCACAAAGCAATAAGCATAGGAAGGCAAAACACGTGTAGCTTCAAAACCTTCAACATAAAGAGAGGGAACTTGATATTATTGAAATATCTATAAGCATATGTTCCCTTCTCATAATATAATTTTCAGTGGGATCACGAATAAACTCAACAATATATGCATGACATAAAGCATTCTTACCATGATCCACATGCAAAAATGTACTCTTACTCTCCACATAAGCATCTTTGGGGAGCCCATGGTTAGGACATTTTAGCATTAACGTTTTCAGTCTCCCCCAAGCTTGAGCTACGCTCTCTCCGTCACGAGACCTAAAGTTATAGATATAGTTCCTGTCTCGATGAATTTCATGAAGAGGACAAAACTTAGTATAAAAGAGAGACACAAGCTCTTGCCAATCAAGCAAGTGCGAGTTATCGAGAAGCTTATACCAATCTGAAGCCTTATCTATAAGTGATACGGCGAACAATTTCCTCATGACCAACTCCCTTGATACACCTGCAAGCTTAAATAATGAACATAATTGTGACAGATATAGCAAGTGTTCACCGGGATGTCTATCTCCTGCATAACGATTAGCCAAGACATAATCGATAATACCAGCTGGTATTTTATAGGGCACAATTTCAGTAGGGGGAGGAGCAACCACCACAGGTGTGGGGCGTCTTCCCACAAGCAGCGAACTAAGATTGCGGTTTTCCATAAACATAACTAGTGAAATAAAAACAAGAAAGAAAAAGATTTAATTGCAAGATCTAAAGATATACCTTCAAGCACTCACCTCCCCGACAGCGGCGCCAGAAATAGCTTGATGTCTACACACGCTTCTACTCCTGTAGACTATGTTGGGCCTCCAAGCGCAGAGGTTTGTAGGACAGCAACAATTTCCCTCAAGTGGATGACCTAAGGTTTATCGAACTCAGGGAAGTAGAGGTTGAAGATGGTCTCTCTCAAGCAACCCTGCAACTAAGATACAAGAAGTCTCTTGTGTCCCCAACACACCTAATACACTTGTTAGATGTATAGGTGCACTAGTTCGGCGAAGAGATGTTAAATGGCAAGTGATATGGATGGCAAAACAAAGTAATATAAATCTGTAATAAAAAGTGCAGCAAGTAAACAAGTGGTAAACGTGAGCACAAATGGTATTGCAATGGTGGAAACAAGGCCTAGGGATCATACTTTCACTAGTGGCAACTCCCAACAACATTAACATAATCGAATCACATGATATTTCCCATAAAACATGCAATGGAGACGCACCCGGAGGTCATTCCTTCGTGGTCAAGAGAGGACGAGAATTATGTAGGGCTACAAAAGCACACCTCAAAGTTCGTAGTTCTCAATCTAAGGATTTCCCAATGTCACCGCGGCCATCCAAAGAGAGTCCCACAATCAACACAACATATCTAAAGGATAGTCAAAGACAAGCACCAAGAGACTCTCAATCTTCAATCAACACACAAGAGAGGAAATCACTCATGAAAATATTTTTCTAATCCATGTCCAATAGACCGCTGTCACCTTGGTCTCGGGGATTATACTAGATAAAGACAAGTGAGTACATCAATCCAATACATAGAGGAAGGGGAAATATCATGGGATCACCCTAGATTAACATAGCCTATGATCACAACGAAGATCACATCATGAGAGAAAGAGATAACCACATAGCTACACGTACGAGCCCTCGGCCCCGGAGGAAACTACTCACGCATGGACATGGTGAGGAGGAGGTTGATGACGGTGTTGATGGAGAGGTGCAGCCCCGCGAGGAGGAGACGGCCGGCGGCAGCCACGGAGGCGGCGGCGGCGGCCCTTGGGGGCGGCGGCGGCCCTAGGGGGCGGCGGCGGCCCTCGGGGCGGCGACTCCTTGGCCCCCCTTCTTCCTTGTGGATGGTGCTGCAATGGTGCTGGTCCTCCCCTCCAAGACGGCGGCTTGGGAGGAGGAAAATTCGTGGCCCTTGGTGACCTAGGTTTCCTCTCTTTATATAGACCCTCGGATTCCTGTCATCAGATTTTGGGCCTCAGTAAAACGGGCTTTACTCGGCCGTCCGGACTCCGATTTGGACGAATTTTATATCCAGAAACATCGCCTCGAAATTCCCCACAAATTTTGCAACTAGACTTTTTCCGTTTGACGTCGTCTTCGGGCCGGAACGTGACCATCTTTAAAAAACGTTCTCAGACAGATTTCAGGAAAGTCAGAGTCCTACTCCAATACGACTCCTTTTGCGTTTTTGTCAATTTCCAAGTAATTCCTACACAATAAAGTGTAAAACAAGAACATTGTGCACTTTTGCAACCATTAGTAGGTTAGTCCAAATATGATCAAAAGTGTATGGAAGTGCATAAATATCATAGCAATATCACACAAAAAGGCATTGAGCAAGCAGAAATTATAGATACGTTTTGGATGTATCAGCAGACCAACGGGGTTCTTGATGCCTAGATAATTCGTGCAGTAGGAGATGCACTCTTCGGTCAGAAAGCCCCTGGCTATGCTTCCCTCTGGACGTGACATGTTGCGAACGTATCCTTTGATGACACCATTCATCCTTTTGAACGACATCATGTTGTGCAGGACGTCGGCCCGAGTTGGATGATATCGTCCACGATATGGATCAGCAGATGCACCATAACGTCGAAGAATGCGGGCGGGAAGTACATCTCAAGCTCGCATAGTATCACCATGATCTCTTCCTGTAACCTTCTGAGTTGCCTCACGCCAACAGACTTCCGAGAGATGACGTCGAAAAAGTTGCATAGGCCAAATAGGGTTTCACGGACGTGCGCGTCCATGATCCCACAGATTGCAACTGGAAGTATCTGCGTCATCAGCACGTGACAGTCGTGAGACTTCATCCCGCTGAACTTCAGCTTCGCTGGGTCTAGGTATCTGCTTATCTTCCCCGCGTACCCGTAAGGAAGTTTTACTCCTACGAGGCAGGTGAAAAACTGCTCGATCTCCTCCTGACTTAGAGTGAAGCAAGCGGGAGGGTAGTCATTTCCGGTCTTCTTGGCCTTTTTGCCTTTGCGACGACTTTCCGTGTCCTGCTTCGCCTCATCATCATCATCATCATCATCATCATCATATATAGCGTGAAGCTCCTGCCTGATGCCCATTGATTTCAAGTCTGCCCTTGCTTTCGGCCCATCTTTGGTCGTCTCTGGCATGTTGAGCAGGGTACCAAGCAGACTCTCGCACACGTTCTTCGTGATATGCATGACATCAAGGCTCTGAGGCACACGGTGGATCTTCCAGTACGGCAAGTCCCAGAAAACAGACCTCGTTTTCCATACCTTCATCAGCGGCTCTGGCGCCTTTCGCTTCTTTCCCGGCTCTGGCGCCTTTTGCTTCTTTCCCGGCAGTGGGCAATCTTTCCAATTTTTCAACAGCTCGTCTATTTCCTCGCCGCTCCTCGTACGCGGGCATCCTCGGGGTTCGGTTTCACCATCGAACAGATCCTTGCGTTTTCTCCACAGGTCATCGTCGCGAAGCCACCTTCGATGTCCCATGAACACGGTTTTCGAAGACCCGGGATCTCTATCTAGCTGGCGATATGTTGTGTCATCCATGCACCTGACGCATCCAGAAAATCCGTGGACCACCTGCCCCGCGACATATACGTAACCGAGATAGTCGTGCACCGTCGTGAACAGCGCGGCTCTCATAGGGAAATATTCTTTCTCTGCGGCGTCCCACGTATTGGCTGGCGTTTTCCACAGCGTGTCATGCTCCTCTTTCAGCAGCCCCAGATACAGATTGATGTTGTTCCCTGGTTGTTTCGGTCCTTCAATTAGCATACTCATGTGAATGTACTTCCTCTTCATGCACAACCAGGGGGGAAGGTTGTACATCCACACAAACACAGGCCAGGTGCTATGTGTGCTTCTCTGGCTGCCAAACGGATTGACTCCATCGGTGCTCGCGCCCAGCACGATGTTCCTTGGATCATTCCCAAATTCTAGGTCTTCGAAGTTCAATGCTTGCCACTGGCTCGCATCCTTAGGGTGACTCAGCATCTTGTCTTTTTTATCTATCTCCGGATAATTTGCGTCATCTTCTCGCTTCATCTCCTCCCTATCCGCGTGCCAACGCAGGAGCTTTGCTACCTTAGGGTCCGCGAAATACCGCTGCAGACGAGGAGTGATCGGAAAGTACCACACCACTTTTCGAGGAGCTTTCTTCCTCTTCTTGTATCGAGTGACGCCGCACACCGGACATATGGTAGACTCCACGTGCTCGTCCCGATAAATGATGCAATTGTTCATGCACACATGGTATTTCACATGCGGTAAATCCAGAGGACACACGATTTTCTTCGCCTCCTCCAAACTGGTCGGGCACTTGTTCCCCTTGGGAAGACGTTCGTGCCAGAATGACATGTTCTCGTCGAAGCATGCGTCGGTCATTTTGTGTTTTACCTTCATCTCCAGAGCCATGAGCGTTACTTTCAGGCGGGTATCCTCGGGCCTGCATCCTTCATACAATGCAGTAACCGCGTCTAACTCAAGTTGATCCATCTTGGCTTTCTCTCGGGCGGCAGCTCTTGCGTTATCCGTCTGCTTGAGAAGCAGCTCTTGAATATGAGGGTCGTGCACCCAACCCATCGATGGTCCAGTGTCGTCTGCTCCGCCGGCATCATCATCTTCATGATCATGCCCGTCGTCTACTCCGGTATCTTCCTCATCATCATGTCCTGCATCTTCTACATGATGACTATGTACAGCATCACCGTCGTGATCATCTCCTGGGGATTCTTCGTCTTCTCGCCCGCCCGAGCCGCGGTGGTTGTCTTGCTGCCCTTCCTCATTTCTTGCCCGGCCCCCATGGACGACTTTGTAGTCATCTTCATCACCTTGCCACCGATAGCCATCCATGAAACCACGCAAGAGCAGGTGGTCCCGCACATGCCCGGAATCCGGGTCCGTAATAATGCTAATCAGCTTGCATCTTCGACACAGACATCTTATCTCCGTCTCATTCTTTGGAAGCATCTCGGCCTTCGCGGACCTCAAAAACCTATTCACGATGCCTTCGGTCATCGTGTGGACCATGGTCGCCTGCGGGGTAGAGCAAAACGATTTTTAGAACCAAGAAAAAATTTGGCATGACTTTCCCTAAAAATAGGACCAAAAAGAATGCTTAATGCCAAAATTCTCGCCCAAACGGAAATGAATCAACATTCCGGGAAAATATTGGCAACTATCGCATTTCAAATACCGGTACACCTCCAAACACAAACACATATGCAACACCACAAACATATGCAACACCACAAACATACATAGATCAAGCTAGGCCATAAAAAGTGCATGTGCACATTGTTGTAGGGAGAACAACATAAATATAGCTTCCCCCCTTACTTACCTATCAAAACAAGGTAATTTAACCACTTAATTTGAATGAATATATGGTGGAAATGAGGTGAAAAAGAGGAGGCACCCGAGACAAGGAGGAGGTGGAGAGAATGAAGTGGGGAGAAAGTGAATGTGAGTAGGAGAGGCTGTCCAAAATATCTTGTTGCTGGCCACTTACTAATGGCGCACCAACTCTAAATGCGCCATTAGTAATCCAGGTTACTAATGGCGCACCTTATGATGGTGCGCCATTAGTAGTTTTGCAAAAAAAACATACTAATGGCGCACTGTTCCACAGTGCGCCATTACTAGTTTAAACTAGTAATGGCGCACTGTGGAACAGTGCGCCATTAGTAGTTTTGCAAAAAAAGGAATAAAAATATAATAAAAAAACAACATTAGTGGCGCACTTTCCGACAGGTGCGCCATTACTAGTTACAACTAGTAATGGCGCACTGTGTCTGGATGCACCATTAGTATGTTTGGACAGGCGCAATAGTTCAATTTTTTTTTGATACTAATGGCGCACCCTGGGCCAGGTGCGCCATTAGTAGTTTCAACTCTAATGACGTATCAGAAGGTGGTGCGCCATTAGTATATACTAATGGCGCACCGCTTGTTTGGTGTGCCATTAGTGTCAATCCCATCTATAGCCCTTTTTCTAGTAGTGTTTGTTGGAAATCATGCATACTGATGTATGTGGACCGATGAGTGTTGAGGCTCGCGGTGGGTATCGTTATTTTCTGACCATCACTTACGATTTAAGCAGATATGGGTATATCTACTTGATTAAGCACAAGTCTGAAACATTTGAAAAGTTCAAAGAATTTCAGAGAAGTAGAGAATCATCGTAACAAGAAAATAAAGTTTCTACGATCTGATCGCGGAGGCGAATATTTGAGTTACGAGTTTGGTCTTCATTTGAAATAATGTGGAATAGTTTCACAGCTCATGCCACACGGAACAACACAACGTAGTGTGTCCGAACGTCGTAACTGTACTTTATTAGATATGGTGCGATCTATGATGTCTCTTACCAATTTACCACTATCATTTTGGGGTTATGCTTTAGAGACCGCTCCATTCACGTTAAATCGGGCACCATCTAAATCCGTTGAGACGACAGCTTATGAACTATGGTTTACCAAGAAACCCAAGTTGTCGTTTCTTAAAGTTTGGGGCTGCGATGCTTTTGTGAAAAAGCTTCAACCTAATAAGCTCGAACCCAAGTCGGAGAAATGTGTCTTCATAGGATACCCAAAGGAAACTATTGGGTACACCTTCTATCATAGATCCGAAGGCAAGATATTCGTTGCTAAGAATGGATCCTTTCTATAGAAGGAGTTTCTCTCGAAAGAAGTGAGTGGGAGGAAAGTGGAACTTGATGAGGTAATTGTACCTTCTCCCAAATTGGCAAGTAGTACATCACACAAACTAGTTCCAGTGATTCCTACACCAATCAGTGAGGAAGATAATGATGATGATCATGAAACTTCATATCAAGTTACTACTGAACCTCGTAGGTCAACCAGAGTGCGTTCCATGCCAGAGTGGTACGGTAACCCGGTTCTGGAAGTCATGTTACTAGACCATGATGAACCTACAAACTATGAGGAAGCGATGATGAGCCCAGATTCCGCAAAATGGCTTGAGGCCATGAAATATGAGATGGGTTCCATGTATGAGAACAAAGTGTTTACTTTGGTTGACTTGCCCAATGATCGGCAAGCCATTGAAAATAAATGGATCTTTACTAGGAAGACTGACGCTGATGGTAATGTTACTGTCTACAAAGCTTGACTTGTTGCGAAAGGTTTTCGACAAGTTCAAGGAGTTGACTACGATGATACTTTCTCACCCGTAGCGATGCTTAAGTCTGTCTGAATCATGTTAGCAATTGCCACATTTTATGATTCTGAAATCTGGCAAATGGGTGTCAAAACTGGATTCCTTAAGGGATACCTCAAAGAGGAGTTGTATATGATGCAACCACTGCAGAAGATAGAGAGAAAATGAAAGTCATTCCCTATGCCTCAGCCATAGGATCTATCATGTATGCAATGTTGTGTACCAGACTTGATTTGTGCCTTGCTATAAGTTTAGTAGGGAGGTACCAAAGTAATCCAGGAGTGGATCACTGGACAGCGGTCAAGAACATCCTGGAGTACGTGAAAGGGACAAAGGATATGTTTCTCGTTTATGGAGGTGACAAAGAGCTCACCATAAACAGTTACACTGATTCAAGCTTTGACACTGATCTGGATGACTCTAAGTCATAAACTGGATATGTATTTTTGTTGAACGATGGAGCTGTCAGTTGGTGCAGTTCCAATCAGAGCGTCGTGGCGGGGCCTATGTGTGAAGCGGAGTACATAGCTGCTTCGGAGCAGCAAATGAAAGAGTCTGGATGAAGGAGTTCATATCCGATCTAGGTGTAATACCGAGTGCATCGGGTCCAATGAAAATCTTTTGTGACAACACTGGAGCAATATCCTTGGCGAAGGAATCCAAGTTTCACAAGAGAACCAAGCACATGAAGACACGCTTCAATTCCATCCGCGATCAAGTCAAGGAGGGACACATAGACATTTGCAGAATACATACAGATCTGAATGTTGCAGACCCGTTGACTAAGCCTCTTCCACGAGCAAAACATGATCAACACCAAAGCTCCATGGGTGTTAGAATCATTACTATGTAATCTAGATTATTGACTCTAGTGCAAGTGGGAGACTGAAGGAAATATGCCCTAGAGGCAATAATAAAGTTGTTATTTATATTTCCTTATACATCATGATAAATGTCTTTTATTCATGCTAGAATTGTATTAACCGGAAACTTGGTATATGTGTGAATACATAGACGAAACAGAGTGTCCCTAGTATGCCTCTACTAGACTAAATCGTTAATCAAAGATGGTTGTGTTTCCTAACCATAGACATGAGTTGTCATTTGATCAACGGGATCACATCATTAGGACAATGATGTGATGGACAAGACCCATCCATTAGCTTAGCAATATGACCGTATAGTTTTTTTGCTATTGCTTTCTTCATGACTTATACATGTTCCTATGACTATGAGATTATGCAACTCCTGAATACCGGAGGAACACCTTGTGTGCTATCAAATGTCACAACGTAACTGGGTGATTATAAAGATGCTCTATAGGTGTCTCCAAAGGTGTTTTGTGGTGTTAGCATGGATCGACAATAGGATTTGTCACTCCGAGTGTCGGAGAGGTATCTCTGGACCCTCTCGATAATACACATCATAATAAGCCTTGCAAGCAAACGACTAATGAGTTAGTCACGAGATGATGTATTACGGAGCGAGTAAAGAGACTTGCCGGTGACGAGATTGAACTAGGTATGATGATACCGACGATCGAATCTCGGGCAAGTAATATACCGATGACAAAGGGAACAGTGTATGTTGTTATGCGGTTTGACCGATAAAGATCTTCGTAGAATATGTAGGAACCAATATGAGCATCCAGGTTCCGCTATTGGTTATTCACTAGAGATGAGTCTCAGTTATGTCTACATAGTTCTTGAACCCGTAGGGTCTGCACGCTTAACGTTCGATGATGATCGGTATTACGAGTTTATGTATTCTGATGTACCGAAGGTTGTTCGGAGTCTCGGTTGAGATCACGGACATGAGGAGGAGTCCTGAAATGGTCAAGACATAAAGATTGATATATAGGGCGACTGTATTCGGACACCAGAAGTGTTCCGGAGAAGTTTCTGATAAAACCGGAGTGCCGAAGGGTTATCCGAACCCCCCAAGGGAACTAATGGGCCACATGGGCCTTAGTGGAGAGAGAGAGAGGGGCAGCTAGGGCAGGCCGTGTGCCCCTCCCCCTTGAGTCCGAATTGGACTATGATGGGGGGGCTTTCCTTCTCCCTCTCCCTCTCCTTCCGTCCCCCTCTCCCTCTTGGTGGATTCCTACTAGGAATAGGATTCCTATTCCTAGTAGGAACCCTCTCTTGGGGCGCACCATAGTGGCCGGCCGGCCTCCCCTTTCTCCTTTATATACGGGGGCAGGGGCACCCTAGAACACACAAGTTCATTTCCGAGCCGTGTGTGGTGCCCCCTCCATAGTTAACCTCGGTCATATCATTGCAGTGCTTAGGCGAAGCCCTGCGCCGGTAACTTCATCATTGTCGTCACCACGCAGTTGTGTTGACAAAACTCTCCCGCGATACTCAACTAGATCAAGAGTTCGTGGGACGTCATCGAGCTGAACGTGTGCTAAACGCGGAGGTGCCGTACGTTCGGTTCTTGGATCGGTTGGATCGTGAAGATGTTCGACTACATCAACCGCGTTACTAATCACTTCCACTTTCAGTCTGCGAGGGTATGTGGACATACTCTCCCCGCATGTTGCTATGCTTCTCCTTGATAGATCTTGCGTGATCGTAGGAATTTTTTTAAATACTACATTCCCCAACAGTCACCAAGGTTGAATTCTATAAAACTGTCTAGTCTGCTTGAGACCAAGAATGCCCATCCCTACATATTATTGAGTCCGCTCCTAGCGTGCCTTTTGCAGTCATTGTCCCCTCATACCGCGATTGAGGGAGACTAGTCGGTTTAAGGTCTGGAATGGAGTCAACACAAAACCCAATTACCTCCTCTGTTTGATGGCCCGTCGAGAAGCTTCCTTCTGGCCTAGCACGGTTACGAACATATTTGTTTATGACTCCCATGAACCACTCAAAGGGGAACATAATGTGTAGAAATACAGGGCCCAGAATGGCAATCTTGCCAACTAGATGAACTAGGATGTGCGTCATGATATTAAAGAAGGATGGTAGGAACACCAGCTCTAAACTGACAAGACATTGCATCAAATTATTCCTTAACATTGGTAGGATTTATGGATCGATTATCTTCTAAGAGATTGCATTGAGGAATGTACATAGCTTCACAATGGCTAATCGGACGTTTTCCGGTAGAAGCCCCATCAATGCAACCGCAAGCAGTTGCATCATAATCACGTGGCAGTCATGGGACTTTAGGTTCTAGAACTTTTTCTCTGCCATATTTATTATTACCTTTATATGGGACGAGAAGCCAGACGGGACCTTCATACTTAGCAGGCATTCAAAGAAGATTTCCTTCTCTTCTTTGGTAAGTGTGTAGCTGGCAGGACCTTCATACTGCTTTGGATGCATGCCGTATTTTTCGTGCAAACGTTGCTGGTCCTCCCATGCCTCCGGTGTATCTTTTGACTTCCCAAAAACACCGAAGAAGCCTAGCAGGTTCATGCAAACATTCTTCGTCACGTGCATCATGTCGATTGCAGAGCAGACCTCTAGGTCTTTCTAGTAGGGTAGGTCCCAAATAATAGATTTCTTCTTCCACATGGGTGTGCGTCCCTCGGCGTCATTTGGAACAGATTGACTGCCAGGACCCTTTCCATAGATCACTTGTAAATCACTGACCATATCAAGTATGTGATCACCAGTACGGAGGACGGGCTTCTTCCGGTGATCCACCTCACCTTTGAAATGCTTGCCTTTCTTTTGACATAGATGGTTGGTCGAAATAAATCGACGATGTACCAGGTACACATTCTTCCTGCATTTTTCCAAATATATACTTAGGGTATCATCTAAAGAGTGTCTGCATGTGTGGTATCCCTTGTTTGTCTATCCTGAAAGGTTACTGAGAGTAGGCCAATCATTGATGGTTACAAACAAGAATGCATGTAGGTCAAATTCCTGATATTTGAGCTCATCCCACATAGGTACACATTTTCCATTCCACAACTGTAAAAGTTCTTCAACTAATGTACTTAGGTACACATCAATGTCATTGTCGGGTTGCTTAGGGCCTCGGATGAGCACTGACATCATAATGAACTTCCGCTTCATGCACAAACAAGGAGGAAGGTTATAGATACATAGAGTCACTCGCCAGGTGCAATGATTGTTGCTCTACTCCCCAAAAGGATTAATGCCATCCGTTCTTAAACCAAACCATACATTCCTTGCGTCACCTGCAAAGTCCCCCCAATTTCTCTCAATTTTTCTCCAATGCAACCCATCAGCGGGTGCTCTCAACTTCCCGTCTTTCTTACAATCTTCTTTGTGCTATCGCATCAACTTGGCATGCTCATTGTTTCTGAACAGACGTTTCAACCATGGAATTATAGGAGCATACCACATCACCTTGGCAGAAACCCTCTTCCCGGTGTGCTCGCCCTCAACATCACCAGGGTCATCTCGTCTGATCTTATACCGCAATGCACTACATACCGGGCATGCGTTCAAATTCTCGTACTCACCGCGGTAGAGGATGCAGTCATTAGAGCATGCATGTATCTTATGCACCTCTAATCCTAGAGGGCATATAACCTTCTTTTCTGCATATGTACTATCGGTGTCAAAACTGGTAGATCTCGGGTAGGGGGTCCCGAACTATGCGTCTGAGGATCGATGGTAACAGGAGACTGGGGATACGATATTTACCCAGGTCCAAGCCCTCTCGATCGTGGTAATACCCTACTTCCTGCTTGATTGATCTTGATGAATATGGGGTTACAAGAGTTCATCTACCTCGAGATCGTAATAGCTAAAACACTAGGAGTCTAGCCTATGCAACTGTGATTGTTGTCTCTATGGACTAAACACTCCGGTTTATATATGCACCGGAGGGACCTAGGGTTGTACATGACCATCTTGTAGAGGAAGGAAAGTGTTACACCCGGACTCTAAACTTGATTTTTTACACATATTGGAGTCCTATCCGGGTACAGGAGATAGTCTTTACTCTTCAGTGATAATCTTCACGGCCCACTAGTTCGGCCCATAACGAGCAATCCGGCCACCTGAGGACCCCTTAATCCAGGACTTCCTCAGTAGCCCCTGAACCAGTCTTCGATGATGATGGATTCGGCTCGCGTACTGTCTTCGGCATTGCAAGGTGGGTTCCTCCTCCCGAACATATTGAAGCAACATTCCCTGCAAAGGTATTATGTCCGGAACTACATGGTTAGTACAACCCTTAGCCTTGAAGGCAAGGTATCGAAAAATGGATAATGTGTCTTTACTGACAACTTTCCAGTGAAATGTCATGTCCGTCCCTTTAATATTTCGAACCGTTTTCTTGGCTCCAGCTTTGCCTTTCGAGGCATAGCCCTATTGGCACATCTTGTTGAAACAGATATCGTGCCTGCTTATTACGGGATCCTTATCAATATGATGTGGGTAATCCAACTGTGCCTTACACAAAATTGCGTTGGGAACCGGCGATGTTTAAGGCTGGAGTGGGGGGACGTTCAACATTCATTGCCTATAAAAGGACACATATCTTTCCCCTTCAACCCCACGCTCTCCTCAAACCCTAGCTCTCTAATCTCCATAGCCCCAGCGCCCACAACTCTTGCATCCACAACTCTCGAATCCTCCACTACCGCCTCCCTTCCCAGCAATTGCCGGATCCGGTTCTAAGGGCAAGTGGGAGGCCTCCACGGTCACGGAGAAGACCGTGAAGAATCTCCACAGTGCAGACTATCTTGTTGATGATATAGCGCACCGGGTTCCTGAAAAAGGACCAGGTGATCCCCGTCCCTAAGCCGGGTGAGAGGGTGGTCTTCCTTTCTCACTTTATCCGGGGGCTGGGATTTCCTCTCCACCCCTTTGTCCAGGGCCTCTTATTTTTCTATGGACTAGATTTCCACGATCTAGCCCCGAACTCACTCGTCCACATATCAGCTTTCATAGTGGTATGTGAGGCATTCCTCCGCATCCCCCCACACTTCGGCTTATGGCTCAAGATATTCAATCTGAAGCCAAAGGTGGTTGATGGGCAACACGCAGATTGCGGAGGAGCCATGGTGAGCAAGCTCCACAATGCCACATGGCCAAAGGGGGCCTTTGTGGAGACAAACAAGGTCTGGCCGCAGGAGTGGTTTTACATCACTGAGCCCTGCAACACCAAGTGGGTGGCGGCGCCCGCATTCAGATCTGGACCCCCGGAGAGGATAACCTCATGGACTGACAAGAGTCCGGATTGGGGGTCTCAGCCAGAGGTGCTAGCCCTCCAAAATCACATCTTTGGCATGATAACGAAGGGCACCCTCCTCACTAATGTGATCCAGGTAATGGTCTTCCGCCGTGTCCTTCCCTGCCAACGCCGGGACTTCCAATCCAGAAGAGCCCCGGCAATTAAAGCACCTCTTAGGAAGCACACACAAAGACATCTGGAAGCAGTTCTTCAAGGCCCAAAAGGGGTGGCCTGCGGAGAGCGAGGACAAGGGCTTCAGCAGCGTGCTCAGTGCTTCAGAGGTAATCAGAATTTCTGTCGAATACATACCCCGTCCATATTTCAATTATAAAGGAGTTAGAGATTTTGCGTTATATCCAGGCCTAGACGTAAAAGGTGGAGTAGATCAAGTGTCTGGCTACCTTGCCTGAAGACCCAGAAACGCCTCAGCTAATGGCAATGTTGATTCCGGCGTCATACAAGGTGCCGGAGAAGAAGGCCAAGAAGAAGGGCAAGGAGGTCAAGAGCAACCTCCACCCGAAGTGTCCCGCGGACACAATGTCCTGGGAAACCGAATCCCACCTCTCCCCCGATGAATAAGAGGAGGAGGAGGAAGAATAAGATGACTCCCCGTCAAGGTAAGAGGGAGGAAGAGAGCGGCCCCCGCTGATGCGAGCAAGGCGGCACCCAGGAAGAAATTTAACCTTCCGGATAGTTCGGACTCAAAGTCCGAACACAGCTTTCGAGTTCAGCCCAGGATTAAGCCCCTGGCCGAATCGTAAGTACTCCGATGATAGCTGCTTATGTTCGGCTGAATCACTTTTTAGTATCTAAGCAATGTCATTCCGTCTTTATATAGTACTCTGCATGTACTCCCCGAGGCTTCACTGTCATCGGGGAATTCTCTAGTGTCGGAGATGGTGGAGAGCGATACGCCTTCGCAGGGCTCGTCGCCCGTCTTAGGGGATGCAGATATGTCCTCTCTACAAGCTCCCCCTGTTCTAGCAGGTGGGAGTTGGATGGACGAGAGGGCGCCCGAGGTTGATCCCTCGGCCACCGTCAACCAAGGGGTAGAAATCCCCATGGTGACCTAAGACGGGGGGGGGGGGGGGC
>LR738713.1:9634289-9673884 GCA_902687465.1 Secale cereale
GGGCAAGCCATCCGGGCCCCCGCCGAACACCATTCCAGAGCCGAGTGCGGCTCCCGGATCGAGAAATCACCCCCCCACCCCCGTGATGGGGGAGGAAGCAACTTCTCCAATGCTGCCTACCATCAATCCGGAGGCTTCAAACACTTTGGAGGAAGCACTGCGGGGTGCTTCCATTGTAGTGGAACACCGCACTCTGATGAGTGCGGTCATGGAGAAGATTCAGTCCGTCAAATGCGGACTAAACGAAGCCTTCAACAACCTACTCACAAGCTTCGAGGTATGCGATGTAATGTTCCAAAAAAGAACTCTTTCATTTTCTATATATATAGATAGCAGCCCCTGATGCTTTGTTTGATTCTGAAAATAATTGGACAAAAGATCCATGTTATAGCATGTAACGGAGCTCAACCGTGTAATATGCTTTTGAATAGGCTTCACTATAGGCGGCATCTGCCCAGGCCGCAGAGGTTTCTGAGCTTAATTGGAAGCTGAAACTAGCCGACGAGCAGCTCAACCTTGTCAGCAAGCGTTTTGATGAAACGCAAGGTATGCGGATTTTCAAATAATTGAAACTTTTAAAACACTATATGTGTGAGCATGAGCTTATTTGCGTTATATGATTTGTGGAACAGCTGACGCAGCTACGGTCAAGGCCCTTAAGGGCGATCTTGCAAAGGCCAAAGAAGAGGCCGATGCGAGCAGGGAAGTCGCTGACAAAGCGACTGCCGACCTGAAGGCCAAACATGATGTGCGTCAACAGCACGAGTCGCGGGTGGCTGAAGTCGAGGATGAGCTGCGAGATGCCATTTGCAAGTGGAAGGCATTGGAAGTTAAGACTTCGGAACAAGCATCCGAACTCAACATGGTAGTCAATGCCGCCATGGAGGCACGGAGTGATTCGCGTAGTGCTCACGAGGAGATAAAACAAGCGCGGCAAATAACAGCTGGTAAGACTTTTCTCTTGCAAAGTATCTTCGAAGGTTGGAGGTATCTTGCGCTGACGCGATTATTGAGTTCTCCAGGCGTGTTTCTGGATCCCCCGAGGAGCATCGCTGATGCCGCCCAGTACTTCCGAGCCTAGGAGGAGCACATCATAGAGAAGTTGTTTTGGTCGCAGTTTCTTGCGCCAAACCATCCAGTGCCCCTCAATGACCAAATGAAGCAGCTGGTCGAGCTGCATAATATGGCAGGTACGGCCATGAAGGACTTGATAGTCCGGCTATGGCCCGCTGACCCAACCCCATGTAGCTACTTCGGATTGGTGAAGCGACTCGTCGACGCGAGTCCGCGGGTCGATGCTATTAAGAGTTCGTCCTACATAGAAGGTGTGTGCATGTCCTTCGCCCGTGTCAAGGTGCACTGGGCTAAGATGCAGGCCACGGGGATAACAATTGCTGGCCCGCCAGAGGGCAAGGATCATCGAAAGCCGGAAAGGTACTTTGGTGATGTCCTAGAAGGAGTCCGCCTTGTCGAGGGCCAGTGCTCAAAGGATATAATCTTTTAGTGATTGTATTCCGGTTATAAGAACTGAGCTTATGTGCCAATGTATATAAAATTATTGCGCTTTTGTATTATAGGCGACTCTTTCCTCCTGTGCGATTGTTTATTTAAACATGGAAGTTTCCAATCGTCGGCTTCAGCCCCCATGTAAATATTACAGGGGTTCGGTAATGCGCTTTTAACACTCTTTATCCAACGTCTTGGTCCATAGAGGAGGTGTCCGTGGAACAAACCAGGCAATCAGACTATGCGGCTTTATTGCTTTCACTTAGCCATAGGAGCTTGACTTGTGGGGCTAAATACTAGCCCCTGGTGCGTGTGCGGCTTTCCAAACTATGGTGCCCACTTTACGCGGCTGGGAAAATTCCAGCCCCTCGTATAATACGAAGTAGATCGCTGTCGATCATAGTATGACACTAGGTCACCGAATCGCTTGACCGGCTCTCGCTTCATCATGACGGTCATTTTTCTGCTTTCTCTACTGAGGTACTTGACCGGACGAACCAGAAGTACAATCGCACTAGTTCTACCTTTACTACCTTAGCCGAACAATGCGGAACATAAGGTGGCAAATATAGGAGCCGGGAAAGCCAACTATAGACCCACGACATGATTCGGAGATGATGCATATAACGCAATATCCGGGACGCCGAACAGTTCCCTATAGGTGTTTGGAGTTTGGAGGTGTGCTAGGCTGAATACAGCCCCTCGTATTAAGTCGTCATATTAAATCATCCTCTTCAGAAGAATGAAATACTTGATGTCCTTTATAATGGACTAACCGATGCTTCGAGAGACCACCTGGATAGTTGTGCTGGTTGTGTTTTCAGGGAAAGAATGGCCGATCAAGCTGAATTGTTATTGAATAATATGTTGACCAATGAAAATAATTGGACACTTCCTGAACCAACTCCTCAGCCAATTCCAAAGAAAAGGGGTATTCTGTTTCTCAGTCCTGAAGACATGCAAGAGGCAAAGAAATCTATTAAATAAAAAGGTATTAAAGCTGAAGATGTTAAGAATTTACCACCTATTGAAGAAATACATGGTCTTGATAACCCAACACAGGTAGTAAAGGTAAATTCTTTTTATAGATTTGATGAAGGTGATATTCCTCATTATAAGTCTGCTAGCCAATGCTTAGATGAGTTTGCCAATTTTATTGTGAAACAAGAAAACTTCAATGCTTATGTTAGTAGACAATTGCAACATAATACTTATATGATTGGATGCTTGAGTGATTATATGTCTAGAGCTAAAGGTGAACTGAAACTCATTAGTAAGCATCCTTCTATGGTTACCACTCAAGTAGAACAAGTACTTAAGGAACAAAATTATTTGTTCAATGAATTAAACAGTAAAAAAATGACAATGCTATTAGAGTTGTGACTAGAGGTGGTAAAATGACTCAAGAACCTCTTTATCCTGAAGGCCACCCTAAGAGAATTGAGCAAGATTCTCAAAGAACTAATGTAGATGCACCTAGTCCTTCTAAGAAGAAGAAAAGAAAAATGATAGGACTCTGCATGCTTCTAGTGAACCTGTAGCTAACACACCTGAGAATCCTAATGATATCTCTATTTCCGATGTTGAAACACAATCTGGTAGTGAACATGAACCTAGTGACAATATTAATGATGATGTTCATGATGATGCTCAACCTAGCAATGACAATGATGTAGAGATTGAACCTGATGTTGATCTTGATAACCCACAATCAAAGAATCAACGTTATGATAATAGAGACTTTGTGGCGAGGAAGCACGACAACGAAAGAGAACCATGGGTTCAGAAACCTATGCATTTCCCTCCTAAACCATCTAAGAAAAAGGATGATGAGGATTTTGAGCGCTTTGCTGAAATGATTAGACCTATCTTTTTGCGTATGCGTTTGACTGATATGCTTAAAACAAATCCTTATGCTATGTATATGAAAGATATTATCACAAATAAAAGAAAAATACCTGAAATTGAAATTTCCACCATGCTTGCCAATTATACTTTTAAAGGTGGAATACCAAAGAAACTAGGAGATCCAGGAGTACCAACTATACCTTGCACCATTAAAAGAAACTTTGTTAAAACTGCTTTATGTGATCTTGGAGCCGGTGTTAGTGTTATGCCTCTGTCTTTATATCGTAGACTTGATTTGAATAAGTTGACATCTACTGAAATATCTTTGCAATTGGCCGATAAATCAACTGCTATACCTGTCGGTATTTGTGAGGATGTGCCTGTTGTTGTTGCAAATGTTACTATTTTAACGGACTTTGTTATCCTTGATATTCCTGAGGACGATAGTATGTCTATTATCCTTGGTAGACCCTTTTTGAATACTACAAGGGTTGTTATTGATTGCAAGAAAGGCAATGTCACTTTTCATGTCAATGGTAATGAGCATACAGTACACTTTCCGAGGAAACAACCTCAGGTCCACAGTATCAATTATATTGGAAAATTTTCAACGATTACTATTGGAGGTTTTGAATTTCCTCTTCCTACTGTCAAGAAGAAATATGATATTCTTATTGTTGGGTACATACACATCCCCATTTAGGTAACCTAGTGTTATTAGAAAATTCTCCGGTTTCATGTTATTTGGAAAGAGTTTATTAACAAGACCTGATCAACCTTGTTAATGGATTCCTCTTGATGAGCATGAGATGGATGAATCTAGATAGCACAACCTTCTATACCCTTCTTTTATTTTATGTTATTTAGATTAAATAAAGCAAAAATAGTATTATCAGCCTGTTTGTTGAGTTATCCGTGCAATAAAAAATACCCCGGAAATAAAAGTTCTCCAAATGTCCCGAAATTGAAATATGATTTTTTCCAGAATATTTAAGAATATTTGGCACTGAGAACACAGCAGGGGGAGCCAGCACCTGCCCAAGAGGGTGCAGGGCGCGCCCCCTGCCTCGTGGGCCCCACGTGCCCCCCTCCACTTACTCCAGCACCCACACACTCCTTCTTCCTCCCAAAAAAATCACCAACCAGCTCAAGCACGAGTTCTAGCTCATCTTGCTGCCATTATCGATCTCCTTACTCAAAGCTCCATTCACAAAACTGTTTGGGGAGATTTTTCTTTGGTATGTGACTCCTCCAATGGTCAAATTAGTTTTTGTTCTAGTGCTCTATTTATTGCAAATTTTTGCTGCCTAGGTGGCCCTGTTCTTGAGCTTACATGTCAAAATTATTAGGTCCCAAGTAGTTCTAATGCATGATATAGTCTCTAGGAACTTGTGGGAGTACTTGCTATCAATCTTGTTGAGTTTGGTTCACTTTTATTTTGAGTTACTAAAAATGTCAAAAAATTGCAGAGGAAGGAAATCATGAGGAGATTGTTGAGAGGCTCTTCTAGCCAAGGCTCAAAGGATAAGCAAACGGAAGAGAACAAGCAGCCCAAATACAATCTTCCGTACACTGCGGAAGTACGGCCGTGTGAATGGCCTTGCAATGAGTTCTTGGAAGCCGACGGGATTAATAAAGACTTCTATTATTTGGCGGAGAATGCAGGCCTCACCGACTTCCTCCATGACCAGCATGAACAGTATCTCTTGCTCACTAATATTTTCACGCAAAACTTTCATTTTCATGCTAAGAAATCACCACCTTCGGTGGAGTTTCATTTATATGATGAGGTTAAGGAGATGTCGTTATATGAATTATGTCAAGTAGTCTTGAGGAACCACATCGTAAGGATGTTGAGGGGTTTATCGATATGATAGCTGTTGGGGAAACGAGGCAAGTTTCTGGGCCAAGAATCACTAGTATACATTTTCCTGTTCTACGCTACTTTGCTATATTTGCTAGTAGATGTTTAATTGGTCGCGGGAATAGTGGGAATCTTAGTGCCCCTGATATTGTTATTTTGCTCCATGCTTTATTTCAAGACACAAATTTTAGCTTGGGTGCTATTGTTGCTAAACGATTAATTCTGAACTGTACTAAGGGCCCCATCTTCGGAGGGATCTTTGCTTTACGCCTTGCTGAACATTTTAGAATACCTATTAGGCATCATGAGAAGGAAGAAAACTTCCTGACCCCGGCTTTTCTAAACTATAATTGTATGATAGCACATGATTTTATTGTTAAATATAAGAAAAGGTTGCTTAAGTATAAATTGATGTTTGATCAAAATATTGTGAGATTATTACCTTGCCTGCACCATCTCCGTTTGATCTACTTTCAGGCACGTACCTCATTTTGCCGGATGCCGTTTATGTGTACTGGAGCCAAGCACAAGCTTCAGAGCCGGAGCCGGAACCACCACTTGACCCGTATCGACAGTAAGTTTATCGGTGGGATCCGGATGAGATTGCCAACCAGTGGCACCCAAAGGACCGTCCTCCGTGTACCAGAGAGAGTAGCTTTGATCCATGGCAATAAGACCAACTTAGGCCAAAATCCTAAGCTTGGGGGAGTACGTATTTCTCACCGACATTACATTCATGTTCACACACTTCTTCAGTAGTCGGTGCTCATACTTTTTCATTGTACTATCCATGCTAGTTTCATCTCTTTTCTTAGTTTTTTCTTGTGTGCTAGAAAAACCTTAAGAAAAAAAATAGTTGTACCTTTTAGCTAGTCTACTTTCCATGTCTTTGGTAGTAGTAATAAAAAAGAAAACACAAAAAGATTGCTCGTTCTTCTTTTGCTTGTTGGGAGCTTTCCCGTGTAAATAGTTCCATTTCTTTTCTTTGGGGTCAAGAGGAGAAGACCATGATGAAAATTCTTAGTGGCTCTCATATGCTTTACTATTGATTTAACCATGAGCCATATTACTTTGTCTTCTCTCTTGTGTTAAATGCTTGCAGATTCCAGCTTAGTCCAATGCACGTGCACTATTCTTATTATCCACACTGTTCGGTCATGCGAGTGAAAGGCAATAATGACGATATATGATGGACTGATTGAGATAAGAAAGGCTGGTATGGACTCGACCTCTCTTGTTTTTGTAAATATGATAGTTCATCGTTCCTGATTCAGCCTATTATGAATGAAACATGCTTGCAATGACAATTAGAGATCATAGCTGCTTATGCCATGCTTAATTAGCTAGGATTTTATAATGGTTTATCTTGCGTGTCAACATGATATTAAAATGGTTGTGATGTGGTATGATGGGGTGGTATCCTCCTTTGAACGATTCAAGTGGTTTGACTTGGCACATGTTCACACATGTAGTTGAAACAAAATCAACATAGCCTCCACGATATTTATGTTCATGGTTGTCGGGGAAGCTGATCCACGAGCACCTATGGGGACCGGCGGACCGGGCCCCTTTCGGTTCGGAGGGGGGCGGAGATCGCACGAAGAGCAGATCGAGGCGGAGCACACGAGCAGTTTACCCAGGTTCGGGCCGCACGGATGCGTAAAACCCTACTCCTGCTTTGTGGTTTGTATTGAGTTCTTGCCCGGGAGCGCTGAGTGCCACAGTACACTCCAGCAGCTAACGAGACCGAGCGTGAGTGTTCTTCTGTTCGAACCCCCCCCCCTCTACGTTGCGCATGGGCCTCCTTTTATATGCTCAAGGGGTCACCGACAGGTGGCAACGTAGACAAGGGTAAAAATGGAAAGGTGTTGCGGTTGGTACAACTACTTGTACAGTTTATCATACCTAACCCAGACGGCAGGGGACAAAGGCATTAAATGCCCGTCTGTGTCGCCCAAACAGTGCAAAAAGGGGCCGTCAGGGATGCCACCGCTCGCCACGATGGCGATCTTGTCAGCGCCGCTTGCCACCGCGCAACGCTGGCTGCACAGCCTCCCGCCACGTACGCCTGGAAGGGTATCAGAGCGACACGTTGGTGGATGTGCTGGAGCGTGGGTACAGAGTGGTAGCTTGTCGCGGCAAGCGCCTTGCCGCGGTCGTTGTCTTGTCGCGTCCGGGAGCTTGCCGCTCACCGGGCCTTGCCGGGATGCGTGCCGCATAGCGGCAAGTTCCTTGAAATGCCTTGGTTGGCCTTCCCGGCAAGCGCCTCTTGCCGGGGTCTTGTGCCTTGAGTGGCCTTCCCGGCAAGCTCCTCTTGCCGGGGCCTTGTCTCCTTGGCTTGAATACTTTGTTCTTGAATGGTTCCAAAGGAACCACAGAGGACCTTGGCGGTCACCCGGAAATCCTTGCCGCGGGGTGCTGCGACTGCCCGTGCACAAGTTCGGGATACTAGGGTACCCCTACTCTAGTACACCGAAAGGAGCCCCCGGGCCTGGGCCATGCACGGTGCCGAGCGCTGTTGGGCCAGGCCCAAAACAGGGCACGGGCACACGCGGCCTGGGTTACGCCCTATCTTGCTCCGTATCCACCGCGCCCTCCCCGAACGGCACGCGTTGACTGCGGCGTCGTGGGAGAGATCGTGGGTGGTTTCTTTATTCGGAAAGGCGGAACGTCCGCCCCCTCCATCCATATAAGTAGGGGAAACAGGGGCAGTTCGCCCATCCGCCAGTTGCTACTCCAACCTCGAAAACCTCCGCCGCTCCCCTTCCTCCCAAAGCTGAAAGAGAGCAGCGCTCCGCCCCCCATCACCACCAGCACCACCAACGCCGTCGACCTCCCTCACCGCTTCTGCCATGGCTCCGAAAGCCGAGAAGGGGAAGGCTGTGAAGTCAGCCGAGGCGCAGCGGCTCGGGCGCTGCGAAAGGAGCGGGCAATCTTTCCCCCCAAGCTCGCCGCGAGGGAGCTGAGGGAGTACTACTACCTCTTCTGGTCGGGGGAGACGCCGGCGCATCCGCGCACGAAGGTACTTCCAGCCGTCGCTTGGAAAATGTCTCCAACTGGATACCCCTTTTTCGCCTTGTTCTTCTACTGCGGGCTCTGCCCGCCTTTCTCTGAGTTCTTCTGTGATATCATGAACACCTACGGGTTCCGCCTCCTTGACTTCACCCCGAATGCCGTTCTGACCATGGCAGTTTTCGCACATCTCTGCGAAAACTTTGTCGGAGTCTATCCAAACGTAGCCCTTTTTCGCCACTTCTTTATGCCCCGAGTTGAGAGAGGAGAGCTTTTACCCAGCGGAGTCTCCTGGATCTCGAGGGCCGGCAAGAAGGACGCTTATCTAGAGGGAGAGCTCCGCGGAAAGTGGGAGGAATGGAGAGCAGACTGGTGTTGGGTTGTCGAGGAGAACCCGCAGCCTTTTACCGCCCGGCGCCAAGCCCCAGTAGTGCGCGGCAGCGATTGGAGCAACGTGGCCCTGGAAGACGATAAGCTAAAGATTGCCGTCGCCCGGATCCAACGCCTCAGGCTTGCCGGGCTCACTGTAGGTGCGGTTGGCGCAGATTTCCTTCGCCGCCGCATCGCCCCCCCGCAGGAGAGGAGGAGACCCGCCTGGGAGTTCAAGAATGCGGCGGATATCATGAGGCTGCGTCCGGGCCTCAACTTCAACTTCACTGTTCTGGAGCTCAACGCGATGCTCCAGGAGCTGTTCAAGTACGACCCCCAGCATCCCGAAGTGTTCTGGTTGCCGAAGGACGTCGTTCCGCTGTGCAACAACTCTTCGCTCGACTGCATTGATGGGCCTCTAACCCCTCGTTGGTTACCCCAAGTGGAAGGTGTGAGATGCAGTGTTGTGGAAGTTTTTCCCTTAGCAAAGATGCCAAGGATCGAATCCCCAGAGACTCCTAGGTTCAACAAGTAGGTGTCAACTGCTAACGGCGCCAGATATTAGCAATCAACGTGGACCTGCACACAGATACAAATAACTTTGCTCCCAACGAGTACAGAGAGGTTGTCAATCCCTCCGGCCTTGTAGTTCACAAAGGATTAAACGCAAATGATAGTAGTGATAGATAATGTTTGCAATAGTAAATAATAGCGAAAAGTAAATAGCGGATGTGATCAATGATGGTAATATGGACCGGAGTCTCATGATGTTCACTAGTGATGTCTCTCTCCCAAAAGATGATAAAACAGCTATGTGAGGTAAACGAATTACAGCTGGGCAATTGACAGGACCACGAACGCAAACCAATGCTGACTACATTGCAAGAAAGGTTGAGGTTCAAAGCATGGGCGGTACACCAAAGTAAGTAGACCGAAATCCATCAATATCTACTACTAATCATCCACCTTGAGATATCTATCCAGAACATCTCGCTGGTATTAAGTTGCGAGTCCCACCCATAGTGTAAACTCAATGCAACAGACAACTGCATTAAAAGAACTTTGCGTAAAGTAAACAATCCTTGCACCCGCGGGCACAAACACCGTTGTTTTCCCCCTTGTGGCAACAGCACATCCCCTAGACTCATGTTTCTGTCACTCAAGCTAGTCATCGAGGGGCATGAACCCACAATCAAGCATAACGTTCCCTCTTGGAGTCACTACCTACTACTCGGCCAAAGCAATAAGTAACAACGGAGAACATGCAAGAATTACTTATGAACTAAAATATAAAAGAGGTGAATCAAATATATTACTCAAGATCAATCTGAACATAATCTCATAATCCATCGGATCCCAGCAAACTCAACATAGCAACAGCATAAGGATTACATAGGTGCCTCGATCATGTAGGGCAGCTCACGAGGACTAATTAGTGAAGCACAAGAACGGGAGGAGAACATCACATAGCTACTGGTCATGGACTCATGGTCCAAGGGAGACTACTCACGAGTCATCCGGGAGGCGTCCATGGTGGTGGAGAAGCTCCCGGTAGTGATCCTCCCCTCCGGCAGGGTGCCGGGAAGAGTTCTCCTGGTGTTCCCGATCTTGGAAGCGGCGGCGGCGGCGGAACAGAGATGGGATCGCGAAAAGAGTTCCTGTTCTGAGGGTTACGGAGGACCCTTTAAATATATGCCAAAGTAGGGCACCGGGGGAGCCTCGGGGGGCCCAGGCGCCCCCCCGGCGCGGCCCAGGGGGGGCGCGCCCACAGGGCGCCTGGAGCCCCTGTGGCCCCCCCAGGCTGCCCTTCGGACGTAGTGTTGTTTCCGGAACGCTGATTTTTTATATAATTTTTCTGGATTTTTCTGGGCAGTTCTCGAAACGTGAAAACCTGAAATACAAAAACAGCCGAAAACAGAAACTGGCACTGGGGTGCACTGGATTAGTAAGTTAGTCCAAATATGATCAAAAGTGTATGGAAGTGTATGAATATCATAGCAATATCACCCAAAAGTGGCATGGAGCAAGCAGAAATTATAGATACGTTTTGGACGTATCAGCAAGCAAGCAAGATAACTATTTTTGTGATTTTTGATAAAAAGGTACTAAAGCAAAAACTGAAAGGTAAACTAACAAGACTAAAAAGCAAAGGTAAAAGATAGCGTGCAACTCCCCTATCCTGAAGAGTGGAGTCCCCGGCAACGGCGCCAGAAAAACTCCTTGATGGGCCTCTAACCCCTCGTTGGTTACCCCAAGTGGAAGGTGTGAGATGCAGTGTTGTGGAAGTTTTTCCCTTAGCAAAGATGCCAAGGATCGAATCCCCAGAGACTCCTAGGTTCAACAAGTAGGTGTCAACTGCTAACGACGCCAGATATTAGCAATTAACGTGGACCTGCACACAGATACAAATAACTTTGCTCCCAACGAGTACAGAGAGGTTGTCAATCCCTCCGGCCTTGAAGTTTACAAAGGATTAAAAGCAGATGATAGTAGTGATAGATAATGTTTGCAATAGTAAATAAAAGCGAAAAGTAAATAGTGGATGTGATCAATGATGGTAATATGGACCGAAGTCTCATGATGTTCACTAGTGATGTCTCTCTCCCAAAAGACGATAAAACAGCTATGTGAGGTAAACGAATTACAGCTGGGCAATTGACAGGACCACGAACGCAAACCAATGCTGACTACATTGCAAGAAAGGTTGAGGTTCAAAGCATGGGCGGTACGCCAAAGTAAGTAGACCGAAATCCATCAATATCTACTACTAATCATCCACCTTGAGATATCTATCCAGAACATCTCGCTGGTATTAAGTTGCGAGCCCCACCCATAGTGTAAACTCAAAGCAACAGACAACTGCATTAAAAGAACTTTGCGTAAAGTAAACAATCCTTGCACCCGCGGGCACAAGCACCGTTGTTTTCCCCCTTGTGGCAACAACACATCCCCTAGACTCATGTTTCTGTCACTCAAGCTAGTCATCGAGGGGCATGAACCCACAATCAAGCATAACGTTCCCTCTTGGAGTCACTACCTATTACTTGGCCAAAGCAATAAATAACAACGGAGAACATGCAAGAATTACTTATGAACATAAATATAAAAGAGGTAGATCAAATATATTACTCAATCACAATTTGAACATAATCTCATAATCCATCGGATCCCAGCAAACTCATCATAACAACAGCATAAGGATTACATATGTGCCTCGATCATGTAGGGCAGCTCACGAGGACTAATTAGTGATGCACAAGAACGGGAGGAGAACATCACATAGCTACTGGTCATGGACTCATGGTCCAAGGGAGACTACTCACAACTCATCCGGGAGGCGTCCATGGTGGTGGAGAGGCTCCCGATGGTGATCCTCCCCTCCGGCAGGGTGCCGGGAAGAGTTCTCCTGGTGCTCCCAATCTTGGAAGCGGCGGCGGCGGCGGAACAAAGATGAGATCGTGAAAAAGAGTTCCCGTCCCGAGGGTTTCGAAGGACGCTCTAAATATATGCCAAAGGGGGGCACCAGACGGGGCTCGGGAGGCCCAGGGGGGGTGGGCGCGCCGCCAGGGCGCCTAGGGCCCTGGTGCCCCCCCCCCCCCGGCTGTACTTCGGGCGCAAGGTAGGTTCTGGAACGCTGATTTTTTATATAATTTTTCTGGATTTTTCCTGACAGTTCTCGTAATGTGAAAACCTGAAATACAAAAACAGCCGAAAACAGAAACTGGCACTGGGGTGCACTGGATTAGTAGGTTAGTCCAAATATGATCAAAAGTGTATGGAAGTGTATAAATATCATAGCAATATCACCCAAAAGTGGCATGGAGCAAGCAGAAATTATAGATACGTTTTGGACGTATCAACATCCCCAAGCTTAATTCCTGCTCGTCCTCGAGTAGGTAAATGATAACAAGAATAATTTCTGTGGTGACATGCTATTAACCATATAGTACTTTTTCATAGTCATATGACAAAAGCTTACTGAGACAATGAATCTGTAGTAATTAAGTTGCCTCATGAGAAAATCACAAAGAACTGAAAGTTTTACAATATGATATTGAAACATCAAATAAATTTGCAATGAATATGATGTGCAAATATGATAAAGTGATATCTAGCTTGCCCCCTTTAGTGAAGCAAAACATAAATGCAGGGGCACCTTCAAGGTTTAAGTGATGACTAGATACAATGATTTTAGAATAAACAATATCACAATCATGCAAAAGACAATGCTACTTTGGGACAATGCACATTACACTCAGAATGACAATCATGCTCTCAGTAGTTGGTGCTTGAAGAAAGAATGTGGAGACTCAAAAAGTAAAAGAATGGTTATGTGCTAGAGCTTTTTATTTTGAAAACATAGAAGCAATTTTGTCAACGGTAGTAGTACTTCATATGTGTCATGCATAAGACATCCTATAAGTTGCAAGCCTCATGCATCGAATACCAATAGTGCTCGCACCTTGTCCTAATTAGCTTGGATTTCCATGGGTTATCATTGCATTACATATGTTTCAACCAAGTGTCACAAAGGGGTACCTCTATGCCACCTGTACAAAGGTCCAAGGAGATAAATCGCATTTGATTACTCGTTTTTGATAGATCTCAACTTGAGGACATCCATACCGGGACAACATAGAAAATAGATAATGGACTCCTCTTTAATGCTTAAGCATATTCTCATAAGAGATTGAGGATTAATATCCAAGCTAAAACTTCCACCATGATACATGGCTTTGGTTGGCGGCCCAATGTTCTTCTCTAACAATATGCATACTCATTCAACCCATGGCAAATCACCCTTACTTCAGACAAGACGAACATGCATAGCAACTCACATGATATTCAACAAAAGTGTGACAGTTGATGGCGTCCCCAGAAACATGGTTACCGCTCAGCAAGCAACTTATAAGAAATAAGATACATAGGCAACATATTCTTTACCACAATAGTTTTTAAGCTACTTTCCCATGAGCTATGTATTGCAAAGTTAGTCCGCTTAGTACAGGTGGAGGTTAGCAAAAGACTAGGAGCGACCAACTAACAGAGCAATGACGGTCATAATCATGCAGAGCGACAAAGCAACATTGAATCAGGCATGGAAGTTATATCGCTACTCAGAAATAAAAGATCATCAAGGCTTGATAGACTTTCTTTACAGTCTTAAATATGCGTGAGCATATGCCAAGTCAATCAAAATAAATTCTTGAAGGAAGATATTACTAAACCATACCACATCATAGGCAAACAAATCAAGTTGGTATTCCAATAACACATTGGGAATCCCCCAGCTATTTGAGACTAACCATAAGAAAACCTGAACTACTAAGCGCCATTATGCACGTAGCATCTTTATCATAGACATATCAACCAATGCAACGGAAGCAAACTCTCTTAATAAGGTGATCATGGTAATTAAAGAGAGTTCAAGCAACCAACTAGACAAAAGCTCTTTGGAGAGATAAGCATGAAAACTGAGAGCTGAACATAATAGTAGCTATTAAAAGACAAAGAACACACAGCAAAGATAGTCATGAAAATTCTATGTTATGTTCTAGGTAGAAGTGGAGCCTGTTTCTCTCCCACATAAAGAAAGCTGAGTTCCGACTCGTTATGGAAAACTAAAAAGAAAACTAAAAGCAAGACGCTCCAAGCATAGCACATAACACATGAAGTGATAAAAATATAGCGGAACGAAAGACGAACTGATAATGTTGATGGAGAAGGGGATGCACGGGGGCATCCCCAAGCTTAGACGCTTGAGTCTCCTTGAATATTTCTTGGGGGTGCATGGGGGCATCCCCAAGCTTGAGCGTTTGACACTCCTGAATCTTTTTTATCATCTTCCCTCGCACACTTGAAAACTCCCTTCATACATAACTCATCATAATCTGATTAGCGAGGTTAGTACCCATAATAAAATAATTGTTCCTTGCTGGAAATAAGGATATTCTTGAAGGTCTACTGTTTCTCAAGATTGCCAAAAGGTTTTTGCAAAGAAAAAGCAAGCTCAAGGTTTGCAAAATGAAGGAAAGGCAAAACAGGACAGAATCTGTGGAAAACAGAACAACAGGTAGTAAATGATTTCTTTTCGGGGCACTTCTGCAACTATAATCAAAAAACTCAGAACAGACGCATGAAAGACAATTGTATAGGGGACGCTATCGAAAAAATTCAGACCAAAAAGATGATCTGGTGATTTTATACGAATTTTTCTATCCAAGGACATAATCTGTTTCCTGGACAGCACGTCACAACTTTTGAACTTTCTTGCAATCAGAGGCTACACTTGGCACAAATTTGAAAAGCAAAGATACAATGATGTTGCTACAGTAGTAACAAACATCAAGACCACTAAAACTGAAAGAACAAACTAAAAGCAAAGATAACAAGGGTTGTCTCCCTAGAGCTCTTTCTTTATAGCCATAAAGATAGGCTTAAGACTTTAATGATGCTCTCGTAGGAATAAGAGTTGAAGAACAAAAGAGAGCATCAAGAAGCAAACACCAAACACATTTAAGCCTAACATGCTTCCTATGCATAGGAATATTGCAATACAATAATTCATTGAAGCACAAAGCAATAAGCATAGGAAGACAAAACAAGTGCAGCTTCAAAACCTTCAACATAAAGAGAGGGAACTTGATATTATTGAAATATCTATAAGCATATGTTCCCTTCTCATAATAATTTTCAGTGGGATCATGAATAAACTCAACAATATAAGCATCACATAAAGCATTGTTACCATGATCCACATGCAAAAAGGTATCATTACTCTTCATATAAGCAAAATCTTTCTTATTAGGAATAGTGAGAGTAAAGCAATCATAACCATCATGGTAATCATTGTATTTAGGAGGCATATCATAATCATAATAAATTTTATCCTCAATAGTAGGTGGGCTGAAAACATCATATTCATCATTGTAATCATATATAGGAAGCAAAGTATCATCAAAGTAAATTTTCTCTTCAAAAGTTGGGGGACTAAAAATATCATGTTCATCAAACGTGTCATCCCCAAGCTTAGAGCTTTCCATGTCATTAGCAATATTGATATTCAAAGAAAGCATACTAATAACATCACCACCATCATGATTGTTATGCAAATAATAAAGTTCCATAGGTTTTTTAATTTTCTCTTCAAACACATCATGTCCCAAAGCAAGGTAGAGCTTATAAAGCTCTCTCATATTTTTGTTGTTTTCCATTAAGCAAAACTATTGAAAAGACATAAAGAAAACTGAAAGGTAAACTAACAAGACTAAAAAGCAAAGATAAAAGATAGCGTGCAACTCCCCTATCTTGAAGAGTGGAGTCCCCGGCAACGGCGCCAGAAAAACTCCTTGATGGGCCTCTAACCCCTCGTTGGTTACCCCAAGTGGAAGGTGTGAGATGCAGTGTTGTGGAAGTTTTTCCCTTAGCAAAGATGCCAAGGATCGAATCCAAAGAGACTCCTAGGTTCAACAAGTAGGTGTCAACTGCTAACGGCGCCAGATATTAGCAATCAACGTGGACCTGCACACAGATACAAATAACTTTGCTCCCAACGAGTACAGAGAGGTTGTCAATCCCTCCGGCTTTGTAGTTCACAAAGGATTAAATGCAAATGATAGTAGTGATAGATAATGTTTGCAATAGTAAATAATAGCGAAAAGTAAATAGCGGATGTGATCAATGATGGTAATATGGACCGGAGTCTCATGATGTTCACTAGTGATGTCTCTCTCCCAAAAGACGATAAAACAGCTATGTGAGGTAAACGAATTACAGCTGGGCAATTGACAGGACCACGAACACAAACCAATGCTGACTACATTGCAAGAAAGGTTGAGGTTCAAAGCATGGGCGGTACGCCAAAGTAAGTAGACCGAAATCCATCAATATCTACTACTAATCATCCACCTTGAGATATCTATCCAGAACATCTCGCTGGTATTAAGTTGCGAGCCCCACCCGTAGTGTAAACTCAAAGCAACAGACAACTGCATTAAAAGAACTTTGCGTAAAGTAAACAATCCTTGCACCCGCGGGCACAAGCACCGTTGTTTTCCCCCTTGTGGCAACAGCACATCCCCTAGACTCATGTTTCTGTCACTCAAGCTAGTCATCGAGGGGCATGAACCCACAATCAAGCATAACGTTCCCTCTTGGAGTCACTACCTATTACTTGGCCAAAGCAATAAACAGCAACGGAGAACATGCAAGAATTACTTATGAACATAAATATAAAAGAGGTAGATCAAATATATTACTCAATCACAATCTGAACATAATCTCATAATCCATCGGATCCCAGCAAACTCATCATAGCAACAGCATAAGGATTACATATGTGCCTCGATCATGTAGGGCAGCTCACGAGGACTAATTAGTGAAGCACAAGAACGGGAGGAGAACATCACATAGCTACTGGTCATGGACTCATGGTCCAAGGGAGACTACTCACAACTCATGGACGCCTCCCGGATGAGTTGTGAGTAGTCTCCCTTGGACCATGGGTCCATGACCAGTAGCTATGTGATGTTCTCCTCCCCTTTTTGTTCTTCACCGATTAGACCTCGTGAGCTGCCCTACATGATCGAGGCACATATGTAATCCTTATGTTGTTGCTATGGTGAGTTTGCTGGGATCCGATGGATTATGAGATTATGTTCAGATTGTGTTTGAGTAATATATTTGATTTACCTCTTTTATATTTATGTTCTTGAGTAATTCTTGCATGTTCTCCGTTGCTGTTTATTGCTTTGGCCAAGTAGTAGGTAGTAACTCCAAGAGGGAACGTTATGCTTGATTGTGGGTTCATGCCCCTCGATGACTAGCTTGAGTGACAGAAACATGAGTCTAGGAGATGTGATGTTGCCACAAGGGGGAAAACAACGGTGCTTGTACTCGCGGGTGCAAGGATTGTTTACTTTACGCAAAGTTCTTTTAATGCAGTTGTCTGTTGCTTTGAGTTTACACTATGGGTGGGACTCGCAACTTAATACCAACGAGATGTTCTGGATAGATATCTCAAGGTGGATGATTAGTAGTAGATGCAGATGGATTTCGGTCTACTTGCCTTGGCGTACCGCCCTTGCTTTTGAGCCTCTACCTTTCTTGCAACATAGTTAGCATTGGTTGGCGCACATAATCCTGTCAATTGCCTAGCTGTAATTTGTTTACCTCGCTTAGCTGTTTTATCGTCTTTTGGGAGAGAGACATCACTAGTGAACATCATGGGACCCCGGTCCATATTACCATCACTGATCACATCCGCTATTTACTTTCAGTTCTTACTTACTAGTTGCAGTAATACCTATCACTATTATCTCTTGCGTTTGATCCTTTGTAAACGACAAGGCCGGAGGGATTGACAACCTCTCTGTACTCGTTGGGAGGAAAGTTATTTGTATTTGTGTGAAGGTTCGGTCGATCGCTAGTTGCGCCGCTAGCAGTTGACACCTTCTTGTTGAACCTTGGAGTCTCAGGGGAAATTCGATCCTTGGTATCTTTGCCAAGGGAAAACTACCGCTACACTGCATCTCAAACCTTCCACTTGGGGTAACCAACGAGGGGCAAGAAGCCATCAAGCAAAGTTTTCTGGCGCCGTCGCCGGGGACTCCACTCTTCAAGATAGGGGAGTTGCATGCTATCTTTTACCTTTGCTTTTTAGTCTTGTTAGTTTACCTTTCAGTTTTGCTTTAGTATCCTTTATCGAAAATCACAAAAATAGTTATCTTGCTTGCTGCTGCTATGGGTTCCACCGAGAACACCAAGTTGTGTGACTTCACTAGTCATAACAACGATGACTTTGTCTGCACGCCTATCACTACACCTGCCACTTCAGCACCTTCTTATGAAATTAAACCTGCTTTATTGAACCTAGTTATGAATGATCAATTCTCCGGTGTTGGAGATGATGCTGCTTTACACTTAAACAATTTTGTTGAACTCTGTGATATGCAAAAGTACCAAGAAATAGATGGTAATATTGTTAAGCTTAAGCTTTTTCCTTTCTCCTTGAGAGGAGGAGCTAAAATTTGGTTTCAATCTTTGCCTAGAAATAGCATAGATTCTTGGGACAAGTGCAAAGATGCCTTTATTGGAAAGTACTATCCACCTGCTAAAATTATCCAACTAAGGAGTAACATAATGAATTTCAAACAATTGGATAATGAACACGTTGCCCAAGCTTGGGAACACATGAAATCTCTTGTCAAGAACTGCCCTACTCATGGTTTGACTACTTGGATGGTTATCCAAACTTTTTATGGAGGCTTGAACTTTACCTCGCGGAACTTGTTAGATTCGGCCGCGGGAGGAACCTTTATGTCAACTACACTTGGTGCTGCCACGAAGCTTCTCGATGAGATGATGACCAATTATTCCCAATGGCACACCGAACGCGCTCCAACAGGTAGGAAGGTAAACTCTGTCGAGGAGATTTCCTCCCTAAATGAAAAAGTTGACTTGATCATGTCTCTACTTTCCAAGCAATCTTCTATTGATCCTCATGATGTTCCTTTAAATTCTTTGATTACTAAAGAACAAGTAGATGTGAACTTTATTATCTCTAGAAACAATTTTAATAACAGTGCTTATAGGAGTAATTTTGTTAGCAATCCTAGACCGTTCCCCTCTAATTCCTATGGGAACAACCATGCTTATCCTAGCACCAAGAACTCCACCCAAAGAGATAGAGACATGTCTAGTTACGAGAAACTTCTAGAAATAGAGAAGGCCACTAAGAACTACATGCACACCCAATATGAACAAAACAAAACCTTCTCGAGGCAATTAGATGAGCATACTACTATCTTGCAAGACATTGGTAGACAACTGGAGAGCCTAAATATTGAGATTTCTAACCTCCAGACTAGGCTCACTATCACTGAGACCCAAGTTTCAAATATGTCCCACACACAAGCCATTTTGATAAACCAAATGGCAGCTAAACCCGAAGTGGTTGCACCCCTAAAGGAGGAAGAAGATAGAATTAAGAACCTTCGTACCCACCACACTGTTGCTACTATCCAAGTTGTTGAGGATATCCAAACTCTTAGCACCCAATGCACTCCTGGTCCCGTTGGACCTATTAATGGTGATGCTATGACCATAGAAACTACCAAACAAGTGAGCTTAAAGGACACCACTACCACCTTACTTGATATTAGTGACCTTGATTTTGATAATTGCACCCTTACCGAAGTTATTGATTTCCTTCACGAGATGTCTAAAGATCCACGCACTAGCACACTTAACCTTGCCTTCACAGAGCATATCACTAATGCTCTCATCAAAGCTAGGGAGGTGAAACTTAGGATAGAAGCCTCCATACCTAGAAAGCTAGAAGATGGTTGGGATCCTATGATTAAAATTAAGTTGAATAACTTCTCTTGCTATGCATTATGTGATGTTGGAGCTAGTACCTCTGTTATGCCCAAAAGAATATATGATATGCTTAAATTGAAACCTTTTGATTCTTGTTCTTTTGGTGTTCGTCTTGTTGATTCTTCCATAAAGAAACCCTTGGGGAGGATCGACGATGTTCTTATCATTGTCAATGACAATTATGTTCCCGTTGATTTTACTATTATGGATATTGAATGTGAACCTTCTTGTCCAATTATTTTGGGACGTCCTTTTCTTCTCACCGTTGGTGCCATCATTGATATGAAAGAGGGGAATATAAAAATCCAATTTCCTCTCAAGAAAGGGATGGAACACTTCCCTAGAAAGAAGATTAAGTTACCTTTTGAGTCCGTCATACGGGCTAGCTATTCTTTTGCTCTTGATAAGACTTGATCTCTTTGCATTATGCCTAGCTTAAAGGCATAAAAGAAAACGCTTTTGGAAGGCAGCCCACAATGAATAAAATTTTATTTTGCTTTTGTTGTGTCTTGATGTTGTTACTACAGTAGCATCATCATTGTATCTTTACTTTTCAGCTTTGTGCCAAGTGTAGCCTCTGATTGCAAGAAAGTTCAAAAGTTGTGACGTGCTGTCAGGGAAACATATTCTGTCCTTGGACAGAAAAATTCGTATAAAATCACCAGATCATCTTTTTGGTCTGAATTTTTCGACAGCGTGCCCTATACTATTGGCTTTCGGGCGTCTGTTCTGAGTTTTTTGATTTGAGTTGCAGAAGTGCCCCGAAAAAATTATTTACTACCTGCTGGTCTGTTTTTCACAGATTCTGTCCTGTTTTGCCTTTTCTTCGTTTTGCAAACCTTGAGCTTGCTTTTTCTTTGCAAAAACCTTTTGGCAATCTTGAGAAACAGTAGACCTTCAAGAATATCCTTATTTCCAGCAAGGAAAAAATTATTTTATTAAGGGTACTAACCTTGCTAATCTGATTATGATGAGTTATGTATGAAGGGAGTTTTCAAGTGTGCGAGGGAAGATGATAAAAAGATTCAGGAGTGTCAAACGCTCAAGCTTGGGGATGCCTCCATGCACCCCCAAGAAATATTCAAGAAGACTCAAGCGTCTAAGCTTGGGGATGCCCCCGTGCATCCCCTTCTCCATCAACAATTATCAGTTCGTCTTTCGTTCCACTATATTTTTATCACTTCATGTGTTATGTGCTATGCTTGGAGGGTCTTGCTTTTAGTTTCCTTTTTAGTTTTCTTTAGCTTTGCTTGCTGTTCATAACGAGTTGGAACTCAGCTTTCTTTGTGTGGGAGAGAAACACGCTCCACTTCAACCTAGAACATAACATAGAATTTTCATGTCTATACTTGCTGTGTGTGTTCTTTGTCTTTCAATAGCTACTATCATGTTCAGCTCTTAGTTTTCATGCTTTACTTTTTGAAGAGCTTTTGTTTAGTTGGTCGCTGGAACTCTCTTTAGTTATCATCCTTATCATGTTAAGAGAGTTGGCTTCTGTTGCACTGGTTGATATGTCTATGATAAAAATGCTATGTGCATAATGGTGCTTAGTAGTTCATGTTTTCTTATGGTTAGTCTCAAATAGCTGGGGGGTTCTTAATGTGTTATTGAAGTACCAACATGATTTGTTTGCCTATGATGTGGTATGGTTTAGTGGTATCTTCCTCCAAGAATTTATTTTGATTGACTTGGCGTATGCTCACGCATATTTAAGACTGTAAAGAAAGTCTATCAAGCCTTGATGATCTTTAATTTCTGAGTAGCGATATAACTTCCATGCCGATTCAATGTTGCTTTGTCGCTCTGCATGATTATGACCGTCATTGCTCTTTTAGTTGGTCGCTCCCAGTCTATTGCTAACCTTCGCCTGTACTAAGCGGACTGACTGCTTGTGCATCCAAAATCCTTTAAACCAGTTATGCCATATGAGTCCACCATACCTTCCTATACATGGTATTTACCTGCCATTCCAAACGAAGACTTTCATGTACCATCTCGAAATTATTCAAAAAAGCATTTCTCTCTTGTGCCTCTGTTTTAGCTCATGAGGAAGTAGTAGTTAATTCATGATTTTTTTAAGTTGGACAAGCTTCACCCCGGGATTGCATGTCTAATGTGCAAATCCATAATACGAGAAGGAACTGGCAAAGAGTGCGCCCGGCTCATTAAAAAATATACAACAAACAAACCCTCCTTCATGCTTTTTTCATGAGAAATCAGAAAACTTTGGCAGTGATAAACAAAGGAGATTAAGAGGATGTGATCGTCCTCATTCGGGGGCCGTTCCTCGAAACTTGTCCAGCTCAAGAAGTAATTGAGTTATCTGCTAGCATTCGTTGACGAAACATGCATATTCTGAAAAAATAATTATTACCTCTGTTTTTAAAACCAAGAGCTCTGGTACATGTTTAGTTTTTGTTTCCGGCCACATGTTTTCAACCTTGCCAACAAAAGCCACGGTTCGAGAGTCTCCACCTTCTTTCTTTAAAGCACCAACTATTGAGAGCATGATTGTCATTCTGAGTGTAATGTGCATTGTCCCAAAGTACCATTGTCTTTTGCATGACTATGATATCGTTTATTCTGAAATCATTGTATCTAGTCGTCACTTAAACTTTGGAGGTGCCCCTGCATTTGTGTTTTGCTTCACTAAAGGGGGCAAGCGAGATATCACTTTGTCATGTTTGCACACCATGCTCATTGCAAATCTATTGAGTGTTTCAGTATCATATTGTAAAACTTTTAGTTATTTCTGATATTCTCATGAGGCAACTTAATTACTACAGAATCATTGTCTCAGTAAGCACTTGTCATGTGACTATGAAAAGTTCTCATATGGTTAATAGCATGTCACCACAGAAATTATGCTTGTGATCATTTACCTACTCGAGGACGAGCAGGAATTAAGCTTGGGGATGTTGATACGTCCAAAACGTATCTATAATTTCTGCTTGCTCCATGCCTCTTTTGTGTGATATTTCTATGATATTTATGCACTTCCATACACTTTTGATCATATTTGGACTAACCTATTAACTCAGTGCACCCCAGTGCCAGTTTCTGTTTTCTGCTGTTTTTGTATTTCAGGTTTTCCCATTACGTAAACTGCCAGAAAAATTCGGGGAAAAATATATAAAAAATCAGCGTTCCGGAAGCTTCCATGCGGCCAAAGTAGGGCCGGAGGGGGGCCACCAGGGCTCCAGGCGGCCAGAGGGCGCGCCCCCTCCTGGCCGCGCCGCCAGGGCGCCTGGGCCCCCCTGGCCTCCTCTGACGCCCCCCTTTGGCATATATTTACACCGCGTCCCGAAACCCTCAAGGACGGAACCCTTTTTCGCGATCTCATCTCTGTTCCGCCGCCGCCGCGCTTCCAAGATCGGGAGCACCAGGAGAACTCTTCCCGGCACCCTGCCGGAGGGAGGATCACCACCGGGAGCCTCTCCACCACCATGGACGCCTCTCGGATGAGTTGTGAGTAGTCTCCCTTGGACCATGGGTCCATGACCAGTAGCTATGTGATGTTCTCCTCCCCTTTTTGTTCTTCACCGATTAGACCTCGTGAGCTGCCCTACATGATTGAGGCACATATGTAATCCTTATGCTGTTGCTATGATGAGTTTGCTGGGATCCGATGGATTATGAGATTATGTTCAGATTGTGTTTGAGTAATATATTTGATTTACCTCTTTTATATTTATGTTCTTGAGTAATTCTTGCATGTTCTCCGTTGCTGTTTATTGCTTTGGCCAAGTAGTAGGTAGTAACTCCAAGAGGGAACGTTATGCTTGATTGTGGGTTCATGCCCCTCGATGACTAGCTTGAGTGACAGAAACATGAGTCTAGGGGATGTGCTGTTGCCACAAGGGGGAAACGACGGTGCTTGTACTCGCGGGTGCAAGGATTGTTTACTTTACGCAAAGTTCTATTAATGCAGTTGTCCGTTGCTTTGAGTTTACATTATGGGTGGGACTCGCAACTTAATACCAGCGAGATGTTATGGATAGATATCTCAAGGTGGATGATTAGTAGTAGATGCAGATGGATTTCGGTCTACTTGCCTTGGCGTACCGCCCATGCTTTTGAGCCTCTACCTTTCTTGCAGCATAGTTGGCATTGGTTTGCGCACATAATCCTGTCAATTGCCCAGCTGTAATTTGTTTACCTCGCTTAGCTGTTTTATCGTCTTTTGGGAGAGAGACATCACTAGTGAACATGATGGGACCCCGGTCCATATTACCATCACTGATCACATCCGCTATTTACTTTCAGTTCTTACTTACTAGTTGCAGTAATGCCTATCACTATTATCTCTTGCATTTAATCCTTTGTAAACGACAAGGCCGGAGGGATTGACAACCTCTCTGTACTCGTTGGGAGCAAAGTTATTTGTATTTGTGTGTAGGTCCGGTCGATTGCTAGTTGCGCCGCTAGCAGTTGACACCTTCTTGTTGAACCTTGGAGTCTCAGGGGAAATTTGATCCTTGGTATCTTTGCCAAGGGAAAACTACCGCTACACTGCATCTCAAACCTTCCACTTGGGGTAACCAACGAGGGGCGAGAAGCCATCACCGGCGCAGAGGCCGCCAAGGCTGCCGCCGCATCAGCTGGCGAGGGGTCTGGCGATCGTACTGATGACCCTGGGGCCGCAGGAGAGCCAGGCGCTATGCCGACCGCCGATCCCTCCGCCGCTGCCGCACCGCCAGGCTCCAAAGAGCCCCAGCCAGGCGCCTACTTGAAGGCCGGCAATGGCGTCTTCATCAAACTCCCCTGGGCATCAAGATCCAGGGCGCCGGTCGAGGGAGAGAGTTTTGACGGAGAGGTGCTCGCCTCCGCTGGGCTGACGCTAGTTGACGCGCCGAGCAGCAGCAGCGGCGAGCCTGAGGAGGAGCGGCTGCTGCGGAAGCTGTTGTCGTTATACCGCGCCCGGCAAGCCAAGTTGGAATCCCGCGAGGCGCTCTTCGCGAAGGCGGGAGTGGACATCGAGAAGCGCACGGAGGAGCTCCGTGGTCTCAACCAGGAAGCTCTCCGGTCCCTGGCAGAGGAGCGGGAGCAACTCGCCGAGGAGCAGAAGGCCTTCTTCCTCGAGAAGGCTGACGTCGAAGAGCAACAACGGCTTGCCGCTGAGAAGCTGTCTGCGCAGGAGGGCGAGCTGGCGCAGCGGAAGATTAACCTCGACAGCCACAAGGAGGAGCTTGCCGCGTGCGAGCAATCACTCGGCGGAGCCCTCAAGCAAGAAAAGGGTGCTGCCGCAGCTGCCGAGGCCGCCAAGAAGGAGCTGGAGGCGAAGGTGGCGCAGCTGGAGGCCGATCTTAAGGCGAGTGGTGAGGAGCTTGCCGCGCTCAAGCATGAGCGGGAGAAGGACGCCCACAGCTTTGGAGAGCTGCAGGTCCGTCTCTCCGAGAAGGGCAAGGAGCTTAGCGCCGCCAAGGACTCCAACGCAGATCTTGAGTTGAAGCTGACCACTTTGACCAAGACGCTGGACGTCGCCAGGGAGCAGGAGGCCGCCTTGAAGGAGGAGATCAAGGCCGACAAGGCGCTGCTGGAGAGTGCTGCCGCCGCCCAGAACACTTTCAGGGAGACCGTGGAGCACTGGACGGAGGGTCTTGTGAATGTTGCCGCAGACATCGACAGGGAGCTGGCACAGCTAGGGATGGAGGATCTCGGGTATTCCTCCGATGAGAACCTCCAACACAGCGCCAAGCTCACCTTGTTCTTCAAAGGCGTGGCGACGGCCCTCCAGCGACTCCGGGAGACGACTCCAAAGCGGCTGGCCGACGAGTCGCGCAAGATCTGCGCGGGAGCTCTTCAAAAGGTGTTGGTGAAGGTGGCCTTCCGCAATCCAGGCCTCAACCTCACCAACGTCCTCAAGTCCCTGCCACCGGAAGCTGATCTGGAAGCGCTCAAGGCCCTTGTCGCACCCATTGTGGACAAGGTGAGCGGGATCAAGAGGGTTGAGGGTGATCGCGTAGACTAGGCCGCCCGTTTTCTTCTTTTCTTGTCGCTGCTGGTCATGTTATGAGAACAGTCTGTTAGAGCTGTGACAAGCTATCTTGTAATATGACTCTATTTTGGGTCATGATTGCAATGTTATTTCCATTACTTGGTTCCTTCCTTTGTATGTTTTTGCCCTACACTTTTAGGGAACTTGCCGGCGCAGGCACCCTAGTCGCGAGCGCTGAGTGCGAGACGTCAGCAGCCTGCTGGCGGTGCCGCTACCGACAAGAAACCTTGTCGCAACTAGTTGCAGCTCACTTAAGTTGTTGAGCGGACTCGAAACAAAGTATGGGCGCAACTAGCTACGAGTTGGTTCCTCCGTGCACTGGTTTTCCATACAAAGTGCGGTCGTTCAAGGAAGATAACTTAAAAATTTAAAAATCTGATTGCTCAAACTTTGGCAACTTAGCTTTTCTGTTGTTTGCTTCCTAGTAAGGCGAAACTTTCTTGAACGACGCCTGATCCACACCATTATCTTCTCCTTCCCCCCCTGGCAAACTTGTGGGCGAGGGAACCTTCCTTTCCTTGAGAAAAAGAAAGAAGAGAAAATAAAGATATGGAGCCTTACGGCTCGTTATTGCTTACCAGGGGTAGGTGCTGCACAAAATGTCAGATAACACATGCAAAAAATAGAAAGCATGAAATTGACAAGATGTGCGGAGCACATGAGCTTTACTTATGCATGGGGTCTGCGTCCGGCTTTGTACAAAGGATTACATGCAACAGCGGCAAGACTTGTACAAAAGGTGGTTGCCGGAACGGGTTCCGGCAACCGCGCCTTACGGGTAAAACTTACGAAGATGCTCAATGTTCCAGGAGTTGCTCACCGGAATGCCATCTTCGGTCTCAAGGCGGACAGCGCCAGGCCTAGTGACTCGTTTCACCCTGTAAGGGCCTTCCCACTTTGGCGTCAACTTGTTGGAATTCTTGGCGGACTGAACGCGCCGAAGAACAAGGTCGCCTTCCTCGAGACTTCTGGCGTTAACTTTGCGGTATGGTAGCGGCGCAAAGCTTGCTGGTAGCGAGCAGCTCGTACAGCAGCCTGAAGATGGTCCTCCTCAAGGAGCAGCGCGTCATCTTGTCGCAGCTGCTCTTGCTCAAGCTCATCATAAGCAAGCACTCGAGGTGACCCGTATACGAGTTCCGTGGGGAGAACTGCCTCTGCTCCATAGGCTAGAGCGAAAGGTGTCTGGCCAGTGGCTCGATTTGGCGTCGTCCTGATCGACCAAAGAACCACCAGCAGCTCCTCAATCCAGTTTCTTCCGCACTTGCGCAGCCTGTCGAAAGTCCTGGTCTTGAGCCCGCGCAGCACTTCAGCATTTGCCCTCTCTGCTTGACCGTTGCTTCTCGGGTGAGCAACAGAAGCGAAGCAGACCTTGGCGCCAAGATCTTGGGCATACTTCATGAAGGTGCGGCTCGTGAATTGCGTACCGTTGTCGGAGATGATCCTGTTAGGGATCCCGAAGCGGCAAACAATCGACCTGAAGAACTTGACTGCTGACTGTGCTGTCACCTTCCTCACTGCTTCCACTTCCGGCCACTTTGTGAACTTGTCGATTGCAACATACAAGTACTCAAAGCCCCCGACTGCGCAGGGAAAGGGGCCGAGGATGTCGAGCCCCCAGACCGAAAATGTCCAGGATAAAGGGATCGTCTGGAGAGCTTGAGCTGGTTGGTGTATCTGCTTGGAATGGAACTGGCACGCTTCACACTTGGTTACTTGTGCAGTTGCATCCTGGAGGGCTGTCGGCCAAAAGAAACCTTGCCTGAATGCTTTGCCGGCAAGTGCTCTTGCGCCAATGTGGTGACCACATATGCCTCCATGTATCTCTGCCAACAGCTTTTGTCCGTCTTCCCGGCGAATACACTTCAATTTCACACTGTTGAGTCTTCTTGTGTACAGTGTGTTGTTGACAAAATGGTACATACTTGACTGCCGGGCTACTCTTTCCGCTTCTTCTTGCTCTTCGGGAAGTTCTCCTGTCTGAAGGAAACGGACAATCTGCTCTGCCAATGCTGGAGCTTGTGGCTCGACAACAAGAACTAAAGGCACATCTGTTGCTGCGGGAACGTCCGCTTCTACGGCGAGAAACTGTGGCTCAGCCGGAGCTTGACGTTCCCCGGCAAGCTTGCCGGAGCAAAACTTGTCGGGAGCGTTTTCTTCAAAGGAACAAACCCTAGGGCTTGCCGGAGCAGACTGCTCCTCAGCACTGTTGGTGTTGATCTTGGGGACCTTCTTGGCGGCGGCTTCGGGAAGCTCTGCCGGAAAATAGTCACCAGAAATCAACTTCCTCTTCTTGCTCTGTCCAGTCGATGGCGTTACAGACGGTTGAGTCAGCTTGAGCACAAAGATCCCTGGTTCCATAGATAACTTAAGTGCGTCGCACTTTGACAGGCCATCAGGGATGTCGTTCTGAGTTCTTGGAACATGCTCCATCTGTAGGCCGTCAAAGTGCTCTTCTAGCTTTCTCACTTCATCAACGTAGGCCTCCATCAACGGACTTTGATAACTCTTGTTCACTTGGTGGACGACAAGCTGCGAGTCACCCCTGACAATGAGATTCTTGATCCCAAGGTCTGCCGCTATCCTGAGACTGGCAAGCTAACCTTCATACTCTGCGGTATTGTTTGTTGCTTGCTCCTTGGGAAAGTGCATCTGGACTACGTACTTGAGGTGCTCTCTGGTGGGTGCGACAAGCAGCACGCCAGCACCGGCGCCTTGCAGCGAGAAGGCACCATCAAAGTACATCAGCCACTCTTTGCTTGCTTCCTTGACGGGGATGCTCGTTTCTGGAATTTCTTCACTGGTGTTGGCGTCCACTCTGCTATAAATTCTGCCAATGCTCTGCTTTGGATAGTTGAAGTGCTCTCAAACTTGAGGCCAAAGCTTGACAGTTCCAGTGTCCACTCAACAATCCTGCATGTCGCTTCTGGATTCTGCAGTATCCTCTTCAGCGGAAAGCGAGTGACAACTGTGATCTCATGTGCTTGGAATTAATGGCGCAGCTTTCTCGAGGCCATGAGAAGGCGGAAAAGCAATTTCTGCACACCAGAGTACCTTGACCTAGCCCCCTGCAGAAGGGAACTGACAAAGTAAACTGGGCGCTGCACCATTTTCTTCTGTATCTCGTCGCACACCTGCGCAGACCCATCTTTGTCGGGACCAGAGCTTGTCGGGGAAGCCCCCTGCTTGTCGCTGGATGCGCTTGCCGTGGTTGCTGGCTCATCATCTGCCTCCCTCTCCGCTACTAACGCAGCACTAACCACTTGATTGGTTGCCGCTATATATAGCAGCAACTTCTCTTGTGGTTTAGGTGCGATAAGTACTGGAGTGGAGGACAGGTATCTCTTCAAGTCTTGCAGCGCAGCCTCCGATTCCGGAGTCCATTTTATTGGACCTGCCGTTTTCAATATTTTGAAAAACGGCAGGGCGCGCTCAGCAGACTTGGAGATAAACCTGCTGAGAGCAGCCACGCAACCGGCAAGTCTTCGTACATCCTTGACGCGCTTTGGTGCTTCAATCTCCTAAATGGCCTTGATCTTGTTGGGGTTGGCTTCAATTCCCCGCTGAGACACGAAGAACCCGAGAAGCTTGCCGGAAGGGACTCCAAACACACACTTCTCGGGGTTGAGCTTGAGGCTGATCTTGTGCAGATTTGCAAAGGTCTCGTCTAAATCTGGAATCAGAGTTGCCTTGTCCTTGGTCTTGACCACTATGTCATCCATGTAGGCTTCCACATTTCTATGTATTTGTGGCTCAAAAGCGGCATGGACTACTTTTGCAAATGTTGAACCAGCATTCTTTAAACCGAAAGGCATCCGTTTGAAACAGTACGTGCCACATGGAGTGATGAATGCGGTCTTCTCCTCATCCTCTTCCGCCATGAAGTTCTGATGGTATCTTGAGTATGCGTCAAGAAATGAAAGCAAGTCACATCCGGCCGTGGAGTCAACAATCTGGTCAATGCGCGGCAAGGGAAATGGGTCTTTGGGACAAGCTTTATTGACATCGATAAAGTCGATACAAAGCCTCCATTTCCCGTTTGCGTTGCGCACGACCACAGGATTGGCCAACCACGTAGGATGGAGCACTCCTCCGACAAGGCCTGCTGCTTCCAACTTCTTGATCTCTTCTGCGATGAATTCTTGGCACTCCACTACTTGCTTCCTGACCTTCTGCTTGACGGGCGGCGCACGAGGACAAACGGCAAGATGGTGCTCAATTACTTTCCTGGGAACACCGGGGATGTCAGACGGTTGCCACGCAAACACGTCGACGTTCGCCCGCAGGAAAGCAATGAGCGCGCTTTCCTATTTAGGGTCAAGAGTGGCACTGATGGTGAAGGTACCACCAGTGCCGTCCTCCCTGGCGGACACCTTCTTTGTCTCCGGCGGAGCTGCCATCGTCTTGTTACACTTGCCGGTGGAGCTCGATGGTGCGTCCTCGACGGTAGCGCATCACTCCGAAGAGCCGCGCTTGCCGGAGTGGGCATCAGAACTCTTGCCGGGCTTGGTCTTATCCTTCTCCACGGGAGCTTCAACGGCAGGTGACTTGCAATCTGTTGCGGCTGCCGCTTCCTGGTAGATCTTGTCGGCGCAGATAAGAGCATCCTTCTTGTCGCCAGGGACAGAGATGACACTTATCGGGCCTGGCATCTTCAGCATGTTGTATGCGTAGTGAGAGGCCGCCATGAACTTGGCGAGTGCTGGACGGCCAAGTATCCCATTGTAAGGCAATGGACAATCGGCAACGTCAAAAGTGACCCTCTCAGTCCTGAAGTTCAACTCGCTGCCAAATGTCACCGGCAACGTGACCTTCCCCTTCGGCTTGCTCCTTCCTGGGTTGATTCCTTGGAATGTGTCGGTCTCTTCGAGCTCGCTGTCAGGGATCTGGAGTTTCTGGATTACAGCGGAGGAGATCAGGTTCAAGCCGGCGCCGCCGTCAACTAGCATCTTAGTGACCTTGAGGTTGCGGATAGTTGGTGAAACCAACATCGGCAAGCACCCGACCGCAGTTGTGCGATCAGGGTGGTCCTCAATATCAAAGATGATAGGCGTGCTGGACCATTTCAGAAGCTTGCGTGACTCGGCAGGTGGTTCTGCCGCATTGACTTCCCGCATCCACTCCTTGAGTTGGCGGTGTGAACTATGCAGAGAAGCACCGCCGTCAACGCACGAAACCTCTGTGGCTTTCTGGAACTCCTGCTCACTAGTCTCGACATCATCCATATCTTTATCGTCGTCTTCATCTTCATCCTTATCGCGACCGCGGGGAGGTCAGTCCCCTTGCCGTTGCTTGGCCTTGCCGCGGTGTCCTCCCCGGCCCGGGCGCTTCGTGCCGGATCCCCCAACACCTCCTTGGGCCTTCTCCTTGTCGCGTCGCTCGTATTCAGCCTTTTGCTGTTCGACAAGCTGCTCGACCCTCTTGCAGTTCTGGAGGTCATGACCCTTGGTGCGGTGGATCTTGCAGTACTGCTTGTCGGTGCCGTCCTGCTTGTCGGCGGCCGCCACAGCCTGGCAGTTGGTGCATGCGCCAATCTCCTTGCCGGAGCTACCAACTTTGGTTTTCTTGGCGCCACCTTCGTTGCCGGACTGCTCAACGACTAGCACATCTTTGCCTTTCTTCTTCCTATTGTTCCGCCGCCGGTTTCTCTTTGCCGGGGCAGCATCCTCGCTGTCAAATCCTCCTGCTCCTATATTCTCTCCGGAGAGTTTCCTCCCTTCCTCAGCACGTGCACACTTGTCGGCCAGGGCATAAAGCTCACTGACGTCTCTGATCTTGCACATCGCCATCTCCTCCCGCATCCTGCGGTTACGCATGTTCTGATGGAACACGCTGATAACCGCGACAGGGTGGACATCTGGGATGTTGTGCTGTACACGGCTGAACCTCTGAATATACTTGCACAGGGGCTCTCCTTCCTTCTGGGCAAGCAGATGAAGGTCACTCTCTTGGCCATGAGGTTTGTGGCCGCATGTAAAGGTGCCGACAAACTGATGGCGTAGGTCTGCCCAGGAGGATATGGAGTTGTCCGGCAAGTGCATGAGCCAGGACCTGACGTTGGGTTTGAGCACCAGCGGGAAGTAGTTGGCGAGGATCTTGTCCTCCCGCCCCCCGGCAGCTTGCACCGCGATGGTGTAGATGCTGAGGAACTCCGACGGATGCGTCTTGCCGTCGTACTTCTCTGCTACGTCTGGCTTGAAATTCTTCGTGCTGGGCCACTGGACTTGCCGCAGCTCACGAGTAAACGCAGTGCAACCTACCGCGCACGGCAAGTCGCCTGGTTCCCCTGGCGCATGCATGTTGATAGTGGGCCCAGCGCGCTGGTCCGATTGACACCGCGCTTCTCTTCGGCGCTCGATGCGAGTACGAGCGTCTTCTTGCTGTCGTTCGTGAAGAACTTGGCGCTGATCGCGACGAGCTCGTGGATCCGATGATGCGGTGGAGTCGCTGTCGAGGTGGATCCGGCGAGTCGGCGATCGTGGTCTTCGGGGCGGAGAGTGCACGGTGGTTGCACCTCCACCGGTCTTGTCGCCATCGGCTCGTGCCTGGCCACTTGCCGCGGCTCCGATGTGCTCGGCTGCTGTGGAGTGTCGCCGTTGGCGAAGCTGATGAGACTCTGAATGGCGGCCCTCCAGTCGTCGATCTTGTCTGTCGTTGGAGGGTAGTCCAGGAGCAGTTGAGCTCGCGCCAAAGCCTCTGCTGGAGTGGTGGGTAGCGGTGGCGAAAGGTGTGAGGAGGATATGCTCGGACTTCTAACTATGTTGGCGCGCATGCTGGTCTTGAGCATTCCGAGATCCACCAACTCGATCTTGGTCCAGCAAATGTAAGGTACCGTGAGTACAATGACGCTGCCGGTCCCGCGCCTCATGGGATGGGCGCGGTGCATGTACGGACGCCGAGGTCTGGGAATGCGCCCGGTCGTTGTGGGAGCCGGCTACGCCGCCGATGGGCAGCGCAACCTTGTCCTTGGACTTGGAAGCACCGTGAGCTCCCTCATCGACGCCAGTTCTTCCGCCGGCGTCTATCCCACCAGCCGTTGGCTCCGGCGGTGGTGGGATCGACGCGGACGGAGCAGCCGCCTCCGAAGCCTTCTTCTTCGGCGGCATGTCGATGAAGATGATGAAGATCTAGCTCATGTGAACGCCGGATCAGGTTCATACAACCTCGACGCCCCCTACCTGGCGCGCCAAAGATGTCGGGGAAGCTGATCCACGAGCACCTATGGGGACCGGCGGACCGGGCCCCTTTCGGTTCGGTGGAGGGCGGAGATCGCACGAAGAGCAGATCGAGGCGGAGCACACGAGCAGTTTACCTAGGTTCGGGATGCACAGATGCGTAAAACCCTACTCCTGCTTTGTGGTTTGTATTGAGTTCTTGCCCGGGAGCGCTGAGTGCTACAGTACACTCCAGCAGCTAACGAGACCGAGCGTGAGTGTTCTTCTATTCGAACCCTCCCCCTCTACGTTGCGCATGGGCCTCCTTTTATATGCTCAAGGGGTCACCGACAGGTGGCAACGTAGACAAGGGTAAAAATGGAAAGGTGTTGCGGTTGGTACAACTACTTGTACAGTGTATCATACCTAACCCTGACGGCAGGGGACAAAGGCATTAAATGCCCGTCTGTGTCGCCCAAACAGTGCAAAAAGGGGCCGTCAGGGACACCATCGCTCGCCACGATGGCGATCTTGTCAGCGCCGCTTGCCACCACGCACCGCTGGCTGCATAGCCTCCCGCCACGTATGCCTGGAAGGGTCCCAGAGCGACACGTTGGTGGACGTGCTGGAGCGTGGGTACAGAGTGGTAGCTTGTCGCGGCAAGCGACTTGCCGCGGTCGTTGTCTTGTCGCGTTCGGGAGCTTGCAGCTCACCGGGCCTTCCCGGGACGCGTGGCGCGTCGCGGCAAGTTCCTAGAAATGCCTTGGTTGGCCTTCCCGGCAAGCTCCTCTTGCCGGGGTCTTGTGCCTTGAGTGGCCTTCCCGGCAAGCTCCTCTTGCCGGGGCCTTGTCTCCTTGGCTTGAATACTTTGTTCTTGAATGGTTCCAAAGGAACCACAGAGGACCTTGGCGGTCACCCGGCAAGCCTTGCCGCGGGGTGCTGCGACTGCCCGTGCACAAGTTCGGGATACTAGGGTACCCCTACTCTAGTACACCGACAATGGTGATTTATATCCTACTCATGCTTGCATTCATTGTTGATTAATTTTAATACATGTTCATGACTGTTGTCGCTCTCTAGCTGGTCGCTTCCCAGTCTCTTTCTAGCCTTCACTTGTACTAAGCGAGAATACTGCTTGTGCATCCATTTCAATAAACTCAAAAGTTATGCCATATGAGTCCACCATACCTTCCTATATGCGGTATCTACCTGTCGTTCCAAGTAAATTTGTATGTGCCAAACTCTAAACCTTCAAATGAAATTCTATTTTGTATGCTCGAACAGCTCATCTGTCAACTAGGGATGTCTATATCTTCCATGCTAGGTGGGTTATTCTCACGATGAGTGGACTCCGCTCATCATTCATGAGAAAATGGATGGTAACCGGGATGCCCAGTCCCATTCTCAAATCATAATAATTAAACAAAACTCCCCCAGGACTGTTGCTGGTTTGGACGGTACCCCGTGGATTCGGATGGCCGTGTAGGAGTGTGCTTGTTGGTGGTTGGGGGAGTATATACTTTATCATTCTATTTGGGAAGCGCCTATAATGTGTGTAGCAGGAATATATCGAGATTCTTGGTTGTTATGTTGACAATGAAAGTATACCTCTCAAAATATTATTCATCTCTCTTTCAAAATCGAGCTCTGGCCCCTCTACAAATCCCTGCTTCCCTCTGCGATGGGTCTATCTATTTACTTTTATGTTGAGTCATCATCCTCTGCTTAAAAAGCACCAGTTGGAGAGCACCGCTGTCATTTGCATGTATTGCTATTAATTTACATTGAGTATGATTTTGACTGGATCTCTTTTACCATGAATTACAATGTCTAGTCAATCCTTGATCTTTGAAGGTGCTCTGCATTTATGTTTGGGATGTTTAATTCTATGCCTCCGGTTTCTTAGTTGTGCTAGCTTTTCCCCATTCGCGGATTTTGCGTCCTTTTTTAGCATTTTTTCGGGGGGAAAAGTGAGGAAAATTTGAAATCAAAAAACCCGAGACATGGGGAAAACTGAAGAAAAAGTTAACGAATGGGGAAAACTAAGCACAACTAAGAAACAGGGGGCATAGAATTAAAAATCCCTTTATGTTTTGCGGTCTCAGGAAGGGCTAGCAAGATACCATCTTGTTATATCATATTATAATTTTTTTGAGAAAGTGTTGTCATCCGAGGTTTATTATTATTATTACTGTCTAGCTGATCATGCCATTGATATGAGTAGACATGAGACCTGAAAGTCATTGTGAATGTGTTTAGTTCATGATCTTTGCTGAAAACTTGAATGATGGCTTAACATATTTACAACGACATGAGCAAATAGAGTTTGTCAAAGTTTTTCTTTATCACTTTCAGTATATCAACTGAATTGCTTGAGGACAAACAAAGGTTTAAGCTTGGGGGACTTGATACGTCTCCAACGTAGCTACTTTTCCAAACACTTTTGCCCTTGTTTTGGACTCTAACTTGCATGATTTGAATGGAACTAGCCTGGACTGACGCTGTTTTAAGCAGAACTGCCATGGTGTTATTTTTGTGCAGAAATAAAAGTTCTCGGAATGACCTGAAATTCAACGGATATTTATTTTGGAATATATTAAAAATATCTGCGGAAAGAACCAGGCCAGTGGCCCCACACCATGTCCATGAGGGTGGGGGCGCACCCCCTGGGTGCGCCCCCTACCTTGTGGGCCCCATGATGCTCCACCAACATCACCACCGACTCCATATATTCACTTTCAGGGAGAAAAAAATTAGAGAGAAGGAATTATCGTGTTTTACGATACGAAGCCGCCGCCAAGCACTAATCTCTCTCGGGAGGGCTGATCTGGAGTCCGTTCGGGGCTCCGCAGAGTGGAGTCGTCGCCACCGTCATCATCAACCTTACTCCATCACCAATTCCATGATGCGCACCGCTGTGCGTGAGTAATCCCATCGTAGGCTTGCTGGACGGTGATGGGTTGGATGAGATTTACCATGTAATCGAGTTAGTTTTGTTAGGGTTTGATCCTTAGTATCCACTATGTTCTAAGATTGATGTTTCTATGACTTTGCCATGCTTAATGCTTGTCACTAGGGCCCAAGTGCCATGATTTCAGATCTGAACCTATTATGTTTTCATGAATATATGTGTGTTCTTGATCCTATCTTGCAAGTCAATAGTCACCTACTATGTGTTATGATCCGGCAACCCCGTAGTGACAATAATCGGGACCACTCTCGGTGATGACCGTAGTTTGAAGAGTTCATGTATTCACTATGTGTTAATGCTTTGGCCTGGTACTCTATTAAAAGGAGGACTTAATATCCCTTAGTTTCCACTAGGACCCCGCTACCACGGGAGGGTAGGACAAAAGATGCCATGCAAGTTCTTTCCCATAAGCACGTATGACTATATTCGGAATACATGCCTACATTAAATTGATGAACTAGAGCCAGTTTTGTGTTAGCCTATGTTATAACTATTACATGAAGAATCGCATCTGACATAACTATCCGTCACTGATCTAATGCCTACGAGCTTTCCACATATTGCTTGTTGCTTATTTACTTTTCCGCTGCTACTGTTACAATCACCACAAAAATACTACCGTTTCTTTTATCGCCGCTACCGTTACTTCCATACTACTTTGCTACTAAATACTTTGCTGCAGATATTAAGTCTTTCAGGTGTGGTTGAATCGACAACTCAAATGCTAATACTTGATAATATTCTTTGGCTCCCCTTGTGTCGAATCAATAAATTTGGGTTGAATACTTTACCCTCGAAAACTGTTGCGATCCCCTACACTTGTGGGTTATCACCGTGCCTTGTACTTTTCAATCGTACCATCAGGTCTAAGATTTTTCTTGGACACCCACTTACATCCTACAGGTTTGCACCCATAAGGACGATCAGTGATTTTCCAGGTTTCGTTAGCTAAGATGGAATCCATCTCGCTGTGGACAGCTTCCTTCCAGTAGTCAGCATCAGAACATGCATAGGCTTCTGAAATAGTCATGGGTGTGTCATCCACGAGGTACACAATGAAATCATCACAAAAGGACTTGGCAGTCCTCTGTCTCTTACTCCTTACAGGAGTTTCATTGTCATCCTCAACAGGATTCCCAATGTGTTCCATCGCAATGGTGGGTTCAGGAATTACAGCAAACTCCCCACTAGATGAATTGTGTTCATTTGTGCCTCCCCCCACCATGCCTTGGAGAGATTCAATGTGTCTAACATGGCGTTAACGAAATAAGTTAGAGTTCGGTCTTTATTTCGGCCACCCCATTTGACCGAGGTGAGTAGGGAGGCGTCCTCTCATGGATTATACCATGTTCCGCACAAAACAAATCAAACTCATTGGAAAAATATTCTCCACCACGATCAGACCTAAGACGTTTAATTTTTCGATCAAGTTGGTTCTCTGCTTAAGCTTTATATATTTTGATTATCACAGTTCATCAGAATAGGGGTTATTGGCTTTTCAACCATAGGTAAGTCCATCGAGAGTTCACAAAGCCACTCTGCTTCAACAGTGGCAGTGTCTAATGCTATGAGTTCTACTTCGATAGTTGACCTCGTTAAGATGGTCTGCTTGCAAGACTTCCAGGAAATAGCGCCACCCCAGGTGTAAACACATAACCACTTGTGGCCTTAATCTCATCAGCATCAGATATCCAGTTTGAGTCACTATAACCCTCCAGTACCCTTGGATACCCGGTGTAGTGAATCCCATAGCTCGCAGTGCCTTTCAAGTAGCGCATAACTCTCTCGAGCGCACGCCAATGATCATCTCCCGATTTTGACACAAAGCGGCTCAGTTTGCTCACAGCGAACGAGATATCAGGCCTCATGGCACTCGCCAAATACATAAGCGAGCCAATAATCTGAGAGTATCTCAGTTGGTCTCTAGCAATCCGTCGGTTCTATCGAAGCAACACACTATCATCATATGGAGTTGGAGAAGGCTGTCAGTCGCTATACCCAAAACGACTAAAGACCTTTTCCACATATTGAGACTGAAGCAGTGTAATCCCACCATTCTCATCTCTCAATAGCTTGATGTTTAAGATAACATCAGCCAGTCGTAGATCCTTCATCTCAAAACAACGAGATAAGAAATCATTAACCTCCTTGATTAAATCAAGTTTGGTTCCAAAGGTTGGTATGTCATCGACATACAAACAAAGAATAACTCCTTCTCCCCCACCATGGCAATAGTACACACACTTGCCACCATCATTTACTACAAAGCCTTCAGCAGTGAATGTTTTTTCGAACTTATCATGCCACTACTTAGGAGCTTGTTTAAGGCCATATAAAGACTTTAATAACTTGCACACCTTTCCTTCCTGACCAAGTACTACTCAGCGTTTTGGGGCCCCGAAGCGATTTGCATAGTTGTTGAACCCCAAGGTGCGCTTACATGTCGGTTATCAGCACTCGCAGCTTTGGCCGATTTTGACATGTTTCGTGGACTATTACTCATTGTTTTGGTGTCCCGGAGTGATTTTCAAGATGGACGAACCACGGGGTGCCTTTACGTGTCGGTGATCAACACTCGTGGTTTTGGCCGATTCTGGCATGTTTTGTGGACTACTCACTGTTTTGGGGTCCCGGAGTGATTTCTAGGATTTCCGAACCCAGGGGTGGTTTTACGTTCGTTCATCAACACTCATGGTTTTTGTCGATTCTAACCCATTTCATGGACTATTACTCACCATTTTGGGCTCCCAGAGTGATTTCCACGATTCACGAACCCCGGGGTGCGTTTACATGTTGGTCATAAAAACTCGAAGTTTTGGCCGATTCTGACCCGTTTTGTGGACTATTACTCAGCGTTTTGGGGCCCCGAAGCGATTTGCATAGTTGTTGAACCCCAAGGTGCGCTTGCGTGTCGGTTATCAGCACTCGCAGTTTTGGCCGATTTTGGCCTCTTTCGTGCACTATTAGTCATTGTTTTGGGGTCCCGGAATGATTTTCCAGATTGACGAACCACGCGGTTCCTTTATGTGTCAGTCATCAACACTCACGGTTTTGGCCTATTCTAGCCTGTTTTGTGGACTATTACTCACTGTTTTGGGGTCCCGGAGTGATTCCCAGGATTTACGAACCCAGGGGTGCGTTTACGTGTTGTTAATCAACACTCGTGGTTTTTGTCGATTCTGACCCGCTTCGTGGCCTATTACTCACCGTTTTGGGGTCCTAGAGTGATTTCCACGATTCATGAACCCCGGGGTGCGTTTACATGTTGGTCATCAAAACTCGAAGTTTTGGCCGATTCTGACCCGATTCGTGGACTATTACTCAGCGTTTTGGGGCCCCGAAGCGATTTGCATAGTTGTTGAACCGCAAGGTGCGCTTACGTGTCGGTTATCAACACTCGCAGCTTTGGTCGAATTTGGCCTGTTTCGTGGACTATTACTCACTGTTTTGGGGTCCCGGAGTGATTTCCATGATTTACGAACCAAGGGGTGGGTTTA
>LR738713.1:9681699-9703234 GCA_902687465.1 Secale cereale
GTCATCAACACTCGAAGTTTTGGCCGATTCTGACCCGTTTCGTGGACTATTACTCACCGTTTTGGGGTCCTGAAGCGATTTCCAAAGTTGCTCAACCCCAATGTGCGCTTACGTGTAGTTATCAGCACTCGCAGTTTTGGCCGATTTTGGCCTCTTTCGTGGACTATTAGTCACTGTTTTGGGGTCCCGGAGTGATTTTCCAGATTGACGAAACACACGGCTCCTTTATGTGTCAGTCATCAACACTCGCGGTTTTGGCCTATTCTGGCCTGTTTTGTGGACTATTACTCACTGTTTTGGGTCCCGGAGTGATTTCCAGGATTTACGAACCCAAGGGTGCGTTTACGTGTCGTTAATCAACACTCGTGGTTTTTATCGATTCTGACCCGCTTCGTGGACTATTACTCACCGTTTTGGGGTCCTAGAGTGATTTCCACGATCGACGAACTCCGGCGTGCGTTTATGTGTCCGTCATAAACACTCGAATTTTTGGCCGATTCTGACCCGTTTCGTGGACTATTACTCAGCGTTATGGGGCCCCGAAGCGATTTGCATAGTTATTGAACCCCAAGGTGCGCTTACGTGTCGGTTATCAGCACTCGCAGCTTTGGCCGATTTTGGCCTATTTCGTGGACTATTACTCACTGTTTTGGTGTCCCGGTGTGATTTTCAAGATTGATGAACCACGGGGTGCCTTTACGTGTCGGTGATCAACACTCGCGGTTTTGGCCGATTTTGGCATGTTTTGTGGACTACTCACTGTTTTGGGGTCCCGGAGTGATTTCCAGGATTTAGGAACCCAGGGGTGGTTTTACGTTCGTTCATCAACACTCATGGTTTTTGTCGATTCTAACCCATTTCATGGACTATTACTCACCATTTTGGGCTCCCAGAGTGATTTCCACGATTCACGAACCCCGGGGTGCGTTTACATGTTGGTCATAAAAACTCGAAGTTTTGGCCGATTCTGACCCGTTTTGTGGACTATTACTCAGCGTTTTGGGGCCCCGAAGCGATTTGCATAGTTGTTGAACCCCAAGGTGCGCTTGCGTGTCGGTTATCAGCACTCGCAGTTTTGGCCGATTTTGGCCTCTTTCGTGCACTATTAGTCATTGTTTTGGGGTCCCGGAATGATTTTCCAGATTGACGAACCACGCGGTTCCTTTATGTGTCAGTCATCAACACTCACGGTTTTGGCCTATTCTAGCCTGTTTTGTGGACTATTACTCACTGTTTTGGGGTCCCGGAGTGATTCCCAGGATTTACGAACCCAGGGGTGCGTTTACGTGTTGTTAATCAACACTCGTGGTTTTTGTCGATTCTGACCCGCTTCGTGGCCTATTACTCACCGTTTTGGGGTCCTAGAGTGATTTCCACGATTCATGAACCCCGGGGTGCGTTTACATGTTGGTCATCAAAACTCAAAGTTTTGGCCGATTCTGACCCGTTTTGTGGACTATTACTCAGCGTTTTGGGGCCCCGAAGCGATTTGCATAGTTGTTGAACCCCAAGGTGCGCTTGCGTGTCGGTTATCAGCACTCGCAGTTTTGGCCGATTTTGGCCTCTTTCGTGCACTATTAGTCATTGTTTTGGGGTCCCGGAATGATTTTCCAGATTGACGAACCACGCGGTTCCTTTATGTGTCAGTCATCAACACTCACGGTTTTGGCCTATTCTAGCCTGTTTTGTGTACTATTACTCACTGTTTTGGGGTCCCGGAGTGATTCCCAGGATTTACGAACCCAGGGGTGCGTTTACGTGTTGTTAATCAACACTCGTGGTTTTTGTCGATTCTGACCCGCTTCGTGGCCTATTACTCACCGTTTTGGGGTCCTAGAGTGATTTCCACGATTCATGAACCCCGGGGTGCGTTTACATGTTGGTCATCAAAACTCGAAGTTTTGGCCGATTCTGACCCGTTTCGTGGACTATTACTCAGCGTTTTGGGGCCCCGAAGCGATTTGCATAGTTGTTGAACCGCAAGGTGCGCTTACGTGTCGGTTATCAACACTCGCAGCTTTGGTCGAATTTGGCCTGTTTCGTGGACTATTACTCACTGTTTTGGGGTCCCGGAGTGATTTCCATGATTTACGAACCAAGGGGTGGGTTTAAGTGTCGTTCATCAATACTCGCGGTTTTTGTCGATTCTGACCCGTTTCGTGGACTATTACTCACCGTTTTTGGGTCCCAGAGTGATTTCCACGATCGACGAACCCCAACGTGCGTTTACGTGTCCTCATAAACTCTCGAAGTTTTGGCCGACTCTGACCCGTTTCGTGGACTATTACTCAGCGTTTTCGGGCCCCAAAGCGATTTGCATAGTTGTTGAACCCCAAGGTGCGCTTACGTGTCGGTTATCATCACTCGCAGCTTTGGCCGATTTTGGCCTGTTTCGTGGACTATTACTCACTGTTTTGGTGTCCCGGAGTGATTTTCATGATTGACGAACCACCGGGTGCCTTTACGTGTTGGTGATCAACTATCGTGGTTTTGGCGGACTCTGGCATGTTTTGTGGACTACTCACTGTTTTGGGGTCCCAGAGTGATTTCCAGGATTTACGAACCCAGGGGTGGGTTTAAGTGTCGCTCATCAACACTCGCGGTTTTTGTCGATTCTGACCCGTTACGTGGACTATTACTCACCGTTTTGGGGTCCCAGAGTGATTTCGACGATCGACGAACCCCGGCGTTCGTTTACGTGTCCGTCATCAACACTCGAAGTTTTGGCCGATTCTGACCCGTTTCGTGGACTATTACTCACCGTTTTGGGGTCCTGAAGCGATTTCCAAAGTTGCTCAACCCCAATGTGCGCTTACGTGTAGTTATCAGCACTCGCAGTTTTGGCCGATTTTGGCCTCTTTCGTGGACTATTAGTCACTGTTTTGGGGTCCCGGAGTGATTTTCCAGATTGACGAAACACACGGCTCCTTTATGTGTTAGTCATCAACACTCGCGGTTTTGGCCTATTCTGGCCTGTTTTGTGGACTATTACTCACTGTTTTGGGTCCCGGAGTGATTTCCAGGATTTACGAACCCAAGGGTGCGTTTACGTGTCGTTAATCAACACTCGTGGTTTTTATCGATTCTGACCCGCTTCGTGGACTATTACTCACCGTTTTGGGGTCCTAGAGTGATTTCCACGATCGACGAACTCCGGCGTGCGTTTATGTGTCCGTCATAAACACTCGAATTTTTGGCCGATTCTGACCCGTTTCGTGGACTATTACTCAGCGTTATGGGGCCCCAAAGCGATTTGCATAGTTATTGAACCCCAAGGTGCGCTTACGTGTCGGTTATCAGCACTCGCAGCTTTGGCCGATTTTGGCCTATTTCGTGGACTATTACTCACTGTTTTGGTGTCCCGGAGTCATTTTCAAGATTGTCAAACCACGGGGTGCCTTTACGTGTCGGTGATCAACACTCGCGGTTTTGGCCGATTCTGGCATGTTTTGTGGACTACTCACTGTTTTGGGGTCCCGGAGTGATTTCCAGAATTTACGAACCAATGGGTGGGTTTAAGTGTCGTTCATCAACACTCGCGGTTTTTGTCGATTCTGGCCCGTTTCGTGGACTATTAGTCACCGTTTTTGGGTCCCAGAGTGATTTCCACGATCGACGAACCCCGGCGTGCGTTTACGTGTCCTCATAAACACTCGAAGTTTTGGCCGACTCTGACCCGTTTCGTGGACTATTACTCAGCATTTTGGGGCCCCAAAGCGATTTGCATAGTTGTTGAACCCCAAGGTGCGCTTACGTGTCGGTTATCATCACTCGCAGCTTTGGCCGATTTTGGCCTGTTTCGTGGACTATTACTCACTGTTTTGGTGTCCCGGAGTGATTTTCAAGATTGACGATCCACGGGGTGCCTTTACGTGTCGGTGATCAACACTCGCAGTTTTGGCCGACTCTGGCATGTTTTGTGGACTACTCACTGTTTTGCGGTCCAGGAGTGATTTCTAGGATTTACGAACCTAGCGGTGGGTTTAAGTCTCGTTCATCAACACTCGCGGTTTTTGTCGATTCTGACCCGTTTCGTGGACTATTACTCACCGTTTTGGGGTTCCAGATTGATTTCCACGATCGACGAACCCCGCCGTGCGTTTACGTGTCCTCATAAACACTCGAAGTTTTGGACGACTCTGACCCGTTTCGTGGACTATTACTCAGCGTTTTGGGGCCCCGAAGCGATTTGCATCGTTATTGAACCCCAAGGTGCGCTTACGTGTCGGTTATCAGCACTCGCAGCTTTGGCCGACTTTGGCCTATTTCGTGGACTATTACTCACTGTTTTGGTGTCCCGGAGTCATTTTCAAGATTGTCAAACCACGGGGTGCCTTTACGTGTCGGTGATCAACACTCACGGTTTTGGCCGATTCTGGCATGTTTTGTGGACTACTCACTGTTTTGGGGTCCCGGAGTGATTTCCAGAATTTACGAACCAATGGGTGGGTTTAAGTGTCGTTCATCAACACTCGCGGTTTTTGTCGATTCTGTCCCGTTTGGTGGACTATTACTCACCGTTTTTGGGTCCCAGAGTGATTTCCACGATCGACGAACCCCGGCGTGCGTTTACGTGTCCTCATAAACACTCGAAGTTTTGGCCGACTCTGACCCGTTTCGTGGACTATTACTCAGCATTTTGGGGCCCCAAAGCAATTTGCATAGTTGTTGAACCCCAAGGTGCGCTTACGTGTCGGTTATCATCACTCGCAGCTTTGGCCGATTTTGGCCTGTTTCGTGGACTATTACTCACTGTTTTGGTGTCCCGGAGTGATTTTCATGATTGACGAACCACCGGGTGCCTTTACGTGTTGGTGATCAACACTCGTGGTTTTGGCGGACTCTGGCATGTTTTGTGGACTACTCACTGTTTTGGGGTCCCAGAGTGATTTCCAGGATTTACGAACCCAGGGGTGGGTTTAAGTGTCGCTCATCAACACTCGCGGTTTTTGTCGATTCTGACCCGTTTCGTGGACTATTACTCACCGTTTTGGGGTCCCAGAGTGATTTCGACGATCGACGAACCCCGGCGTTCGTTTACGTGTCTGTCATCAACACTCGAAGTTTTGGCCGATTCTGACCCGTTTCGTGGACTATTACTCACCGTTTTGGGGTCCTGAAGCGATTTCCAAAGTTGCTCAACCCCAATGTGCGCTTACGTGTAGTTATCAGCACTCGCAGTTTTGGCCGATTTTGGCCTCTTTCGTGGACTATTAGTCACTGTTTTGGGGTCCCGGAGTGATTTTCCAGATTGACGAAACACACGGCTCCTTTATGTGTCAGTCATCAACACTCGCGGTTTTGGCCTATTCTGGCCTGTTTTGTGGACTATTACTCACTGTTTTGGGTCCCGGAGTGATTTCCAGGATTTACGAACCCAAGGGTGCGTTTACGTGTCGTTAATCAACACTCGTGGTTTTTATCGATTCTGACCCGCTTCGTGGACTATTACTCACCGTTTTGGGGTCCTAGAGTGATTTCCACGATCGACGAACTCCGGCGTGCGTTTATGTGTCCGTCATAAACACTCGAATTTTTGGCCGATTCTGACCCGTTTCGTGGACTATTACTCAGCGTTATGGGGCCCCGAAGCGATTTGCATAGTTATTGAACCCCAAGGTGCGCTTACGTGTCGGTTATCAGCACTCGCAGCTTTGGCCGATTTTGGCCTATTTCGTGGACTATTACTCACTGTTTTGGTGTCCCGGAGTCATTTTCAAGATTGTCAAACCACGGGGTGCCTTTACGTGTCGGTGATCAACACTCGCGGTTTTGGCCGATTCTGGCATGTTTTGTGGACTACTCACTGTTTTGGGGTCCCGGAGTGATTTCCAGAATTTACGAACCAATGGGTGGGTTTAAGTGTCGTTCATCAACACTCGCGGTTTTTGTCGATTCTGGCCCGTTTCGTGGACTATTAGTCACCGTTTTTGGGTCCCAGAGTGATTTCCACGATCGACGAACCCCGGCGTGCGTTTACGTGTCCTCATAAACACTCGAAGTTTTGGCCGACTCTGACCCGTTTCGTGGACTATTACTCAGCATTTTGGGGCCCCAAAGCGATTTGCATAGTTGTTGAACCCCAAGGTGCGCTTACGTGTCGGTTATCATCACTCGCAGCTTTGGCCGATTTTGGCCTGTTTCGTGGACTATTACTCACTGTTTTGGTGTCCCGGAGTGATTTTCAAGATTGACGATCCACGGGGTGCCTTTACGTGTCGGTGATCAACACTCGCGGTTTTGGCCGACTCTGGCATGTTTTGTGGACTACTCACTGTTTTGCGGTCCAGGAGTGATTTCTAGGATTTACGAACCTAGCGGTGGGTTTAAGTCTCGTTCATCAACACTCGCGGTTTTTGTCGATTCTGACCCGTTTCGTGGACTATTACTCACCGTTTTGGGGTTCCAGATTGATTTCCACGATCGACGAACCCCGCCGTGCGTTTACGTGTCCTCATAAACACTCGAAGTTTTGGACGACTCTGACCCGTTTCGTGGACTATTACTCAGCGTTTTGGGGCCCCGAAGCGATTTGCATCGTTATTGAACCCCAAGGTGCGCTTACGTGTCGGTTATCAGCACTCGCAGCTTTGGCCGACTTTGGCCTATTTCGTGGACTATTACTCACTGTTTTGGTGTCCCGGAGTCATTTTCAAGATTGTCAAACCACGGGGTGCCTTTACGTGTCGGTGATCAACACTCACGGTTTTGGCCGATTCTGGCATGTTTTGTGGACTACTCACTGTTTTGGGGTCCCGGAGTGATTTCCAGAATTTACGAACCAATGGGTGGGTTTAAGTGTCGTTCATCAACACTCGCGGTTTTTGTCGATTCTGGCCCGTTTGGTGGACTATTACTCACCGTTTTTGGGTCCCAGAGTGATTTCCACGATCGACGAACCCCGGCGTGCGTTTACGTGTCCTCATAAACACTCGAAGTTTTGGCCGACTCTGACCCGTTTCGTGGACTATTACTCAGCATTTTGGGGCCCCGAAGCGATTTGCATAGTTGTTGAACCCCAAGGTGCGCTTACGTGTCGGTTATCAACACTCGCAGCTTTGGTCGAATTTGGCCTGTTTCGTGGACTATTACTCACTGTTTTGGTGTCCCGGAGTGATTTTCAAGATTGATGAACCACGGGGTGCCTTTACGTGTCGGTGATCAACACTCGCGGTTTTGGCCGACTCTGGCATGTTTTGTGGACTACTCACTGTTTTGGGGTCCCGGAGTGATTTCCAGAATTTACGAACCAATGGGTGGGTTTAAGTGTCGTTCATCAACACTCGCGGTTTTTGTCGATTCTGGCCCGTTTCGTGGACTATTACTCACTGTTTTTGGGTCCCAGAGTGATTTCCACGATCGACGAACCCCGGCGTGCGTTTACGTGTCCTCATAAACACTCGAAGTTTTGGCCGACTCTGACCCGTTTCGTGGACTATTACTCAGCATTTTGGGGCCCCAAAGCGATTTGCATAGTTGTTGAACCCCAAGGTGCGCTTACGTGTTGGTTATCATCACTCGCAGCTTTGGCCGATTTTGGCCTGTTTCGTGGACTATTACTCACTGTTTTCGTGTCCCGGAGTCATTTTCAAGATTGACAATCCACGGGGTGCCTTTACGTGTCGGTGATCAACACTCGCGGTTTTGGCCGACTCTGGCATGTTTTGTGGACTACTCATTGTTTTGGGGTCCCGGAGTGATTTCTAGGATTTACGAACCTAGCGGTGGGTTTAAGTCTCGTTCATCAACACTCACGGTTTTTGTCGATTCTGACCCGTTTCGTGGACTATTACTCACCGTTTTGGGGTCCCAGATTGATTTCCACGATCGACGAACCCCGCCGTGCGTTTACGTGTCCTCATAAACACTCGAAGTTTTGGCCGACTCTGACCCGTTTCGTGGACTATTACTCAGCGTTTTGGGCCCCCGAAGCGATTTGCATAGTTATTGAACCCCAAGGTGCGCTTACGTGTCGGTTATCAGCACTCGCAGCTTTGGCCGACTTTGGCCTATTTCGTGGACTATTACTCACTGTTTTGGTGTCCCAGAGTCATTTTGAAGATTGTCAAACCACGGGGTGCCTTTACGTGTCGGTGATCAACACTCGCGGTTTTGGCCGATTCTGGCATGTTTTGTGGACTATTCACTGTTTTGGGGTCCCGGATTGATTTCCAGGATTTCCGAACCAAGGGGTGGCTTTACATGTCGTTCATCAACACTCACGGTTTTTGTCGATTCTGACCCGTTTCATGGACACTCACCATTTTGGGGTCCCAGATTGATTTCCATGATTCATGAACCCCGGGGTGCGTTTACATGTTGGTCATCAAAACTCGAAGTTTTGGCCGATTCTGACCCGTTTCGTGGACTATTACTCAGCGTTTTGGGGCTCCGAAGCGATTTGCATAGTTGTTGAACCCCAAGGTGCGCTTACGTGTCGGTTATCAACACTCGCAGCTTTGGTCGAATTTGGCCTGTTTCGTGGACTATTACTCACTGTTTTGGTGTCCCGGAGTGATTTTCAAGATTGATGAACCACGGGGTGCCTTTACGTGTCGGTGATCAACACTCGCGGTTTTGGCCGATTATGGCATGTTTTGTGGACTACTCACTGTTTTGGGGTCCCGGAGTGATTTCCAGGATTTACGAACCAATGGGTGGGTTTAAGTGTCGTTCATCAACACTCGCGGTTTTTGTCGATCCTGGCCCGTTTCTTGGACTATTACTCACCGTTTTTGGGTCCCAGAGTGATTTCCACGATCGACGAACCCCGGCGTGCGTTTACGTGTCCTCATAAACACTCGAAGTTTTGGCCGACTCTGACCCGTTTCGTGGACTATTACTCAGCATTTTGGGGCCCCAAAGCGATTTGCATAGTTGTTGAACCCCAAGGTGCGCTTACGTGTCGGTTATCATCACTCGCAGCTTTGGCCGATTTTGGCCTGTTTCGTGGACTATTACTCACTGTTTTGGTGTCCCGGAGTGATTTTCAAGATTGACGATCCACGGGGTGCCTTTACATGTCGGTGATCAACACTCGCGGTTTTGGCCGACTCTGGCATGTTTTGTGGACTACTCACTGTTTTGGGGTCCCGGAGTGATTTCTAGGATTTACAACCTAGCGGTGGGTTTAAGTGTCGTTCATCAACACTCGCGGTTTTTGTCGATTCTGACCCGTCTCGTGGACTATTACTCACCGTTTTGGGGTCCCAGATTGATTTCCACGATCGACGAACCCCGCCGTGCGTTTACGTGTCCTCATAAACACTCGAAGTTTTGGCCGACTCTGACCCGTTTCGTGGACTATTACTCAGCGTTTTGGGGCCCCGAAGCGATTTGCATAGTTATTGAACCCCAAGGTGCCCTTACGTGTCGGTTATCAGCACTCGCAGCTTTGGCCGACTTTGGCCTATTTCGTGGACTATTACTCACTGTTTTGGTGTCCCGGAGTCATTTTCAAGATTGTCAAACCACGGGGTGCCTTTACGTGTCGGTGATCAACACTCGCGGTTTTGGCCAATTCTGGCATGTTTTGTGGACTACCTACTGTTTTGGGGTCCCGGATTGATTTCCAGGATTTCCGAACCAAGGGGTGGCTTTACATGGCGTTCATCAACACTCACGGTTTCTGTCGATTCTGACCCGTTTCATGGACTATTACTCACCGTTTTGGGGTCCCAGAGTGATTTCCATGATTCATGAACCCCGGGGTGCGTTTACATGTTGGTCATCAAAACTCGAAGTTTTGGCCGATTCTGACCCGTTTCGTGGACTATTACTCAGCGTTTTGGGGCCCCGAAGCGATTTGCATAGTTGTTGAACCCCAAGGTGCGCTTACGTGTCGGTTATCAACACTCGCAGCTTTGGTCGAATGTGGCCCATTTCATGGACTATTACTCAATGTTTTGGTGTCCCGGAGTGATTTTCAAGATTGATGAACCACGGGGTTCCTTTACGTGTCGGTGATCAACACTCGCGGTTTTGGCCGATTATGGCATGTTTTGTGGACTACTCACTGTTTTGGGGTCCCGGAGTGATTTCCAGGATTTATGAACCAATGGGTGGGTTTAAGTGTCGTTCATCAACACTCGCGGTTTTTGTCGATTCTGGCCCGTTTCGTGGACTATTACTCACCGTTTTTGGGTCCCAGAGTGATTTCCACGATCGACGAACCCCGGCGTGCGTTTACGTGTCCTCATAAACACTCGAAGTTTTGGCCGACTCTGAACCGTTTCGTGGACTATTTCTCAGCATTTTGGGGCCCCAAAGCGATTTGCATAGTTGTTGAACCCCAAGGTGCGCTTACCTGTCGGTTATCATCACTCGCAGCTTTGGCCGATTTTGGCCTGTTTCGTGGACTATTACTCACTGTTTTGGTGTCCCGGAGTGATTTTCAAGATTGACGATCCACGGGGTGCCTTTACGTGTCGGTGATCAACACTCGCGGTTTTGGCCGACTCTGGCATGTTTTGTGGACTACTCACTGTTTTGGGGTCCCGGAGTGATTTCTAGGATTTACGAACCTAGCGGTGGGTTTAAGTGTCGTTCATCAACACTCGCGGTTTTTGTCGATTCTGACCCGTCTCGTGGACTATTACTCACCGTTTTGGGGTCCCAGATTGATTTCCACGATCGACGAACCTCGCCGTGCGTTTACGTGTCCTCATAAACACTCGAAGTTTTGGACGACTCTGACCCGTTTCGTGGACTATTACTCAGCGTTTTGGGGCCCCGAAGCGATTTGCATCGTTATTGAACCCCAAGGTGCGCTTACGTGTCGGTTATCAGCACTCGCAGCTTTGGCCGACTTTGGCCTATTTCGTGGACTATTACTCACTGTTTTGGTGTCCCGGAGTCATTTTCAAGATTGTCAAACCACGGGGTGCCTTTACGTGTCGGTGATCAACACTCACGGTTTTGGCCGATTCTGGCATGTTTTGTGGACTACTCACTGTTTTGGGGTCCCGGAGTGATTTCCAGAATTTACGAACCAATGGGTGGGTTTAAGTGTCGTTCATCAACACTCGCGGTTTTTGTCGATTCTGGCCCGTTTGGTGGACTATTACTCACCGTTTTTGGGTCCCAGAGTGATTTCCACGATCGACGAACCCCGGCGTGCGTTTACGTGTCCTCATAAACACTCGAAGTTTTGGCCGACTCTGACCCGTTTCGTGGACTATTACTCAGCATTTTGGGGCCCCAAAGCGATTTGCATAGTTGTTGAACCCCAAGGTGCGCTTACGTGTCGGTTATCATCACTCGCAGCTTTGGCCGATTTTGGCCTGTTTCGTGGACTATTACTCACTGTTTTGGTGTCCCGGAGTGATTTTCAAGATTGACGATCCACGGGGTGCCTTTACGTGTCGGTGATCAACACTCGCGGTTTTGGCCGATTATGGCATGTTTTGTGGACTACTCACTGTTTTGGGGTCCCGGAGTGATTTCCAGGATTTACGAACCAATGGGTGGGTTTAAGTGTCGTTCATCAACACTCGCGGTTTTTGTCGATCCTGGCCCGTTTCTTGGACTATTACTCATCGTTTTTGGGTCCCAGAGTGATTTCCACGATCGACGAACCCCGGCGTGCGTTTACGTGTCCTCATAAACACTCGAAGTTTTGGCCGACTCTGACCCGTTTCGTGGACTATTACTCAGCATTTTGGGGCCCCAAAGCGATTTGCATAGTTGTTGAACCCCAAGGTGCGCTTACGTGTCGGTTATCATCACTCGCAGCTTTGGCCGATTTTGGCCTGTTTCGTGGACTATTACTCACTGTTTTGGTGTCCCGGAGTGATTTTCAAGATTGACGATCCACGGGGTGCCTTTACATGTCGGTGATCAACACTCGCGGTTTTGGCCAATTCTGGCATGTTTTGTGGACTACCTACTGTTTTGGGGTCCCGGATTGATTTCCAGGATTTCCGAACCAAGGGGTGGCTTTACATGGCGTTCATCAACACTCACGGTTTCTGTCGATTCTGACCCGTTTCATGGACTATTACTCACCGTTTTGGGGTCGCAGAGTGATTTCCATGATTCATGAACCCCGGGGTGCGTTTACATGTTGGTCATCAAAACTCGAAGTTTTGGCCGATTCTGACCCGTTTCGTGGACTATTACTCAGCGTTTTGGGGCCCCGAAGCGATTTGCATAGTTGTTGAACCCCAAGGTGCGCTTACGTGTCGGTTATCAACACTCGCAGCTTTGGTCGAATTTGGCCCGTTTCATGGACTATTACTCAATGTTTTGGTGTCCCGGAGTGATTTTCAAGATTGATGAACCACGGGGTTCCTTTACGTGTCGGTGATCAACACTCGCGGTTTTGGCCGATTATGGCATGTTTTGTGGACTACTCACTGTTTTGGGGTCCCGGAGTGATTTCCAGGATTTATGAACCAATGGGTGGGTTTAAGTGTCGTTCATCAACACTCGCGGTTTTTGTCGATTCTGGCCCGTTTCGTGGACTATTACTCACCGTTTTTGGGTCCCAGTGTGATTTCCACGATCGACGAACCCCGGCGTGCGTTTACGTGTCCTCATAAACACTCGAAGTTTTGGCCGACTCTGACCCGTTTCGTGGACTATTTCTCAGCATTTTGGGGCCCCAAAGCGATTTGCATAGTTGTTGAACCCCAAGGTGCGCTTACCTGTCGGTTATCATCACTCGCAGCTTTGGCCGATTTTGGCCTGTTTCGTGGACTATTACTCACTGTTTTGGTGTCCCGGAGTGATTTTCAAGATTGACGATCCACGGGGTGCCTTTACGTGTCGGTGATCAACACTCGCGGTTTTGGCCGACTCTGGCATGTTTTGTGGACTACTCACTGTTTTGGGGTCCCGGAGTGATTTCTAGGATTTACGAACCTAGCGGTGGGTTTAAGTGTCGTTCATCAACACTCGCGGTTTTTGTCGATTCTGACCCGTCTCGTGGACTATTACTCACCGTTTTGGGGTCGCAGATTGATTTCCACGATCGACGAACCCCGCCGTGCGTTTACGTGTCCTCATAAACACTCGAAGTTTTGGCCGACTCTGACCCGTTTCGTGGACTATTACTCAGCGTTTTGGGGCCCCGAAGCGATTTGCATAGTTATTGAACCCCAAGGTGCGCTTACGTGTCGGTTATCAGCACTCGCAGCTTTGGCCGACTTTGGCCTATTTCGTGGACTATTACTCACTGTTTTGGTGTCCCGGAGTCATTTTCAAGATTGTCAAACCACGGGGTGCCTTTACGTGTCGGTGATCAACACTCGCGGTTTTGGCCAATTCTGGCATGTTTTGTGGACTACCTACTGTTTTGGGGTCCCGGATTGATTTCCAGGATTTCCGAACCAAGGGGTGGCTTTACATGGCGTTCATCAACACTCACGGTTTCTGTCGATTCTGACCCGTTTCATGGACTATTACTCACCGTTTTGGGGTCCCAGAGTGATTTCCATGATTCATGAACCCCGGGGTGCGTTTACATGTTGGTCATCAAAACTCGAAGTTTTGGCCGATTCTGACCCGTTTCGTGGACTATTACTCAGCGTTTTGGGGCCCCGAAGCGATTTGCATAGTTGTTGAACCCCAAGGTGCGCTTACGTGTCGGTTATCAACACTCGCAGCTTTGGTCGAATTTGGCCCGTTTCATGGACTATTACTCAATGTTTTGGTGTCCCGGAGTGATTTTCAAGATTGATGAACCACGGGGTTCCTTTACGTGTCGGTGATCAACACTCGCGGTTTTGGCCGATTATGGCAGTTTTTGGGGACTACTCACTGTTTTGGGGTCCCGGAGTGATTTCCAGGATTTATGAACCAATGGGTGGGTTTAAGTGTCGTTCATCAACACTCGCGGTTTTTGTCGATTCTGGCCCGTTTCGTGGACTATTACTCACCGTTTTTTGGGTCCCAGAGTGATTTCCACGATCGACGAACCCCGGCGTGCGTTTACGTGTCCTCATAAACACTCGAAGTTTTGGTCGACTCTGACCCGTTTCGTGGACTATTTCTCAGCATTTTGGGGCCCCAAAGCGATTTGCATAGTTGTTGAACCCCAAGGTGCGCTTACCTGTCGGTTATCATCACTCGCAGCTTTGGCCGATTTTGGCCTGTTTCGTGGACTATTACTCACTGTTTTGGTGTCCCGGAGTGATTTTCAAGATTGACGATCCACGGGGTGCCTTTACGTGTCGGTGATCAACACTCGCGGTTTTGGCCGACTCTGGCATGTTTTGTGGACTACTCACTGTTTTGGGGTCCCGGAGTGATTTCTAGGATTTACGAACCTAGCGGTGGGTTTAAGTGTCGTTCATCAACACTCGCGGTTTTTGTCGATTCTGACCCGTCTCGTGGACTATTACTCACCGTTTTGGGGTCCCAGATTGATTTCCACGATCGACGAACCCCGCCGTGCGTTTACGTGTCCTCATAAACACTCGAAGTTTTGGCCGAATCTGACCCGTTTCGTGGACTATTACTCAGCGTTTTGGGGCCCCGAAGCGATTTGCATAGTTATTGAACCCCAAGGTGCGCTTACGTGTCGGTTATCAGCACTCGCAGCTTTGGCCGACTTTGGCCTATTTCGTGGACTATTACTCACTGTTTTGGTGTCCCGGAGTCATTTTCAAGATTGTCAAACCACGGGGTGCCTTTACGTGTCGGTGATCAACACTCGCGGTTTTGGCCAATTCTGGCATGTTTTGTGGACTACCTACTGTTTTGGGGTCCCGGATTGATTTCCAGGATTTCCGAACCAAGGGGTGGCTTTACATGGCGTTCATCAACACTCACGGTTTCTGTCGATTCTGACCCGTTTCATGGACTATTACTCACCGTTTTGGGGTCCCAGAGTGATTTCCATGATTCATGAACCCCGGGGTGCGTTTACATGTTGGTCATCAAAACTCGAAGTTTTGGCCGATTCTGACCCGTTTCGTGGACTATTACTCAGCGTTTTGGGGCCCCGAAGCGATTTGCATAGTTGTTGAACCCCAAGGTGCGCTTACGTGTCGGTTATCAACACTCGCAGCTTTGGTCGAATTTGGCCCGTTTCATGGACTATTGCTCAATGTTTTGGTGTCCCGGAGTGATTTTCAAGATTGATGAACCACGGGGTTCCTTTACGTGTCGGTGATCAACACTCGCGGTTTTGGCCGATTATGGCAGTTTTTGTGGACTACTCACTGTTTTGGGGTCCCGGAGTGATTTCCAGGATTTATGAACCAATGGGTGGGTTTAAGTGTCGTTCATCAACACTCGCGGTTTTTGTCGATTCTGGCCCGTTTCGTGGACTATTACTCACCGTTTTTGGGTCCCAGAGTGATTTCCACGATCGACGAACCCCGGCGTGCGTTTACGTGTCCTCATAAACACTCGAAGTTTTGGTCGACTCTGACCCGTTTCGTGGACTATTTCTCAGCATTTTGGGGCCCCAAAGCGATTTGCATAGTTGTTGAACCCCAAGGTGCGCTTACCTGTCGGTTATCATCACTCGCAGCTTTGGCCGATTTTGGCCTGTTTCGTGGACTATTACTCACTGTTTTGGTGTCCCGGAGTGATTTTCAAGATTGACGATCCACGGGGTGCCTTTACGTGTCGGTGATCAACACTCGCGGTTTTGGCCGACTCTGGCATGTTTTGTGGACTACTCACTGTTTTGGGGTCCCGGAGTGATTTCTAGGATTTACGAACCTAGCGGTGGGTTTAAGTGTCGTTCATCAACACTCGCGGTTTTTGTCGATTCTGACCCGTCTCGTGGACTATTACTCACCGTTTTGGGGTCCCAGATTGATTTCCACGATCGACGAACCCCGCCGTGCGTTTACGTGTCCTCATAAACACTCGAAGTTTTGGACGACTCTGACCCGTTTCGTGGACTATTAGTCAGCGTTTTGGGGCCCCGAAGCGATTTGCATCGTTATTGAACCCCAAGGTGCGCTTACGTGTCGGTTATCAGCACTCGCAGCTTTGGCCGACTTTGGCCTATTTCGTGGACTATTACTCACTGTTTTGGTGTCCCGGAGTCATTTTCAAGATTGTCAAACCACGGGGTGCCTTTACGTGTCGGTGATCAACACTCACGGTTTTGGCCGATTCTGGCATGTTTTGTGGACTACTCACTGTTTTGGGGTCCCGGAGTGATTTCCAGAATTTACGAACCAATGGGTGGGTTTAAGTGTCGTTCATCAACACTCGCGGTTTTTGTCGATTCTGGCCCGTTTGGTGGACTATTACTCACCGTTTTTGGGTCCCAGAGTGATTTCCACGATCGACGAACCCCGGCGTGCGTTTACGTGTCCTCATAAACACTCGAAGTTTTGGCCGACTCTGACCCGTTTCGTGGACTATTACTCAGCATTTTGGGGCCCCAAAGCGATTTGCATAGTTGTTGAACCCCAAGGTGCGCTTACGTGTCGGTTATCATCACTCGCAGCTTTGGTCGATTTTGGCCTGTTTCGTGGACTATTACTCACTGTTTTGGTGTCCCGGAGTGATTTTCAAGATTGACGATCCACGGGGTGCCTTTACGTGTCGGTGATCAACACTCGCGGTTTTGGCCGACTCTGGCATGTTTTGTGGACTACTCACTGTTTTGGGGTCCAGGAGTGATTTCTAGGATTTACGAACCTAGCGGTGGGTTTAAGTCTCGTTCATCAACACTCGCGGTTTTTGTCGATTCTGACCCGTTTCGTGGACTATTACTCACCGTTTTGGGGTCCCAGATTGATTTCCACGATCGACGAACCCCGTCGTGCGTTTACGTGTCCTCATAAACACTCGAAGTTTTGGATGACTCTGACCCGTTTCATGGACTATTACTCAGCGTTTTGGGGCCCCGAAGCGATTTGCATCGTTATTGAACCCCAAGGTGCGCTTACGTGTCGGTTATCAGCACTCGCAGCTTTGGCCGACTTTGGCCTATTTCGTGGACTATTACTCACTGTTTTGGTGTCCCGGAGTCATTTTCAAGATTGTCAAACCACGGGGTGCCTTTACGTGTCGGTGATCAACACTCGCGGTTTTGGCCAATTCTGGCATGTTTTGTGGACTACCTACTGTTTTGGGGTCCCGGATTGATTTCCAGGATTTCCGAACCAAGGGGTGGCTTTACATGTTGTTCATCAACACTCACGGTTTCTGTCGATTCTGACCCGTTTCATGGACTATTACTCACCGTTTTGGGGTCCCAGAGTGATTTCCATGATTCATGAACCACGGGGTGCGTTTACATGCTGGTCATCAAAACTCGAAGTTTTGGCCGATTCTGACCCGTTTCGTGGACTATTACTCAGCGTTTTGGGGCCCCGAAGCGATTTGCATAGTTGTTGAACCCCAAGGTGCGCTTACGTGTCGGTTATCAACACTCGCAGCTTTGGTCGAATTTGGACCGTTTCGTGGACTATTACTCAATGTTTTGGTGTCCCGGAGTGATTTTCAAGATTGATGAACCACGGGGTTCCTTTACGTGTCGGTGATCAACACTCGCGGTTTTGGCCGATTATGGCATGTTTTGTGGACTACTCACTGTTTTGGGGTCCCAGAGTGATTTCCAGGATTTATGAACCAATGGGTGGGTTTAAGTGTCGTTCATCAACACTCGCGGTTTTTGTCGATTCTGGCCCGTTTCGTGGACTATTACTCACCGTTTTTGGGTCCCAGAGTGATTTCCACGATCGACGAACCCCGGCGTGCGTTTACGTGTCCTCATAAACACTCGAAGTTTTGGCCGACTCTGACCCGTTTCGTGGACTATTTCTCAGCATTTCGGGGCCCCAAAGCGATTTGCATAGTTGTGGAACCCCAAGGTGCGCTTACGTGTCGGTTATCATCACTCGCAGCTTTGGCCGATTTTGGCCTGTTTCGTGGACTATTACTCACTGTTTTGGTGTCCCGGAGTGATTTTCAAGATTGACGATCCACGGGGTGCCTTTACGTGTCGGTGATCAACACTCGCGGTTTTGGCCGACTCTGGGATGTTTTGTGGACTACTCACTGTTTTGGGGTCCCGGAGTGATTTCTAGGATTTACGAACCTAGCGGTGGGTTTAAGTGTCGTTCATCAACACTCGCGGTTTTTGTCGATTCTGACCCGTCTCATGGACTATTACTCACCGTTTTGGGGTCCCAGATTGATTTCCACGATCGACGAACCCCGCCGTGCGTTTACGTGTCCTCATAAACACTCGAAGTTTTGGCCGACTCTGACCCGTTTCGTGGACTATTACTCGGCGTTTTGGGGCCCCGAAGCGATTTGCATAGTTATTGAACCCCAAGGTGCGCTTACGTGTCGGTTATCAGCACTCGCAGCTTTGGCCGACTTTGGCCTATTTCGTGGACTATTACTCACTGTTTTGGTGTCCCGGAGTCATTTTCAAGATTGTCAAACCACGGGGTGCCTTTACGTGTCGGTGATCAACACTCGCTGTTTTGACCAATTCTGGCATGTTTTGTGGACTACCTACTGTTTTGGGGTCCCGGATTGATTTCCAGGATTTCCGAACCAAGGGGTGGCTTTACATGTTGTTCATCAACACTCACGGTTTCTGTCGATTCTGACCCGTTTCATGGACTATTACTCACCGTTTTGGGGTCCCAGAGTGATTTCCATGATTCATGAACCCCGGGGTGCGTTTACATGCTGGTCATCAAAACTCGAAGTTTTGGCCGATTCTGACCCGTTTCGTGGACTATTACTCAGCGTTTTGGGGCCCCGAAGCGATTTGCATAGTTGTTGAACCCCAAGGTGCGCTTACGTGTCGGTTATCAACACTCGCAGCTTTGGTCGAATTTGGCCCGTTTCGTGGACTATTACTCAATGTTTTGGTGTCCCGGAGTGATTTTCAAGATTGATGAACCACGGGGTTCCTTTACGTGTCGGTGATCAACACTCGCGGTTTTGGCCGATTATGGCATGTTTTGTGGACTACTCACTGTTTTGGGGTCCCAGAGTGATTTCCAGGATTTATGAACCAATGGGTGGGTTTAAGTGTCGTTCATCAACACTCGCGGTTTTTGTCGATTCTGGCCCGTTTCGTGGACTATTACTCACCGTTTTTGGGTCCCAGAGTGATTTCCACGATCGACGAACCCCGGCGTGCGTTTACGTGTCCTCATAAACACTCGAAGTTTTGGCCGACTCTGACCCGTTTCGTGGACTATTTCTCAGCATTTTGGGGCCCCAAAGCGATTTGCATAGTTGTTGAACCCCAAGGTGCGCTTACGTGTCGGTTATCATCACTCGCAGCTTTGGCCGATTTTGGCCTGTTTCGTGGACTATTACTCACTGTTTTGGTGTCCCGGAGTGATTTTCAAGATTGACGATCCACGGGGTGCCTTTACGTGTCGGTGATCAACACTCGCGGTTTTGGCCGACTCTGGCATGTTTTGTGGACTACTCACTGTTTTGGGGTCCCGGAGTGATTTCTAGGATTTACGAACCTAGCGGTGGGTTTAAGTGTCGTTCATCAACACTCGCGGTTTTTGTCGATTCTGACCCGTCTCGTGGACTATTACTCACCGTTTTGGGGTCCCAGATTGATTTCCACGATCGACGAACCCCGACGTGCGTTTACGTGTCCTCATAAACACTCGAAGTTTTGGCCGACTCTGACCCGTTTCGTGGACTATTACTCAGCGTTTTGGGGCCCCGAAGCGATTTGCATAGTTATTGAACCCCAAGTTGCGCTTACGTGTGGGTTATCAGAACTCGCAGCTTTGGCCGACTTTGGCCTATTTCGTGGACTATTACTCACTGTTTTGGTGTCCCGGAGTCATTTTCAAGATTGTCAAACCACGGGGTGCCTTTACGTGTCGGTGATCAACACTCGCGGTTTTGGCCAATTCTGGCATGTTTTGTGGACTACCCACTGTTTTGGGGTCCCGGATTGATTTCCAGGATTTCCGAACCAAGGGGTGGCTTTACATGTTGTTCATCAACACTCACGGTTTCTGTCGATTCTGACCCGTTTCATGGACTATTACTCACCGTTTTGGGGTCCCAGAGTGATTTCCATGATTCAAGAACCCCGGGGTGCGTTTACATGTTGGTCATTAAAACTCGAAGTTTTGGCCGATTCTGACCCGTTTCGTTGACTATTACTCAGCGTTTTGGGGCCCCGAAGCGATTTGCATAGTTGTTGAACCCCAAGGTGCGCTTACGTGTCGGTTATCAACACTCGCAGCTTTGGTCGAATTTGGCCCGTTTCGTGGACTATTACTCAATGTTTCGGTGTCCCGGAGTGATTTTCAAGATTGATGAACCACGGGGTTCCTTTACGTGTCGGTGATCAACACTCGCGGTTTTGGCCGATTATGGCATGTTTTGTGGACTACTCACTGTTTTGGGGTCCCGGAGTGATTTCCAGGATTTACGAACCAATGGGTGGGTTTAAGTGTCGTTCATCAACACTCGCGGTTTTTGTCGATTCTGGCCCGTTTCGTGGACTATTACTCACCGTTTTTGGGTCCCAGAGTGATTTCCACGATCGACGAACCCCGGCGTGCGTTTACGTGTCCTCATAAACACTCGAAGTTTTGGCCGACTCTGACCCGTTTCGTGGACTATTTCTCAGCATTTTGGGGCCCCAAAGCGATTTGCATAGTTGTTGAACCCCAAGGTGCGCTTACGTGTCGGTTATCATCACTCGCAGCTTTGGCCGATTTTGGCCTGTTTCGTGGACTATTACTCACTGTTTTGGTGTCCCGGAGTGATTTTCAAGATTGACGATCCACGGGGTGCCTTTACGTGTCGGTGATCAACACTCGCGGTTTTGGCCGACTCTGGCATGTTTTGTGGACTACTCACTGTTTTGGGGTCCCGGAGTGATTTCTAGGATTTACGAATCTAGCGGTGGGTTTAAGTGTCGTTAATCAACACTCGCGGTTTTTGTCGATTCTGACCCGTTTCGTGGACTATTACTCACCGTTTTGGGGTCCCAGAGTGATTTCCACGATCGACGAACCCCGCCGTGCGTTTACGTGTCCTCATAAACACTCGAAGTTTTGGCCGACTCTGACCCGTTTCGTGGAATATTACTCCGCGTTTTGGGGCCCCGAAGCGATTTGCATAGTTGTTGAACCCCAAGGTGCGCTTACGTGTCGGTTATCATCACTCGCAGCTTTGGCCAATTTTGGACTGTTTCGTGGACTGTTACTCACTGTTTTTGTGTCCCGGAGTGATTTTCAAGATTGACGAACAACTGGGTGCCTTTACGTGTCGGTGATCAACACTCGCGGTTTTGGCCGACTCTGGCATGTTTTGTGGACTACTCACTGTTTTGGGGTCCCGGAGTGATTTCCAGGATTTACGAACCCAAGGGTGGGTTTAAGTGTCGTTCATCAACACTCACGGTTTTTGTCGATTCTGACCCGTTTCATGGACTATTACTCACCGTTTTGGGGTCCCAGAGTGATTTCCACGATCGACGAACCCCGGCGTTCGTTTACGTGTCCGTCATCAACACTCGAAGTTTTTGCCGATTCTGACCCGTTTCATGGACTATTACTCACCGTTTTGGGGTCCCGGAGTGATTTCCAGGATTTAAGAACCCAAG
>LR738713.1:9708677-9738182 GCA_902687465.1 Secale cereale
GTTTTGGGGTCCCGGAGTGATTTCCAGGATTTACGAACCAATGGATGGGTTTAAGTGTCGTTCATCAACACTCTCGGTTTTTGTCGATTCTGGCCCGTTTCGTGGACTATTACTCACCGTTTTTGGGTCCCAGAGTGATTTCCACGATCGACGAACCCCGGCGTGCGTTTACGTGTCCTCATAAACACTCGCAGTTTTGGGCGACTCTGACCCGTTTCGTGGACTATTACTCCGCATTTTGGGGCCCCAAAGCGATTTGCATAGTTGTTGAACCCCAAGGTGCGCTTACGTGTCGGTTATCATCACTCGCAGCTTTGGCCGATTTTGGCCTGTTTCGTGGACTATTACTCACTGTTTTGGTGTCCCGGAGTGATTTTCAAGATTGTCGAACCACGGGGTGCCTTTACTTGTCGGTGATCAACACTTGTGGTTTTGGCCGATTCTGGCATGTTTTGTGGACTACTCACTGTTTTGGGGTCCCGGATTGATTTCCAGGATTTCCGAACCAAGGGGTGGCTTTTCGTGTCGTTCATCAACACTCACTGTTTTTGTCGATTCTGACCCGTTTCATGGACTATTACTCACCGTTTTGGGGTCCCATAGTGATTTCCACGATTCACGAACCCCGGGGTGCATTTACATGTTGGTCATCAAAACTCGAAGTAGTTTTGGCCGATTCTGACCCGTTTCGTGGACTATTACTCAGCGTTTTGGGGCCCCGAAGAGATTTGCATAGTTGTTCAACCCCAAGGTGCGCTTACGTGTCGGTTATCAACACTCGCAACTTTGGTCGAATTTGGCTTGTTTCGTGGACTATTACTCACTGTTTTGGTGTCCCGGAGTGATTTTCAAGATTGATGAACCACGGGGTGCCTTTACGTGTCGGTGATCAACACTCGCGGTTTTGGCCGATTATGGCATGTTTGGGGGACTACTCACTGTTTTGGGGTCCCGGAGTGATTTCCAGGATTTACGAACCAAGGGGTGGGTTTAAGTGTCGTTCATCAACACTCTCGATTTTTGTCGATTCTGGCCCGTTTCGTGGACTATTACTCACCGTTTTTGGGTCCCAGAGTGATTTCCACGATCGACGAACCCTGGCGTGCGTTTACGTGTCCTCATAAACACTCGAAGTTTTGGCCGACTCTGACCCGTTTCGTGGACTATTACTCAGCATTTTGGGGCCCCAAAGCGATTTGCATAGTTGTTGAGCCCCAAGGTGCGCTTACGTGTCGGTTATCACCACTCGCAGCATTGGCTGATTTTGGCCTGTTTCGTGGACTATTACTCACTGTTTTGGTGTCCCGGAGTGATTTTCAAGATTGACGAACCACGGGGTGCCTTTACGTGTCGGTGATTAACACTCGCGGTTTTGGCCGAGTCTGGCATGTTTTGTGGACTACTCACTGTTTTGGGGTCCCGGAGTGATTTCCAGGATTTACGAACCTAGGGGTGCGTTTAAGTGTCGTTCATCAACACTCGCGGTTTTTGTCGATTCTGACCCATTTCGTGGACTATTACTCACCGTTTTCGGGTCCCAGAGTGATTTCCACGATCGACGAACCCCGGTGTGCGTTTACGTGTCCTCATAAACACTCGAAGTTTTGGCCAACTCTTACCCGTTTCGTGGACTATTACTCAGCATTTTGGGGCCCCGAAGCGATTTGCATAGTTGTTTAACCCCAAGGTGCGCTTACGTGTCGGTTATCAACACTCGCAGCTTTGGTCGAATTTGGCCTGTTTCGTGGACTTTTACTCACTATTTTGGTGTCCCGGAGTGATTTTCAAGATTGATGAACCACGGGGTGCCTTTACGTGTCGGTGATCAACACTCGCGGTTTTGGCCGATTATGGCATGTTTTGTGGACTACTCACTGTTTTGGGGTCTCGGAGTGATTTCCAGGATTTACGAACCAAGGGGTGGGTTTAAGTGTCGTTCATCAACACTCGCGGCTTTTGTCGATTCTGGCCCATTTCATGGACTAGTACTCACCGTTTTTGGGTCCCAGAGTGATTTCCACGATCGACGAACCCTGGCGTGCGTTTACGTGTCTTCATAAACACTCGAAGTTTTGGCCGACTCTGACCCGTTTCGTGGACTATTACTCAGCATTTTGGGGCCCCAAAGTGATTTGCATAATTGTTGAGCCCCAAGGTGCGCTTACGTGTCGGTTATCATCACTTGCAGCTTTGGCCTATTTTGGCCTGTTTCGTGGACTATTACTCACTCTTTTGGTGTCCCGGAGTGATTTTCAAGATTGACGAACCACGGGGTGCCTTTACGTGTCGGTGATCAACACTCGCGGTTTTGGCTGACTCTGGCATGTTTTGTGGACTACTCACTGTTTTGGGGTCCCGGAGTGAATTCCAGGATTTACGAACCTAGGGGTGCGTTTAAGTGTCGTTCATCAACACTCGCGGTTTTTGTCGATTCTGACCCGTTTCGTGGACTATTACTCACCGTTTTGGGGTCCCATAGTGATTTCCATGATCGACGAACCCCGGCATGCGTTTACGTGTCCTCATAAACACTCGAAGTTTTGGCCGACTCTGACCCGTTTCGTGGACTATTACTCAGCATTTTGGGGCCCCAAAGCGATTTGCATAGTTGTTGAACCCCAAGGTGCGCTTACGTGTCGGTTATCACCACTCGCAGCTTTGGCCGATTTTGGCCTGTTTCGTGGACTATTACTCACTGTTTTGGTGTCCCGTAGTGACTTTTAAGATTGACGAACCACGGGATGCCTTTACATGTCGGTGATTAACACTCGCGGTTTTGGCCGACTCTGGCATGTTTTGTGGACTACTCACTGTTTTGGGGTCCCGGAGTGATTTCCAGGATTTACGAACCTAGCGGTGGGTTTAAGTGTCGTTCATCAACACTCGCGGTTTTTGTCGATTCTGACACGTTTCGTGGACTATTACTCACCGTTTTGGGGTCCAAGAGTGATTTCCACGATCGACGAACCCCGCCGTGCGTTTACGTGTCCGTCAAAAACACTCGAAGTTTTGGCCGATTCTGACCCGTTTCATGGACTATTACTCAGCGTTTTGGGGCCCCGAAGCGATTTGCATAGTTGTTGAACCCCAAGGTGCGCTTACGTGTCGGTTATCAGCACTCGCAGCTTTGGCCGATTTTGGCCTATTTCGTGGACTATTACTCACTGTTTTGGTGTCCCGGAGTGATTTTCAAGATTGTCGAACCACGGGGTGCCTTTACGTGTCGGTGATCAACACTCGCGGTTTTGGCCGATTCTGGCATGTTTTGTGGACTACTCACTGTTTTGGGGTCCCGGATTGATTTCCAGGATTTCCGAACCAAGGGGTGGCTTTACGTGTCGTTCATCAACACTCACGGTTTTTATCGATTCTGACCCGTTTCATGAACTATTACTCACCGTTTTGGGGTCCCAGAGTGATTTCCATGATTCATGAACCCCGGGGTGCGTTTACATGTTGGTCATCAGAACTCGAAGTTTTGGCCGATTCTGACCCGTTTCGTGGACTATTACTCAGCGTTTGGGGGCCCCGAAGCGATTTGCATAGTTGTTGAACCCCAAGGTGCGCTTACGTGTCGGTTATCAACACTCGCAGCTTTGGTCGAATTTGGCCTGTTTCGTGGACTATTACTCACTGGTTTGGTGTCCCGGAGTGATTTTCAAGATTGATGAACCACGGGGTGCCTTTACGTGTCGGTGATCAACAATCGCGGTTTTGGCCGATTATGGCATGTTTTGTGGACTACTCACTGTTTTGGGGTCCCGGAGTGATTTCCAGGATTTACGAACCAATGGATGGGTTTAAGTGTCGTTCATCAACACTCTCGGTTTTTGTCGATTCTGGCCCGTTTCGTGGACTATTACTCACCGTTTTTGGGTCCCAGAGTGATTTCCACGATCGACGAACCCCGGCGTGCGTTTACGTGTCCTCATAAACACTCGAAGTTTTGGCCGACTCTGACCCGTTTCGTGGACTATTACTCAGCATTTTGGGGCCCCAAAGCGATTTCCATAGTTGTTGAACCCCAAGGTGCGCTTACGTGTCGGTTATCATCACTCGCAGCTTTGGCCGATTTTGGCCTGTTTCGTGGACTATTACTCACTGTTTTGGTGTCCCGGAGTGATTTTAGAGATTGTCGAACCACGGGGTGCCTTTACTTGTCGGTGATCAACACTTGTGGTTTTGGCCGATTCTGGCATGTTTTGTGGACTACTCACTGTTTTGGGGTCCCGGATTGATTTCCAGGATTTCCGAACCAAGGGGTGGCTTTTCGTGTCGTTCATCAACACTCACTGTTTTTGTCGATTCTGACCCGTTTCATGGACTATTACTCACCGTTTTGGGGTCCCAGAGTGATTTCCACGATTCACGAACCCCAGGGTGCATTTACATGTTGGTCATCAAAACTCGAAGTTTTGGCCGATTCTGACCCGTTTCGTGGACTATTACTCAACGTTTTGGGGCCCCGAAGAGATTTGCATAGTTGTTGAACCCCAAGGTGCGCTTACGTGTCGGTTATCAACACTCGCAGCTTTGGTCGAATTTGGCTTGTTTCGTGGACTATTACTCAGTGTTTTGGTGTCCCGGAGTGATTTTCAAGATTGATGAACCACGGGGTGCCTTTACGTGTCGGTGATCAACACTCGCGGTTTTGGCCGATTATGGCATGTTTGGGGGACTACTCACTGTTTTGGGGTCCCGGAGTGATTTCCAGGATTTACGAACCAAGGGGTGGGTTTAAGTGTCGTTCATCAACACTCTCGATTTTTGTCGATTCTGGCCCGTTTCGTGGACTATTACTCACCGTTTTTGGGTCCCAGAGTGATTTCCACGATCGACGAACCCCGGCGTGCGTTTACGTGTCCTCATAAACACTCGAAGTTTTGGCCGACTCTGACCCGTTTCGTGGACTATTACTCAGCATTTTGGGGCCCCAAAGCGATTTGCATAATTGTTGAGCCCCAAGGTGCGCTTACGTGTCGGTTATCACCACTCGCAGCATTGGCCGATTTTGGCCTGTTTCGTGGACTATTACTCACTGTTTTGGTGTCCCGGAGTGATTTTCAAGATTGACGAACCACGGGGTGCCTTTACGTGTCGGTGATTAACACTCGCGGTTTTGGCCGACTCTGGCATGTTTTGTGGACTACTCACTGTTTTGGGGTCCCGGAGTGATTTCCAGGATTTACGAACCTAGGGGTGCGTTTAAGTGTCGTTCATCAACACTCGCGGTTTTTGTCGATTCTGACCCATTTCGTGGACTATTACTCACCGTTTTCGGGTCCCAGAGTGATTTCCACGATCGACGAACCCCGGTTTGCGTTTACGTGTCCTCATAAACACTCGAAGTTTTGGCCGACTCTTACCCGTTTCGTGGACTATTACTCAGCGTTTTGGGGCCCCGAAGCGATTTGCATAGTTGTTTAACCCCAAGGTGCGCTTACGTGTCGGTTATCAACACTCGCAGCTTTGGTCGAATTTGGCCTGTTTCGTGGACTTTTACTCACTATTTTGGTGTCCCGGAGTGATTTTCAAGATTGATGAACCACGGGGTGCCTTTACGTGTCGGTGATCAACACTCGCGGTTTTGGCCGATTATGGCATGTTTTGTGGACTACTCACTGTTTTGGGGTCTCGGAGTGATTTCCAGGATTTACGAACCAAGGGGTGGGTTTAAGTGTCGTTCATCAACACTCGCGGCTTTTGTCGATTCTGGCCCGTTTCATGGACTAGTACTCACCGTTTTTGGGTCCCAGAGTGATTTCCACGATCGACGAACCCTGGCGTGCGTTTACGTGTCCTCATAAACACTCGAAGTTTTGGCCGACTCTGACCCGTTTCGTGGACTATTACTCAGCATTTTGGGGCCCCAAAGTGATTTGCATAATTGTTGAGCCCCAAGGTGCGCTTACGTGTCGGTTATCATCACTTGCAGCTTTGGCCTATTTTGGCCTGTTTCGTGGACTATTACTCACTCTTTTGGTGTCCCGGAGTGATTTTCAAGATTGACGAACCACGGGGTGCCTTTACGTGTCGGTGATCAACACTCGCGGTTTTGGCCGACTCTGGCATGTTTTGTGGACTACTCACTGTTTTGGGGTCCCGGAGTGAATTCCAGGATTTACGAACCTAGGGGTGCGTTTAAGTGTCGTTCATCAACACTCGCGGTTTTTGTCGATTCTGACCCGTTTCGTGGACTATTACTCACCGTTTTGGGGTCCCATAGTGATTTCCATGATCGACGAACCCCGGCATGCGTTTACGTGTCCTCATAAACACTCGAAGTTTTGGCCGACTCTGACCCGTTTCGTGGACTATTACTCAGCATTTTGGGGCCCCAAAGCGATTTGCATAGTTGTTGAACCCCAAGGTGCGCTTACGTGTCGGTTATCACCACTCGCAGCTTTCGCCGATTTTGGCCTGTTTCGTGGACTATTACTCACTGTTTTGGTGTCCCGTAGTGATTTTTAAGATTGACGAACCACGGGATGCCTTTACGTGTCGGTGATTAACACTCGCGGTTTTGGCCGACTCTGGCATGTTTTGTGGGCTACTCACTGTTTTGGGGTCCCGGAGTGATTTCCAGGATTTACGAACCTAGGGGTGCGTTTAAGTGTCGTTCATCAACACTCGCGGCTTTTGTCGATTCTGGCCCGTTTCATGGACTATTACTCACCGTTTTTGGGTCCCAGAGTGATTCCCACGATCGACGAACCCCGGCGTGCGTTTACGTGTCCTCATAAACACTCGAAGTTTTGGCTGACTCTGACCCGTTTCGTGGACTATTACTCAGCATTTTGGGGCCCCAAAGTGATTTGCATAATTGTTGAGCCCCAAGGTGCGCTTACGTGTCAGTTATCATCACTCGCAGCTTTGGCCGATTTTGGCCTGTTTCGTGGACTATTACTCACTCTTTTGGTGTCCCGGAGTGATTTTCAAGATTGACGAACCACGGGGTGCCTTTACGTGTCGGTGATCAACACTCGCGGTTTTGGCCGACTCTGGCATGTTTTGTGGACTACTCACTGTTTTGGGGTCCCGGAGTGATTTCTATGATTTACGAACCTAGGGGTGCGTTTAAGTGTCGTTCATCAACACTCGCGGTTTTTGTAGATTCTGACCCGTTTCGTGGTATTACTCACCGTTTTGGGGTCCCAGAGTGATTTCCACGATCGACGAACCCCGGCGTGCGTTTACGTGTCCTCATAAACACTCGAAGTTTTGGCCGACTCTTACCCGTTTCCTGGACTATTACTCAGCGTTTTGGGGCCCCGAAGCGATTTGCATAGTTGTTGAACCCCAAGGTGCGCTTACGTGTCGGTTATCATCACTCGCAGCTTTGGCCAATTTTGGCCTGTTTCGTGGACTGTTACTCACTGTTTTGGTGTCCCGGAGTGATTTTCAAGATTGTCGAACAACTGGGTGCCTTTACGTGTCGGTGATCAACACTCGTGGTTTTGGCCGACTCTGGGATGTTTTGTGGACTACTCACTGTTTTGGGGTCCCGAAGTGATTTTCAGGATTTACGAACCCATGGGTGGGTTTAAGTGTCGTTCATCAACACTCGGGTTTTTGTCGATTCTGACCCATTTCATGGACTATTACTCACCGTTTTGGGGTCCCAGAGTGATTTCCATGATCGACGAACCCCGGCGTTCGTTTACGTGTCCGTCATCAACACTCGAAGTTTTAGCCGATTCTGACCCGTTTCATGGACTATTACTCTCCGTTTTGGGGTCGTGAAGCGATTTCCAAAGTTGCTCAACCCCAAGGTGCCCTTACGTGTTGGTTATCAGCACTCATAGTTTTGGCCGATTTTGGCCCCTTTCATGGACTATTAGTCACTCTTTTGGGATCCCGGAGTGATTTTCCAGATTGAGAAGCACGAGGCTCCTTTATGTGTCGGTCATCAACACTCGCGGTTTTGGCCTATTTTGGCCTGTTTTGTGGACTATTACTCACTGTTTTGGGGTCTCGGAGTGATTTCCAGGATTTACGAACCCACGGGTGCGTTGACGTGTCGTTAATCAACACTTGTGGTTTTTGTCGATTCTGACCCGCTTCGTGGACTATTACTCACCGTTTTGGGGGTCCCAGAATGATTTCGACGATCGACGAACACCGGCGTGCGTTTACGTGTCCGTCATAAACACTCGAAGTTTTGGCCGATTCTGACCCGTTTCGTGGACTATTACTCAGCGTTTTGGGGCCCCGCAGCGATTTGCATAGTTGTTGAACCCCAAGGTGCGCTTACATGTCGGTTATCAGCACTCGCAGCTTTGGCCGATTTTGGCCTATTTCGTGGACTATTACTCACTGTTTTAGTGTCCCGGAGTGATTTTCAAGATTGTCGAACCAAGGGTGCCTTTACCTGTCGGTGATCAACACTCGCGGTTTTGGCCGATTCTGGCATGTTTTGTGGACTACTCACTGTTTTGGGGTCCCGGATTGATTTCCAGGATTTCCGAACCAAGGGGTGGCTTTACGTGTCATTCATCAACACTCACGGTTTTTGTCGATTCTGACCCGTTTCATGGACTATTACTCATCGTTTTGGGGTCCCAGAGTGATTTCCACGATTCACGAACCCCGGGGTGCGTTTACATGTTGGTCATCAAAACTCGAAGTTTTGGCCGATTCTGACCTGTTTCGTGGACTATTACTCAGCGTTTTGGGGCCCCGAAGCGATTTGCATAGTTGTTGAACCCCAAGGTGCGCTTACGTGTCGGTTATCAACACTCGCAGCTTTGGTCGAATTTGGCCTGTTTCGTGGACTATTACTCACTGTTTTGGTGTCCCGGAGTGATTTTCAAGATTGATGAACCACGGGGTGCCTTTACGTGTCGGTGATCAACACTCGCGGTTTTGGCCGATTATGGCATGTTTTGTGGACTACTCACTGTTTTGGGGTCCCGGAGTGATTTCTAGGATTTACGAACCAACGGGTGGGTTTAAGTGTCGTTCATGAACACTCGCGGTTTTTGTCGATTCTGGTCCGTTTCGTGGACTATTACTCACCGTTTTTGGGTCCTAGAGTGATTTCCACGATCGACTAACCCCGGCGTGCGTTTAGGTGTCCTCATAAACACTCGAAGTTTTGGCCGACTCTGACCCGTTTCGTGGACAATTACTCAGCATTTTGGGGCCCCAAAGCGATTTGCATAGTTGTTGAACCCCAAGGTGCGCTTACGTGTCGGTTATCATCACTCGCAGCTTTGGCCGATTTTGTCCAGTTTCGTGGACTATTACTCACTGGTTTGGTGTCCCGGAGTGATTTTCAAGATTGACGAACCACGGGGTGCCTTTACGTGTCGGTGATCAACACTCGCGGTTTTGGCCGACTCTGGCATGTTTTGTGGACTACTCACTGTTTTGGGGTCCCGGAGTGATTTCAGGGATTTACGAACCCAGGGGTGGGTTTAAGTGTCGTTCATCAACACTCGCGGTTTTTGTCGATTCTGACCCGTTTCGTGGACTATTACACACCATTTGGGGTCCCAGGGTGATTTCCACGATCGACGAACCCCGGCGTGCGTTTACGTGTCCTCATAAACACTCGAAGTTTTGGCCGACTCTGACCCGTTTCGTGGACTATTACTCAGCGTTTTGGGGCCCCGAAGCGATTTGCATAGTTGTTGAAGCCCAAGGTGCGCTTACGTGTCGGTTATCATCACTCGCAGCTTTGGCCAATTTTGGCCTGTTTCGTGGACTGTTACTCACTGTTTTGGTGTCCCGGAGTGATTTTCAAGATTGACGAACAACTGGGTGCCTTTACGTGTCGGTGATCAACACTCACGGTTTTGGCCGACTCTGGCATGTTTTGTGGACTACTCACTGTTTTGGGGTCCCGTAGTAATTTCTAGGATTTACGAACCCAAGGGTGGGTTTAAGTGTCGTTCATCAACACTCGCGGTTTTTGTCGATTCTGACCCATTTCATGGACTATTACTCACCGTTTTGGGGTCCCAGAGTGATTTTCACGATCGACGAACCCCGGCGTTCGTTTACGTGTCCGTCATCAACACTCCAAGTTTTGGCCGATTCTGACCCGTTTCGTGGACTATTACTCTCCGTTTTGGGGTCCTGAAGCGATTTCCAAAGTTGCTCAACCACAAGGTGCCCTTACGTGTTGGTTATCAGCACTCGCAGTTTTGGCCGATTTTGGCCTCTTTCGTGGACTATTAGTCACTGTTTTGGGGTCCCGGAGTGATTTTCCAGATTGAGAACCACGAGGCTCCTTTATGTGTCGGTCATCAACACTCGCGATTTAGGCCTATTTTGGCCTGTTTTGTGGACTATTACTCACTGTTTTGGGGTCCCGGGGTGATTTCCAGGATTTACGAACCCACGGGTGCGTTGACGTGTCGTTAATCAACACTCGTGGTTTTTGTCGATTCTAACCCGCTTCGTGGACTATTACTCACCGTTTTGGGGTCCCAGAGTGATTTCGACGATCGACGAACCCCGGCGTGCGTTTACGTGTCCGTCATAAACACTCGAAGTTTTGGCCGATTCTGACCCGTTTCGTGCACTATTACTCAGCGTTTTGGGGCCCCGAAGCGATTTGGATAGTTGTTGAACCCCAAGGTGCGCTTACATGTCGGTTATCAGCACTCGCAGCTTTGGCTGATTTTGGCCTATTTCGTGGATTATTACTCACTGTTTTAGTGTCCCGGAGTGATTTTCAAGATTGTCGAACCAAGGGTGCCTTTACCTGTCAGTGATCAACACTCGCGGTTTTGGCCGATTCTGGCATGTTTTGTGAACTACTCACTGTTTTGGGGTCCCGGAGTGATTTCCAGGATTTACGAACCTAGGGGTGCGTTTAAGTGTCGTTCATCAACACTCGCGGTTTTTGTCGATTCTGACCCGTTTCGTGGACTATTACTCACCGTTTTGGGGTCCCAGAGTGATTTCCACGATCGACGAACCCCGGCGTGCGTTTACGTGTCCTCATAAACACTCGAAGTTTTGGCCGACTCTGACCCGTTTCGTGGACTATTACTCAGCGTTTTGGGGCCCCGAAGCGATTTGCATTGTTGTTGAACCCCAAGGTGCGCTTACGTGTCGTTTATCAACACTCGCAGCTTTGGTCGAATTTGGCCTGTTTCGTGGACTATTACTCATTGTTTTGGTGTCCCGAAGTGATTTTCAAAATTGATGAACCACGGGGTGCCTTTACGTGTCGGTGATCAACACTCGCGGTTTTGGCCGATTATGGCATGTTTTGTGGACTACTCACTGTTTTGGGGTCCCGGAGTGATTTCCAGGATTTACGAACCAAGGGGTGGGTTTAAGTGTCGTTCATCAACACTCGTGTATTTTGTCGATTCTGACCCGTTTCGTGGACTATTACTCACCGTTTTTGGGTCCCAGAGTGATTTCCACGATCGACGAACCCCGGCGTGCGTTTACGTGTTCTCATAAACACTCGAAGTTTTGGCCGACTCTGACCCGTTTCGTGGACTATTACTCAGCGTTTTGGGGCCCCGAAGCGATTTGCATAGTTGTTGAACCCCAAGGTGCGCTTACGTGTCGGTTATCATCACTCGCAGCTTTTGCCAATTTTGGCCTGTTTCATGGACTGTTACTCACTGTTTTGGTGTCCCGGAGTGATTTTCAAGATTGACGAACAACTGGGTGCCTTTACGTGTCGGTGATCAACACTCGCGGTTTTGGACGACTCTGGCATGTTTTGTGGACTACTCACTGTTTTGGGGTCCCGGAGTGATTTCCAGGATTTACGAACCCAAGGGTGGGTTTAAGTGTCGTTCATCAACACTCGCGGTTTTTGTCGATTCTGACCCGTTTCGTGGACTATTACTCACCGTTTTGGGGTCCCAGAGTGATTTCCACGATCGACGAACCCCGGCGTGCATTTACGTGTCCTCATAAACACTCGAAGTTTTGGCCGACTCTGACCCGTTTTGTGGACTATTACTCAGCGTTTTGGGGCCCTGAAGCGATTTGCATAGTTGTTGAACCCCAAGGTGCGCTTACGTGTCGGTTATCAACACTCGCAGCTTTGGTCGAATTTGGCCTGTTTCGTGGACTATTACTCACTGTTTTGGTGTCCCGGAGTGATTTTCAAGATTGATGAACCACGGGGTGCCTTTACGTGTCGGTGATCAACACTCGCGGTTTTGGCCGATTATGGCATGTTTTGTGGACTACTCACTATTTTGGGGTCCCGGAGTGATTTCCAGGATTTACGAACCAAGGGGTGGGTTTAAGTGTCGTTCATCAACACTCGTGTATTTTGTCGATTCTGACCCGTTTCGTGGACTATTACTCACCGTTTTTGGGTCCCAGAGTGATTTCCACGATCGACGAACCCCGGCGTGCGTTTACGTGTCCTCATAAACACTCGAAGTTTTGGCCGACTCTGACCCGTTTCGTGGACTATTACTCAGCGTTTTGGGGCCCCGAAGCGATTTGCATAGTTGTTGAACCCCAAGGTGCGCTTACGTGTCGGTTATCATCACTCGCAGCTTTTGCCAATTTTGCCCTGTTTCATGGACTGTTACTCACTGTTTTGGTGTCTCGGAGTGATTTTCAAGATTGACGAACAACTGGGTGCCTTTACGTGTCGGTGATCAACACTCGCGGTTTTGGACGACTCTGGCATGTTTTGTGGACTACTCACTGTTTTGGGGTCCCGGAGTGATTTCCAGGATTTACGAACCCAAGGGTGGGTTTAAGTGTCGTTCATCAACACTCGCTGTTTTTGTCGATTCTGACCCGTTTCGTGGACTATTACTCACCGTTTTGGGGTCCCAGAGTGATTTCCACGATCGAAGAACCCCGGCGTGCATTTACGTGTCCTCATAAACACTCGAAGTTTTGGCCGACTCTGACCCGTTTTGTGGACTATTACTCAGCGTTTTGGGGCCCTGAAGCGATTTGCAAAGTTGTTGAACCCCAAGGTGCGCTTACGTGTCGGTTATCAACACTCGCAGCTTTGGTCAAATTTGGCCTGTTTCGTGGACTATTACTCACTGTTTTGGTGTCCCGGAGTGATTTTCAAGATTGACGAACCACGGGGTGCCTTTACGTGTCGGTGATCAACACTCGCGGTTTTGGCCGATTATGGCATGTTTTGTGGACTACTCACTGTTTTGGGGTCCCGGAGTGATTTCCAGGATTTACGAACCAAGGGGTGGGTTTAAGTGTCGTTCATCTACACTCGCGCTTTTTGTTGATTCTGGCCCGTTTCGTGGACTATTACTCACCGTTTTTGGGTCCCAGAGTGATTTCCGCGATCGACGGACCCCGGCGTGCGTTTACGTGTCCTCATAAACACTCGATGATTTGGCCGACTCTCACCCGTTTCGTGGACTATTACTCAGCATTTTGGGGCCCCAAAGCGATTTGCATAGTTGTTGAGCCCCAAGGTGCGCTTACGTGTCGGTTATCATCACTAGCAGTTTTGGCCGATTTTGGCCTGTTTTGTGGACTATTACTCACTGTTTTGGTGTCCCGGAGTGATTTTCAAGATTGACGAACCACGGGGTGCCTTTATGTGTCGGTGATCAACACTCGCGGTTTTGGCCGACTCTGGCATGTTTTGTGGACTACTCACTGTTTTGGGGTCCCGGAGTGATTTCCACGATTTACGAACCTAGGGGTGCGTTTAAGTGTCGTTCATCAACACTCGCGGTTTTTGTCGATTCTGACCCGTTTCGTGGACTATTACTCACCGTTTTGGGGTCCCAGAGTGATTTCCACGATCGACGAACCCCGTCGTGCGTTTACGTGTCCTCATAAACACTCGAAGTTTTGGCCGACTCTGACCCGTTTTGTGGACTATTACTCAGCGTTTTGGGGCCCCGAAGCGATTTGCATAGTTGTTGAACCCCAAGGTGCGCTTACGTGTCGGTTATCATCACTCGCAGCTTTTGCCAATTTTGTCCTGTTTCGTGGACTGTTACTCACTGTTTTGGTGTCCCGGAGTGATTTTCAAGATTGACGAACAACTAGGTGCCTTTACGTGTCGGTGATCAACACACGCGGTTTTGGCCGACTCTGGCATGTTTTGTGGACTACTCACTGTTTTGGGGTCCCGGAGTGATTTCCAGGATTTACGAACCCAAGGGTGGGTTTAAGTGTCGTTCATAAACACTCGTGGTTTTTGTCGATTCTGACCCATTTCATGGACTATTACTCACCGTTTGGGGGTCCCAGAGTGATTTCCACGATATACGAACCCTGGCGTTCGTTTACGTGTCCGTCATCAACACTCGAAGTTTTGGCCGATTCTGACCCGTTTCGTGGACTATTACTCTCCGTTTTGGGGTCCTGAAGCGATTTCCAAAGTTGCTCAACCCCAAGGTACCCTTACGTGTTGGTTATCAGCACTCGCAGTTTTGGCCGATTTTGGCCTCTTTCGTGGACTATTAGTCACTGTTTTGGGGTCCCGGAGTGATTTTCCAGATTGAGAACCACGAGGCTCCTTTATGTGTCGGTCATCAACACTCGCGGTTTTGGCCTATTTTGGCCTGTTTTGTGGACTATTACTCACTGTTTTGGGGTCCCGGGGTGATTTCCAGGATTTACGAACCCACGGGTGCGTTGACGTGTCGTTAATCAACACTCGTGGTTTTTGTCGATTCTAACCCGCTTCGTGGACTATTACTCACCGTTTTGGGGTCCCAGAGTGATTTCGACGATCGACGAACCCCGGCGTGCGTTTACGTGTCCGTCATAAACACTCGAAGTTTGGGCCGATTCTGACCCGTTTCGTGGACTATTACTCAGCGTTTTGGGGCCCCGAAGCGATTTGCATAGTTGTTGAACCCCAAGGTGCGCTTACATGTCGGTTATCAGCACTCGCAGCTTTGGCTGATTTTGGCCTATTTCGTGGATTATTACTCACTGTTTTAGTGTCCCGGAGTGATTTTCAAGATTGTCGAACCAAGGGTGCCTTTACCTGTCAGTGATCAACACTCGCGGTTTTGGTCGATTCTGGCATGTTTTGTGAACTACTCACTGTTTTGGGGTCCCGGAGTGATTTCCAGGATTTACGAACCTAGGGGTGCGTTTAAGTGTCGTTCATCAACACTCGCGGTTTTTGTCGATTCTGACCCGTTTCGTGGACTATTACTCACCGTTTTGGGGTCCCAGAGTGATTTCCACGATCGACGAACCCCGGCGTGCGTTTACGTGTCCTCATAAACACTCGAAGTTTTGGCCGACTCTGACCCGTTTCGTGGACTATTACTCAGCGTTTTGGGGCCCCGAAGCGATTTGCATTGTTGTTGAACCCCAAGGTGCGCTTACGTGTCGTTTATCAACACTCGCAGCTTTGGTCGAATTTGGCCTGTTTCGTGGACTATTACTCACTGTTTTGGTGTCCCGGAGTGATTTTCAAAATTGATGAACCACGGGGTGCCTTTACGTGTCGGTGATCAACACTCGCGGTTTTGGCCGATTATGGCATGTTTTGTGGACTACTCACTGTTTTGGGGTCCCGGAGTGATTTCCAGGATTTACGAACCAAGGGGTGGGTTTAAGTGTCGTTCATCAACACTCGTGTATTTTGTCGATTCTGACCCGTTTCGTGGACTATTACTCACCGTTTTTGGGTCCCAGAGTGATTTCCACGGTCGACGAACCCCGGGGTGCGTTTACGTGTCCTCATAAACACTCGAAGTTTTGGCCGACTCTGACCCGTTTCGTGGACTATTACTCAGCGTTTTGGGGTCCCGAAGCGATTTGCTTAGTTGTTGAACCCTAAGGTGCGCTTACGTGTCGGTTATCATCAATCACAGTTTTTGCCAATTTTGGCCTGTTTCATGGACTGTTACTCACTGTTTTGGTGTCCCGGAGTGATTTTCAAGATTGACGAACAACTGGGTGCCTTTACGTGTCGGTGATCAACACTCGCGGTTTTGGACGACTCTGGCATGTTTTGTGGACTACTCACTGTTTTGGGGTCCCGGAGTGATTTCCAGGATTTACGAACCCAAGGGTGGGTTTAAGTGTCGTTCATCAACACTCGCGGTTTTTGTCGATTCTGACCCGTTTCGTGGACTATTACTCACCGTTTTGGGGTCCCAGAGTGATTTCCACGATCGACGAACCCCGGCGTGCATTTACGTGTCCTCATAAACACTCGAAGTTTTGGCCGACTCTGACCCGTTTTGTGGACTATTACTCAACGTTTTGGGGCCCTGAAGCGATTTGCATAGTTGTTGAACCCCAAGGTGCGCCTACGTGTCGGTTATCAACACTCGCAGCTTTGGTCGAATTTGGCCTGTTTCGTGGACTATTACTCACTGTTTTGGTGTCCCGGAGTGATTTTCAAGATTGATGAACCACGGGGTGCCTTTACGTGTCGGTGATCAACACTCGCGGTTTTGGCCGATTATGGCATGTTTTGTGGACTACTCACTGTTTTGGGGTCCCGGAGTGATTTCCAGGATTTACGAACCAAGGGGTGGGTTTAAGTGTCGTTCATCTACACTCGCGCTTTTTGTTGATTCTGGCCCGTTTCGTGGACTATTACTCACCGTTTTTGGGTCCCAGAGTGATTTCCGCGATCGACGGACCCCGGCGTGCGTTTACGTGTCCTCATAAACACTCGATGTTTTGGCCGACTCTCACCCGTTTCGTGGACTATTACTCAGCATTTTGGGGCCCCAAAGCGATTTGCATAGTTGTTGAGCCCCAAGGTGCGCTTACGTGTCGGTTATCATCACTCGCAGCTTTGGCCGATTTTGGCCTGTTTTGTGAACTATTACTCACTGTTTTGGTGTCCCGGAGTGATTTTCAAGATTGACGAACCACGGGGTGCCTTTACCTGTCGGTGATCAACACTCGCGGTTTTGGCCGACTCTGGCATGTTTTGTGGACTACTCACTATTTTGGGGTCCCGGAGTGATTTCCAGGATTTACGAACCTAGGGGTGCGTTTAAGTGTCGTTCATCAACACTCGCTGTTTTTGTCGATTCTGACCCGTTTCGTGGACTATTACTCACCGTTTTGGGGTCCCAGAGTGATTTCCACGATCGACGAACCCCGTCGTGCGTTTACATGTTGGTCATCAAAACTCGAAGATTTGGCCGATTCTGACCCGTTTCGTGGACTATTACTCAGCGTTTTGGGGCCCCGAAGCGATTTGCATAGTTGTTGAACCCCAAGGTGCGCTTACGTGTCGGTTATCAACACTCGCAGCTTTGGTCGAATTTGGCCTGTTTCGTAGACTATTACTCACTGTTTTGGTGTCCCGGAGTGATTTTCAAGATTGATGAACCACGGGGTGCCTTTACGTGTCGGTGATCAACACTCGCGGTTTTGGCCGATTATGGCATGTTTTGTGGACTACTCACTGTTTTGGGGTCCCGGAGTGATTTCCAGGATTTACGAACCAAGGGGTGGGTTTAAGTGTCGTTCATCAACACTCGCGGTTTTTGTAGATTCTGGTCCGTTTCGTGGACTATTACTAACCGTTTTTGGGTCCCAGAGTGATTTCCACGATCGACTAACCCCGGCGTGCGTTTAGGTGTCCTCATAAACACTCGAAGTTTTGGCCGACTCTGACCCGTTTCGTGGACTATTACTCAGCATTTTGGGGCCCCAAAGCGATTTGCATAGTTGTTGAACCCCAAGGTGCGCTTACTTGTCGGTTATCATCACTCGCAGCTTTGGCCGATTTTGGCCTGTTTCGTGGACTATGACTCACTGTTTTGGTGTCCCGGAGTGATTTTCAAGATTGACGAACCACGGGGTGCCTTTACGTGTCGGTGATCAACACTCGCGGTTTTGGCCGACTCTGGCATGTTTTGTGGACTACTCACTCTTTTGGGGTCCCGGAGTGATTTCCACGATTTACGAACCTAGGGGTGCGTTTAAGTGTCGTTCATCAACACTCGCGGTTTTTGTCGATTCTGACCCGTTTCGTGGACTATTACTCACCGTTTTGGGGTCCCAGAGTGATTTCGACGATAGACGAACCCCGTCGTGCGTTTATGTGTCCTCATAAACACTCGAAGTTTTGGCCGACTCTGACCCGTTTTGTGGACTATTACTCAGCGTTTTGGGGCCCCGAAGCGATTTGCATAGTTGTTGAACCCCAAGGTGCGCTTACGTGTCGGTTATCATCACTCGCAGCTTTTGCCAATTTTTGCCTGTTTCGTGGACTGTTACTCACTGTTTTGGTGTCCCGGAGTGATTTTCAAGATTGTCGAACCAAGGGTGCCTTTACCTGTCGGTGATCAGCACTCGCGGTTTTGGCTGACTCTGGCATGTTTTGTGCACTACTCACTGTTTTGGGGTCCTGGATTGATTTCCAGGATTTCCGAACCAAGGGGTGGCTTTACGTGTCATTCATCAACACTCACGGTTTTTGTCGATTTTGACCCGTTTCATGGACTATTACTCATCGTTTTGGGGTCCCAGAGTGATTTCCACGATTCACGAACCCCGGGGTGCGTTTACATGTTGGTCATCAAAACTCGAAGTTTTGGCCGATTCTGACCAGTTTCGTGGACTATTACTCAGCGTTTTGGGGCCCCGAAACGATTTGCATAGTTGTTGAACCCCATGGTGCGCTTACGTGTCAGTTATCAACACTCGCAGCTTTGGTCGAATTTGGCCTGTTTCGTGGACTATTACTCACTGTTTTGGTGTCCCGGAGTGATTTTCAAGATTGATGAACCACGGGGTGCCTTTACGTGTCGGTGATCAACACTCACGGTTTTGGCCGATTATGGCATGTTTTGTGGACTACTCACTGTTTTGGGGTCCCGGAGTGATTTCCAGGATTTACGAACCAAGGGGTGGGTTTAAGTGTCGTTCATCAACACTCGCGGTTTTTGTCGATTCTGGTCCGTTTCGTGGACTATTACTCACCGTTTTTTGGTCCCAGAGTGATTTCCACGATCGACTAACCTCGGCGTGCGTTTAGGTGTCCTCATAAACACTCGAAGTTTTGGCCGACTCTGACCCATTTCGTGGACTATTACTCAGCATTTTGGGGCCCCAAAGCGATTTGCATAGTTGTTGAACCCCAAGGTGCGCTTACGTGTCGGTTATCATCACTCGCAGCTTTGGCCGATTTTGGCCAGTTTCGTGGACTATTACTCACTGTTTTGGTGTCCCGGAGTGATTTTCAAGATTGACGAACCACGGGGTGCCTTTACGTGTCGGTGATCAACACTCACGGTTTTGGCCGACTCTGGCATGTTTTGTGGACTACTCACTGTTTTGGGGTCCCGGAGTGATTTCCAGGATTTACGAACCCAGGGGTGGGTTTAAGTGTCGTTCATCAACACTCGTGGTTTTTGTTGATTCTGACCCGCTTCGTGGACTATTACTCCCCGTTTTGGGGTCCTAGAGTGATTTCGACGATCGACGAACCCCGGCGTGCGTTTATGTGTCCGTCATAAACACTCGAAGTTTTGGCCGATTCTGACCCGTTTCGTGGACTATTACTCAGCGTTTTGGGGCCCCGAAGCGATTTGCATAGTTGTTGAACCCCAAGGTGCGCTTACATGTCGGTTATCAGCACTCGCAGCTTTGGCCGATTTTGGCCTATTTCGTGGACTATTACTCACTGTTTTAGTGTCCCGGAGTGATTTTCAAGATTGTCGAACCAAGGGTGCCTTTACCTGTCGGTGATCAGCACTCGCAGTTTTGGCCGATTCTGGCATGTTTTGTGGACTACTCACTGTTTTGGGGTCCTGGATTGATTTCCAGGATTCCGAACCAAGGGGTGGCTTTACGTGTCATTCATCAACACTCACGGTTTTTGTCGATTTTGACCCGTTTCATGGACTATTACTCATCGTTTTGGGGTCCCAGAGTGATTTCCACGATTCACGAACCCCGGCGTGCGTTTACATGTTGGTCATCAAAACTCGAAGGTTTGGCCGATTCTGACCCGTTTCGTGGACTATTACTCATCGTTTTGGGGCCCCGAAGCGATTTGCATAGTTGTTGAACCCCATGGTGCGCTTACGTGTCGGTTATCAACACTCGCAGCTTTGGTCGAATTTGGCCTGTTTCGTGGACTATTACTCACTGTTTTGGTGTCCCGGAGTGATTTTCAAGATTGATGAACCACGGGGTGCCTTTACGTGTCGGTGATCAACACTCGCGGTTTTGGCCGATTATGGCATGTTTTGTGGACTACTCACTGTTTTGGGATCCCGGAGTGATTTCCAGGATTTACGAACCAAGGGGTGGGTTTAAGTGTCGTTCATCAACACTCGCGGTTTTTGTTGATTCTGACCCGTTTCGTGGACTATTAATCACCCTTTTGGGGTCCCAGAGTGATTTCCACGATCGACGAACCCCGGTGTGCATTTACGTGTCCTCATACACACTCGAAGTTTTGGCCGACTCTGACCCGTTTCGTGGACTATTACTCAGCGTTTTGGGGCCCCGAAGCGATTTGCATTGTTGTTGAACCCCAAGGTGCGCTTACGTGTCGGTTATCAACACTCGCAGTTGTGGTCGAATTTGGCCTGTTTCGTGGACTATTACTCACTGTTTTGGTGTCCCGGAGTGATTTTCAAGATTGATGAACCACGGGGTGCCTTTACGTGTCGGTGATCAACAATCGCGGTTTTGGCCGATTATGGCATGTTTTGTGGACTACTCACTGTTTTGGGGTCTCGGAGTGATTTCCAGGATTTACGAACCAAGGGGTGGGTTTAAGTGTCGTTCATCAACACTCGCGGTTTTTGTCGATTCTGGTCCATTTCGTGGACTATTACTCACCATTTTTGGGTCCTAGAGTGATTTCCACGATCGACTAACCCCAGCGTGCGTTTAGGTGTCCTCATAAACACTCGAAGTTTTGGCCGACTCTGACCCGTTTCGTGGACTATTACTCAGCATTTTGGGGCCCCAAAGCGATTTGCATAGTTGTTGAACCCCAAGGTGCGCTTACGTGTCGGTTATCATCACTCGCAGCTTTGGCCGATTTTGTCCAGTTTCGTGGACTATTACTCACTGTTTTGGTGTCCCGGAGTGATTTTCAAGATTGACGAACCACGGGGTGCCTTTATGTGTCGGTGATCAACACTCGCGGTTTTGGCCGACTCTGGCATGTTTTGTGGACTACTCACTGTTTTGGGGTCCCGGTGTGATTTCCAGGATTTACGAACCCAGGGGTGGGTTTAAGTGTCGTTCATCAACACTCGCGGTTTTTGTCGATTCTGACCCGTTTCGTGGACTATTACTCACCGTTTTGGGGTCCCAGAGTGATTTCCACGATCGACGAACCCCAGCGTTCGTTTACGTGTCCGTCATCAACACTCAAAGTTTTGGCCGATTCTGACCCGTTTCGTGGACTATTACTCTCCGTTTTGGGATCCTGAAGCGATTTCCAAAGTTGCTCAACCCCAAGGTGCCCTTACGTGTTGGTTATCAGCACTCGCAGTTTTGGCCGATTTTGGCCTCTTTCGTGGACTATTAGTCACTGTTTTGGGGTCCCGGAGTGATTTTCCAGATTGAGAACCACGAGGCTCCTTTATGTGTCGGTAATCAACACTCGCGGTTTTGGCCTATTTTGGCCTGTTTTGTGGGCTATTACTCACTGTTTTGGAGTCCCGGAGTGATTTCCAGGATTTACGAACCCACGGGTGCGTTGACGTGTCGTTAATCAACACTCGTGGTTTTTGTCGATTCTAACCCGCTTCGTGGACTATTACTCACCGTTTTGGGGTCCCAGAGTGATTTCGACGATCGACGAACCCCGGCGTGCGTTTACATGTCCGTCATAAACACTCGAAGTTTTGGCCGATTCTGACCTGTTTCGTGGACTATTACTCAGCGTTTTGGGGCCCCGAAGCGATTTGCATAGTTGTTGAACCCCAAGGCGCGCTTACATGTCGGTTATCAGCACTCACAGCTTTGGCCGATTTTGGCCTATTTCGTGGATTATTACTCACTGTTTTAGTGTCCCGGAGTGATTTTCAAGATTGTCGAACCAAGGGTGCCTTTACCTGTCAGTGATCAACACTCACGGTTTTGGCCGATTCTGGCATGTTTTGTGAACTACTCACTGTTTTGGGATCCCGGAGTGATTTCCAGGATTTACGAACCTAGGGGTGTGTTTAAGTGTCGTTCATCAACACTCACGGTTTTTGTTGATTCTGACCCGTTTCATGGACTATTACTCACCGTTTTGGGGTCCCAGAGTGATTTCCACGATCGACGAACCCCGGCGTGCGTTTACGTGTCCTCATAAACACTCGAAGTTTTGGCCGACTCTGACCCGTTTCGTGGACTATTACTCAGCGTTTTGGGGCCCCGAAGCGATTTGCATTGTTGTTGAACCCCAAGGTGCGCTTACGTGTCGGTTATCAACACTCGCAGCTTTGGTCGAATTTGGCCTGTTTCGTGGACTATTACTCACTGTTTTGGTGTCCCGGAGTGATTTTCAAGATTGATGAACCACAGGGTGCCTTTACGTGTCGGTGATCAACACTCGCGGTTTTGGCCGATTATGGCATGTTTTGTAGACTACTCACTGTTTTGGGGTCCCGGAGTGATTTCCGGGATTTACGAACCAAGGGGTGGGTTTAAGTGTCGTTCATCAACACTCGCGGGTTTTGTCGATTCTGGCCCGTTTCGTGGACTATTACTCACCGTTTTTGGGTCCCAGAGTGATTTCCACGATCGACGAACCCCGGCGTGCGTTTACGTGTCCTCATAAACACTCGAAGTTTTGGCCGACTCTGACCCGTTTCGTGGACTATTACTCAGCATTTTGGGGCCCCAAAGCGATTTGCATAGTTGTTGAGCCCCAAGGTGCGCTTACGTGTCGGTTATCATCACTCGCAGCTTTGGCCGATTTTGGCCTGTACCGTGGACTATTACTCACTGTTTTGGTGTCCCGGCGTGATTTTCAAGATTGACGAACCACGGGGTGCCTTTACATGTCGGTGATCAACACTCGCGGTTTTGGCCGACTCTGGCATGTTTTGTGGACTACTCACTGTTTTGGGGTCCCAGAGTGATTTCCAGGATTTACGAACCTAGGGGTGCGTTTAAGTGTCGTTCATCAACACTCGTGGTTTTTGTCGATTCTGACCCGTTTCGTGGACTATTACTCACCGTTTTGCGGTCCCAGAGTGATTTCCACGATCGACAAACCCCGGCGTGCGTTTACGTGTCCTCATAAACACTCGAAGTTTTGGCCGACTCTGTCCCGTTTTGTGGACTATTACTCAGCGCTTTGGGGCCCCGAAGCAATTTGCATAGTTGTTGAACCCCAAGGTGCGCTTACGTGTCGGTTATCAACACTCGCAGCTTTGGTCGAATTTGGCCTGTTTCGTGGACTATTACTCACTGTTTTGGTGTCCCGGAGTGATTTTCAAGATTGATGAACCACGGGGTGCCTTTACGTGTCGGTGATCAACACTCGCGGTTTTGGCCGATTATGGCATGTTTTGTCGACTATTCACTGTTTTGGGGTCCCGGAGTAATTTCCAGGATTTACGAACCAAGGGGTGGGTTTAAGTGTCGTTCATCAACACTCGCGGTTTTTGTTGATTCTGGCCTTATTCGTGGACTATTACTCACCTTTTTTGGGTCCCAGAGTGATTTCCCCGATCGACGGACCCCGGCGTGCGTTTACGTGTCCTCATAAACACTCGATGTTTTGGCCGACTCTGACCCGTTTCGTGGACTATTACTCAGCATTTTGGGGACCCAAAGCGATTTGCATAGTTGTTGAGCCCCAAGGTGCGCTTACGTGTCGGTTATCATCACTAGCAGCTTTGGCCGATTTTGGCATGTTTCGTGGACTATTACTCACTGTTTTTGTGTCCCGGAGTGATTTTCAAGATTGACGAACCACGGGGTGCCTTTACATGTCGGTGATCAACACTCGCGGTTTTGGCCGACTCTGGCATGTTTTGTGGACTACTCACTGTTTTGGGGTCCCAGAGTGATTTCCAGGATTTACGAACCTAGGGGTGCGTTTAAGTGTCGTTCATCAACACTCGCGGTTTTTGTCGATTCTGACCCGTTTCGTGGACTATTACTCACCATTTTGGGGTCCCAGAGTGATTTCCACGATCGACGAACCCCGTCGTGCGTTTACGTGTCCTCATAAACACTCGAAGTTTTGGCCGACTCTGACCCGTTTCGTGGACTATTACTCAGCGTTTTGGTGCCCCGTAGCGATTTGCATAGTTGTTGAGCCCCAAGGTGCGCTTACGTGTCGGTTATCATCACTCGCAGCTTTTGCCAATTTTGGCCTATTTCGTGGACTGTTACTCATTGTTTTGGTGCCCCGGAGTGATTTTCAAGATTGACGAACAACTGGGTGCCTTTACGTGTCGGTGATCAACACTCGCGGTTTTGGCCGACTCTGGCATGTTTTGTGGACTACTCACTGTTTTGGGGTCCCGGAGTGATTTCCAGGATTTACGAACCCAAGGGTGGGTTTAAGTGTTGTTCATCAACACTCGCGGTTTTTGTCGATTCTGACCCGTTTCATGGACTATTACTCACCGTTTTGGGGTCCCAGAGTAATTTCCACGATCGACAAACCCCGCCGTGCGTTTACGTGTCCTCATAAACACTCGAAGTTTTGGCCGACTCTAACCCGTTTTGTGGACTATTACACAGCGTTTTGGGGCCCCGAAGCGATTTGTATAGTTGTTGAACCCCAAGGTGCGCTTACGTGTCGGTTATCAACACTCGTAGCTTTGGTCGAATTTGGCCTGTTTCGTGGACTATTACTCACTGTTTTGGTGTCCAGGAGTGATTTTCAAGATTGATGAACCACGGGGTGCCTTTACGTGTCGGCGATCAACACTCGCGGTTTTGGCCGATTATGGCATGTTTTGTGGACTACTCACTGTTTTGGGGTCCCGGAGTGATTTCCAGGATTTACGAACCAAGGGGTGGGTTTAAGTGTCGTTCATCAACACTCGCGGTTTTTGTCGATTCTGGTCCGTTTCGTGGACTATTACTCACCGTTTTTTGGTCCCAGAGTGATTTCCACGATCGACTAACCTCGGCGTGCGTTTAGGTGTCCTCATAAACACTCGAAGTTTTGGCCGACTCTGACCCATTTCGTGGACTATTACTCAGCATTTTGGGGCCCCAAAGCGATTTGCATAGTTGTTGAACCCCAAGGTGCGCTTATGTGTCGGTTATCATCACTCGCAGCTTTGGCCGATTTTGGCCAGTTTCGTGGACTATTACTCACTGTTTTGGTGTCCCGGAGTGATTTTCAAGATGGACGAACCACGGGGTGCCTTTACGTGTCGGTGATCAACACTCGCGGTTTTGGCCGACTCTGGCATGTTTTGTGGACTATTCACTGTTTTGGGGTCCCGGAGTGATTTCCAGGATTTACGAACCCAGGGGTGGGTTTAAGTGTCGTTCATCAACACTCGTGGTTTTTGTCGATTCTGACCCGCTTCGTGGACTATTACTCCCCGTTTTGGGGTCCTAGAGTGATTTCGACGATCGACGAACCCCGGCGTGCGTTTATGTGTCCGTCATAAACACTCGAAGTTTTGGCCGATTCTGACCCGTTTCGTGGACTATTACTCAGCGTTTTGGGGCCTCGAAGCGATTTGCATAGTTGTTGAACCCCAAGGTGCGCTTACATGCCGGTTATCAGCACTCGCAGCTTTGGCCGATTTTGGCCTATTTCGTGGACTATTACTCACTGTTTTAGTGTCCCGGAGTGATTTTCAAGATTGTCGAACCAAGGGTGCCTTTACCTGTCGGTGATCAGCACTCGCAGTTTTGGCCGATTCTGGCATGTTTTGTGGACTACTCACTGTTTTGGGGTCCTGGATTGATTTCCAGGATTTCCGAACCAAGGGGTGGCTTTACGTGTCATTCATCAACACTCACGGTTTTTGTCGATTTTGACCCGTTTCATGGACTATTACTCATCGTTTTGGGGTCCCAGAGTGATTTCCACGATTCACGAACCCCGGGGTGCGTTTACATGTTGGTCATCAAAACTCGAAGTTTTGGCCGATTCTGACCCGTTTCGTGGACTATTACTCATCGTTTTGGGGCCCCGAAGCGATTTGCATAGTTGTTGAACCCCATGGTGCGCTTACGTGTCGGTTATCAACACTCGCAGCTTTGGTCGAATTTGGCCTGTTTCGTGGACTATTACTCACTGTATTGGTGTCCCGGAGTGATTTTCAAGATTGATGAACCACGGGGTGCCTTTACGTGTCGGTGATCAACACTCGCGGTTTTGGCCGATTATGGCATGTTTTGTGGACTACTCACTGTTTTGGGGTCCCGGAGTGATTTCCAGGATTTACGAACCAAGGGGTGGGTTTAAGTGTCGTTCATCAACACTCGCGGTTTTTGTTGATTCTGACCCGTTTCGTGGACTATTAATCACCCTTTTGGGGTCCCAGAGTGATTTCCACGATCGACGAACCCCGGTGTGCATTTACGTGTCCTCATAAACACTCGAAGTTTTGGCCGACTCTGACCCGTTTCGTGGACTATTACTCAGCGTTTTGGGGCCCCGAAGCGATTTGCATTGTTGTTGAACCCCAAGGTGCGCTTACGTGTCGGTTATCAACACTCGCAGCTGTGGTCGAATTTGGCCTGTTTCATGGACTATTACTCACTGTTTTGGTGTCCCGGAGTGATTTTCAAGATTGATGAACCACGGGGTGCCTTTACGTGTCGGTGATCAACACTCGCTGTTTTGGCCGATTATGGCATGTTTTGTGGACTACTCACTGTTTTGGGGTCTCGGAGTGATTTCCAGGATTTACGAACCAAGGGGTGGGTTTAAGTGTCGTTCATCAACACTCGCGGTTTTTGTCGATTCTTGTCCGTTTCGTGGACTATTACTCACCATTTTTGGGTCCTAGAGTGATTTCCACGATCGACTAACCCCAGCGTGCGTTTAGGTGTCCTCATAAACACTCGAAGTTTTGGCCGACTCTGACCCGTTTCGTGGACTATTACTCAGCATTTTGGGGCCCCAAAGCGATTTGCATAGTTGTTGAACCCCAAGGTGCGCTTACGTGTCGGTTATCATCACTCGCAGCTTTGGCCGATTTTGTCCAGTTTCGTGGACTATTACTCACTGTTTTGGTGTCCCGGAGTGATTTTCAAGATTGACGAACCACGGGGTGCCTTTATATGTCGGTGATCAACACTCGCGGTTTTGGCCGACTCTGGCATGTTTTGTGGACTACTCACTGTTTTGGGGTCCCGATGTGATTTCCAGGATTTACGAACCAAGGGGTGGGTTTAAGTGTCGTTCATCAACACTCGCGGTTTTTGTCGATTCTGACCCGTTTCGTGGACTATTACTCACCGTTTTGGGGTCCCAGAGTGATTTCCACGATCGACGAACCCCAGCGTTCGTTTACGTGTCCGTCATCAACACTCAAAGTTTTGGCCGATTCTGACCCGTTTCGTGGACTATTACTCTCCGTTTTGGGGTCCTGAAGCGATTTCCAAAGTTGCTCAACCCCAAGGTGCCCTTACGTGTTGGTTATCAGCACTCGCAGTTTTGGCCGATTTTGGCCTCTTTCGTGGACTATTAGTCACTGTTTTGGGGTCCCGGAGTGATTTTCCAGATTGAGAACCACGAGGCTCCTTTATGTGTCGGTAATCAACACTCGTGGTTTTGGCCTATTTTGGCCTGTTTTGTGGGCTATTACTCACTGTTTTGGGGTCCCGGAGTGATTTCCAGGATTTACGAACCCACGGGTGCGTTGACGTGTCGTTAATCAACACTCGTGGTTTTTGTCGATTCTAACCTGCTTCGTGGACTATTACTCACCGTTTTGAGGTCCCAGAGTGATTTCGACAATCGACGAACCCCGGCGTGCGTTTACATGTCCGTCATAAACACTCGAAGTTTTGGCCGATTCTGACCTGTTTCGTGGACTATTACTCAGCGTTTTGGGGCCCCGAAGCGATTTGCATAGTTGTTGAACCCCAAGGCGCGCTTACATGTCGGTTATCAGCACTCACAGCTTTGGCCGATTTTGGCCTATTTCGTGGATTATTACTCACTGTTTTAGTGTCCCGGAGTGATTTTCAAGATTGTCGAACCAAGGTTGCCTTTACCTGTCAGTGATCAACACTCACGGTTTTGGCCGATTCTGGCATGTTCTGTGAACTACTCACTGTTTTGGGATCCCGGAGTGATTTCCAGGATTTACAAACCTAGGGGTGCGTTTAAGTGTCGTTCATCAACACTCGCGGTTTTTGTTGATTCTGACCCGTTTCATGGACTATTACTCACCGTTTTGGGCTCCCAGAGTGATTTCCACGATCGACGAACCCCGGCGTGCGTTTACGTGTCCTCATAAACACTCGAAGTTTTGGCCGACTCTGACCCGTTTCGTGGACTATTACTCAACGTTTTGGGGCCCCGAAGCGATTTGCATTGTTGTTGAACCCCAAGGTGCGCTTACGTGTCGGTTATCAACACTCGCAGCTTTGGTCGAATTTGGCCTGTTTCGTGGACTATTACTCACTGTTTTGGTGTCCCGGAGTGATTTTCAAGATTGATGAACCATAGGGTGTCTTTACGTGTCGGTGATCAACACTCGCGGTTTTGGCCGATTATGGCATGTTTTGTAGACTACTCACTGTTTTGGGGTCCCGGAGTGATTTCCGGGATTTACGAACCAAGGGGTGGGTTTAAGTGTCGTTCATCAACACTCGCGGTTTTTGTCGATTCTGGCCCGTTTCGTGGACTATTACTCACCGTTTTTGGGTCCCAGAGTGATTTCCACGATCGACGAACCCCGGCGTGCGTTTACGTGTCCTCATAAACACTCGAAGTTTTGGCCGACTCTGACCCGTTTCGTGGACTATTAATCTGCATTTTGGGGCCCCAAAGCGATTTGCATAGTTGTTGAGCCCCAAGGTGCGCTTACGTGTCGGTTATCATCACTCGCAGCTTTGGCCGATTTTGGCCTGTACCGTGGACTATTACTCACTGTTTTGGTGTCCCGGCGTGATTTTCAAGATTGACGAACCACGGGGTGCCTTTACGTGTCGGTGATCAACACTCGCGGTTTTGGCCGATTATGGCATGTTTTGTGGACTACTCACTGTTTTGGGGTCTCGGAGTGATTTCCAGAATTTACGAACCAAGGGGTGGGTTTAAGTGTCGTTCATCAACACTCGCGGTTTTTGTCGATTCTGGTCCGTTTCGTGGACTATTACTCACCATTTTTGGGTCCTAGAGTGATTTCCACGATCGACTAACCCCAGCGTGCGTTTAGGTGTCCTCATAAACACTCGAAGTTTTGGCCGACTCTGACCCGTTTCGTGGACTATTACTCAGCATTTTGGGGCCCCAAAGCGATTAGCATAGTTGTTGAACCCTAAGGTGCGCTTACGTGTCGGTTATCATCACTCGCAGCTTTGGCCGATTTTGTCCAGTTTCGTGGACTATTACTCACTGTTTTGGTGTCCCGGAGTGATTTTCAAGATTGACGAACCACGGGGTGCCTTTATGTGTCGGTGATCAACACTCGCGGTTTTGGCCGACTCTGGCATGTTTTGTGGACTACTCAC
>LR738713.1:9738240-9750856 GCA_902687465.1 Secale cereale
AGGGGTGGGTTTAAGTGTCGTTCATCAACACTCGCGGTTTTTGTCGATTCTGACCCGTTTCGTGGACTATTACTCACCGTTTTGGGGTCCCAGAGTGATTTCCACGATCGACGAACCCCAGCGTTCGTTTACGTGTCCGTCATCAACACTCAAAGTTTTGGCCGATTCTGACCCGTTTCGTGGACTATTACTCTCCGTTTTGGGGTCCTGAAGCGATTTCCAAAGTTGCTCAACCCCAAGGTGCCCTTACGTGTTGGTTATCAGCACTCGCAGTTTTGGCCGATTTTGGCCTCTTTCGTGCACTATTACTCACTGTTTTGGTGTCCCGGAGTGATTTTCAAGATTGATGAACCACGGGGTGCCTTTACGTGTCGGTGATCAACACTCGCGGTTTTGGCCGATTATGGCATGTTTTGTGGACTATTCACTGTTTTGGGGTCCCGGAGTGATTTCCAAGATTTACGAACCAAGGGGTGGGTTTAAGTGTCATTCATCAACACTCGCGGTTTTTGTTGATTCTGGCCCTATTCGTGGACTATTACTCACCTTTTTTGGGTCCCAGAGTGATTTCCCCGATCGACGGACCCCGGCGTGCTTTTACGTGTCCTCATAAACACTCGATGTTTTGGCCGACTCTGACCCGTTTCGTGGACTATTACTCAGCATTTTGGGGACCCAAAGCGATTTGCATAGTTGTTGAGCCCCAAGGTGCGCTTACGTGTCGGTTATCATCACTAGCAGCTTTGGCCGATTTTGGCATGTTTCGTGGACTATTACTCAGTGTTTTTGTGTCCCGGAGTGATTTTCAAGATTGACGAACCACGGGGTGCCTTTACATGTCGGTGATCAACACTCGCGGTTTTGGCCGACTCTGGCATGTTTTGTGGACTACTCACTGTTTTGGGGTCCCAGAGTGATTTCCAGGATTTACGAACCTAGGGGTGCGTTTAAGTGTCGTTCATCAACACTCGCGGTTTTTGTCGATTCTGACCCGTTTCGTGGACTATTACTCACCATTTTGGGGTCCCAGAGTGATTTCCACGATTGACGAACCCCGTCGTGCGTTTACGTGTCCTCATAAACACTCGAAGTTTTGGCCGACTCTGACCCGTTTCGTGGACTATTACTCAGCGTTTTGGTGCCCCGTAGCGATTTGCATAGTTGTTGAACCCCAAGGTGCGCTTACGTGTCGGTTATCATCACTCGCAGCTTTTGCCAATTTTGGCCTGTTTCGTGGACTGTTACTCACTGTTTTGGTGCCCCGGAGTGATTTTCAAGATTGACGAACAACTGGGTGCCTTTACGTGTCGGTGATCAACACTCGCGGTTTTGGCCGACTCTGGCATGTTTTGTGGACTACTCACTGTTTTGGGGTCCCGGAGTGATTTCCAGGATTTACGAACCCAAGGGTGGGTTTAAGTGTCGTTCATCAACACTCGCGGTTTTTGTCGATTCTGACCCGTTTCATGGACTATTACTCACCGTTTTGGGGTCCCAGAGTGATTTCCACGATCGACGAACCCCGCCATGCGTTTACGTGTCCTCATAAACACTCGAAGTTTTGGCCGACTCTAACCCGTTTTGTGGACTATTACACAGCGTTTTGGGGCCCCGAAGCGATTTGTATAGTTGTTGAACCCCAAGGTGCGCTTACGTGTCGGTTATCAACACTCGTAGCTTTGGTCGAATTTGGCCTGTTTCGTGGACTATTACTCACTGTTTTGGTGTCCAGGAGTGATTTTCAAGATTGATGAACCACGGGGTGCCTTTACGTGTCGGCGATCAACACTCGCGGTTTTGGCCGATTATGGCATGTTTTGTGGACTACTCACTGTTTTGGGGTCCCGGAGTGATTTCCAGGATTTACGAACCAAGGGGTGGGTTTAAGTGTCGTTCATCAACACTCGCGGTTTTTGTTGATTCTGGACCGTTTCGTGGACTATTACTCACCGTTTTTGGGTCCCAGAGTGATTTCCACGATCGACGGACCCCGGCGTGCGTTTACGTGTCCTCATAAACACTCGATGTTTTGGCCGACTCTGACCCATTTCGTGGACTATTACTCAGCATTTTGGGGCCCCAAAGCGATTTGCATAGTTGTTGAGCCCCAAGGTGCGCTTACGTGTCGGTTATCATCACTCGCAGCTTTGGCCGATTTTGGCCTGTTTCGTGGACTATTACTCACTGTTTTGGTGTCCCGGAGTGATTTTCAAGATTGACGAACCACGGGGTGCCTTTAAGTGTCGGTGATCAACACTCGCGGTTTTGGCCGACTCTGGCATGTTTTGTGGACTACTCACTGTGTTGAGGTCCCGGAGTGATTTCCAGGATTTACGAACCTAGGGGTGCGTTTAAGTGTCGTTCATCAACACTCGCGGTTTTTGTCGATTCTGACCCGTTTCGTGGACTATTACTCACCGTTTTGGGGTCCCAGAGTGATTTCCATGATCGACGAACCCCGTCGTGCGTTTACGTGTCCTCATAATCACTCGAAGTTTTGGCCGACTCTGACCCGTTTCGTGGACTATTACTCAGCGTTTTGGGGCCCCGAAGCAATTTGCACAGTTGTTGAACCCCAAGGTGCGCTTACGTGTCGGTTATCATCACTCGCAGCTTTTACGAATGGGTGCCTTTACGTGTCGGTGATCAACACTCACGGTTTTGGCCGACTCCGGCATGTTTTGTGGACTACTCACTGTTTTGGGATCCCGAAGTGATTTACAGGATTTACGAACCCAAGGGTGGGTTTAAGTGTCGTTCATCAACACTCGCGGTTTTTGTCGATTCTGACCCATTTCATGGACTATTACTCACCGTTTTGGGGTCCCAGAGTGATTTCCACGATCGACGAACCCCGGCGTTCGTTTACGTGTCCGTCATCAACACTCGAAGTTTTGGCCGATTCTGACCCGTTTCGTGGACTATTACTCTCCGTTTTGGGGTCCTGAAGCGATTTCCAAAGTTGCTCAACCCCAAGGTGCCCTTACGTGTTGGTTATCAGCACTCACAGTTTTGGCCGATTTTGGCCTCTTTCGTGGACTATTAGTCACTGTTTTGGGGTCCCGGATTGATTTTCCAGATTGAGAACCTCGAGGCTCCTTTATGTGTCGGTCATCAACACTCGCGGTATTGGCCTATTTTGGCCTGTTTGGTGGACTATTACTCACTGTTTTGGGGTCCCGGAGTGATTTCCAGGATTTACGAAACCACGGGTGCGTTGACGTGTCGTTAATCAACACTCGTGGTTTTTGTCGATTCTGACCCGCTTCATGGACTATTACTCACCGTTTTGGGGTCCCAGAGTGATTTCGACGATCGACGAACCCCGGCGTGCGTTTACGTGTCCGTCATAAACACTCGAAGTTTTGGCCGATTCTGACCCGTTTCGTGGACTATTACTCAGCGTTTTGGGGCCCCGAAGCGATTTGCATAGTTGTTGAACCCCAAGGTGCGCTTACATGTCGGTTATCAGCACTCGCAGCTTTGGCCGATTTTGGCCTAGTTCGTGGACTATTACTCACTGTTTTAGTGTCCTGGAGTGATTTTCAAGATTGTCGAACCAAGGGTGCCTTTACCTGTCGGTGATCAACACTCGCGGTTTTGGCCGATTCTGGCATGTTTTGTGGACTACTCACTGTTTTGGGGTCCCAGATTGATTTCCAGGATTTCCGAACCAAGGGGTGGCTTTACGTGTCATTCATCAACACTCACGGTTTTTGTCGATTCTGACCAGTTTCATGGAATATTACTCACCGTTTTGGGGTCCCAGAGTGATTTCCAAGATTCACGAACCCCGGGGTGCGTTTACATGTTGGTCATCAAACCTCGAAGATTTGGCCGATTCTGTCCTGTTCCGTGGACTATTACTCAGCGTTTTGGGGCCCCGAAGTGATTTGCATAGTTGTTGAACCCCAAGGTGCGCTTACGTGTCGGTTATCAACACTCGCAGCTTTGGTCAAATTTGGCCTGTTTCGTAGACTATTACTCACTGTTTTGGTGTCCCGGAGTCATTTTCAAGATTGATGAACCACGGGGTGCCTTTACGTGTCGGTGATCAACACTCGCGGTTTTGGCCGATTATGGCATGTTTTGTGGACTACTCACTGTTTTGGGGTCCCGGAGTGATTTCCAGGATTTACGAACCAAGGGGTGGGTTTAAGTGTCGTTCATCAACACTCGCGGTTTTTGTCGATTCTGACCCGTTTCGTGGACTATTACTCACCGTTTGGGGTCCCAGAGAGATTTCCACGATCGACGAACCCCGGCGTGCGTTTACGTGTCCTCATAAACACTCGAAGTTTTGGCCAACCCTGACCCGTTTCGTGGACTATTACTCAGCGTTTTGGGGCCCCGAAGCGATTTGCATAGTTGTTGAACCCCAAGGTGCGCTTACGTGTCGGTTATCATCACTCGCAGCTTTGGCCAATTTTGGCCTGTTTCGTGGACTGTTACTCACTGTTTTGGTGTCCCGGAGTGATTTTGAAGATTGACGAACAACTGGGTGCCTTTACGTGTCGGTGATCAACACTCGCGATTTTGGCCGATTATGGCATGTTTTGTGGACTACTCACTGTTTTGGGGTCCCGGAGTGATTTCGAGGATTTACGAACCAAGGGTTGGGTTTAAGTGTCGTTCATCCACACTCGCGGTTTTTGTCGATTCTGACCCGTTTCATGGACTATTACTCACCGTTTTGGGGTCCCAGAGTGATTTCCACGATCGACGAACCCCGGCGTTCGTTTACGTGTCCGTCATCAACACTCAAAGTTTTGGCCGATTCTGACCCGTTTCGTGGACTATTACTCTCCGTTTTGGGGTCCTGAAGCGATTTCCAAAGTTGCTCAACCCCAAGGTACCCTTACGTGTTGGTTATCAGCACTCGCAGTTTTGGCCGATTTTGGCCTCATTCGTGGACTATTAGTCACTGTTTTGGGGTCCCGGAGTGATTTTCCAGATTGAGAACCACGAGGCTTCTTTATGTGTCGGTCATCAACACTCGCGGTTTTGGCCTATTTTGGCCTGTTTTGTGGACTATTACTCACTGTTTTGGGGTCCCGGAGTGATTTCCAGGATTTACGAACCCACGGGTGCGTTGACGTGTCGTTAATCAACACTCGTGGTTTTTGTCGATTCTAACCCGCTTCGTGGACTATTACTCACCGTTTTGGGGTCCCAGAGTGATTTCGACGATTGACGAACCCCGACGTGCGTTTACGTGTCCGTCATAAACACTCGAAGTTTTGGCCGATTCTGACCCGTTTCGTGGACTATTACTCAGCGTTTTGGGGCCCCGAAGCGATTTGCATAGTTGTTGAACCCCAAGGTGCGCTTACATGTCGGTTATCAGCACTCACAGCTTTGGCCGATTTTGGCCTATTTCGTGGATTATTACTCACTGTTTTAGTGTCCCGTAGTGATTTTCAAAATTGTCGAACCAAGGGTGCCTTTACCTGTCGGCGATCAACACTCGTGGTTTTGGCCGATTCTGGCATGTTTTGTGGACTACTCACTGTTTTGGGGTCCCGGAGTGATTTCCAGGATTTACGAACCAAGGGGTGGGTTTAAGTGTCGTTCATCAACACTCGCGGTTTTTGTCGATTCTGGTCCGTTTCGTGGACTATTACTCACCGTTTTTGGGTCCCAGAGTGATTTCCACGATCGACTAACCCCGGCGTGCGTTTAGCTGTCCTCATAAACACTCGAAGTTTTGGCCGACTCTGACTCGTTTCGTGGACTATTACTCAGCATTTTGGGGCCCCAAAGTGATTTGCATAGTTGTTGAACCCTAAGGTGGGCTTACGTGTCGGTTATCATCACTCGCAGCTTTGGCCGATTTTGGCCAGTTTCGTGGACTATTACTCACTGTTTTGGTGTCCCGGAGTGATTTTCAAGAATGACGAACCACGGGGTGCCTTTACGTGTCGGTGATCAACACTCGCGGTTTTGGCCGACTCTAGCATGTTTTGTGGACTACTCACTATTTTGGGGTCCCGGAGTGATTTCCAGGATTTACGAACCCAGGGGTGGGTTTAAGTGTCGTTCATCAACACTCGCGGTTTTTGTCGATTCTGACCCGTTTCGTGGACTATTACTCACCGTTTGGGGTCCCAGAGAGATTTCCACGATCGACGAACCCCGGCGTGCGTTTACGTGTCCTCATAAACACTCGAAGTTTTGGCCGACCCTGACCCGTTTCGTGGACTATTACTCAGCGTTGTGGGGCCCCGAAGCGATTTGCATAGTTGTTGAACCCCAAGGTGCGCTTACGTGTCGGTTATCATCACTCGCAGCTTTGGCCAATTTTGGCCTGTTTCGTGGACTGTTACTCACTGTTTTGGTGTCCCGGAGTGATTTTCAAGATTGACGAACAACTGGGTGCCTTTACGTGTCGGTGATCAACACTCGCGATTTTGGCCGATTATGGCATGTTTTGTGGACTACTCACTGTTTTGGGGTCCCGGAGTGATTTCGAGGATTTACGAACCAAGGGTTGGGTTTAAGTGTCGTTCATCCACACTCGCGGTTTTTGTCGATTCTGACCCGTTTCATGGACTATTACTCACCGTTTTGGGGTCCCAGAGTGATTTCCACGATCGACGAACCCCGGCGTTCGTTTACGTGTCCGTCATCAACACCCAAAGTTTTGGCCGATTCTGACCCGTTTCGTGGACTATTACTCTCCGTTTTGGGGTCCTGAAGCGATTTCCAAAGTTGCTCAACCCCAAGGTACCCTTACGTGTTGGTTATCAGCACTCGCAGTTTTGGCCGATTTTGGCCTCATTCGTGGACTATTAGTCACTGTTTTGGGGTCCCGGAGTGATTTTCCAGATTGAGAACCACGAGGCTCCTTTATGTGTCGGTCATCAACACTCGCGGTTTTGGCCTATTTTGGCCTGTTTTGTGGACTATTACTCACTGTTTTGGGGTCCCGGAGTGATTTCCAGGATTTACGAACCCACGGGTGCGTTGACGTGTCGTTAATCAACACTCGTGGTTTTTGTCGATTCTAACCCGCTTCGTGGACTATTACTCACCGTTTTGGGGTCCCAGAGTGATTTCGACGATTGACGAACCCCTACGTGCGTTTACGTGTCCGTCATAAACACTCGAAGTTTTGGCCGATTCTGACCCGTTTCGTGGACTATTACTCAGCGTTTTGGGGCCCCGAAGCGATTTGCATAGTTGTTGAACCCCAAGGTGCGCTTACGTGTCGGTTATCATCACTCACAGCTTTGGCCAATTTTGGCCTGTTTCGTGGACTGTTACTCACTGTTTTGGTGTCCCGGAGTGATTTTCAAGATTGACGAACAACTGGGTGCCTTTACGTGTCGGTGATCAACACTCGCGATTTTGGCCGATTATGGCATGTTTTGTGGACTACTCACTGTTTTGGGGTCCCGGAGTGATTTCGAGGATTTACGAACCAAGGGTTGGGTTTAAGTGTCGTTCGTCCACACTCGCGGTTTTTGTCGATTCTGACCCGTTTCATGGACTATTACTCACCGTTTTGGGGTCCCAGAGTGATTTCCACGATCGACGAACCCCGGCGTTCGTTTACGTGTCCGTCATCAACACTCAAAGTTTTGGCCGATTCTGACCCGTTTCGTGGACTATTACTCTCCGTTTTGGGGTCCTGAAGCGATTTCCAAAGTTGCTCAACCCCAAGGTACCCTTACGTGTTGGTTATCAGCACTTGCAGTTTTGGCCGATTTTGGCCTCATTCGTGGACTATTAGTCACTGTTTTGGGGTCCCGGAGTGATTTTCCAGATTGAGAACCACGAGGCTCCTTTATGTGTCGGTCGTCAACACTCGCGGTTTTGGCCTATTTTGGCCTGTTTTGTGGACTATTACTCACTGTTTTGGGGTCCCGGAGTGATTTCCAGGATTTATGAACCCACGGGTGCGTTGACGTGTCGTTAATCAACACTCGTGGTTTTTGTCGATTCTAACCCGCTTCGTGGACTATTACTCACCGTTTTGGGGTCCCAGAGTGATTTCGACGATTGACGAACCCCGACGTGCGTTTACGTGTCCGTCATAAACACTCGAAGTTTTGGCCGATTCTGACCCGTTTCGTGGACTATTACTCAGCGTTTTGGGGCCCCGAAGCGATTTGCATAGTTGTTGAACCCCAAGGTGCGCTTACGTGTCGGTTATCATCACTCGCAGCTTTGGCCAATTTTGGCCTGTTTCGTGGACTGTTACTCACTGTTTTGGTGTCCCGGAGTGATTTTCAAGATTGACGAACAACTGGGTGCCTTTACGTGTCGGTGATCAACACTCGCGATTTTGGCCGATTATGGCATGTTTTGTGGACTACTCACTGTTTTGGGGTCCCGGAGTGATTTCGAGGATTTACGAACCAAGGGTTGGGTTTAAGTGTCGTTCATCCACACTCGCGGTTTTTGTCGATTCTGACCCGTTTCATGGACTATTACTCACCGTTTTGGGGTCCCAGAGTGATTTCGACGATTGACGAACCCCGACGTGCGTTTACGTGTCCGTCATAAACACTCGAAGTTTTGGCCGATTCTGACCCGTTTCGTGGACTATTACTCAGCGTTTTGGGGCCCCGAAGCGATTTGCATAGTTGTTGAACCCCAAGGTGCGCTTACATGTCGGTTATCAGCACTCACAGCTTTGGCCGATTTTGGCCTATTTCGTGGATTATTACTCACTGTTTTAGTGTCCCGTAGTGATTTTCAAAATTGTCGAACCAAGGGTGCCTTTACCTGTCGGCGATCAACACTCGTGGTTTTGGCCGATTCTGGCATGTTTTGTGGACTACTCACTGTTTTGGGGTCCCGGAGTGATTTCCAGGATTTACGAACCAAGGGGTGGGTTTAAGTGTCGTTCATCAACACTCGCGGTTTTTGTCGATTCTGGTCCGTTTCGTGGACTATTACTCACCGTTTTTGGGTCCCAGAGTGATTTCCACGATCGACTAACCCCGGCGTGCGTTTAGCTGTCCTCATAAACACTCGAAGTTTTGGCCGACTCTGACTCGTTTCGTGGACTATTACTCAGCATTTTGGGGCCCCAAAGTGATTTGCATAGTTGTTGAACCCTAAGGTGGGCTTACGTGTCGGTTATCATCACTCGCAGCTTTGGCCGATTTTGGCCAGTTTCGTGGACTATTACTCACTGTTTTGGTGTCCCGGAGTGATTTTCAAGAATGACGAACCACGGGGTGCCTTTACGTGTCGGTGATCAACACTCGCGGTTTTGGCCGACTCTAGCATGTTTTGTGGACTACTCACTATTTTGGGGTCCCGGAGTGATTTCCAGGATTTACGAACCCAGGGGTGGGTTTAAGTGTCGTTCATCAACACTCGCGGTTTTTGTCGATTCTGACCCGTTTCGTGGACTATTACTCACCGTTTGGGGTCCCAGAGAGATTTCCACGATCGACGAACCCCGGCGTGCGTTTACGTGTCCTCATAAACACTCGAAGTTTTGGCCGACCCTGACCCGTTTCGTGGACTATTACTCAGCGTTGTGGGGCCCCGAAGCGATTTGCATAGTTGTTGAACCCCAAGGTGCGCTTACGTGTCGGTTATCATCACTCGCAGCTTTGGCCAATTTTGGCCTGTTTCGTGGACTGTTACTCACTGTTTTGGTGTCCCGGAGTGATTTTCAAGATTGACGAACAACTGGGTGCCTTTACGTGTCGGTGATCAACACTCGCGATTTTGGCCGATTATGGCATGTTTTGTGGACTACTCACTGTTTTGGGGTCCCGGAGTGATTTCGAGGATTTACGAACCAAGGGTTGGGTTTAAGTGTCGTTCGTCCACACTCGCGGTTTTTGACGATTCTGACCCGTTTCATGGACTATTACTCACCGTTTTGGGGTCCCAGAGTGATTTCCACGATCGACGAACCCCGGCGTTCGTTTACGTGTCCGTCATCAACACTCAAAGTTTTGGCCGATTCTGACCCGTTTCGTGGACTATTACTCTCCGTTTTGGGGTCCTGAAGCGATTTCCAAAGTTGCTCAACCCCAAGGTACCCTTACGTGTTGGTTATTAGCACTTGCAGTTTTGGCCGATTTTGGCCTCATTCGTGGACTATTAGTCACTGTTTTGGGGTCCCGGAGTGATTTTCCAGATTGAGAACCACGAGGCTCCTTTATGTGTCGGTCATCAACACTCGCGGTTTTGGCCTATTTTGACCTGTTTTGTGGACTATTACTCACTGTTTTGGGGTCCCGGAGTGATTTCCAGGATTTACGAACCCACGGGTGCGTTGACGTGTCGTTAATCAACACTCGTGGTTTTTGTCGATTCTAACCCGCTTCGTGGACTATTACTCACCGTTTTGGGGTCCCAGAGTGATTTCGACGATTGACGAACCCCGACGTGCGTTTACGTGTCCGTCATAAACACTCGAAGTTTTGGCCGATTCTGACCCGTTTCGTGGACTATTACTCAGCGTTTTGGGGCCCCGAAGCGATTTGCATAGTTGTTGAACCCCAAGGTGCGCTTACATGTCGGTTATCAGCACTCACAGCTTTGGCCGATTTTGGCCTATTTCGTGGATTATTACTCACTGTTTTAGTGTCCCGTAGTGATTTTCAAAATTGTCGAACCAAGGGTGCCTTTACCTGTCGGCGATCAACACTCGTGGTTTTGGCCGATTCTGGCATGTTTTGTGGACTACTCACTGTTTTGGGGTCCCGGAGTGATTTCCAGGATTTACGAACCAAGGGGTGGGTTTAAGTGTCGTTCATCAACACTCGCGGTTTTTGTCGATTCTGGTCCGTTTCGTGGACTATTACTCACCGTTTTTGGGTCCCAGAGTGATTTCCACGATCGACTAACCCCGGCGAGCGTTTAGCTGTCCTCATAAACACTCGAAGTTTTGGCCGACTCTGACTCGTTTCGTGGACTATTACTCAGCATTTTGGGGCCCCAAAGCGATTTGCATAGTTGTTGAACCCTAAGGTGGGCTTACGTGTCGGTTATCATCACTCGCAGCTTTGGCCGATTTTGGCCAGTTTCGTGGACTATTACTCACTGTTTTGGTGTCCCGGAGTGATTTTCAAGAATGACGAACCACGGGGTGCCTTTACGTGTCGGTGATCAACACTCGCGGTTTTGGCCGACATTGGCATGTTTTGTGGACTACTCACTGTTTTGGGGTCCCGGAGTGATTTCCAGGATTTACGAACCCAAGGGTGGGTTTAAGTGTCGTTCATCCACACTCGCGGTTTTTGTCGATTCTTACGCATTTCATGGACTATTACTCACCGTTTTGGGGTCCCAGAGTGATTTCCACGATCGACGAACCCCGGCGTTCGTTTACGTGTCCGTCATCAACACTCAAAGTTTTGGCCGATTCTGACCCGTTTCGTGGACTATTACTCTTCGTTTTGGGGTCCTGAAGCGATTTCCAAAGTTGCTCAACCCCAAGGTGCCCTTACGTGTTGGTTATCAACACTCGCAGTTTTGGCCGATTTTGGCCTCTTTCGTGGACTATTAGTCACTGTTTTGGGGTCCCGGAGTGATTTTCCAGATTGAGAACCACGAGGCTCCTTTATGTGTCGGTCATCAACACTCGCGGTTTTGGCCTATTTTGGCCTGTTTTGTGGACTATTACTCACTGTTTTGGGGTCCCGGAGTGATTTCCAGGATTTACGAACCGACGGGTGCGTTGACGTGTCGTTAATCAACAATCGTGGTTTTTGTCGATTCTAACCCGCTTCGTGGACTATTACTCACCGTTTTGGGGTCCCAGAGTGATTTCGACGATCGACGAACCCCGGCGTGCGTTTACGTGTCCGTCATAAACACTCGAAGTTTTGGCCGATTCTGACCCGTTTCGTGGACTATTACTCAGTGTTTTGGGGCCCCAAAGCGATTTGCGTAGTTGTTGAACCCCAAGGTGCGCTTACATGTCGGTTATCAGCACTCGCAGCTTTGGCCGATTTTGGCCTATTTCGTGGATTATTACTCACTGTTTTAGTGTCCCGGAGTGATTTTCAAAATTGTCGAACCAAGGGTGCCTTTAACTGTCGGCGATCAACACTCGTGGTTTTGGCCGATTCTGGCATGTTTTGTGGACTACTCACTGTTTTGGGGTCCCGGATTGATTTCCAGGATTTCCGAAACAAGGGGTGGCTTAACGTGTCATTCATCAACACTTACGGTTTTTGTAGATTCTGACCCGTTTCATGGACTATTACTCACCGTTTTGGGGTCGCAGAGTGATTTCCACGATTCACGAACCCCGGGTTCGTTTACATGTTGTTCATCAAAACTCGAAGTTTTGGCCGATTCTGACCCGTTTCGTGGACTATTACTCAACGTTTTGGGGCCCCGAAGCGATTTGCATAGTTGTTGAACCCCAAGGTGCGCTTACGTGTCGGTTATCATCACTCGCAGCTTTGGCCAATTTTGGCCTGTTTCGTGGACTGTTAATCACTGTTTTGGTGTCCCCGAGTGATTTTCAAGATTGACGAACAACTGGGTGCCTTTACGTGTCGGTGATCAACACTCGCGGTTTTGGCCGACTCTGGCATGTTTTGTGGACTACTCACTGTTTTGGGGTCCCGGAGTGATTTCCAGGATTTACGAACCCAAGGGTGGGTTTAAGTGTCGTTCATCAACACTC
>LR738713.1:9750949-9784590 GCA_902687465.1 Secale cereale
TTGTGGACTATTACTCACTGTTTTGGGGTCCCGGAGTGATTTCCAGGATTTACGAACCCACGGGTGCGTTGACGTGTCGTTAATCAACACTCGTGGTTTTTGTCGATTCTGACCCGCTTCGTGGACTATTACTCACCGTTTTGGGGTCCCAGAGTGATTTCGACGATCGACGAACCCCGGCGTGCGTTTACATGTCCGTCATAAACACTCGAAGTTTTGGCCGATTCTGACCCGTTTCGTGGACTATTACTCGGCGTTTTGGGGCCCCGAAGCGATTTGCATAGTTTTTGAACCCCAAGGTGCGCTTACATGTCGGTTATCAGCACTCGCAGCTTTGGCCGATTTTGGCCTAGTTCGTGGACTATTACTCACGGTTTTAGTGTCCCGGAGTGATTTTCAAGATTGTCAAACCAAGGGTGCCTTTACCTGTCGGTGATCAACACTCGCGGTTTTGGCCGATTCTGGCATGTTTTGTGGACTACTCACTGTTTTGGGGTCCCGGATTGATTTCCAGGATTTCCGAACCAAGGGGTGGGTTTAAGTGTCGTTCATCAACACTCACGGTTTTTGTCGATTCTGGTCCGTTTCGTGGACTATTACTCACCGTTTTTGGCTCCCAGAGTGATTTCCACGATCGACTAACCTCGGCGTGCGTTTAGGTGTCCTCATAAACACTCGAAGTTTTGGCCGACTCTGACCCGTTTCGTGGACTATTACTCAGCATTTTGGGGCCCCAAAGCGATTTGCATAGTTGTTGAACCCCAAGGTGCGCTTACGTGTCGGTTATCAACACTCGCAGCTTTGGTCGAATTTGGCCTGTTTCGTGGACTATTAGTCACTGTTTTGGAGTCCCGGAGTGATTTTCAAGATTGATGAACCACGGGGTGCCTTTACGTGTCAGTGATCAACACTCGCGGTTTTGGCCGATTATGGCATGTTTTGTGGACTACTCACTGTTTTGGGGTCCCGAAGTGATTTCCATGATTTACGAACCAAGGGGTGGGTTTAAGTGTCGTTCATCAACACTCGCGGTTTTTGTCGATTCTGGTCCGTTTCGTGGACTATTACTCACCGTTTTTGGCTCCCAGAGTGATTTCCACGATCGACTACCCCGGCGTGCGTTTAGGTGTCCTCATAAACACTCGAAGTTTTGGCCGACTCTGACCCGTTTCATGGACTATTACTCTGCATTTTGGGGCCCCAAAGCGATTTGCATAGTTGTTGAACCCCAAGGTGCGCTTACGTGTCGGTTATCATCACTCGCAGCTTGGCCGATTTTGGCCAGTTTCGTGGACTATAACTCACTGTTTTGGTGTCCCGGAGTGATTTTCAAGATTGATGAACCACGGGGTGCCTTTACGTGTCGGTGATCAACACTCACGGTTTTGGCCGATTATGGCATGTTTTGTGGACTACTCACTGTTTTGGGGTCCCGAAGTGATTTCCAGGATTTACGAACCAAGGGGTGGGTTTAAGTGTCGTTCATCAACACTCGCGGTTTTTGTCGATTCTGGTCCGTTTCGTGGACTATTACTCACCGTTTTTGGGTCCCAGAGTGATTTCCACGATCGACTAACCCCTGCGTGCGTTTAGGTGTCCTCATAAACACTCGAAGTTTTGGCCGACTCTGACCCGTTTCGTGGACTATTACTCAGCATTTTGGGGCCCCAAAGCGATTCGCATAGTTGTTGAACCCCAAGGTGCGCTTACGTGTCGGTTATCATCACTCACAGCTTTGGCCGATTTTGGCCAGTTTCGTGGACTATTACTCACTGTTTTGGTGTCCCGGAGTGATTTTCAAGATTGACGAACCACGGGGTGCCTTTACGTGTCGGTGATCAACACTCGCGGCTTTGGCCGACTCTGGCATGTTTTGTGGACTACTCACTATTTTGGGGTCCCGGAGTGATTTCCAGGATTTACGAACCTAGGGGTCCGTTTAAGTGTCGTTCATCAACACTCGCGGTTTTTGTCGATTCTGACCCGTTTCGTGGACTATTACTCACCGTTTTGGGGTCCCAGAGTGATTTCCACGATCGACGAACCCCGGCGTGCATTTACGTGTCCTCATAAACACTCGAAGTTTTGGCCGACTCTGACCCGTTTCGTGGACTATTACTCAGCGTTTTGGGGCCCCGAAGCGATTTGCATTGTTGTTGAACCCCAAGGTGCGCTTACGTGTCGGTTATCAACACTCGTAGCTTTGGTCGAATTTGGCCTGTTTCGTGGACTATTACTCACTGTTTTGGTGTCCCGAAGTGATTTTCAAGATTGATGAACCACGGGGTGCTTTACGTGTCGGTGATCTACACTGGCGGTTTTGGCCGATTATGGCATGTTTTGTGGACTACTCACTGTTTTGGGGTCCCGGAGTGATTTCCAGGATTTACGAACCAAGGGGTGGGTTTAAGTGTCGTTCATCAACACTCGCGGGTTTTGTCGATTCTGGCCCGTTTCGTGGACTACTACTCACCGTTTTGGGGTCCCAGAGTGATTTCCACGATCGACGAACCCCGGCGTTCTTTTACGTGTCCGTCATCAACACTCGAAGTTTTGGCCGATTCTGACCCGTTTCGTGGACTATTACTCTCCGTTTTGGGGTCCTGAAGCGATTTCCAAAGTTGCTCAACCCCAAGGTGCCCTTACGTGTTGGTTATCAGCACTCACAGTTTTGGCCGAGTTTGGCCTCTTTCGTGGACTATTAGTCACTGTTTTGGGGTCCCGGAGTGATTTTCCAGATTGAGAACCACGAGGCTCCTTTATGTGTCGGTCATCAACACTCGCGGTATTGGCCTATTTTGGCCTGTTTTGTGGACTATTACTCACTGTTTTGGGGTCCCGGAGTGATTTCCAGGATTTACGAACCCACGGGTGCGTTGACGTGTCGTTAATCAACACTCGTGGTTTTTGTCGATTCTGACCCGCTTCGTGGACTATTACTCACCGTTTTGGGGTCCCAGAGTGATTTCGACGATCGACGAACCCCGGCGTGCGTTTACGTGTCCGTCATAAACACTCGAAGTTTTGGCCGATTCTGACCCGTTTCGTGGACTATTACTCGGCGTTTTGGGGCCCCGAAGCGATTTGCATAGTTTTTGAACCCCAAGGTGCGCTTACATGTCGGTTATCAGCACTCGCAGCTTTGGCCGATTTTGGCCTAGTTCGTGGACTATTACTCACGGTTTTAGTGTCCCGGAGTGATTTTCAAGATTGTCGAACCAAGGGTGCCTTTACCTGTCGGTGATCAACACTCGCGGTTTTGGCCGATTCTGGCATGTTTTGTGGACTATTCACTGTTTTGGGGTCCCGGATTGATTTCCAGGATTTCCGAACCAAGGGGTGGGTTTAAGTGTCGTTCATCAACACTCGCGGTTTTTGTCGATTCTGGTCCGTTTCGTGGACTATTACTCACCGTTTTTGGCTCCCAGAGTGATTTCCACGATCGACTAACCTCGGCGTGCGTTTAGGTGTCCTCATAAACACTCGAAGTTTTGGCCGACTCTGACCCGTTTCGTGGACTATTACTCAGCATTTTGGGGCCCCAAAGCGATTGGCATAGTTGTTGAACCCCAAGGTGCGCTTACGTGTCGGTTATCAACACTCGCAGCTTTGGTCGAATTTGGCCTGTTTCGTGGACTATTAGTCACTGTTTTGGAGTCCCGGAGTGATTTTCAAGATTGATGAACCACGGGGTGCCTTTACGTGTCAGTGATCAACACTCGCGGTTTTGGCCGATTATGGCATGTTTTGTGGACTACTCACTGTTTTGGGGTCCCGAAGTGATTTCCATGATTTACGAACCAAGGGGTGGGTTTAAGTGTCGTTCATCAACACTCGCGGTTTTTGTCGATTCTGGTCCGTTTCGTGGACTATTACTCATCGTTTTTGGCTCCCAGAGTGATTTCCACGATCGACTAACCCCGGCGTGCGTTTAGGTGTCCTCATAAACACTCGAAGTTTTGGCCGACTCTGACCCGTTTCATGGACTATTACTCTGCATTTTGGGGCCCCAAAGCGATTTGCATAGTTGTTGAACCCCAAGGTGCGCTTACGTGTCGGTTATCATCACTCGCAGCTTTGGCCGATTTTGGCCAGTTTCGTGGACTATTACTCACTGTTTTGGTGTCCCGGAGTGATTTTCAAGATTGATGAACCACGGGGTGCCTTTACGTGTCGGTGATCAACACTCACGGTTTTGGCCGATTATGGCATGTTTTGTGGACTACTCACTGTTTTGGGGTCCCGAAGTGATTTCCAGGATTTACGAACCAAGGGGTGGGTTTAAGTGTCGTTCATCAACACTCGCGGTTTTTGTCGATTCTGGTCCGTTTCGTGGACTATTACTCACCGTTTTTGGGTCCCAGAGTGATTTCCACGATCGACTAACCCCGGCGTGCGTTTAGGTGTCCTCATAAACACTCGAAGTTTTGGCCGACTCTGACCCGTTTCGTGGAATATTACTCAGCATTTTGGGGCCCCAAAGCGATTTGCATAGTTGTTGAACCCCAAGGTGCGCTTACGTGTCGGTTATCATCACTCACAGCTTTGGCCGATTTTGGCCAGTTTCGTGGACTATTACTCACTGTTTTGGTGTCCCGGAGTGATTTTCAAGATTGACGAACCACGGGGTGCCTTTACGTGTCGGTGATCAACACTCGCGGCTTTGGCCGACTCTGGCATGTTTTGTGGACTACTCACTGTTTTGGGGTCCCGGAGTGATTTCCAGGATTTACGAACCCAGGGGTGGGTTTAAGTGTCGTTCATCAACTCTCGCGGTTTTTGTCGATTCTGACCCGTTTCGTGGACTATTACTCACCGTTTGGTGTCCCAGAGTGATTTCAACGATCGACGAACCACGGCGTGCGTCCAGGGGTGGTGCAGTGTAAACTGCAGCGACACAGCATATCGAGGGATACAGGAGTATTAATTGAGTATCCCTCTGTACGTCCAGGGGTGGTGCAGTGTATATATATATATATATATATATATATATATATATGCTTTTAACCAATTTAGAGTATTATAATTGTGTATCCGTGTCCAGCTACAAAAGGGATATTGCAGTACTAATTGAGTAACAGGGGTATCCTATCTTTAATGAATTTAGGAAAACAGAAATAAATGAGGATACGGTGGGCATACCTGTTGCTGCTGAATTTAGTAAAAGGAAAATGTATACCTTTACTACTTGAATTTTTCTAGTATGAGCCTTATGTAGTTTGTCTCAGTTGACTGCTCATGAGCTACATGAGCAAGTTTGAACTTCCTCCCTTCTTTCATCAGCCTTCTGACCTCATCAATAAATAATTATATATAAAAGTAAACAATTAAATAGAGAAAAGCAAACAAAAAAGAAAACTATTTGAAAAAGGGTAAATAAATAAAGAAAAATGGAATAGTAAGTGTTGACACCAGATTTTTGAGTTGTTGTCAGTTTGCTATCAAGCCGTGACTGTATGTCACAGTAGGTTTTAGGTTTTAGGTTTTTTTTTCATGTACACTAGTACTACTTGTATGTCACACTAGCACAATGATAATAATGGTGGTCATGTATTTGGTTCCTTGTTGTAAATATTTGAACTTCAAACTATTGTTTTAGAAGCTTCTGCAACTTTTTCTTAACTGTTGATGCTGCTGTTATGCCTGTATTCACTGCTGTTGCTACTGTACTTGTCATGATGTTGTACTTGTGATGATGCTACTTCTGATCTTCTGAAATGACCCATTGGCGACTTCATTAGGCGGGGATAATGATTTTGCAGGTACCCAGAGAGGCCCTTGAGTTTGCTGGAATGTCGATTAACTTCCGTTCCGGCAAATTCGGGTACTCCACATGTCCTATTTTCAGCAAAGGTCATGCTGAAATTTTCCGTGAATTTTAGCATGACTTTGCTAAAAATAGGACATATAGGGTACTTGTGACTAATGCATGGGCCGGGGTATCTTAGTAGTTAATTAAGTAGGATCAAGTGCCCCTTTATTCTACCTGCATTAAACCATAGGCGGCAATAGAGCCAAGTGATTACGCCCAACTTAGAATTCTCCTTCCCAGCTTAGCTTTTAGGATGCCTCGGTGTCGACAAACCATAAATTATAAAACCTTGGCTTTTAGGGTGCCTCGGTGTCGAAAAAAACCGAAATGATGAAAGCTTAGGCTTTTAGGGTGCCTCGGCGTCGAAAAACCCTCAATTATAAAAGCTTAGGTTTTAGGATGCCTCGGTGTCGACAAACCCTAAATGATGAGACCATGATCTTGTTCCTTGAAAATAACCAACTTTTTGACCAAACTTTGTTCCTATTTAGAGAGAAACATGGCCAACAACGATGAGGCCGGCGGTTTGGGCGGCAAGGCATTCTGGGAGCTGTCCCAGGAGATGTAGGAAGAACCTCACTTGTATGAGGACGCCGCCTTCCCCACCGATCCTGAGACCACTGATGGTACCGCCGAGGATGACCCCACTGATGCCACAACTGATGGTGCCGCCGAGGATGCCACCACTGATGATGGCGGCGCACGCACAGATGGCAGCCAACCGAAGAGGCAACGGAAGGACCGGCGCACGACCGTGCTCCGCACCCTCAAGGAGGAAATTACTGAAGTGGACTCCGATGGGAATCCAACGGCGCCCGAACGAATAGTCAACGGGTACTCGCCTCAGCTCGGGTGCATTCTCCGGAGCACCGTCTCGATCAACACCGAGAACCTGAGGCATCCTGACCGAGGGAATTTGCGCAACCTCCTCTTCACGAAGCTGCACGAACGATACAAGTTCCCCGCTCAATTTGAAAACACAAGCCTCAAAGGGAATAAAGTGAACAATGCTGCCCTCACGAGGATGAGCAAGGCCCTGTCTACTTGGAAAACCAATGTAAAGAGAATGATCGAGAAAGGTGAGAGTTATGAGAAGATCAACGAGAAAAATCGTTCGATCACCAAAGATGACTACAACGACTTCAAGATCAATTGCTCGAGCACCGCACACTCCGAATCAAGTCAGTGGGGGAAAGAAATGCGGGAGCTCAACTTAGGTGAACACACACTCGGTCCCGGCGGTTACAGAGTGGCGGAGCCTATATGGGACAAGGAGGAGGCGGACCGTGCCGAGCAAGGCCTACCGCCCCTCTTCGATAAATACGGTGACAAGCAGACCAGTAACTTTGTCAGGGCCCGGTACAAGAAGGACCCGAAAACAAAGGAGCTTACCACGGATCCGAAGACCAGGGCGCTTGAGCTTGTTCTGGTAAGGAATACACCCCCGCGTAATTAGCTCCATATGGTTGCATTATAGTTAATGAAGCCAAATTTCTAAATGATTCACATTCCTTCCGCAGGCGACTGAAAGCAGTAGCGCGGGGTCGACTAAGAGCAACCCTTGGGACACGACTCTAAATAGGGCGTTGAATGTAATGAAGAACAAGGATAAGCTCGATAAGCCGACGTCAGCTGGTCGTGTGGCCGGCAAAGGCTTGTCGACAAAATGGTCATCATACTATAACGCTGGTGGGCGAAAGGAGAAAAAGACCAGCTCGGAAAGCCAGGCGCGCGAGGTTCAAGAACTCAAGGCACAGGTGGCGCGGATTCCGGAGATTGTCCAAGAGCAAGTGCAACAACAGCTCGGAGCGACTATCACCGCCATTGTGCCTAGCTTGATCGAGGGGTTGCAGGCGTGGATTGCGGATGGCCAACAGGGGCCGCCCCCGATTCCCAGCTTCACGGCCAGCAACTCGCAAAACGCGATGGCGGGGCCATTGGTGTCTCCTGCGGAGGCGGCATTGGTGTCTCCGACGCCGGCAGGGGAGCTTAATGCACCCGTATGTACGCCGGACGGCACCTCTGCAGCAAGCGGCCCCTCCGTCAACTGCACGCCCGCCGTTGGCGGTGCCTCAACATTAGCCGAGCTCGACGCCATCATCACGGTAACTAATTAAGCCTCTCTCGGCCGAGGACTTCATCTCCTTGCCTTTGACTGGGCATCCCTGACGCCCTACATGTTTTCGCAGGGCGCCGCCGACATTTCGTGCACTCTCCTGCACTTCGTGAACAACGAGTAGGTCGACGTCGCCAAGGGCAAAATCGTTCAACCGGGCAACCCCTTGTTCCACGGTACCCAGATGCCACCCAACTTGTTTAGGGTTCAACTGGTTCGGGTGCTGCCAGGCTGCGACGAGGTGTTACCTCCGATTCGACCCGTCGGGGCCGACGATGATGACGTGATGACCCTCAGCGCCTGCCTGAGCTGGCCCCTGCTTTGGCCGAAGAGCCAGATTCGTTTGGGGGTGGGGGACACCACCCCAAAGACAACACCGCCAGTCGTGCCGGCGCCAAGTCGTCCCCATGGCAAGACCGCCGCAACGGTGCCGAAATCCCTATGCCACTGGATCCAAACATGCATATGCCACAGGATCAGAACGATGACGACGACGATACATTTGGCAACGTCGATCAGTACTTTGCCGATCATGGGTACGGTGGCGACTTCATGGGGCCTCCTTCTCAAGAACCCAACCCAACAAAAGACGTGCGCGATCTAGCTGGTACCGCGGAGAAGCCAAGTTGCAACAGGCGTCGTCTGCCGTTCAGCTCTCAGGAGACGCCTCCAGCTGCCGACTTCACCGAGCCTCAGATAGGCGAGGTGCGAAATATTATCAGCCCCAACACACTCAAGAAGGCGGGCTCTGAGCAGAACTCAGTCCCAATTCAGGAGAAGAAGAAGGCACGCAAAATAAAAACTAACAAGGGTGCGAGCCAGCCGGCACCTAGTACGATCCGTGCTCAGGACGGGCTACCTTCACCTGAGGATGTAATGAGGAGGGTGCATGTGGCCGGTAGGCCGATGCTACCGAGAAATATGCTCGATGCTGCAACCGGTGCTATGCGGAGTCTGCATGACAGTGTTCTTTCTTTGGAGAAGCGGCGTCTCAGAGAGAAGGATGTGGCGTACCCGGTTTTCGCGGCCAAGGTGCCAGAGGGCAAGGGCTTTGTGGATAACTCCATCGGGGGTACGATCGTCTTGCGGTTTGATGACATCCACGCTATGTTGAACCTTCTTCCGCTGCACTACACCTTCGTTCGGCTATTTTCGCTGAGTATGGAGATGCGGATCATTCGCGACAAGACCCCGGACATCGTGATAGTCGACCCCTTCTACATGCGTGCCAAGATCTTGGGCAGCGCTGGGGACCGGCAAGTCGCGAATTCTTACCTCGAAGGCGTCATTCTGGCAAACCGAGATAAGGATAACTTCCTCGTGCCTTACTTGCCCGAGTAAGTCCTCCGCCTCAACCGCCCCGTAACATATGAATTCTTAGATTTCGATCGTTCTTCTTTTAACATTCCGTGTTTTCTGCAGTGACACACATTGCACGCTCATCCTCCTAAGCCCCAAATATTCCATGGCCACGTATTTCGACCCGGACCGTCAGTCGAAAGTAGACTACACAAATGTCAAGAAGGTTCTTGATGATGTTCTCCCCGGCTACGCCAAATCTGGAGGCACCTTCACCAGGCCTATTTGTAAGACCGGCAAGCATGTGTTCTCCCACAATACAACGTTCTGCTGCGTCAAGCAGCCGCCTGGCGGTCAGAAGGGTGCCTACTACGCCATCCATCACATGCAGGCGATCGTACGGGACCATCATCAACTTCTGCTACCGAGTAAACTCAAAGATTGGGCCGCGAGCGTGTCGGCAATCCAGGACACGGACATCAGACAAGAATTCTTTCGCATCCAGTCGGAGTTTGCGGAAATCATCCATCGAGATGTCCTTCGTTCCTCGGGGCAGTTCTACGTCAGAAATCAACGGTCGAACAGTGACATCGACACAATGCTACAAATGCAGGCTGACAACGCCCGTGATTTCATGACTACCACGATAGACGGCGGGTTCATCCACGCTCCGGTCCCTTGAGTCGAGTCGAAAGCAGTGATGCTGTGTCTAGTTCTGAAACATCGATTGGCTCATGTTGTAATTAAACTTTAATGAACTTGTAGTATGTCTCTTTGGTTTCGAGAGTCGTTCAACTTAGATGTAATCGATGCTATTAATGCCTTGCTTTTCTCTTTCGATCGTTCTGTTGCATACTTATATATTGCTTATGTATTGTCTGTGAATTGGTACTAACGTTTCGTTTGGCTAGTGCATAGAGATGCCGTCGTATGTCGTGTACAAGGGTAAGGTTCCCGGAGTCTACGACGACTGGGAGGAGTGTCGGAGACAGGTTCACCGATTCAGCGGTAACAGTTACAAAGGGTACACCACTAGGGCCGAGGCCGAATCTAGATACGCCCGCTATCTAGCGGGAGAGAGGAGGGAGCGTTGGAGGAACCGGATGAAGACGAGTTTCATCGTGATGATGCTCATCGTGATGACCGCAGCTCTCTTCTTTGTGATGGTAGTTTAGATGATCGATATCGACTTGTAATGTGAAGACAAACTCGCTACTCGCGGTCTCGAGACTTGTAATATATTGTTCTATCTTTGTTCGGTCTTTTCAATTCGGAGACTAATATGATGAATTGTATTCGGAGACTAATATGATGAATTGTATTCAGAGACTAATCTTCTATTGTATTCGATGAATTTGTTGTTGATGTGTGCTGTCTATATTCTGTGCAATTATACATTTTGTAATCTGTGCAAAAAAACAGAAAAATTATATTAAAAAAACCTAATATTCATACTAATGGCGCATCACAACATAGTGCGCCATTAGTATGCCAAAGGATACTAATGGCGCATCACCAGACAGTGCGCCATTACTATGCGGACATTACTAATGGCGCATCCTGCTGTAGTGCGCCATTAGTATGCCAAAGCACCTGGGTACACATGGCCCCTGGGAGGCATTCTAATGGCGCACTACTATGCATACTAATGGCGCATCAGTGGTGCGCCATTAGCATACCAGATACTAATGGCGCAACAGAGGTGCGCCATTAGTAATATATACTAATGGCGTGGCACTAATGGCGCACCAATAATGCCCCATTAATGGCCAAATTAGGTGCGCCATTAGTAGGCCTTTTCCTAGTAGTGCGTTTCATGGACTATTACTCTCCGTTTTGGGGTCCTGAAGCGATTTCCAAAGTTGCTCAACCCCAAGGTGCCCTTACGTGTTGGTTATCAGCACTCGTAGTTTTGGCCGATTTTGGCCTCTTTCGTGGACTATTAGTCACTGTTTTGGGGTCCCGGAGTGATTTTCCAGATTGAGAACCACGCGGTTCCTTTATGTGTCGGTCATCAACACTCGCGGTTTTGGCCTGTTTTGTGGACTATTACTCACTGTTTTGGGGTCCCGGAGTGATTTCCAGGATTTACGAACCCACGGGTGCGTTGACGTGTCGTTAATCAACACTCGTGGTTTTTGTCTATTCTGACCCGCTTCGTGGACTATCACTCACCATTTTGGGGTCCCGGAGTGATTTCCAGGATTTACGAACCCCGGCGTCCGTTTATGTGTCCGTCATAAACACTCGAAGTTTTGGCCGATTCTGACCCGTTTCGTGGACTATTACTCAGCGTTTTGGGGCCCCGAAGCGATTTGCATAGTTGTTGAACCCCAAGGTGCGCTTACATGTCGGTTATCAGCACTCGCAGCTTTGGCCGATTTTGGCCTATTTCGTGGATTATTACTCACTGTTTTAGTGTCCCGGAGTGATTTTCAAGATTGTCGAACCAAGGGTGCCTTTACCTGTCGGTGATCAACACTCGCGGTTTTGGCCGATTCTGGCATGTTTTGTGGACTACTCACTGTTTTGGGGTCCCGGATTGATTTCCAGGATTTCCGAACCAAGGGGTGGCTTTACGTGTCATTCATCAACACTCACGGTTTTTGTCGATTCTGACCCGTTTCATGGATTATTACTCACCGTTTTGGGTTCCCAGAGTGATTTCCACGATTCATGAATCCCGGGGTGCGTTTACATGTTGGTCATCAAAACTCGAAGTTTTGGCCGATTCTGACCCGTTTCGTGGACTATTACTCAGCGTTTTGGGGCCCCGAAGCGATTTGCATAGTTGTTGAACCCCAAGATGCGCTTACGTGTCGGTTATCATCACTCGCAGCTTTGGCCAATTTTGGCCTGTTTCGTGGACTGTTAATCACTGTTTTGGTGTCCCCGAGTGATTTTCAAGATTGACGAACAACTGGGTGCCTTTACGTGTCGGTGATCAACACTCGCGGTTTTGGCCGACTCTGGCATGTTTTGTGGACTACTCACTGTTTTGGGGTCCCGGAGTGATTTCCAGGATTTACGAACCCAAGGGTGGGTTTAAGTGTCGTTCATCAACACTCGCGGTTTTTGTCGATTCTGACCCGTTTCATGGACAATTACTCACCGTTTTGGGGTCCCAGAGTGATTTCCACGATCGACGAACCCCAACGTTCGTTTACGTGTCCGTCATCAACACTCGAAGTTTTGGCCGATTCTGACCCGTTTCGTGGACTATTACTCACCGTTTTGGGGTCCTAAAGCGATTTCCAAAGTTGCTCAACCCCAAGGTGCGCTTACGTGTTGGTTATCAGCACTCGTAGTTTTGGTCGATTTTGGCCTCTTTCGTGGACTATTAGTCACTGTTTTGGGGTCCCGGATTGATTTTCCAGATTGAGAACCACGCGGTTCCTTTATGTGTCGGTCATCAACACTCGCGGTTTTGGCCTATTTTGGCCTATTTTGTGGACTATTACTCACTGTTTTGGGGTCCCGGAGTGATTTCCAGGATTTACGAACCCACGGGTGCGTTGACGTGTCGTTAATCAACACTCGTGGTTTTTGTCGATTCTGACCCGCTTCGTGGATTATTACTCACCGTTTTGGGTTCCCGGAGTGATTTCCAGGATTTACGAACCCCGGCGTGCGTTTACGTGTCCGTCATAAACACTCAAAGTTTTGGCCGATTCTGACCCGTTTCGTGGACTATTACTCACCGTTTTGGGGTCCCAGAGTGATTTCCACGATCGACGAACCCCGGCTTGCGTTTACGTGTCCTCATAAACACTCGAAGTTTTGGCCGACTCTGACCCGTTTCGTGGACTATTACTCAGCGTTTTGGGGCCCCGAAGCGATTTGCATAGTTGTTGAACCCCAAGGTGCGCTTACGTGTCGGTTATCATCACTCGCAGCTTTGGCCAATTTTGGCCTGTTTCGTGGACTGTTACTCACTGTTTTGGTGTCCCGGAGTGATTTTCAAGATTGACGAACAACTAGGTGCCTTTACGTGTCGGTGATCAACACTCGCGGTTTTGGCCGACTATGGCATGTTTTGTGGACTACTCACTGTTTTGTGGTCCCGGAGTGATTTCCAGGATTTACGAACCGAAGGGTGGGTTTAAGTGTCGTTCATCAACACTCGCGGTTTTTGTCGATTCTGACCCGTTTCATGGACTTTTACTCACCGTTTTGGGGTCCCAGAGTCATTTCCACGATCGACGAACCCCGACGTTCGTTTACGTGTCCGTCATCAACACTCGAAGTTTTGGCCGATTCTGACCCGTTTCGTGGACTATTACTCACCGTTTTGGGGTCCTGAAGCGATTTCCAAAGTTGCTCAACCCCAAGGTGCGCTTACGTGTTGGTTATCAGCACTCGTAGTTTTGGCCGATTGTGGCCTCTTTCGTGGACTATTAGTCACTGTTTTGGGGTCCCGGAGTGATTTTCCAGATTGAGAACCACGCGGTTCCTTTATGTGTCGGTCATCAACACTCGTGGTTTTGGCTTATTTTGGCCTTTTTTGTGGACTATTACTCACTGTTTTGGGGTCCCGGAGTGATTTCCAGGATTTACGAACCCACGGGTGCGTTGACGTGTCGTTAATCAACACTCGTGGTTTTTGTCGATTCTGACCCGCTTCATGGACAATTACTCACCGTTTTGGGGTCCCGGAGTGATTTCCAGGATTTACGAACCCCGGCGTGCGTTTACGTGTCCATCATAAACACTCGAAGTTTTGGCCGATTCTGACCCGTTTCGTGGACTATTACTCACCGTTTTGGGGTCCCAGAGTGATTTCCACGATCGACGAACCCCGGCTTGCGTTTACGTGTCCTCATAAACACTCGAAGTTTTGGCCGACTCTGACCCGTTTCGTGGACTATTACTCAGCGTTTTGGGGCCCCGAAGCGATTTGCATAGTTGTTGAACCCCAAGGTGCGCTTACGTGTCGGTTATCATCACTCGCAGCTTTGGCCAATTTTGGCCTGTTACGTGGACTGTTACTCACTGTTTTGGTGTCCCGGAGTGATTTTCAAGATTGACGAACAACTAGGTGCCTTTACGTGTCGTTGATCAACACTCGCGGTTTTGGCCGACTATGGCATGTTTTGTGGACTACTCACTGTTTTGGGGTCCCGGAGTGATTTCCAGGATTTACGAACCCAAGGGTGGGTTTAAGTGTCGTTCATCAACACTCGCGGTTTTTGTCGATTCTGACCCGTTTCATGGACTATTACTCACCGTTTTGGGGTCCCAGAGTGATTTCCACGATCGACGAACCCCGACGTTCGTTTACGTGTCCGTCATCAACACTCGAAGTTTTGGCCGATTCTGACCCATTTCATGGACTATTACTCACCGTTTTGGGGTCCTGAAGCGATTTCCAAAGTTGCTCAACCCCAAGGTGCGCTTACGTGTTGGTTATCAGCACTCGTAGTTTAAGCCGATTTTGGCCTCTTTCGTGGACTATTAGTCACTGTTTTGGGGTCCCGGAGTGATTTTCCAGATTGAGAACCACGCGGTTCCTTTATGTGTCGGTCATCAACACTCGCGGTTTTGGCTTATTTTGGCCTGTTTTGTGGACTATTACTCACTGTTTTGGGGTCCCGGAGTGATTTCCAGGATTTACGAACCCACGGGTGCGTTGACGTGTCGTTAATCAACACTCGTGGTTTTTGTCGATTCTGACCCGCTTCGTGGACTATTACTCACCGTTTTGGGGTCCCGAGTGATTTCCACGATCGACGAACCCCGGCGTGCGTTTACGTGTCCGTCATAAACACTCGAAGTTTTGGCCGATTCGGACCCGTTTCGTGGACTATTACTCAGCGTTTTGGGGCCACGAAGCGATTTTATAGTTGTTGAACGCCAAGGTGCGCTTACGTGTCGGTTATCAGCACTCGCAGCTTTGGCCGATTTTGGCCTATTTCGTGGACTATTACTCACTGTTTTGGTGTCCCGGAGTGATTTTCAAGGTTGACGAACCACGGGGTGCCTTTACGTGTCGGTGATCAACACTCGCGGTTTTGGCCGACTCTGACATGTTTTGTTGACTACTCACTGTTTTGGGGTCCCGGAGTGATTTCCAGGATTTACGAACCCAGGGGTGGGTTTAAGTGTCGTTCATCAACACTCGCGGTTTTTGTCGATTCTGACCCGTTTCGTGGACTATTACTCACCGTTTTGGGGTCCTAGAGTGATTTCCACGATCGACGAACCCCGGCATGCGTTTACGTGTCCTCATAAACACTCGAAGTTTTGGCCGACTCTGACCCGTTTCGTGGACTATTACTCAGCGTTTTGGGGCCCCGAAGCTATTTGCATAGTTGTTGAACCCCAAGGTGCGCTTACATGTCGGTTATCATCACTCGCAGCTTTGGCCAATTTTGGCCTGTTTCGTGGACTGTTACTCACTGTTTTGGTGTCCCCGAGTGATTTTCAAGATTGACGAACAACTGGGTGCCTTTATGTGTCGGTGATCAACACTCGCGGTTTTGGCCGACTCTGGCATGTTTTGTGGACTACTCACTGTTTTGGGGTCCCGGAGTGATTTCCAGGATTTACGAACCCAAGGGTGGGTTTAAGTGTCGTTAATCAACACTCGCGGGTTTTGTCGATTCTGACCCGTTTCATGGACTATTACTCACCGTTTTGGGGTCCCAGATTGATTTCCACGATCGACGAACCCCGATGTTCGTTTACGTGTTCGTCATCAACACTCGAAGTTTTGGCCGATTCTGACCCGTTTCGTGGACTATTACTCACCGTTTTGGGGTCCTGAAGCGATTTCCAAAGTTGCTCAACCCCAAGGTGCGCTTACGTGTTGGTTATCAGCACTCGTAGTTTTGGCCGATTTTGGCCTGTTTCGTGGACTATTAGTCACTGTTTTGGGGTCCCGGAGTGATTTTCCAGATTGAGAACCACGCGGGTCCGTTATGTGTCGGTCATCAACACTCGCGGTTTTGTCCTATTTTGGCCTGTTTAGTGGACTATTACTCACTGTTTTGGGGTCCCGGAGTGATTTCCAGGATTTATGAACCCACGGGTGCGTTGACGTGTCGTTAATCAACACTCGTGGTTTTTGTCGATTCTGACCCGCTTCGTGGACTATTACTCACCGTTTTGGGGTCCCGGAGTGATTTCCAGGATTTATGAACCCCGGCGTGCGTTTACGTGTCCGTCATAAACACTCGAAGTTTTGGCCGATTCTTACCCGTTTCGTGGACTATTACTCACCGTTTTGGGGTCCCAGAGTGTTTTCCACGATCGACGAACCCCGGCGTGTGTTTACGTGTCCTCATAAACACTCGAAGTTTTGGCCGACTCTGACCCGTTTCGTGGACTATTACTCAGCGTTTTGGGGCCCCGAAGCGATTTGCATAGTTGTTGAACCCCAAGGTGCGCATACGTGTCGGTTATCATCACTCGCAGCTTTGGCCAATTTTGGCCTGTTTCGTGGACTGTTACTCACTGTTTTGGTGTCCCGGAGTGATTTTCAAGATTGACGAACAACTGGGTGCCTTTACGTGTCGGTGATCAACACTCGCGGTTTTGGCCGACTCTAGCATGTTTTGTGGACTACTCACTGTTTTGGGGTCCCGGATTGATTTCCAGGATTTACGAACCCAAGGGTGGGTTTAAGTGTCGTTCATCAACACTCGCGGTTTTTGTCGATTCTGACCCGTTTCATGGACTATTACTCACCGTTTTGGGGTCCCAGAGTGATTTCCACGATCGACGAACCCCGACGTTCGTTTACGTGTTCGTCATCAACACTCGAAGTTTTGGCCGATTCTGACCCGTTTCGTGGACTATTACTCACCGTTTTGGGGTCCTGAAGCGATTTCCAAAGTTGCTCAACCCCAAGGTGCGCTTACGTGTTGGTTATCAGCACTCGTAGTTTTGGCCGATTTTGGCCTCTTTCGTGGACTATTAGTCACTGTTTTGGGGTCCCGGAGTGATTTTCCAGATTGAGAACCACGCGGTTCCTTTATGTGTCGGTCAACAACACTCGCGATTTTGGCCTATTTTGGCCTATTTTGTGGACTATTACTCACTGTTTGGGGTCCCGGAGTGATTTCCAGGATTTACGAACCCACGGGTGCATTGACGTGTCGTTAATCAACACTCGTGGTTTTTGTCGATTCTGACCCGCTTCGTGGACTATTACTCACCGTTTTGGGGTCCCGGAGTGATTTCCAAGATTTACGAACCCCGGCGTGCGTTTACGTGTCCGTCATAAACACTCGAAGTTTTGGCCGATTATGACCCGTTTCGTGGACTATTACTCACCGTTTTGGGGTCCCAGAGTGATTTCCACGATCGACGAACCCCGGCGTGCGTTTACGTGTCCTCATAAACACTCGAAGTTTTGGCCGACTCTGACCCGTTTCGTGGACTATTACTCAGCGTTTTGGGGCCCCGAAGCGATTTGCATAGTTGTTGAACCCCAAGGTGCGCTTACGTGTCGGTTATCATCACTCGCAGCTTTGGCCAATTTTGGCCTGTTTCGTGGACTATTACTGACTGTTTTGGTGTCCCGGAGTGATTTTCAAGATTGACGAACAACTGGGTGCCTTTACGTGTCGGTGATCAACACTCGCGGTTTTGGCCGACTCTGGCATGTTTTGTGGACTACTCACTGTTTTGGGGTCCCGGAGTGATTTCCAGGATTTACGAACCCAAGGGTGGGTTTAAGTGTCGTTCATCAACACTCGCGGTTTTTGTCGATTCTGACCCGTTTCGTGGACTATTACTCACCGTTTTGGGGTCCCAGAGTGATTTCCACGATCGACGAACCCCGACGTTCGTTTACGTGTCCGTCATCAACACTCGAAGTTTTGGCCGATTCTGACCCGTTTCGTCGACTATTACTCACCGTTTTGGGGTCCTGAAGCGGTTTCCAAAGTTGCTCAACCCCAAGGTGCGCTTACGTGTTGGTTATCAGCACTCGTAGTTTTGGCCGATTGTGGCCTCTTTCGGGGACTATTAGTCACTGTTTTGGGGTCTCGGAGTGATTTTCCAGATTGAGAACCACGCGGTTCCTTTATGTGTCGGTCATCAACACTCGCGGTTTTGGCCTATTTTGGCCTGTTTTGTGGACTATTACTCACTGTTTTGGGGTCCCGGAGTGATTTCCAGGATTTACGAACCCACGGGTGCGTTGTCAAGTCGTTAATCAACACTCGTGGTTTTTGTCGATTCTGACCCGCTTCGTGGACTATTACTCACCGTTTTGGGGTCCCAGAGTGATTTCCACGATCGACGAACCCCGGCGTGCGTTTACGTGTCCGTCATAAACACTCGAAGTTTTGGCCGATTCTGACCCGTTTCGTGGACTATTACTCAGCGTTTTGGGGCCCCGAAGCTATTTCATAGTTCTTGAACCCCAAGCTGCGCTTACGTGTCGGTTATCAGCACTCGCAGCTTTGGCCGATTTTGGCCTATTTTGTGGACTATTACTCACTGTTTTGGTGTCCCGGAGTGATTTTCAAGATTGACGAACCACGGGGTGCCTTTACGTGTCGGTGATCAACACTCGCGGTTTTGGCCGACTCTGGCATGTTTTGTGGACTACTCACTGTTTTGGGTGGGTTTAAGTGTCGTTCATCAACACTCGCGGTTTTTGTCGATTCTGACCCGTTTCGTGGACTATTACTCACCGTTATGGGGTCCCAGAGTGATTTCCACGATCGACGAACCCCGGCGTGCGTTTACGTGTCCTCATAAACACTCGAAGTTTTGGCCGACTCTGACCCGTTTCGTGGACTATTACTCAGCGTTTTGGGGCCCTAAAGCGATTTGCATAGTTGTTGAACCCCAAGGTGCGCTTACGTGTCGGTTATCATCACTCGCAGCTTTGGCCAATTTTGGCCTGTTTCGTGGACTGTTACTCACTGTTTTGGTGTCCCGGAGTGATTTTCAAGATTGACGAACAACTGGGTGCCTTTACGTGTCGGTGATCAACACTCGCGGTTTTGGCCGACTCTAGCATGTTTTGTGGACTACTCACTGTTTTGGGGTCCCGGATTGATTTCCAGGATTTACGAACCCAAGGGTGGGTTTAAGTGTCGTTCATCAACACTCGCGGTTTTTGTCGATTCTGACCCGTTTCATGGACTATTACTCACCGTTTTGGGGTCCCAGAGTGATTTCCACGATCGACGAACCCCGACGTTCGTTTACGTGTTCGTCATCAACACTCGAAGTTTTGGCCGATTCTGACCCGTTTCGTGGACTATTACTCACTGTTTTGGGGTCCTTAAGCGATTTCCAAAGTTGCTCAACCCCAAGGTGCGCTTACGTGTTGCTTATCAGCACTCGTAGTTTTGGCCGATTTTGGCCTCTTTCGTGGACTATTAGTCACTGTTTTGGGGGTCCCGGAGTGATTTTCCAGATTGTGAACCACGCGGTTCCTTTATGTGTCGGTCATCAACACTCGCGGTTTTGGCCTATTTTGGCCTGTTTTGTGGACTATTACTCACTGTTTTGGGGTCCCGGAGTGATTTCCAGGATTTACGAACCCACGGGTGCGTTGTCAAGTCGTTAATCAACACTCGTGGTTTTTGTCGATTCTGACCCGCTTCGTGGACTATTACTCACCGTTTTGGGGTCCCAGAGTGATTTCCACGATCGACGAACCCCGGCGTGCGTTTACGTGTCCGTCATAAACACTCGAAGTTTTGGCCGATTCTGACCCGTTTCGTGGACTATTACTCAGCGTTTTGCGGCCCCGAAGCGATTTGCATAGTTGTTGAACCCCAAGGTGTGCTTACGTGTCGGTTATCAGCACTCGCAGCTTTGGCCGATTTTGGCCTATTTCGTGGACAATTACTCACTGTTTTGGGGTCCCGGAGTGATTTTCAAGATTGTCGAACCACGGGGTGCCTTTACTTGTCGGTGATCAACACTCGCGGTTTTGGCCGATTCTGGCATGTTTTGTGGACTACTCACTGTTTTGGGGTCCCGGATTGATTTCCAGGATTTCCGAACCAAGGGGTGGCTTTACGTGTCGTTCATCAACACTCACGATTTTTGTCGATTCTGACCCGTTTCATGGACTATTACTCACCGTTTTGGGGTCCGAGAGTGATTTCCACGATTCACGAACCCCGGGGTGCGTTTACATGTTGGTCATCAAAACTCGAAGTTTTGGCCGATTCTGACCCGTTTCGTGGACTATTACTCAGCGTTTTGGGGCCCCGAAGCGATTTGCATAGTTGTTGAACCCCAAGGTGCGCTTACGTGTCGGTTATCAACACTCGCAGCTTTGGTCGAATTTGGCCTGTTTCGTGGACTATTACTCACTGTTTTGGTGTCCCGGAGTGATTTTCAAGATTGATGAACCACGGGGTGCCTTTACGTGTCGGTGATCAACACTCGCGGTTTTGGCCGATTATGGCATGTTTTGTGGACTACTCACTGTTTTGGGGACCCGGAGTGATTTCCAGGATTTACGAACCAAGGGGTGGGTTTAAGTGTCGTTCGTCAACAATCGCGGTTTTTGTCGATTCTGGCCCGTTTCGTGGACTATTACTCACCGTTTTTGGGTCCCAGAGTGATTTCCACGATCGACGAACCCCGGCGTGCGTTTACGTGTCCTCATAAACACTTGAAGGTTTGGCCGACTCTAACCCGTTTCGGGGACTACTACTCAGCATTTTGGTGCCCCAAAGCGATTTGCATAGTTGTTGAACCCCAAGGTGCGCTTACGTGTCGGTTATCATCACTCGCAGCTTTGGCCGATTTTGGCCTGTTTCGTGGACTATTACTCACTGTTTTGGTGTCCCGGAGTGATTTTCAAGATTGACGAACCACGGGGTGCCTTTACGTGTCGGTGATCAACACTCGCGGTTTTGGCCGATTATGGCATGTTTTGTGGACTACTCACTGTTTTGGGGTCCCGGAGTGATTTCCAGGATTTACAAACCAAGGGGTGGGTTTCAGTGTCGTTCATCAACACTCGTGGTTTTTGTCGATTCTGGCCCGTTTCGTGGACTATTACTCACCATTTTTGGGCCCCAGAGTGATTTCCACGATCGAGGAACCCCGGCGTCCGTTTACGTGTCCTCATAAACACTCGAAGGTTTGGCCGACTCTGACCCGTTTCGTGGACTATTACTCAGCATTTTGGGGCCCCAAAGCGATTTGCATAGTTGTTGAACCCAAGGTGCGCTTACGTGTCGGTTATCATCACTCGCAGCTTTGGCCGATTTTGGCATGTTTCGTGGACTATTACTCACTGTTTTTGTTGGAAATATGCCCTAGAGGCAATAATAAATTGGTTATTATTATATTTCCTTGTTCATGATAATCGTTTATTATCCATGCTGGAATTGTATTGATAGGAAACTAAGATACATGTGTGGATACATAGACAACACCGTGTCCCTAGTGAGCCTCTACTAGACTAGCTCGTTGATCAAAGATGGCTACGGTTTCCTAGCCATAGACATGAGTTGTCATTTGATAACGGGATCACATCATTAGGAGAATGATGTGATGGACAAGACCCAAACGATAAACGTAGCATATGATCGTGTCAGTCTATTGCTATTGTTTTCTGCATGTCAAGTATATGTTCCTACGACCATGAGATCATGCAACTCACTGACACCGGAAGAGTACCTTGTGTGTACCCAACATCACAACGTAACTGGGTGACTATAAAGGTGCTCTACAGGTATCTCCGAGGGTGTCTGTTTAGTTGGCATGGATCAAGACTGGGATTTGTCACTCCGTATGACGGAGAGGTATCTCAGGGCCCACTCGGTAATACAACATCACAATGAGCTTGCAAGCAATGTGACCAATGAGTTGATCACGGGATCATGTATTACGGAACGAGTAAAGAGACTTGCCGGTAACGAGATTGAACTAGGTATAGAGATACCGACGATCGAATCTCGGGCAAGTAACATACCGACAGACAAAGGGAACTATATACGGGATTGTCTGAATCCTTGACATCGAGGTTCAATCGATAAGATCTTCGTAGAATATGTGGGAACCAATATGGGCATCCAGGTCCCGCTATTGGTTATTGACCGTAGAGGTGTCTCGGTCATGTCTGCATAGTTCTCGAACCCGCAGGGTCTACACACTTAACGTTTGGTGATGATATAAGTATACTCGAGTCGTTATGTTGGTAACCGAAGGTTGTTCGGAGTCCCGGATGAGATCCCGGACGTGACGAGGAACTCCGGAATGGTCCGGGGATGAAGATTGATATATTGGATGATGGGAATCGGAGTCCGGAAGTGTTCCGGGGAGCACCGGGGAGTCGTCGGATGACCGAAAGGAGTTTCGGGGGATCCCGGCAAGTGTTGCGGGCCTCATGGGCCAAAAGGGGGGAGGCACATCAGCCCACACAGGGGCTGTGCGCCCCCCCACAGGCCTCCCACGCAGCTAGGAGGGTGGGGGCGCCCCTAGGGCAGCCGGCCCCCTCTGGCTTGGGGGGCAAGGCGCCTAGGGGGGGCCACCCAAACCCTAGCCGCCCCCCCTCTCCCTTGTGGCCGCCACCCCCTAGGGGAAACCCTAGGGGCGCCTCCACTTCTCCCCTCCCCCTATATATAGAGAGGGGGAGAGAGGGCAGCCATACCCCTACGTGCCTTGGCGCTGCCTCTCCTCTCCCTCGTAGCATATCTTCTTCTCCGCAGTGCTTGGCGAAGCCCTGCTGAGTTTTCTCCACCACCACCTCCACCACGCCGTCGTGCTGCCGGAGGACTCAAGTTGCTACTTCACCATCGCTCGCTGGATCGAGGAGGTGAAGGCGTCATCAAGCCGTACGTGTGTTGAACGCGGAGGCGCCGTCCGTTCGGCGCTTGATCGGATCTTCCGCGATTTGAATCGCCGCGAGTACGACTCCATCAACCGCGTTCTAGCAACGCTTCCGCTTAGCGATCTACAAGGGTATGTGGATCCGACTCTTCCCTCGTAGATGCATCTCCTAGATTGATCTTGGTGAGCGTAGGAAAATTTTTGTTTCCCATGCAACGTTCCCCATCAGTGGCATCATGAGCTAGGTTCTTGCGTAGATGCTTTCACGAGTAGAACACAAAGGGGTTTGTGGGCGTTGATGTTTAGATTGCTTCCCTCTTTGGTCTTTCTTGATTCAGCGGCATTATGGGATGAAGCGGCCCGGACCAACTTTACATGTCCACGTACATGAGACAGGTTCCATCGACAGACATGCGACTTTTGTTGCATAAGATGGCTGGCGGGTGTCTGTCTCTCCTATCTTAGTTGAATCGGATTCGACGAAGGCGGTCCTTGTAGAAGGTTAAATAGCAACTTAAATATCACCGTTGTGGCTTTGCGTAGGTAAGAAGCGTTCTTGCTAGATACCCATAGCAGCCACGTAAAACATGCAACAACAAATTAGAGGACGTCTAACTTGTTTTTGCAGGGTATGTATGTGATATGATATGGCCAAAGACATGATGAGATATATTTGATGTATGAGATGATCATGTTGTAATAGTTAAATATCGACTTGCATGTCGATGTATACGGCAACCGGCAGGAGCCATAGGGTTGTCTTTAATTTTTGTATGACCTGCGTGTCAATCATTAAGCGCTATGTAATGCTTTACTTTATCGCTAAACGGTAGCAATAGTAGTAAGAGCATGGTGGGCGCGCGACAACCCCGATGGCGACACGATGATGGAGATCATGATGATGGGGATCATGGTGTTACGCCGGTGACGATGGAGATCATGCCGGTGCTTTGGAGATGGAGATCAAAAGCACGAGTTGATGGCCATATCATGTCACTTATGATTTGCATGTGATGTTAATCCTTTTATGCATCTTATTTTGCTTAGGACGACGGTAGCATTATAAGATGATCCCTCACTAAAATTTCAAGATAAAATTGTGTTCCCCCAAGTGTGCGCCGTTGCGAAGGTTCGTCGTTTCGAAGCACCACGTGATGATCGGGTGTGATAGACTCTACGTTCGCATACAACGGGTGCAAGCCAGTTTTGCACATGCAGAACACTCGGGTTAGACTTGACGAGCCTAGCATGTACAGACATGGCCTCGGAACACGGAAGACCGAAAGGTCGAGCATGAGTCATATAGTAGATATGATCAACATGAAGATGTTCACCATTGACACCACCTCATCTCACGTGATGATCGGACTTGGGTTGGTGAATTTGGATCATGTCAAGCTCGGATGACCAGAGGGATGTCAATTTGAGTGGGAGTTATAAGTAATTTGATTAGTTAAACTCACTTATCATGAACAATAGTCTAAGTTGCCTTTGCAAATTATGTTGTAGATCAATAGCTTGCACTATAGCTCCCTGTTTAATACGTTCCTAGAGAAAGAATAAATTGAAAGTTATTGTAAGCAATTTTGCGGACTAGGTCCGTAATCTGAGGAATGTCCTCACTGCTGCACAGAAGGCTTACGTCCTCAGTGCACCGCTCGGTGTACCAACCCCTCGAGCGTCGTCTATGGATGTTGTGAACATCTGGCAGACACATTCTGATGACTACTTGATAGTTTAGTGTACCATGCTTTACGACTTAGAATCGGGATTCCTATGACGTTTTGAACGCCATGGAACATATGAGATGTTCCAAGAGCTGAAATTGGTATTTCAAGCTCATACCCGTGTTGAGAGGTATGACCTCTGACAAGTTCTTTGCCTTACAAAGATGGAGGAGAATTGCTCAGACAGTGAGCATGTACTCAGAATATCTGGGTGCTTCAATCACTTGAATCGAGTGGGAGTTTATCTTCCAGATAAGATAGTGATTGACAGAGTTCTCTAGTCACTATCACCAAGCTACTAGAACTTCGTGATGAACTATGACATGCAAGGGATAGAGATGATCCCGGGTTTGTTCGCGGTGCCAGAGACCGCAAAGGTAGAAGTCAAGAAGGAGCATCAAATGTTGATGGTTTAACAAGACCACTGGTTTCAAGAAGGGCAAGGGCTAGAAGGGAAACTTCATGAATGGCAAACAAGTTGCCGCTCTAGTGAAGAGACCCAAGGTTGAACCCAAACTCGAGACTAAGTGCTTCTATTATAAGGGGAACGGTCACTGGTAGCGGAACTACCCTAAATACATGGTAGATAAGAAGGTTGGCAACTTCAACAAAGTATATCTGATATACGTATCATTGATGTGTACCTTACTAGTACTCCTAGTAGCACCTGGGTATTGGATACCGGTTCAGTTGCTATTATTGGTGACTTGAAGCAAAAGCTATAGACTAAACGGAGACTGGCTGGGCGAGGTGACGATGTGTGTTGGAAGTGTTTCCAAGGTTGATGTGATCACCATCGCACGCTCCCTCTACCTTCGGGATTAGTGTTGAATCTAGATAAAAGTTATCAGGTGTCTACGTTGAGCATGAATATGATTGGATCATGTTCATTGTGATACGGTTGTTCATTTAAGTTAGAGAATAATGGTTATTCTGCTTAGATGAATAATACCTTTCATGGTCATGCACCCTATGTGAATGGTTCATTAAATCTCGGTCGTAGTAATACACATGTTCATAATATTGACGCCAAAAGATGTAGAGTTAATAATGATAGTACCACTTTCTTGTGGCACTGCCGCGTAGGTCATATTGGTGTAAAGTGCATGAAGAAACTCCATGCTGATGGATGTTTGGAGTCATTTGATTTTGAATCGCTTGACACATGCGAGCCATGCCTCATGGGCAGGATGACTGAGACCCGTTTTCATGTTCAATGAGACGGGCAAGTGACTTGTTGGAAATCGCACATGTTGATGTGTGTGATCCAATGAGGATTGAGGCGAGCAGGGGATATCGTTGTTTTCTCATCTTCACTGACGACTTGAGTAGATATGGGGATATATACTTAATGAAGCACAAGTCTGAAACGTTTGAAAAGTTCAAGCAATTTCAGAGTGAAGTTAAGAATCATCATAACAAGAAGATCAAATTCCTACGATCTGATCAAGGGAGAATATCTGATTTATGAGTTTGGCAATCACTTAAGACATGTGGAATTGTTTCACAGTTGAAGCCATCTGGAACACCACAGTGTAATGGTGTGTCCGAACGTCGTAATCGAACCTTATGAGATATGGTGCGATCTATGATGTCTCTTGCCAATCTGCCACTATCATTTTGGGGTTATGCATTAGAGACAGCTGCATTCGCTTTAGATAGGGCACCATCTAAAGTCCATTGAGACGACATCGAATGGACATTGGTTTGGCAAGAAACCAAAGTTGTCGTTTCTTAAATGTTTGGGGCTGCGATGCTTGTGGCTTCAGCCGGAAAAGCTCGAGCCCAAAGCGGACAAATGCGTCTTCATAGGATACCCAAAGGTTACAGTTGGGTATACCTTCTATCTCAGATCCGAGGGCAAAGTGTTTGTCGCTAAGAACGGGTCCTTTCTTGAGAAGGAGTTTCTCTCGAAAGAATTGAGTGGGAGGAAGATAGAACTTGATGAGGTTGTTGAACCTCTACTTCGAACGGAGAGTGGTGCAACACAGAAAGATGTTTTTGTGGAACCCACATCTGTTGAAGAGGAAGCTAATGATAGTGATCATGAAACTTCGGATCAAGTTACTGTCGAACATCGTAGGTCGACAAGGATATGTACTACTCCTGAGTGGTACGGTAATCCTGTCTTAGATGTCATGTTGTTAGACAACGATGAAACCTACGAGCAATGGAGAAGCGATGGTGGGCCCGTGTTCCGACAAATGGTTAGATGCCATGAAATCCGAGATAGGATCCATGTATCATAACAAAGTATGGACTTTGGTGGACTTGCCCGATGATCGGCAAGCCATTGAAAATAAATGGATCTTTGAGAAGAAGACGGACGTGGACGGTAATGTCACCGTCTATGAAGCTCGACTTGTGGCAAAGAGTTTTTCACAAGTTCAAGGAGTTGACTACGATGAGATTTTCTCACCAGTAGCGATGCTTAAGTCTGTCGGAATCATGGTAGCATTGGCTGCATTTTTCGATAAGGAAATCTGGCAGATGGATGTCAAAACAAGTTTCCTTACCGGTTTTCGTAAGGAAAGGTTGTATGCGATGCAATCAGAAGGTTTTGCCGATCCTAAGGATGCTAAAAGGTATGCTAGCTCCAGCGATCCTTCTATGGACTAGAGCAAGCATCTCGGAGTCAGAACATACGCTTTGATGGAGTGATCAAAGTTTTTGGGTTTATACAAAGTTTACAAGAAACTTGTATTTACAAGAAAGTGAGTGGGAGCGCTACAACATTTCTGATAAGTATATGTGGATGACATATTGTTGATCCGAAATGATGTAGAATTTCTGGAAAGCATAAAGGGTTGTTTGAAATGAGTTTTTCAAAGGAAGACCTAGATAAAGCTGCTTACATATTGGGCATCAAGATCTATACAGATAGATCAAGACGCCTGATGATACTTTCAAAAGGAACACACACCTTGGCATGATTTTGAAGGAGTTCAAAATAGATCAGTCAAAGAAGGAGTTCTTGCCTGATTTGTAAGGTGTGAAGTTGAGTAAGACTCAAAACTTGACCACGGCAGAAGGAAGAGGAAGGACGAAGGTCGTCCCCTATGCTTTTGTCATAGGCTCTATACGGTATGCCATGATGAGTACCGCACCTGATGTGTGCCTTGCCACATGTCTGGCAAGAGGGTACAAAGGTGATCCAGGAGTGGATCACTAGATAGTGGTCAAAATTATCCTTAGAGGAATAAGGAAATGTTTCTCGGTTATGGAGGTGATAAAGAGTTCGACGTAAACAGTTACGTCGATGCAAGCTTAACACCTATCCGGATAACTCTAAGTGGAGATACCGGATACGTATAATGGAGCAACAGTTTGGAATAGCTCCAAGTGGAACGTGGTAGCAGCATCTACGATATGACATAAAGTTTTGCGAAGTACATAGGGATCTGAATGTTGCAGACCCGTTGACTACAACCTCTCTCACAAGCATAACATGATCAAACCCAGAACTCATTGAGTGTTAATCACATATTGATGTGAACTAGATTACTGCATCTAGTAAACTCTTTGGATGTTGGTAACATGGCGATGTGACCTATGAGTGTTAATCACATAGCGATGTGGACTAGATTATTGACTCTAGTAAACTCTTTGGGTATTAGTCGCATGGCGATGTGAACTATGAGTGTTAATCACATAGCGATGTGAACTAGATTATTGACTCTAGTGCAAGTGGGAGACTATTGGAAATATGCCCTAGAGGCAATAATAAATTGGTTATTATTATATTTCCTTGTTCATGATAATCGTTTATTATCCATGCTGGAATTGTATTGATAGGAAACTAAGATACATGTGTGGATACATAGACAACACCGTGTCCCTAGTGAGCCTCTACTAGACTAGCTCGTTGATCAAAGATGGCTACGGTTTCCTAGCCATAGACATGAGTTGTCATTTGATAACGGGATCACATCATTAGGAGAATGATGTGATGGACAAGACCCAAACGATAAACGTAGCATATGATCGTGTCAGTCTATTGCTATTGTTTTCTACATGTCAAGTATATGTTCCTACGACCATGAGATCATGCAACTCACTGACACCGGAAGAGTACCTTGTGTGTACCCAACATCACAACGTAACTGGGTGACTATAAAGGTGCTCTACAGGTATCTCCGAGGGTGTCTGTTTAGTTGGCATGGATCAAGACTGGGATTTGTCACTCCGTATGACGGATAGGTATCTCAGGGCCCACTCGGTAATACAACATCACAATGAGCTTGCAAGCAATGTGACCAATGAGTTGATCACGGGATCTTGTATTACGGAACGAGTAAAGAGACTTGCCGGTAACGAGATTGAACTAGGTATAGAGATACCGACGATCGAATCTCGGGAAAGTAACATACCGACAGACAAAGGGAACTATATACGTGATTGTCTGAATCCTTGACATCGAGGTTCAATCGATAAGATCTTCATAGAATATGTGGGAACCAATATGGGCATCCAGGTCCCGCTATTGGTTATTGACCGTAGAGGTGTCTCGGTCATGTCTGCATAGTTCTCGAACCCGCAGGGTCTACACACTTAACGTTTGGTGATGATATAAGTATACTCGAGTCGTTATGTTGGTAACCGAAGGTTGTTCGGAGTCCCGGATGAGATCCCGGACATGACGAGGAACTCCGGAATGGTCCGGGGATGAAGATTGATATATTGGATGATGGGAATCGGAGTCCGGAAGTGTTCCGGGGAGCACCGGGGAGTCGTCGGATGACCGAAAGGAGTTTCGGGGGGTCCCGGCAAGTGTTGCGGGCCTCATGGGCCAAAAGGGGGAGGCACATCAGCCCACACAGGGGCTGTGCGCCCCCCCACAGGCCTCCCACGCAGCTAGGAGGGTGGGGGCGTCACTAGGGCAGTCGGCCCCCTCTGGCTTGGGGGGCAAGGCGCCTAGGGGGGGCCACCCAAACCCTAGCCGCCCCCCTCTCCCTTGTGGCCGCCACCCCCTAGGGGAAACCCTAGGAGCGCCTCCACTTCTCCCCTCCCCCTATATATAGAGAGGGGGAGAGAGGGCAGCCATACCCCTACGTGCCTTGGCGCTGCCTCTCCTCTCCCTCGTAGCATATCTTCTTCTCCGCAGTGCTTGGCGAAGCCCTGCTGAGTTTTCTCCACCACCACCTCCACCACGCCGTCGTGCTGCCGGAGGACTCAAGTTGCTACTTCACCATCGCTCGCTGGATCGAGGAGGTGAAGGCGTCATCAAGCCGTACGTGTGTTGAACGCGGAGGCGCCGTCCGTTCGGCGCTTGATCGGATCTTCCCCGATTTGAATCGCCGCGAGTACGACTCCATCAACCGCGTTCTAGCAACGCTTCCGCTTAGCGATCTACAAGGGTATGTGGATCCGACTCTTCCCTCGTAGATGCATCTCCTAGATTGATCTTGGTGAGCGTAGGAAAATTTTTGTTTCCCATGCAACGTTCCCCATCAGTTTTGGTGTCCCAGAGTGATTTTCAAGATTGACGAACCACGGGGTGCCTTTACGTGTCGGTGATCAACACTCGCGGTTTTGGCCGACTCTGGCATGTTTTGTGGACTACTCACTGTTTTGAGGTCCCGGACTGATTTCCAGGATTTACGAACCCAGGGGTGGGTTTAAGTGTCGTTCATCAACACTCGCGGTTTTTGTCAATTCTGACCCGTTTCGTGGACTATTACTCACCGTTTTGGGGTCCCAGAGTGATTTCCACGATCGACGAAGCCCGGCGTGCGTTTACGTGTCCTCATAAACACTCGAAGTTTTAGCCGACTGTGACCCGTTTCGTGGACTATTACTCAGCGTTTTGGGGCCCCGAAGCGATTTGCATAGTTGTTTAACCCCAAGGTGCGCTTACGTGTCGGTTATCATCACTCGCAGCTTTGGCCAATTTTGGCCTGTTTCGCGGACTGTAATTCACTGTTTTGGTGTCCCGGAGTGATTTTCAAGATTGACGAACAACTAGGTGCCTTTACGTGTCGGTGATCAACACTCGCGGTTTTGGCCGACTCTGGCATGTTTTGTGGACTACTCACTGTTTTGGTGTCCCGGAGTGATTTCCAGGATTTACGAACCCAAGGGTGGGTTTAAGTGTCGTTCATCAACACTCGCGGTTTTTGTCGATTCTGACCCGTTTCATGGACTATTACTCACCGTTTTGGGGTCCCAGAGTGATTTCCACGATCGACGAACCCCGACGTTCGTTTACGTGTCCGTCATCAACACTTGAAGTTTTGGCCGATTCTGACCCGTTTCGTGGACTATTACTCACTGTTTTGGGGTCCTTAAGCGATTTCCAAAGTTGCTCAACCCCAAGGTGCGCTTACGTGTTGCTTATCAGCACTCGTAGTTTTGGCCGATTTTGGCCTCTTTCGTGGACTATTAGTCACTGTTTTGGGGGTCCCGGAGTGATTTTCCAGATTGTGAACCACGCGGTTCCTTTACGTGTCGGTGATCAACACTCGCGGTTTTGGCCGACTCTGGCATGTTTTGTGGACTACTCACTGTTTTGGGGTCCCGTAGTGATTTCCAGGATTTACGAACCCAGGGTGGGTTTAAGTGTCGTTCATCAACACTCGCGGTTTTTGTCTATTCTGACCCGTTTCGTGGACTATTACTCACCGTTTTGGGGTCCCAGAGTGATTTCCACGATCGACGAACCCCGGCGTTCGTTTACGTGTCCGTCATCAACACTCGAAGTTTTGGCCGATTCTGACCCGTTTCGTGGACTATTACTCACCGTTTTGGGGTCCTGAAGCGATTTCCAAAGTTGCTTAACCCCAAGGTGCGCTTACGTGTTGGTTATCAGCACTCGCATTTTTGGCCGATTTTGGCCTCTTTCGTGGACTATTACTCAGCGTTTTGGGACCCCGGAGTAATTTGCATAGTTGTTGAACCCCAAGGTGCGCTTACGTGTCGGTTATTAACACTCGCAGCTTTGGTCGAATTGGGCCTGTTTCGTGGACTATTACTCACTGTTTTGGTGTCCCGGAGTGATTTTCAAGATTGATGAACCACGGGGTGCCTTTACGTGTCGGTGATCAACACTCGCGGTTTTGGCCGATTATGGCATGTTTTGTAGACTACTCACTGTTTTGGGGTCCCGGTGTGATTTCCAGGATTTACGAACCAAGGGGTGGGTTTAAGTGTCGTTCATCAACACTCGCGGTTTTTGTCGATTCTGACCCGTTTCGTGGACTATTACTCACCATTTTTGGGTCCCAGAGTGATTTCCACGATCGACGAACCCCGACGTGCGTTTACGAGTCCTCATAAACACTCGAAGTTTTGGCCGACTCTGTCCCGTTTCGTGGACTATTACTCAGCGTTTTCGGGCCCCAAAGCGATTTGCATAGTTGTTTAACCCCAAGGTGCGCTTACGTGTCGGTTATCATCACTCGCAGCTTTGGTCGAATTTGGCCTATTTTGTGGACTATTACTCACTGTTTTGGTGTCCCGGAGTGATTTTCAAGATTGATGAACCACGGGGTGCCTTTACGTGTCGGTGATCAACACTCGCGGTTTTGGCCGACTCTGGCATGTTTTGTGGACTACTCACTGTTTTGGGGTCCCGGAGTGATTTCCAGGATTTACGAACCCAGGGTGGGTTTAAGTGTCGTTCATCAACACTCGCGGTTATTGTCTATTCTGACCCGGTTCGTGGACTATTACTCACGGTTTTGGGGTCCCAGAGTGATTTCCACGATCGACGAACCCCGGCGTTTGTTTACGTGTCCGTCATCAATACTCGAAGTTTTGGCCAATTCTGACCCGTTTCGTGGACTATTACTCACCGTTTTGGGGTCCTGAAGCGATTTCCAAAGTTGCTCAACCCCAAGGTGCGCGTACGTGTTGGTTATCAGCACTCGCAGTTTTGGCCGATTTTGGCCTCTTTCGTGGACTATTAGTCACAGTTTTGGGGTCCCGGAGTGATTTGCATAGTTGTTGAACCCCAAGGTGCGCTTACGTGTCGGTTATCAACACTCGCAGCTTTGGTCGAATTTGGCCTGTTTCGTGAACAATTACTTACTGTTTTGGTGTCCCGGAGTGATTTTCAAGATTGATGAACCACGGGGTGCCTTTACGTGTCGGTGATCAACACTCGCGGTTTTGGCCGATTATGGCATGTTTTGTGGACTACTCACTGTTTTGGGGTCCCGGAGTGATTTCCAGGATTTACGAACCAAGGGGTGGGTTTAAGTGTCGTTCATCAACACTCGCGGTTTTTGTCGATTCTGACCCGTTTCGTGGACTATTACTCACCATTTTTGGGTCCCAGAGTGATTTCCACGATCGACGAACCCCGACGTGCGTTTACGTGTCCTCATAAACACTCGAAGTTTTGGCCGACTCTGACCCGTTTCGTGTACTATTACTCAGCGTTTTCGGGCCCCAAAGCGATTTGCATAGTTGTTGAACCCCAAGGTGCGCTTACGTGTCGGTTATCATCACTCGCAGCTTTGGTCGAATTTGGCCTGTTTTGTGGACTATTACTCACTGTTTTGGTGTCCCGGAGTGATTTTCAAGATTGATGAACCACGGGGTGCCTTTACGTGTTGTAGATCAACACTCGCGGTTTTGGCCGACTCTGGCATGTTTTGTGGACAACTCACTGTTTTGGGGTCCCGGAGTGATTTCCAGGATTTACGAACCTAGGGTGGGTTTAAGTGTCGTTCATCAACACTCGCGGTTTTTGTCTATTCTGACCCGTTTCGTGGACTATTACTCACCGTTTTGGGGTCCCAGAGTGATTTCCACGATCGACGAACCCCGGCGTTCGTTTACGTGTCCGTCATCAACACTCGAAGTTTTGGCCGATTCTGACCCGTTTCGTGGACTATTACTCACCGTTTTGGGGTCCTGAAGCGATTTCCAAAGTTGCTTAACCCCAAGGTGCGCTTACGTGTTGGTTATCAGCACTCGC
>LR738713.1:9792793-9803259 GCA_902687465.1 Secale cereale
AGCGATTTGCATAGTTGTTGAACCCCAAGGTGCGCTTACGTGTCGGTTATCATCACTCGCAGCTTTGGTCGAATTTGGCCTGTTTTGTGGACTATTACTCACTATTTTGGCGCGGTTTTGTCCGACTCTGGCATGTTTTGTGGACTACTCACTGTTTTGGGGTCCCGGAGTGATTTCCAGGATTTACGAACCCAGGGTGGGTTTAAGTGTCATTCATCAACACTCGCGGTTTTTGTCTATTCTGGCCCATTTCGTGGACTATTACACACCGTTTTGGGGTCCCAGAGTGATTTCCACGATCGACGAACCCCTTGCGTTCGTTTATGTGTCCGTCATCAACACTCGATGTTTTGGCCGATTCTGACCCGTTTCGTGGACTATTACTCACCGTTTTGGGTTCCTGAAGCGATTTCCAAAGTTGCTCAACCCCAAGGTGCGCTTACGTGTTGGTTATCAGCACTCGCAGTTTTGGCCGATTTTGGCCTCTTTCGTGGATTATTAGTCATAGTTTTGGGGTCCCGGAGTGATTTTCCAGATTGACGAACCACGCGGTTCCTTTATGTGTCAGTCATCAACACTCGCGGTTTTGGCCTATTCTGTCCTGTTTTGTGGACTATTACTCACTATTTCGGGGTGCCGGAGTGATTTCTAGGATTTACGAACCCAGGGGTGCGTTTACGTGTCGTTAATCAACACTCGTGGTTTTTGTCGATTTTGACCCGCTTCGTGGACTATTACTCATCGTTTTGGGGTCCCAGAGTGATTTCCACGATCGATGAACCCCGACGTTCGTTTACGTGTCCGTCATCAACATTCGAAGTTTTGGCCGATTCAGATCCGTTTCGTGGACTATTACTCAGCATTTTGGGGCCCAGAAGCGATTTGCGTAGTTGTTGAACCCCAAGGTGCCCTTACGGGTCGGTTATCAGCACTCGCAGCTTTGGCCGATTTTTGCCTGTTTCGTGGACTGTTACTCACTGTTTTGGTGTCCCGGAGTGATTTTCAAGATTGACGAACCACGGGGTGCCTTTATGTGTCGGTGATCAACACTCGCGGTTTTGGCCGATTCTGGCATGTTTTGTGGACTACTCACTATTTTGGGGTCCCAGATTGATTTCCAGGATTTACGAACCCAGGGGTGGGTTTAAGTGTCGTTCATCAACACTCGTGGTTTTTGTCGATTCTGACCCGTTTCGTGGACTATTACTCACCGTTTTGGGGTCCCAGAGTGATTTCCACGATTGATGAACCCCGTCGTTCGTTTACGTGTCCGTCATCAACACTCAAAGTTTTGGCCGATTCTAACCCGTTTCGTGAACTATTACTCACCGTTTTGGGGTCCTGAAGCGATTTCTAAAGTTGCTCAACCCCAAGGTGCGCTTATGTGTTGGTTATCAGCACTCGCAGTTTTGGCCGATTTTGGCCTCTTTCGTGGACTATTAGTCACAGTTTTGGGGTGCCGGAGTGATTTGCATAGTTGTTGAACCCGAAGGTGCGCTTACGTGTCAGTTATCAACACTCGCAGTTTTTGTCAATTCTGACCCGTTTCATGGACTATTACTCACCATTTTTGGGTCCAAGAGTGATTTCCACGATCGACGAACCCCGACGTGCGTTTACGTGTCCTCATAAACACTCGAAGTTTTGGCCGACTCTGACCCGTTTCGTGGACTATTACTCAGCGTTTTCGGGCCCCATAGCGATTTGCATAGTTGTTGAACCCCAAGGTGCGCTTACGTGTCGGTTATCATCACTCGCAGCTTTGGTCGAATTTGGCCTGTTTTGTGGACTATTACTCACTATTTTGGCGCGGTTTTGTCCGACTCTGGCATGTTTTGTGGACTACTCACTGTTTTGGGGTCCCGGAGTGATTTCCAGGATTTACGAACCCAGGGTGGGTTTAAGTGTCATTCATCAACACTCGCGGTTTTTGTCTATTCTGGCCCATTTCGTGGACTATTACACACCGTTTTGGGGTCCCAGAGTGATTTCCACGATCGACGAACCCCTTGCGTTCGTTTATGTGTCCGTCATCAACACTCGATGTTTTGGCCGATTCTGACCCGTTTCGTGGACTATTACTCACCGTTTTGGGTTCCTGAAGCGATTTCCAAAGTTGCTCAACCCCAAGGTGCGCTTACGTGTTGGTTATCAGCACTCGCAGTTTTGGCCGATTTTGGCCTCTTTCGTGGACTATTAGTCATAGTTTTGGGGTCCCGGAGTGATTTTCCAGATTGACGAACCACGCGGTTCCTTTATGTGTCAGTCATCAACACTCGCGGTTCTGGCCTATTCTGTCCTGTTTTGTGGACTATTACTCACTATTTCGGGGTCCCGGAGTGATTTCCAGGATTTACGAACCCAGGGGTGCGTTTACGTGTCGTTAATCAACACTCGTGGTTTTTGTCGATTTTGACCCGCTTCGTGGACTATTACTCATCGTTTTGGGGTCCCAGAGTGATTTCCACGATCGATGAACCCCGACGTTCGTTTACGTGTCCGTCATCAACATTCGAAGTTTTGGCCGATTCAGATCCGTTTCGTGGACTATTACTCAGCATTTTGGGGCCCCGAAGCGATTTGCGTAGTTGTTGAACCCCAAGGTGCCCTTACGTGTCGGTTATCAGCACTCGCAGCTTTGGCCGATTTTTGCCTGTTTCGTGGACTGTTACTCACTGTTTTGGTGTCCCGGAGTGATTTTCAAGATTGACGAACCACGGGGTGCCTTTATGTGTCGGTGATCAACACTCGCGGTTTTGGCCGATTCTGGCATGTTTTGTGGACTACTCACTATTTTGGGGTCCCAGATTGATTTCCAGGATTTACGAACCCAGGGGTGGGTTTAAGTGTCGTTCATCAACACTCGTGGTTTTTGTCGATTCTGACCCGTTTCGTGGACTATTACTCACAGTTTTGGGGTCCCAGAGTGATTTCCACGATTGACGAACCCCGTCGTTCGTTTACGTGTCCGTCGTCAACACTCAAAGTTTTGGCCGATTCTAACCCGTTTCGTGAACTATTACTCACCGTTTTGGGGTCCTGAAGCGATTTCTAAAGTTGCTCAACCCCAAGGTGCGCTTACGTGTTGGTTATCAGCACTCGCAGTTTTGGCCGATTTTGGCCTCTTTCGTGGACTATTAGTCACAGTTTTGGGGTGCCGGAGTGATTTGCATAGTTGTTGAACCCGAAGGTGCGCTTACGTGTCGGTTATCAACACTCGCAGTTTTTGTCAATTCTGACCCGTTTCATGGACTATTACTCACCATTTTTGGGTCCAAGAGTGATTTCCACGATCGACGAACCCCGACGTGCGTTTACGTGTCCTCATAAATACTCGAAGTTTTGGCCGACTCTGACCCGTTTCGTGGACTATTACTCAGCGTTTTCGGGCCCCATAGCGATTTGCATAGTTGTTGAACCCCAAGGTGCGCTTACGTGTCGGTTATCATCACTCGCAGCTTTGGTCGAATTTGGCCTGTTTTGTGGACTATTACTCACTATTTTGGCGCGGTTTTGTCCGACTCTGGCATGTTTTGTGGACTACTCACTGTTTTGGGGTCCCGGAGTGATTTCCAGGATTTACGAACCCAGGGTGGGTTTAAGTGTCATTCATCAACACTCGCGGTTTTTGTCTATTCTGGCCCATTTCGTGGACTATTACACACCGTTTTGGGGTCCCAGAGTGATTACCACGATCGACGAACCCCTTGCGTTCGTTTATGTGTCCGTCATCAACACTCGATGTTTTGGCCGATTCTGACCCGTTTCGTGGACTATTACTCACCGTTTTGGGTTCCTGAAGCGATTTCCAAAGTTGCTCAACCCCAAGGTGCGCTTACGTGTTGGTTATCAGCACTCGCAGTTTTGGCCGATTTTGGCCTCTTTCGTGGACTATTAGTCATAGTTTTGGGGTCCCGGAGTGATTTTCCAGATTGACGAACCACGCGGTTCCTTTATGTGTCAGTCATCAACACTCGCGGTTTTGGCCTATTCTGTCCTGTTTTGTGGACTACTACTCACTATTTCGGGGTCCCGGAGTGATTTCCAGGATTTACGAACCCAGGGGTGCGTTTACGTGTCGTTAATCAACACTCGTGGTTTTTGTCGATTTTGACCCGCTTCGTGGACTATTACTCATCGTTTTGGGGTCCCAGAGTGATTTCCACGATCGATGAACCCCGACGTTCGTTTACGTGTCCGTCATCAACATTCGAAGTTTTGGCCGATTCAGATCCGTTTCGTGGACTATTACTCAGCATTTTGGGGCCCCGAAGCGATTTGCGTAGTTGTTGAACCCCAAGGTGCCCTTACGTGTCGGTTATCAGCACTCGCAGCTTTGGCCGATTTTTGCCTGTTTCGTGGACTGTTACTCACTGTTTTGGTGTCCCGGAGTGATTTTCAAGATTGACGAACCACGGGGTGCCTTTATGTGTCGGTGATCAACACTCGCGGTTTTGGCCGATTCTGGCATGTTTTGTGGACTACTCACTATTTTGGGGTCCCAGATTGATTTCCAGGATTTACGAACCCAGGGGTGGGTTTAAGTGTCGTTCATCAACACTCGTGGTTTTTGTCAATTCTGACCCGTTTCGTGGACTATTACTCACCGTTTTGGGGTCCCAGAGTGATTTCCACGATTGACGAACCCCGTCGTTCGTTTACGTGTCCGTCGTCAACACTCAAAGTTTTGGCCGATTCTAACCCGTTTCGTGAACTATTACTCACCGTTTTGGGGTCCTGAAGCGATTTCTAAAGTTGCTCAACCCCAAGGTGCGCTTACGTGTTGGTTATCAGCACTCGCAGTTTTGGCCGATTTTGGCCTCTTTCGTGGACTATTAGTCACAGTTTTGGGGTGCCGGAGTGATTTGCATAGTTGTTGAACCCGAAGGTGCGCTTATGTGTCGGTTATCAACACTCGCAGTTTTTGTCAATTCTGACCCGTTTCATGGACTATTACTCACCATTTTTGGGTCCAAGAGTGATTTCCACGATCGACGAACCCCGACGTGCGTTTACGTGTCCTCATAAACACTCGAAGTTTTGGCCGACTCTGACCCGTTTCGTGGACTATTACTCAGCGTTTTCGGGCCCCATAGCGATTTGCATAGTTGTTGAACCCCAAGGTGCGCTTACGTGTCGGTTATCATCACTCGCAGCTTTGGTCGAATTTGGCCTGTTTTGTGGACTATTACTCACTATTTTGGCGCGGTTTTGTCCGACTCTGGCATGTTTTGTGGACTACTCACTGTTTTGGGGTCCCGGAGTGATTTCCAGGATTTACGAACCCAGGGTGGGTTTAAGTGTCATTCATCAACACTCACTGTTTTGGGTTCCTGAAGCGATTTCCAAAGTTGCTCAACCCCAAGGTGCGCTTACGTGTTGGTTATCAGCACTCGCAGTTTTGGCCGATTTTGGCCTCTTTCGTGGACTATTAGTCATAGTTTTGGGGTCCCGGAGTGATTTTCCAGATTGACGAACCACGCGGTTCCTTTATGTGTCAGTCATCAACACTCGCGGTTTTGGCCTATTCTGTCCTGTTTTGTAGACTATTACTCACTATTTCGGGGTCCCGGAGTGATTTCCAGGATTTACGAACCCAGGGGTGCGTTTACGTGTCGTTAATCAACACTCGTGGTTTTTGTCGATTTTGACCCGCTTCGTGGACTATTACTCATCGTTTTGGGGTCCCAGAGTGATTTCCACGATCGATGAACCCCGACGTTCGTTTATGTGTCCGTCATCAACATTCGAAGTTTTGGCCGATTCAGATCCGTTTCGTGGACTATTACTCAGCATTTTGGGGCCCCGAAGCGATTTGCGTAGTTGTTGAACCCCAAGGTGCCCTTACGTGTCGGTTATCAGCACTCGCAGCTTTGGCCGATTTTTGCCTGTTTCGTGGACTGTTACTCACTGTTTTGGTGTCCCGGAGTGATTTTCAAGATTGACGAACCACGGGGTGCCTTTATGTGTCGGTGATCAACACTCGCGGTTTTGGCCGATTCTGGCATGTTTTGTGGACTACTCACTATTTTGGGGTCCCAGATTGATTTCCAGGATTTACGAACCCAGGGGTGGGTTTAAGTGTCGTTCATCAACACTCGTGGTTTTTGTCGATTCTGACCCGTTTCGTGGACTATTACTCACCGTTTTGGGGTCCCAGAGTGATTTCCACGATTGACGAACCCCGTCGTTCGTTTACGTGTCCGTCATCAACACTCAAAGTTTTGGCCGATTCTAACCCGTTTCGTGAACTATTACTCACCGTTTTGGGGTCCTGAAGCGATTTCTAAAGTTGCTCAACCCCAAGGTGCGCTTACGTGTTGGTTATCAGCACTCGTAGTTTTGGCCGATTTTGGCCTCTTTCGTGGACTATTAGTCGCTGTTTTGGGGTCCCGGAGTGATTTCCAGGATTTACGAACCCCGGCGTGCGTTTACGTGTCCGTCATAAACACTCGAAGTTTTGGCCGATTCTGACCCGTTTCGTGGACTATTACTCAGCGTTTTGGGGCCCCGAAGCGATTTGCATAGTTGTTGAACCCCAAGGTGCGCTTACGTGTCGGTTATCAGCACTCGCAGCTTTGGCCGATTTTGGCCTATTTCGTGGACTATTACTCACTGTTTTGGTGTCCCGGAGTGATTTTCAAGATTGATGAACCACGGGGTGCCATTACGTGTCGGTGATCAACACTCGCGGTTTTGGCCGATTCTGGTATGTTTTGTGGACTACTCACTGTTTTGGGGTCCCGGAGTGATTTCCAGGATTTACGAACCAAGGGGTGGGTTTAAGTGTCATTCATCAACACTCGCGGTTTTTGTCGATTCTGACCCATTTCGTGGACTATTACTCACCATTTTTGGGTCCCAGAGTGATTTCCACGATCGACGAACCCCGACGTGCGTTTACGTGTCCTCATAAACACTCGAAGTTTTGGCCGACTCTGACCCGTTTCGTGGACTATTACTCAGCGTTTTCGGGCCCCAAAGCGATTTGCATAGTTGTTGAACCCCAAGGTGCGCTTACGTGTCGGTTATCATCACTCGCAGCTTTGGTCGAATTTGGCCTGTTTTGTGGACTATTACTCACTGTTTTGGCGCGGTCTTGGCCGACTCTGGCATGTTTTGTGGACTACTCACTGTTTTGGGGTCCCGGAGTGATTTCCAGGATTTACGAACCCAGGGTGGGTTTAAGTGTCATTCATCAACACTCGCGGTTTTTGTCTATTCTGGCCCGTTTCGTGGACTATTACTCACCGTTTTGGGGTCCCAGAGTGATTTCCACGATCGACGAACCCCTTGCGTTCGTTTACGTGTCCGTCATCAACACTCGAAGTTTTGGCCGATTCTGACCCGTTTCGTGGACTATTACTCACCGTTTTGGGGTCCTGAAGCGATTTCCAAAGTTGCTCAACCCCAAGGTGCGCTTACGTGTTGGTTATCAGCACTCGCAGTTTTGGCCGATTTTGGCCTCTTTCGTGGACTATTAGTCATAGTTTTGGGGTCCCGGAGTGATTTTCCAGATTGACGAACCACGCGGTTCCTTTATGTGTCAGTCATCAACAATCGCGGTTTTGGCCTATTCTGTCCTGTTTTGTGGACTATTACTCACTGTTTCGGGGTCCCGGAGTGATTTCCAGGATTTACGAACCCAGGGGTGCGTTTACGTGTCGTTAATCAACACTCGTGGTTTTTGTCGATTTTGACCCGCTTCGTGGACTATTACTCATCGTTTTGGGGTCCCAGAGTGATTTCCACGATCGATGAACCCCGACGTTCGTTTACGTGTCCGTCATCAACATTCGAAGTTTTGGCCGATTCAGATCCGTTTCGTGGACTATTACTCAGCATTTTGGGGCCCCGAAGCGATTTGCGTAGTTGTTGAACCCCAAGGTGCCCTTACGTGTCGGTTATCAATACTCGCAGCTTTGGCCGATTTTTGCCTGTTTCGTGGACTGTTACTCACTGTTTTGGTGTCCCGGAGTGATTTTCAAGATTGACGAACCACGGGGTGCCTTTATGTGTCGGTGATCAACACTCGCGGTTTTGGCCGATTCTGGCATGTTTTGTGGACTACTCACTGTTTTGGGGTCCCAGATTGATTTCCAGGATTTACGAACCCAGGGGTGGGTTTAAGTGTCGTTCATCAACACTCGTGGTTTTTGTCGATTCTGACCCGTTTCGTGGACTATTACTCACCGTTTTGGGGTCCCAGAGTGATTTCCACGATTGACGAACCCCGTCGTTCGTTTACGTGTCCGTCATCAACACTCAAAGTTTTGGCCGATTCTAACCCGTTTCGTGGACTATTACTCACCGTTTTGGGGTCCTGAAGCGATTTCTAAAGTTGCTCAACCCCAAGGTGCGCTTACGTGTTGGTTATCAGCACTCGTAGTTTTGGCCGATTTTGGCCTCTTTCGTGGACTATTAGTCGCTGTTTTGGGGTCCCGGAGTGATTTCCAGGATTTACGAACCCCGGCGTGCGTTTACGTGTCCGTCATAAACACTCGAAGTTTTGGCCGATTCTGACCCGTTTCGTGGACTATTACTCAGCGTTTTGGGGCCCCGAAGCGATTTGCATAGTTGTTGAACCCCAAGGTGCGCTTACGTGTCGGTTATCAGCACTCGCAGCTTTGGCCGATTTTGGCCTATTTCGTGGACTATTACTCACTGTTTTGGTGTCCCGGAGTGATTTTCAAGATTGATGAACCACGGGGTGCCATTACGTGTCGGTGATCAACACTCGCGGTTTTGGCCGATTCTGGTATGTTTTGTGGACTACTCACTGTTTTGGGGTCCCGGAGTGATTTCCAGGATTTACGAACCAAGGGGTGGGTTTAAGTGTCATTCATCAACACTCGCGGTTTTTGTCGATTCTGACCCATTTCGTGGACTATTACTCACCATTTTTGGGTCCCAGAGAGATTTCCACGATCGACGAACCCCGACGTGCGTTTACGTGTCCTCATAAACACTCGAAGTTTTGGCCGACTCTGACCCGTTTCGTGGACTATTACTCAGCGTTTTCGGGCCCCAAAGCGATTTGCATAGTTGTTGAACCCCAAGGTGCGCTTATGTGTCGGTTATCATCACTCGCAGCTTTGGTCGAATTTGGCCTGTTTTGTGGACTATTACTCACTGTTTTGGCGCGGTCTTGGCCGACTCTGGCATGTTTTGTGGACTACTCACTGTTTTGGGGTCCCGGAGTGATTTCCAGGATTTACGAACCCAGGGTGGGTTTAAGTGTCATTCATCAACACTCGCGGTTTTTGTCTATTCTGGCCCGTTTCATGGACTATTACTCACCGTTTTGGGGTCCCAGAGTGATTTCCACGATCGACGAACCCCTTGCGTTCGTTTACGTGTCCGTCATCAACACTCGAAGTTTTGGCCGATTCTGACCCATTTCGTGGACTATTACTCACCGTTTTGGGGTCCTGAAGCGATTTCCAAAGTTGCTCAACCCCAAGGTGCGCTTACGTGTTGGTTATCAGCACTCGCAGTTTTGGCCGATTTTGGCCTCTTTCGTGGACTATTAGTCATAGTTTTGGGGTCCCGGAGTGATTTTCCAGATTGACGAACCACGCGGTTCCTTTATGTGTCAGTCATCAACAATCGCGGTTTTGGCCTATTCTGTCCTGTTTTGTTGACTATTACTCACTGTTTCGGGGTCCCGGAGTGATTTCCAGGATTTGCGAACCCAGGGGTGCGTTTACGTGTCGTTAATCAACACTCGTGGTTTTTTTGATTTTGACCCGCTTCGTGGACTATTACTCATCGTTTTGGGGTCCCAGAGTGATTTCCACGATCGATGAACCCCGACGTTCGTTTACGTGTCCGTCATCAACATTCGAAGTTTTGGCCGATTCAGATCCGTTTCGTGGACTATTACTCAGCATTTTGGGGCCCCGAAGCGATTTGCGTAGTTGTTGAACCCCAAGGTGCCCTTACGTGTCGGTTATCAGCACTCGCAGCTTAGGCCGATTTTTGCCTGTTTCGTGGACTGTTACTCACTGTTTGGGTGTCCCGGAGTGATTTTCAAGATTGACGAACCACGGGGTGCCTTTATGTGTCGGTGATCAACACTCGCGGTTTTGGCCGATTCTGGCATGTTTTGTGGACTACTCACTGTTTTGGGGTCCCAGATTGATTTCCAGGATTTACGAACCCAGGGGTGGGTTTAAGTGTCGTTCATCAACACTCGTGGTTTTTGTCGATTCTGACCCGTTTCGTGGACTATTACTCACCGTTTTGGGGTCCCAGAGTGATTTCCACGATTGACGAACCCCGTCGTTCGTTTACGTGTCCGTCATCAACACTCAAAGTTTTGGCCGATTCTAACCCGTTTCGTGGACTATTACTCACCGTTTTGGGGTCCTGAAGCGATTTCTAAAGTTGCTCAACCCCAAGGTGCGCTTACGTGTTGGTTATCAGCACTCGTAGTCTTGGCCGATTTTGGCCTCTTTCGTGGA
>LR738713.1:9832141-9861620 GCA_902687465.1 Secale cereale
TGGACTATTACTCACTGTTTTGGTGTCCCGGAGTGATTTTCAAGATTGATGAACCACGGGGTGCCTTTACGTGTCGGTGATCAACACTCGCGTTTTTGGCCGATCGATGAACCACGGGGTGCCTTTACGTGTCGGTGAACCACGGGGTGGACTATTACTCACTGTTTTGGGTCCCAGAGTGATTTCCACGATCGACGAACCCCGACGTGCGTTTACGTGTCCTCATAAACACTCGAAGTTTTGGCCGACTCTGACCCGTTTCGTGGACTATTACTCAGCGTTTTCGGGCCCCAAAGCGATTTGCATAGTTGTTGAACACCAAGGTGCGCATACGTGTCGGTTATCATCACTCGCAGCTTTGGTCGAATTTGGCCTGTCTTGTGGACTATTACTCACTGTTTTGGTGTCCCGGAGTGATTTTCAAGATTGATGAACTACGGGGTGCCTTTACGTGTCGGTGATCAACACTCGCGGTTTTGGCCGACTCTGGCATGTTTTGTGGACTACTCACTGTTTTGGGGTCCCGGAGTGATTTCCAGGATTTACGAACCTAGGGTGGGTTTAAGTGTCGTTCATCAACACTCGCGGTTTTTGTCTATTCTGACCCGGTTCGTGGACTATTACTCACCATTTTTGGGTCCCACAGTGATTTCCACGATCGACGAACCCCGACGTGCGTTTACGTGTCCTCATAAACACTCGAAGTATTGGCCGACTCTGACCCGTTTCGTGGACTATTACTCAGCGTTTTCGGGCCCCAAAGCGATTTGCATAGTTGTTGAACACCAAGGTGCGCTTACATGTCGGTTATCATCACTCGCAGCTTTGGTCGAATTTGGCCTTTTTTGTGGACTATTACTCACTGTTTTGGTGTCCCGGAGTGATTTTCAAGATTGATGAACAGCGGGGTGCCTTTACGTGTCGGTGATCAACACTCGCGGTTTTGGCCGACTCTGGCATGTTTTGTGGACTACTCACTGTTTTGGGGTCCCGGAGTGATTTCCAGGATTTACGAACCTAGGGTGGGTTTAAGTGTCGTTCATCAACACTCGCGGTTTTTGTCTATTCTGACCCGGTTCGTGGACTATTACTCACCGTTTTGGGGTCCGAGAGTGATTTCCACGATCGACGAACCCCGGCGTTCGTTTACGTGTTCGTCATCAACACTCGAAGTTTGGCCGATTCTGACCCGTTTCGTGGACTATTACTCACCGTTTTGGGGTCCTGAAGCGATTTCCAAAGTTGCTCAACCCCAAGGTGCGCATACGTGTTGGTTATCAACACTCGCAGTTTTGGCCGATTTTGGCCTCTTTCGTGGACTATTAGTCACAGTTTTGGGGTCCCGGAGTGATTTTCCAGATTGACGAACCACGCGGTTCCTTTATGTGTCAGTCATCAACACTCGCGGTTTTGGCCTATTCTGGCCTGTTTTGTGGACTATTACTCACTGTTTTGGGGTCCCGGAGTGATTTCCAGGATTTAGGAACCCAAGGGTGCGTTTACGTGTCGTTAATCAACACTCGTGGTTTTTGTCGATACTGACCCGCTTCGTGGACTATTACTCACCGTTTTGGGGTCCCAGAGTTATTTCCACGATCGATGAACCCCGACGTTCGTTTATGTGTCCGTCATCAACACTCGAAGTTTTGGCCGATTCTGATCTGTTTCGTGGACTATTACTCAGCGTTTTGGGGACCTGAAGCGATTTGCATAGTTGTTGAACCCCAAGGTGCGCTTACGTGTCGGTTATCAGCACTCGCAGCTTTCGTCGAATTTGGCCTGTTTCGTGGACTATTACTCACTGTTTTGGTGTCCTGGAGTGATTTTCAAGATTTACGAACCACGGGGTGCCTTTACGTGTCGGTGATCAACACTCGCGGTTTTGGCCGATTCTGGCATGTTTTGTGGACTACTCACTGTTTTGGGGTCCCAGATTGATTTCCAGGATTTACGAACCCAGGGGTGGGTTTAAGTGTCGTTCATCAACACTCGCGGTTTTTGTCGATTCTGACCCGTTTCGTGGACTATTACTCACCGTTTTGGGGTCCCAGGGTGATTTCCACGATCGACGAACCCCTTGCGTTCGTTTACGTCTCCGTCATCAACACTCGAAGTTTTGGCCGAGTCTAACCCGTTTCGTGGACTATTACTCACCGTTTTGGGGTCCTGAAGCGATTTCTAAAGTTGCTCAACCCCAAGGTGCGCTTAGGTGTTGGTTATCAGCACTCGCAGTTTTGGCCGATTTTGGCCTCTTTCGTGGACTATTAGTCACTGTTTTGGGGTCCCGGAGTGATTTCCAGGATTTACGAACCCACGGGGTGCGTTTACGTGTCGTTAATCAACACTTGTGGTTTTTGTCGATTCTGACCCGCTTCGTGAACTATTACTCACCCTTTTGGGTTCCCAGACTGATTTCCACGATCGACGAACCCCGGCGTGCGTTTACGTGTCCGTCATAAACACTCGAAGTTTTGGCCGATTCTGACCCGTTTCGTGGACTATTACTCAGCGTTTTGGGGCCCCGAAGCGATTTGCATAGTTGTTGAACCCAAAGGTGCGCTTACGTGTCGATCATCAGCACTCGCAGCTTTGGCCGATTTTGGCCTGTTTCATGGACTATTACTCATTGTTTTGGTGTCCCGGAGTGATTTTCAAGATTGACGAACCACGGAGTCCCGGAGTGATTTCCAAGATTTCCGAACCCAGGGGTGGCTTTACATGTCGTTCATCAACACTCACAGTTTTTGTCGATTCTGATCCATTTCGTGGACTATTACTCACCGATTTGGGGTCCCAAAGTGATTTCCACGATTCAGGAACCCCGGGGTGCATTTACATGTTGGTCATCAAAACTCGAAGTTTTGGCCGATTCTGACCCGTTTCGTGGACTATTACTCAGCGTTTTGGGGCCCCGAAGCGATTTGCATAGTTGTTGAACCCCAAGGTGCGCTTACGTGTCGGTTATCATCACTCGCAAATTTGGCCGATTTTGGCCTGTTTCGTGGACTATTACTCACTGTTTTGGTGTCCCGGAGTGATTTTCAAGATTGACGAACAACGGGGTGCCTTTACGTGTCGGTGATCAACAGTCGCGGTTTTGGCCGACTCTTGCATGTTTTGTGGACTACTCACTGTTTTGGGGTCCCGGAGTGATTTCCAGGATTTACGAACCCAGGGGTGGGTTTAAGTGTCGTTCATCAACACTCGCGGTTTTTGTCGATTCTGACCCGTTTCGTGGACTATTACTCACCGTTTTGGGGTCCCAGAGTGATTTCCACGATCGATGAACCCCGGCGTTCGTTTACGTGTCCGTCATCAACACTCGAAGTTTTGGCCGATTCTGACCCGTTTCGTGGACTATTACTCACCGTTTTGGGGTCCTGAAGCGATTTCCAAAGTTGCTCAACCCCAAGGTGCGGTTACGTGTTGGTTATCAGCACTCGCAGTTTTGGCCGATTTTGGCCTCTTTCGTGGACTATTAGTCACTGTTTTGGGGTCCCGGAGTGATTTTCCAGATTGACGAACCACGCTGTTCCTTTATGTGTCGGTCATCAACACTCACGGTTTTGGCCTATTTTGGCCTATTTTATGGACTATTACTCACTGTTTTGGGGTCCCGGAGTGATTTCCAGGATTTACGAACCCACGGGGTGCGTTTACGTGTCGTTAATCAACACTTGTGGTTTTTGTCGATTCTGACCCGCTTCGTGAACTATTACTCACCCTTTTGGGGTCCCAGACTGATTTCCACGATCGACGAACCCCGGCGTGCGTTTACGTGTCCGTCATAAACACTCAAAGTTTTGGCCGATTCTGACCCGTTTCATGGACTATTACTCAGCGTTTTGGGGCCCCGAAGCGATTTGCATAGTTGTTGAACCCCAAGGTGCGCTGACGTGTCGGTTATCAGCACTCGCAGCTTTGGCCGATTTTGGCCTGTTTCGTGGACTATTACTCATTTTTTTTGGTGTCCCGGAGTGATTTTCAAGATTGACGAACCACGGAGTCCCGGAGTGATTTCTAGGATTTCCGAACCCAGTGGTGGCTTTACATGTCGTTCATCAACACTCACGGTTTTTGTCGATTCTGATCCATTTCGTGGACTATTACTCACCGTTTTGGGGTCCCATAGTGATTTCCACGATTCAGGAACCCCGGGGTGCATTTACATGTTGGTCATCAAAACTCGAAGTTTTGGCCGATTCTGACCCGTTTCGTGGACTATTACTCAGCATTTTGGGGGCCCGAAGCGATTTGCATAGTTGTTGAACCCCGAGGTGCGCATACGTGTCGGTTATCAGCACTCGGAGCTTTGGTCGAATTTGGCCTGTTTCATGGACTATGACTCACTGTTCTGGTGTCCCGGAGTGATTTTCAAGTTTGACGAACCACGTGGTGCCTTTACGTGTCGATGATCAACACTCGCGCTTTTGGCCGATTATGGCATGTTTTGTGGACTACTCACTGTTTTGGGGTGCCGAAGTGATTTCCAGGATTAACGAACCAAGGGGCGGGTTTAAGTGTCGTTCATCAACATTCGCGGTTTTTGTCGATTCTGACCCGTTTCGTGGATTATTACTCACCGTTTTGGGGTCCCAGAGTGATTTCCACGATCGACGAACCCCGGCGTGCGTTTACGTGTCCTCATAAACACTCGAAGTTTTGGCCGACTCGGACCCGTTTCGTGGACTATTACTCAGCGTTTTGGGGCCCCGAAGCGATTTGCAAAGTTGTTGAAACCCAAGGTGCGCTTACGTGTCGGTTATCATCACTCGCAACTTTGGCCGATTTTGGCCTGTTTCGTGGACTATTACTCACTATTTTGGTGTCCCGGAGTGATTTTCAAGATTGACGAACAACGGGGTGCCTTTACGTGTCGGTGATCAACATTCGCGGTTTTGGCCGACTCTGGCATGTTTTGTGGACTACTCACTGTTTTGGGGTCCCGGAGTGATTTCCAGGATTTACGAACCCAGGGGTGGGTTTAAGTCTCGTTCATCAACACTCGCAGTTTTTGTCGATTCTGACCCGTTTCGTGGACTATTACTCACCGTTTTGGGGTCCCAGAGTGATTTCCACGATCGATGAACCCCGGCGTTCGTTTATGTGTCCGTCATCAACACTCGAAGTTTTGGCCGATTCTGACCCGTTTCGTGGACTATTACTCACCGTTTTGGGGTCCTGAAGCGATTTCCAAAGTTGCTCAACCCCAAGGTGCGGTTACGTGTTGGTTATCAGCACTCGCAGATTTGGCCGATTTTGGCCTCTTTCGTGGACTATTAGTCACTGTTTTGGGGTCCCGGAGTGATTTTCCAGATTGACGAACCACGCGGTTCCTTTATGTGTCGGTCATCAACACTCGCGGTTTTGGCCTATTTTGGCCTGTTTTATGGACTATTACTCACTGTTTTGGGGTCCCGAATTGATTTCCAGGATTTACGAACCCACGGGGTGCGTTTACGTGTCGTTATTCAACACTTGTGGTTTTTGTCGATTCTGACCCGCTTCGTGAACTATTACTCACCGTTTTGGGGTCCCAGAGTGATTTTCACGATCGACGAACCCCGGCGTGCGTTTACGTGTCCGTCATGAACACTCGAAGTTTTGGCCGATTCTGACCCGTTTCGTGGACTATTACTCAGCGTTTTGGGGCCCCGAAGCGATTTGCATAGTTGTTGAACCCCAAGGTGCGCTTACGTGTCGGTTATCAGCACTCGCAGCTTTGGACGATTTTGGCCTGTTTCGTGGACTATTACTCATTGTTTTGGTGTCCCGGAGTGATTTTCAAGATTGATGAACCACGGGGTGCCTTTACGTGTCAGTGATCAACACTCACGGCTTTGCCCGATTTTGGCATGTTTTGTGGACTACTCACTGTTTTGGGGTCCCGGAGTGATTTCCAGGATTTCCGAACCCAGGGGTGGCTTTACGTGTCGTTCATCAACACTCATGGTTTTTGTCGATTCTGACCCGTTTCATGGTCTATTACTCACCGTTTTGGGGCCCTAGAGTGATTTCCACGATTCACGAACCTCGGGGTGCGTTTACATGTTGGTCATCAAAACTCGAAGTTTTGGCCGATTCTGACCCGTTTCGTGGACTATTACTCAGCGTTTTGGGGCCCCGAAGCGATTTGCATAGTTGTTGAACCCCAAGGTGCGCTTACATGTCGGTTATCAGCACTCGGAGCTTTTGTCGAATTTGGCCTGTTTCATGGACTATGACTCACTGTTTTGGTGTCCCGGAGAGATTTTCAAGATTGATGAACCACGTGGTGCCTTTACGTGTCGGTGATCAACACTCGCGCTTTTGGCCGATTATGGCATGTTTTGTGGACTACTCACTGTTTTGGGGTCCCGGAGTGATTTCCAGGATTTACGAACCAATGGGTGGGTTTAAGTGTCGTTCATCAACATTCGCGGTTTTTGTCGATTCTGACCCGTTTCGTGGACTATTACTCACCGTTTTGGGGTCCCAGAGTGATTTCCACGATCGACGAACCCCAGCGTGCGTTTACGTGTCCTCATAAACACTCGAAGTTTTGGCTGACTCTGACCCGTTTCGTGGACTATTACTCAGCGTTTTGGGGCCCCGAAGCGATTTGCATAGTTGTTGAACCCCTAGGTGCGCTTACGTGTCGGTTATCATCACTCGCAGCTTTGGCCGATTTTGGCCTGTTTCGTGGACTATTACTCACTGTTTTGGTGTCCCTGAGTGATTTTCAAGATTGACGAACAACGGGGTGCCTTTACGTGTCGGTGATCAACACTCGCGGTTTTGGCCGACTCTGGCATGCTTTGTGGACTACTCACTGTTTTGGGGTCCCGGAGTGATTTCCAGGATTTACGAACCCAGGGGTGGGTTTAAGTGTCGTTCATCAACACTCGCGGTTTTTGTCGATTCTGACCCGTTTCGTGGACTATTACTCACCGTTTTGGGGTCCCAGAGTGATTTCCACGATCGATGAACCCCGGCGTTCGTTTATGTGTCCGTCATCAACACTCGAAGTTTTGGCCGATTCTGACCCGTTTCGTGGACTATTACTGACCGTTTTTGGGTCCTGAAGCGATTTCCAAAGTTGCTCAACCCCAAGGTGCGGTTACGTGTTGGTTATCAGCACTCGCAGTTTTGGTCGATTTTGGCCTCTTTCGTGGACTATTAGTCACTGTTCTGGGGTCCCGGAGTGATTTTCCTGATTGACGAACCACGCGGTTCCTTTATGTGTCGGTCATCAACACTCGCGGTTTTGGCCTATTTTGGCCTGTTTTATGGACTATTACTCACTGTTTTCGGGTCCCGGAGTGATTTCCAGGATTTACGAACCCACGGGGTGCGTTTACGTGTCGTTATTCAACACTTGTGGTTTTTGTCGATTCTGACCCGCTTCGTGAACTATTACTCACCGTTTTGGGGTCCCAGAGTGATTTTCACGATCGACGAACCCCGCCGTGCGTTTACGTGTCCGTCATGAACACTCGAAGTTTTGGCCGATTCTGACCCGTTTCGTGGACTATTACTCAGCGTTTTGGGGCCCCGAAGCGATTTGCATAGTTGTTGAACCCCAAGGTGCGCTTACGTGTCGGTTATCAGCACTCGCAGCTTTGGACGATTTTGGCCTGTTTCGTGGACTATTACTCATTGTTTTGGTGTCCCGGAGTGATTTTCAAGATTGATGAACCACGGGGTGCCTTTACGTGTCGGTGATCAACACTCACGGCTTTGCCCGATTCTGGCATGTTTTGTGGACTACTCACTGTTTTGGGGTCCCGGAGTGATTTCCAGGATTTCCGAACCCAGGGGTGGATTTACGTGTCGTTCATCAACACTCACGGTTCTTGTCGATTCTGACCCGTTTCATGGACTATTACTCACCGTTTTGGGGTCCCAGAGTGATTTCCACGATTCACGAACCTCGGGGTGCGTTTACATGTTGGTCATCAAAACTCGAAGTTTTGGCCGATTCTGACCCGTTTCGTGGACTATTACTCAGCGTTTTGGGGCCCCGGAGCGATTTGCATAGTTGTTGAACCCCAAGGTGCGCATACGTGTCGGTTATCAGCACTCGGAGCATTGGTCGAATTTGGCCTGTTTCATGGACTATGACTCACTGTTTTGGTGTCCCGGAGTAATTTTCAAGATTGATGAACGACGTGGTGCCTTTACGTGTCGGTGATCAACACTCGCGCTTTTTGCCGATTATGGCATGTTTTGTGGACTACTCACTGTTTTGGGGTCCCGGAGTGATTTCCAGGATTTACGAACCAAGGTGTGGGTTTAAGTGTCATTCATCAACATTCGCGGTTTTTGTCGATTCTGACCCGTTTCGTGGACTATTACTCACCGTTTTGGGGTCCCAGAGTGATTTCCACGATCGACGAACCCCGGCGTGCGTTTACGTGTCCTCATAAACACTCGAAGTTTGGGCCGACTCTGACCCGTTTCGTGGACTATTACTCAGCGTTTTGGGGCTCCGAAGCGATTTGCATAGTTGTTGAACCCCAAGGTGCGCTTACGTGTCGGTTATCATCACTCGCAGCTTTGGCCGATTTTGGCTTGTTTGGTGGACTACTCACTGTTTTGGGGTCCCGGAGTGATTTCCAGGATTTACGAACCGAGGGGTGGGTTTAAGTGTCGTTCATCAACGCTCGCGGTTTTTGTCGATTCTGACCCGTTTCGTGGACTATTACTCACCGTTTTGGGGTCCCAGAGTGATTTCCACGATCGAAGTGATTCTGACCCGGAGTGATTCTGACCCGTTTACGTGTCGTTAATCAACACTTGTGTTTTTTGTCTATTCTGACCGTTTTGGGGTCCCAGAGTGATTTCCACGATCGACGAACCCCGACGTGCGTTTACGTGTCCGTCATAAACACTCGAAGTTTCGTGGACTATTACTCACCGTTTTGGGGTCCTGAAGCGATTTCCAAAGTTGCTCAACCCCAAGGTGATCTCGGAGTGGACTATTAGTCACCGTTTTGGGGTCCTGAAGCGGTTATCAGCACTCGCAACTTTGGCCGATTTTGGCCTGTTTCGTAGACTATTACTCATTGTTTTGGTGTCCCGGAGTGATTTTCAAGATTGACGAACCACGGGGTGCCTTTACGTGTCGGTGATCAACACTCACGGTTTAGCCCGATTCTGGCATGTTTTGTGGACTACTCACTGTTTTGGGGTCCCAGAGTGATTTCCAGGATTTCCGAACCCAGGGGTGGCTTCACGTGTCGTTCATCAACACTCACGGTTTTTATCGATTCTGACCCGTTTCATGGATTATTACTCACCGTTTTGGGGTCCTAGAGTGACTTCCACGATTCACGAACCCCGGGGTGCGTTATGGACTATTACTCACTGTTTTGGGGTCCCGGAGTGATGTCCAGGATTTACGAACCCACGGGTGCGTTTACGTGTCGTTAATCAACACTTGTGGTTTTTGTCGATTCTGACCCGCTTCGTGAATTATTACGTGTCGTGGACTATTACTCACCGTTTTGGGGTCCTGAAGCGATTTCCAAAGTTGCAAAACTCCAAGGTGAGCTTACGTGTTGGTTATCAGCACTCGCAGTTTTGGCCGATTTTGGCCTCTTTCGTGGACTATTAGTCACTGTTTTGGGGTCCCGGAGTGATTTTCGAGATTGACAAACCACGCGGTTCCTTTATGTGTCGGTCATCAACACTCGCGGTTTTGTCCTATTTTGGCCTGTTTTATGGACTATTACTCACTGTTTTGGGGTCCCGGAGTGATTTAAATAGTTGTTGAACCCCAAGGTGCGCTTACGTGTCGGTAATCAGCACTCGCAACTTTGGCCGATTTTGGCCTGTTTCGTGGACTTTTTCTCACCGTTTTGGGGTCCTGAAGCGATTTCCAAAGTTGCTCAACCCCAAGGTGCGGTTACGTGTTGGTTATCAGCACTCGCAGTTTTGGTCGATTTTGGCCTCTTTCGTGGACTATTAGTCACTGTTTTGGGGTCCCGGAGTGATTTTCCAGATTGACGAACCACGCGGTTCCTTTATGTGTCGGTCATCAACACTCGCGGTTTTGGCCTATTCTGGCCTGTTTTATGGACTATTACTCACTGTTTTGGGGTCCCGGAGTGATTTCCAGGATTTACGAACCCAGGGGTGCGTTTACGTGTCGTTAATCAACACTCGTGATTTTTGTCGATGCTGACCCGCTTCGTGAACTATTACTCACCGTTTTGGGGTGCCAGAGTGATTTCCACGATCGACGAACCCCGGCGTGCGTTTACGTGTCCGTCATAAACACTCGAAGTTTTGGCCGATTCTGACCCGTTTCGTGGACTATTACTCAGCGTTTTGGGGCCCCGAAGCGATTTGCATAGTTGTTGAACCCCAAGGTACGCTTACGTGTCGGTTATCAGCACTCGCAGCTTTGGCCGATTTTGGCCTGTTTCGTGGACTATTACTCACTGTTTTGGTGTCCCAGAGTGATTTTCAAGATTGACGAACCACCGGGTGCCTTTACGTGTCGGTGATCAACACTCGCGGTTTTGGCCGACTCTGGCATGTTTTGTGGACTACTCACTCTTTTGGGGTTCCGGAGTGATTTCCAGGATTTACGAACCCAGGGGTGGGTTTAAGTGTCGTTCATCAACACTCACGGTTTTTGTCGATTCTGAGCCGTTTCGTGGACTATTACTGATACGTCCAAAACGTATCTATAATTTCTGCTTGCTCCATGCCCTTTTTGTGTGATATTGCTATGATATTTATGATCTTCCATACATTTTTTTATCATATTTGGACTAACCTACTAATGGTTTCAAAAGTGCACAATGTTCTTGTTTTACACTTTATTGTGTAGGAATTACTTGGAAATTGACAAAAACGCAAAAGGAGTCGTATTGGAGTAGGACTCTGACTTTCCTGAAATCTGTCTGAGAATGTTTTTTAAAGATGGTCACGTTCCGGCACGAAGACTACGTCAAACAGAAAAAGTCTATTTGCGAAAGTTGTGGGGAATTTCGAGGCGATGCTTCTGGATATAAAATTCGTCCAAATCGGAGTCCGGATGGCCGAGTAAAGCCCGTTTTACTGAGGCCCAAAATCTGATGACGGGAATCCGAGAGTCTATATAAAGAAAGGAAACCTAGGTCACCAAGGGCCACGAATTTTCCTCCTCCCGAGCCGCCGTCTTGGAGGGGAGGACCAGCACCATTGTACCACCATCCACAAGGAAGAAGGGGGGCCAAGGAGCCGCTGCCCCCTAGGGCCGCCGCCGCCCGGAGGGCCGCCGCCGCCCCCTAGGGCCGCCGCCGCCGCCGGCCATCTCCTCCTCGCGGGGCTGCACCTCTCCAACAACACCGTCATCAACCTCCTCCTCACCATGTACATGTGTGAGTAGTCTTCTCCGGGGCCTAGGGCTCGTACGTGTAGCTATGTGGTTATCTCTCTCCCATGATGTGATCTTCGTTGTGATCATAGGCTATGATAATCTAGGGTGATCCCATGATATTTCCCCTTCCTCTATATATTGGATTGATGTACTCATTTGTCTTTATCTAGTATAATCCCCGAGACCATGGTGACAGCGGTCTATTGGACATGGATTAGAAAAATATTTTCAAGAGTGATATCCTCTCTTGTGTGTTGATTGAAGATTGAGAGTCTCTTGGTGCTTGTCTTTGACTATCCTTTAGATATGTTGTGGTGATTGTGAGACTCTCTTTGGATGGCCGCGGTGACATTGGGAAATCCTTAGATTGAGAACTACCAACTTTGAGGTGTGCTTTTGTAGCCCTACATAATTCTCGTCCTCTCTTGACCACGAAGGAATGACCTTCGGGTGCGTCTCCATTGCATGTTTTATGGGAAATATCATGTGATTCGATTATGTTAATGTTGTTGGGAGTTGCCACTAGTGAAAGTTTGATCCCTAGGCCTTGTTTCCATCATTGCAATACCATTTGTGCTCACGTTTACCATTTGTTTGTTGCTGTACTTTTTATTACAGATTTATATTACTTTGTTTTGCCATCCATATCACTTGCCATTTAACATCTCTTCGCCGAACTAGTGCATCTATACAACTCCTAGTTGTATTAGGTGTGTTGGGGACACAAGAGACTTCTTGTATCTTATTTGCAGGGTTGCTTGAGAGAGACCATCTTCAACCTCTACTTCCCTGAATTCGATAAACCTTAGGTCATCCTCTTGAGGGAAATTGCTGCTGTCCTACAAACCTCTGCGCTTGGGGACCCAACATAGTCTACAAGAGTAGAAGAGTGTGTAGACATGAAGCTATTTCTGGCGCCGTTGCCGGGGAGGTGAGTGCTTGAAGGTATATCTTTAGATCTTGCAATTAAATCTTTTTGTTTCTTGTTTTTATTTTCACTAGTTTTGCTTAATGGAAAACAACAAAAATATGAGAGAGCTTTATAAGCTCTACCTTGAACTTGGACATGATGTGTTCGAAGAGAAAATTAAAAAACCTTTGGAACTTTATTATTTGCATAACAATCATGATGGTGGTGATGTTATTAGTATGCTTTTATTTAATATCAATATTGCTAATGACATGGAAAGCTCTAAGCTTGGGGGTGACACGTTTGATGAACATGATATTTTTAGTCCCCCAACTTTTGAGGAGAAAATTACTTTGATGATACTATGCCTCCTATATATGATGATTACAATGATGAATATGATATTTTCTGTCCACCTACTATTGAGGATAAAATTTATTATGATTATGATATGCCTCCTAAATACGATGATTACCATGATGGTTATGATAATCTTACTCTCACTATTCCTAATAAGAAAGATTTTGCTTATATGAAGAGTAATGACACTTTTATGCTTTTGGATCATGGAAATAATGCCATATGTGATAGTTATATTGTTGAGTTCATCTATGATGCCACTGAAATTTATAATGAGAGAGGGAGACATGGTTCTAAATATCTTAATAATAAGAAGTTTCCTCTTTTTATGGTGAATATTTTGAAGTTATGCTTGTTTTGCCTTCCTATGCTAGTTGCTTTGTGCTTCAATGAATTATTCTATTGCAATATTCCTATGCATAGGAAACATGTTAGGCTTAAATGTGTTTGGTATTTGCTTCTTGATGCTCTCTTTTGTTCTTCAACTCTTATTACTACGAGAGCATCATTAAAGTCTTAAGCCTATCTTTATGGCTATAAAGAAAGAGCTCTAGGGAGACAACCCTTGTTATCTTTGCTTTCAGTTTCTTCTTTCAGTTTTAGTGGTCTTGATGTTTGTTACTACTTTAGCAACATCATTGTATCTTTATTTTTCAGATTTGTGCCATGTTTAGCCTCTGATTGCAAGAAAGTTCAAAAGTTGTGACGTGCAGTCCAGAAAACAGATTCTGTCCTTGGACAGAAAAATTCGTATAAAATCACCAGATCATCTTTTTGGTCTGAATTTTTTCAACAGCGTGCTCTATTCAATTGGCTTTCTGGCGTCTGTTCTGAGTTTTTTGATTTGAGTTGCAGAAGTGCCCCGAAAAAATTATTTACTACCTGCTGGTCTGTTTTTCACATATTATGTCCTGTTTTGCCTTTCCTTCGTTTTGCAAACCTTGAGCTTGCTTTTTCTTTGCAAAAACCTTTTGTCAATCTTGCGAAACAGTAGACCTTCATGAATATCCTTATTTCCAGCAAGGAAAAATTATTTTATTAAGGGTACTAACCTCGCTAATCAGATTATGATGAGTTATGTATGAAGGGAATTTTCAAGTGTGCGAGGGAAGATGATAAAAAGATTCAGTAGTGTCAAACGCTCAAGCTTGGGGATGCCCCCATGCACCCCCAAGAAATATTCAAGAAGACTCAAGCGTCTAAGCTTGGGGATGCCCCCGTGCATCCCCTTCTCCATCAACATTATCAGTTCGTCTTTCGTTCCACTATATTTTTATCACTTCATGTGTTATGTGCTATGCTTGGAGCGTCTTTCTTTTAGTTTCCTATTAACTTTTCTTTAGCTTTGCTAGCTGTTCATAACGAGTTAGAACTCAGCTTTCTTTGTGTGGGAGAGAAACACGCTCCACTTCAACCTAGAGCACAACATAGAATTTTCATGTCTATCTTTGTTGTGTGTGTTCTTTGTCTTTCAATAGCTACTATCATGTCAGCTCTTAGTTTTCATGCTTTATCTTTTTAAAGAGCTTTTGTTTAGTTGGTCGCTGGAACTCTCTTTAGTTATCATGCTTATCTTGTTAAGAGAGTTGGCTGCTGTTGCACTGCTTGATATGTCTATGATAAAAACGCTATATGCATAATGGTGCTTAGTAGTTCATGTTTTCTTATGGTTAGTCTCAAATAGCTGGGGGGTTCATAATGTGTTATTGAAGTACCAACATGATTTGTTTGCCTATGATGTGGTATGGTTTAGTGATATCTTCCTCCAAGAATTTATTTTGATTGACTTGGCATATGCTCACGCATATTTAAGACTGTAAAGAAAGTCCATCAAGCCTTGATGATCTTTAATTTCTGAGTAGCGATATAACTTCCATGACCGATTCAATGTTGCTTTGTCGCTCTGCATGATTATGACCGTCATTGCTCTCTTAGTTGGTCGCTCCCAGTCTTTTGCTAACCTTCGCCTGTACTAAGCGGACTGACTGCTTGTGCATCCAAAATGCTTTAAACCAGTTATGCCATATGAGTCTACCATACCTTCCTATACATGGTATTTACTTGCCATTCCTAACGAAGACTTTCATGTACCATCTCGAAATTAATCAAAAAAGCATTTCTCTTTTGTGCCTGTGTTTTAGTTCATGAGGAAGTAGTAGTTAATTCATGATCTTTTTAAGTTGGACAAGCTTCACCCCGGGATTGCATGTCTAATGTGCAAACCCATAATACGAGAAGGAACTGGCATAGAGTGCGCCCGGCTCATTAAAAAATAATATAACAAACAAACCCTCCTTCACGCTTTGTTCATGAGAAATCAGAAAACTTTGGCAGTGGTAAACAAAGGAGATTAAGAGGATGTGATCGTCCTCATGTGGGAGCCGTTCCTCGAAACTTGTCCAGCTCGAGAAGTAATTGAGTTATGTACTAGCATTCGTTGACGAAATATGCATATTCTAAAAAAAAAAATTTTACCTCTGTTTTTTAAAACCAAGAGCTCTGGTACATGTTTTGTCTTTGTTTCCGACCACGGGTTTTCAACCTTGCCATCAAAAGCCACGGTTCGAGAGTCTCCACCTTCTTTAAAGCACCAACTATTGAGAGCATGGTTGTCATTCCGAGGGTAATGTGCATTGTCCCAAAGTACCATTGTCTTTTGCATGATTATGATATCGTTTATTCTGAAATCATTGTATCTAGTCGTCACTTAGACCTTGGAGGTGCCCCTGCATTTATGTTTTGCTTCACTAAAGGGGGCAAGCGAGATATCACTTTGTCATATTTGCACACCATGCTCACTACAAATCTATTGAGTGTTTCAGTATCATATTGTAAAACTTTCAGTTCTTTGTGATTTTCTCATGAGGCAACTTAATTACTACAAATTCATTGTCTCAGTAAGCACTTGTCATGTGACTGTGAAAAGTTCTTATATGGTTAATAGCATGTCACCACAGAAATTATGCTTGTTATCATTTACCTACTCGAGGACGAGCAGGAATTAAGCTTGGGATGTTGATACGTCCAAAATGTATCTATAATTTCTGCTTGCTCCATGCCCTTTTTGTGTGATATTGCTATGATATTTATGCACTTCCATACATTTTTTGATCATATTTGGACTAACCTACTAATGGTTGCAAAAGTGCACAATGTTCTTGTTTTACACTTTATTGTGTAGGAATTACTTGGAAATTGACAAAAACGCAAAAGGAGTCCTATTGGAGTAGGACTCTGACTTTACTGAAATCTGTCTGAGAACGTTTTTTAAGGATGGTCACGTTCCGGCCCTAAGACTACCTCAAACGGAAAAAGTCTAGTTGCGAAAGTTGTGGGGAATTTCGAGGCGATGCTTCTGGATATAAAATTCGTTCAAATCGGAGTCCGGACGGCCGAGTAAAGCCCGTTTTACTGAGGCCCAAAATCTGATGACGGGAATCCGAGAGTCTATATAAAGAGAGGAAACCTAGGTCACCAAGGGCCACGAATTTTCCTCCTCCCGAGCCGCCGTCTTGGAGGGGAGGACCAGCACCATTGTAGCACCATCCACAAGGAAGAAGGGGGGCCAAGGAGCCGCTGCCCCCTAGGGCCGCCGCCGCCGCCGCGCCACCAAGGGCCGCTGCCGCCGCCTCCGTGGCTGCCGCCGGCCATCTCCTCCTCGCGGGGCTGCACCTCTCCATCAACACCATCATCAACCTCCTCCTCACCATGTCCATGTGTGAGTAATCTTCTCCGGGGCCGAGGGCTCGTACGTGTAGCTATGTGGTAATCTCTCTCTCCCATGATGTGATCTTCGTTGTGATCATTGGCTATGTTAATCTAGGGTGATCCCATGATATTTCCCCTTCCTCTATGTATTGGATTGATGTACTCACTTGTCTTTATCTAGTATAATCCCCGAGACCAAGGTGACAGCGGTCTATTGGACATGGATTAGAAAAATATTTTCAAGAGTGATTTCCTCTCTTGTGTGTTGATTGAAGATTGAGAGTCTCTTGGTGCTTGTCTTTGACTATCCTTTAGATATGTTGTGGTGATTGTGGGACTCTCTTTGGATGGCCGCGGTGACATTGGGAAATCCTTAGATTGAGAACTACCAACTTTGAGGTGTGCTTTTGTAGCCCTACATAATTCTCTTCCTCTCTTGACCACGAAGGAATGACCTCCGGTTGCGTCTCCATTGCATGTTTTATGGGAAATATCATGTGATTCGATTATGTTAATGTTGTTGGGAGTTGCCACTAGTGAAAGTATGATCCCTAGGCCTTGTTTCCATCATTGCAATACCATTTGTGCTCACGTTTACCACTTGTTTGCTTGCTGCACTTTTTATTACAGATTTATATTACTTTGTTTTGCCATCCATATCACTTGCCATTTAACATCTCTTCGCCGAACTAGTGCATCTATACAACTCCTAGTTGTATTAGGTGTGTTGGGGACACAAGATACTTCTTGTATCTTAGTTGCAGGGTTGCTTGAGAGAGACCATCTTCAACCTCTACTTCCCTGAGTTCGATAAACCTTAGGTCATCCACTTGAGGGAAATTGCTGCTGTCCTACAAACCTCTGCGCTTGGGTGCCCAACATAGTCTACAAGAGTAGAAGCGTGTGTAGACATCAATTACTCACCGTTTCGGGGTCCCAGAGTGACTTCCACGATCGACGAACCCCGGCGTTCGTTTACGTGTCCGTCATGAACACTCGAAGTTTTGGCCGATTCTGACCCGTTTCGTGGACTATTACTCACTGTTTTGGGGTCCTAGCGATTTCCAAAGTTGCTCAACACCCCAAGGTGCGCTTACGTGTTGGTTATCAGCACTCGCAGTTTTGGCCGATTTTGGCCTCTTTCGTGGACTATTAGTCACTGTTTTGGGGTCCCGGTGTGATTTTCCAGATTGACGAACCACGCGGTTCCTTTATGTGTCGGTCATCAACACTCGCGGTTTTGGCCTATTCTGGCCTGTTTTGTGGACTATTACTCACTGTTTTGGGGTCCTGGAGTGATTTCCAGGATTTACGAACCCAGGGGTGCGTTTACGTGTCGTTAATCAACACTCGTGATTTTTGTCGATGCTGACCCGCTTCGTGAACTATTACTCACCGTTTTGGGGTGCCAGAGTGATTTCCACGATCGACGAACCCCGGCGTGCGTTTACATGTCCGTCATAAACACTCGAAGTTTTGGCCGATTCTGACCCGTTTCGTGGACTATTACTCTGCGTTTTGGGGCCCCGAAGCGATTTGCATAGTTGTTGAACCCAAGGTGCGCTTACGTGTCGGTTATCAGCACTCGCAGCTTTGGCCGATTTTGGCCTGTTTCGTGGACTATTACTCACTGTTTTGGTGTCCCAGAGTGATTTTCAAGATTGACGAACCACCGGGTGCCTTTACGTGTCGGTGATCAACACTCGTGGTTTTGGCCGATTCTGGCATGTTTTGTGGACTACTCACTGTTTTGGGGTCCCGGATTGATTTCCAGGATTTCCGAACCAAGGGGTGGCTTTACGTGTCGTTCATCAACGCTGACGGTTTTTGTCGATTCTGACCCGTTTCATGGACTATTACTCACCGTTTTGGGGTCCCAGAGTGATTTCCACGATTCACGAACCCCGGGGTGCGTTTACATGTTGGTTATCAAAACTCGAAGTTTTGGCCGATTCTGACCCGTTTCGTGGACTATTACTCAGCGTTTTGGGGCCCCGAAGCGATTTGCATAGTTGTTGAACCCCAAGGTGCGCTTACGTGTCGGTTATCAGCACTCGCAGCTTTGGTCGATTTTGGCCTGTTTCGTGGACTATTACTCACTGTTTTGGTGTCCCGGAGTGATTTTCAAGATTGATGAACCACGGGGTGCCTTTACGTGTCGGTGATCAACACTCGCGGTTTTGGCCGACTCTGGCATGTTTTGTGGACTACTCACTGTTTTGGGGTCCCGGAGTGATTTCCAGGATTTACGAACCCAGGGGTGGGTTTAAGTGTCGTTCATCAACACTCGTGGTTTTTGTCAATTCTGAGCCGTTTGGTGGACTATTACTCACCGTTTCGGGGTCCCAGAGTGATTTCCACGATCGACGAACCCAGGCGTTCGTTTACGTGTCCGTCATGAACACTCGAAGTTTTGGCCGATTCTGACCCGTTTCGTGGACTATTACTCACCGTTTTGGGGTCCTAAAGCGATTTCCAAAGTTGCTCAACACCCCAAGGTGCGCTTACGTGTTGGTTATCAGCACTCGCAGTTTTGGCCGATTTTGGCCTCTTTCGTGGACTATTAGTCACTGTTTTGGGGTCCCGGTGTGATTTTCCAGATTGACGAACCATGCGGTTCCTTTATGTGTCGGTCATCAACACTCGCAGTTTTGGCCTATTCTGGCCTGTTTTGTGGACTATTACTCACTGTTTTGGGGTCCCGGAGTGATTTCCAGGATTTATGAACCCTGGGGTGCGTTTACGTGTCTTTAATCAACACTCGTGATTTTTGTCGATGCTGACCCGCTTCGTGAACTATTACTCACCGTTTTGGGGTGCCAGAGTGATTTCCACGATCGACGAACGCCGGCGTGCGTTTACGTGTACGTCATAAACACTCGAAGTTTTGGCCGATTCTGACCCGTTTCGTGGACTATTACTCAGCGTTTTGGGGTCCCGAAGCGATTTGCATAGTTGTTGAACCCCAAGGTGCGCTTACGTGTCGGTTATCAGCACTCGCAGCTTTGGCCGATTTTGGCCTATTTCGTGGACTATTACTCACTGTTTTGGTGTCCCAGAGTGATTTTCAAGATTGACGAACGACCGGGTGCCTTTACGTGTCGGTGATCAACACTCGTGGTTTTGGCCGATTCTGGCATGTTTTGTGGACTACTCACTGTTTTGGGGTCCCGGATTGATTTCCAGGATTTCCGAACCAAGGGGTGGCTTTACGTGTCGTTCAGCAACGCTGACGGTTTTTGTCGATTCTGACACGTTTCATGGACTATTACTCACTGTTTTGGGGTCCCAGAGTGATTTCCACGATTCACGAACCCCGGGGTGCGTTTACATGTTGGTCATCAAAACTCGAAGTTTTGGCCGATTCTGACCCGTTTCGTGGACTATTACTCAGCGTTTTGGGGCCCCGAAGCGATTTGCATAGTTATTGAACCCCAAGGTGCGCTTACGTGTCGGTTATCAGCACTCGCAGCTTTGGCCGATTTTGGCCTGTTTCGTGGACTATTACTCACTGTTTTGGTGTCCCTGAGTGATTTTCAAGATTGACGAACCACCGGGTGCCCTTACGTGTCGGTGATCAACACACGCGGTTTGGCCGATTCTGGCATGTTTTGTGGACTACTCACTGTTTTGGGGTCCCGGATTGATTTCCAGGATTTTCGAACCAAGGGGTGGCTTTACGTGTCGTTCATCAACACTCACGGTTTTTGTCGATTCTGACCCGTTTCATGGACTATTACTCACCGTTTTGGGGTCCCAGAGTGATTTCCACGATTCACGAACCCCGGGGTGCGTTTACGTGTTGGTCAGCAAAACTCGAAGTTTTGGCCGATTCTGACCCGTTTCGTGGACTATTACTCAGCGTTTTGGGGCCTCGAAGCGATTTGCATAGTTGTTGAACCCCAAGGTGCGGTTACGTGTCGGTTATCAGCACTCGCAGCTTTGGTCGATTTTGGCCTGTTTCGTAGACTATTACTCACTGTTTTGGTGTCCCGGAGTGATTTTCAAGATTGATAAACCACGGGGTGCCTTTACGTGTCGGTGACCAACACTCGCGGTTTTGGCCGACTCTGGCATGTTTTGTGGACTACTCACTGTTTTGGGATCCCGGAGTGATTTCCAGGATTTACGAACCCAGGGGTGGGTTTAAGTGTCGTTCATCAACACTCGCGGTTTTTGTCGATTCTGAGCCGTTTCATGGACTATTACTCACCGTTTTGGGGTCCTAGAGTGATTTCCACGATCGACGAACCCCGGCGTTCGTTTATGTGTCCGTCATGAACACTCGAAGTTTTGGCCGATTCTGACCCATTTTGTGGACTATTACTCACCGTTTTGGGGTCCTGAAGCGATTTCAAAGTTGCTCAACACCCCAAGGTGCGCTTACGTGTTGGTTATCAGCACTCGCAGTTTTGGCGATTTTGGCCTCTTTCGTGGACTATTAGTCACTGTTTTGGAGTCCCGGAGTGATTTTCCAGATTGACGAACCACGCGGTTCATTTATGTGTCGGTCATCAACACTCGCGGTTTTGGCCTATTCAGGCCTGTTTTGTTGACTATTATGCACTGTTTTGGGGTCCCGGAGTGATTTCCAGGATTTACGAACCCAGGGGTGCGTTTACGTGTCGTTAATCAACACTTCGTGAACTATTACTCACCGTTTTGGGGTCCCGGAGTGATTTTTGTCGATGCTGACCCGCTTCGTGAACTATTACTCACCGTTTTGGGGTGCCAGAGTGATTTCCATGATCGACGAACCCCGGCGTGCATTTACGTGTTCGTCATAAACACTCGAATTTTTGGTCCATTCTGACCCGTTTCGTGGACTATTACTCAGCGTTTTGGGGCCCCGAAGCGATTTGCATAGTTGTTGAACCCCAAGGTGCGCTTACGTGTCGGTTATCAGCACTCGCAGCTTTGGTCGATTTTGGCCTGTTTCGTGGACTATTACTCACTGTTTTGGTGTCCCGGAGTGATTTTCAAGATTGATGAACCACGGGGTGCCTTTACGTGTCGGTGATCAACACTCGCGGTTTTGGCCGACTCTGGCATGTTTTGTGGGCTACTCACCGTTTTGGGGTCCCGGAGTGATTTCCAGGATTTACGAACCCAGGGGTGGGTTTAAGTGTCGTTCATCAACACTCGCGGTTTTTGTCAATTCTGAGCCGTTTCGTGGACTATTACTCACCGTTTCGGGGTCCCAGAGTGATTTCCATGATCGACGAACCCAGGTTTTCGTTTACTTGTCTGTCATGAACACTCAAAGTTTTGGCCGATTCTGACCCGTTTCGTGGACTATTACTCACCGTTTTGGGGTCCTAAAGCGATTTCCAAAGTTGCTCAACATCCCAAGGTGCGCTTACGTGTTGGTTATCAGCAGTCGCAGTTTTGGCCAATTTTGGCCTCTTTCGTGGACTATTACTCACTGTTTTGGTGTCCCGGAGTGATTTTCAAGATTGACGAACCACCGGGTGCCTTTACGTGTCGGTGATCAACACTCGTGGTTTTGGCCGATTCTGGCATGTTTTGTGGACTACTCACTGTTTTGGGGTCCCCGAGTGATTTCCTGGATTTACGAACCCAGGGGTGGCTTTACGTGTCGTTCATCAACGCTGACGGGTTTTGTCGATTCTGACCCGTTTCGTGAACTATTACTCACCGTTTTGGGGTGCCAGAGTGATTTCCACGATCGACGAACCCCGGCGTGCGTTTACGTGTCCGTCATAAACACTCGAAGTTTTGGCCGATTCTGACCCGTTTCATAGACTATTACTCAGCGTTTTGGGGCCCCGAAGCGATTTGCATAGTTATTGAACCCCAAGGTGAGCTTACGTGTCGGTTATCAGCACTCGCAGCTTTGGCCGATTATGGCCTGTTTCGTGCACTATTACTCACTGTTTTGGTGTCCCAGAGTGATTTTCAAGATTGACGGACCATCGGGTGCCTTTACGTGTCGGTGATCAACACTCGCGGTTTTGGCCGATTTTGGCATGTTTTGTGGACTACTCACTGTTTTGGGGTCCCGGATTGATTTCCAGGATTTCCGAACCAAGGGGTGGCTTTACGTGTCGTTCATCAACACTCATGGTTTTTGTCGATTCTGACGCGTTTCATGGACTATTACTCACCATTTTGGGGTCCCAGAGTGATTTCCACGATTCACGAACCCCGGGGTGCGTTTACGTGTTGGTCATCAAAACTCGAAATTTTGGCCGATTCTGACCCGTTTCGTGGACTATTACTCATCGTTTTGGGGCCCCGAAGCGATTTGCCTAGTTGTTGAACCCCAAGGTGCGCTTACGTGTCGGTTATCAGCACTCGCAGCTTTGTTCGATTTTGGCCTGTTTCGTGGACTATTACTCACTGTTTTGGTGTCCCGGAGTGATTTTGATGATTGATGAACCACGGGGTGCCTTTACGTGTCGGTGATCAACACTCGCGGTTTTGGCCGACTCTGGCATGTTTTGTGGACTACTCACTATTTTGGGGTCCCGGAGTGATTTCCAGGATTTACGAACCCAGGGGTGGGTTTAAGTGTCGTTCATCAACACTCGCGGTTTTTGTCGATTCTGAGCCTTTTCGTGGACTATTACTCACCGTTTCGGGGTCCCAGAGTGATTTCCACGATCGACGAACCCCGGCGTTCGTTTACGTGTCCGTCATGAACACTCAAAGTTTTGGCCGATTCTGACCCGTTTCGTGGACTATTACTCACAGTTTTGGGGTCCTAAAGCGATTTCCAAAGTTGCTCAACACCCCAAGGTGCGCTTACGTGTTGGTTATCAGCACTCGCAGTTTTGGCCGATTTTGGACTCTTTCGTGGACTATTAGTCACTGTTTTGGGGTCCCGGTGTGATTTTCCAGATTGACGAAACCACGCGGCTCCTTTACGTGTCGGTGATCAACACTCGTGGTTTTGGCCTATTCTGGCCTGTTTTGTGGACTATTACTCACTGTTTTGGGGTCCCCGAGTGATTTCCAGGATTTACGAACCCAGGGGTGGCTTTACGTGTCGTTCATCAACGCTGACGGTTTTTGTCGATTCTGACCCGTTTCGTGAACTATTACTCACCGTTTTGGGGTGCCAGAGTGATTTCCACGATCGACGAACCCCGGTGTGCGTTTACGTGTCCGTCATAAACACTCGAAGTTTTGGCCGATTCTGACCCGTTTCATAGACTATTACTGAGCGTTTTGGGGCCCCGAAGCGATTTGCATAGTTATTGAACCCCAAGGTGAGCTTACGTGTCGGTTATCAGCACTCGCAGCTTTGGACGATTATGGCCTGTTTCGTGCACTATTACTCACTGTTTCGGTGTCCCAGAGTGATTTTCAAGATTGACGGACCATCGGGTGCCTTTACGTGTCGGTGATCAACACTCGCGGTTTTGGCCGATTTTGGCATGTTTTGTGGACTACTCACTGTTTTGGGGTCCCGGATTGATTTCCAGGATTTCCGAACCAAGGGGTGGCTTTACGTGTCGTTCATCAACACTCACGGTTTTTGTCGATTCTGACCCGTTTCATGGACTATTACTCACCGTTTTGGGGTCCCAGAGTGATTTCCACGATTCACGAACCCCGGGGTGCGTTTACGTGTTGGTCATCAAAACTCGAAATTTTGGCCGATTCTGACCCGTTTCGTGGACTATTACTCATCGTTTTGGGGCCCCGAAGCGATTTGCATAGTTGTTGAACCCCAAGGTGTGCTTACGTGTCGGTTATCAGCACTCGCACCTTTGTTCGATTTTGGCCTGTTTCGTGGACTATTACTCACTGTTTTCGTGTCCCGGAGTGATTTTGATGATTGATGAACCACGGGGTGCCTTTACGTGTCGGTGATCAACACTCGCGGTTTTGGCCGACTCTGGCATGTTTTGTGGACTACTCACTGTTTTGGGGTCCCGGAGTGATTTCCAGGATTTACGAACCCAGGGGTGGGTTTAAGTGTCGTTCATCAACACTCGCGGTTTTTGTCGATTCTGAGCCGTTTCGTGGACTATTACTCACCGTTTCGGGGTCCCAGAGTGATTTCCACGATCGACGAACCCCGGCGTTCGTTTACGTGTCCGTCATGAACACTCGAAGTTTTGGCCGATTCTGACCCGTTTCGTGGACTATTACTCACAGTTTTGGGGTCCTAAAGCGATTTCCAAAGTTGCTCAGCACACCAAGGTGCGCTTACATGTTGGTTATCAGCACTCGCAGTTTTGGCCGATTTTGGCCTCTTTCGTGGACTATTAGTCACTGTTTTGGGGTCCCGGTGTGATTTTCCAGATTGACGAAACCACGCGGCTCCTTTATGTGTCGGTCATCAACACTCGCGGTTTTGGCCTATTCTGGCCTGTTTTGTGGACTATTACTCACTGTTTTGGGGTCCCGGAGTGATTTCCAGGATTTATGAACCCAGGGGTGCGTTTACGTGTCGTTAATCAACACTCGTGATTTTTGTCGATGCTGACCCGCTTCGTGAACTATTACTCACCGTTTTGGGGTGCCCCAGTGATTTCCACGATCGACGAACCCCGGCGTGCGTTTACGTGTCCGTCATAAACACTCGAAGTTTTGGTCGATTCTGACCCGTTTCGTGGACTATTACTCAGTGTTTTGGGGCCTCGAAGCGATTTGCATAGTTGTTGAACCCCAAGGTGCGCTTACGTGTCGGTTATCAGCACTCGCAGCTTTGGCCAATTTTGGCCTGTTTCGTGGACTATTACTCACTGTTTTGGTGTCCCAGAGTGATTTTCAAGATTGACGAACCACCGGGTGCCTTTACGTGTCGGTGATCAACAGTCGTGGTTTTGGCCGATTCTGGCATGTTTTGTGGACTACTCACTGTTTTGGGGTCCCGGATTGATTTCCAGGATTTCCGAACCAAGGGGTGGCTTTACGTGTCGTTAATCAACACTCACGGTTTTTGTCGATTCTGACCCGTTTCATGGACTATTACTCACCGTTTTGGGGCCCCAGAGTGATTTACACGATTCACGAACCCCGGGGTGCGTTTACATGTTGGTCATCAAAACTCGAAGTTTTAGCCGATTCTGACCCGTTTCGTGGACTATTACTCAGCGTTTTGGGGCCCCGAAGCGATTTGCACAGTTGTTGAACCCCAAGGTGCGCTTACGTGTCGGTTATCAGCACTCGCAACTTTGGTCGATTTTGGCCAGTTTCGTGGACTCGCAACTTTACTCACTATTTTGGTGTCCCGGAGTGATTTTCAAGATTGATGAACAACGGGGTGCCTTTACGTGTCGGTGATCAACACTCGCGGTTTTGGCCGACGCTGGCATGTTTTGTGGACTACTCACTGTTTTGGGGTCCCGGTGTGATTTCCAGGATTTCCGAACCCAGGGGTGCCTTTAAGTGTCGTTCATCAACACTCGCGGTTTTTGTCGATTCTGAGCCGTTTCATGGACTATTACTCACCGTTTCGGGGTCCCAGAGTGATTTCCACTATCGACGAACCCCGGCGTTCGTTCACGTGTCCGTCATGAACACTCGAAGTTTTGGCCGATTCTGACCCATTTCGTGGACTATTACTCACCGTTTTGGGGTCCTAAAGCGATTTCCAAAGTAGCTCAACACCCCAAGGTGCGCTTACGTGTTGGTTATCAGCACTCGCAGTTTTGGCCGATTTTGGCCTCTTTCGTAGACTATTAGTCACTGTTTTGGGGTCCCAGCGTGATTTTCCAGATTGACGAACCACGCAGTTCCTTTATGTGTCGGTCATCAACACTCGTGGTTTTGGCCTATTCTGGCCTGTTTTGTGGACTATTACTCACTGTTTTGGGGTCCCGGAGTGATTTCCAGGATTTACGATCCCAGGGGTGCGTTTACATGTCGTTAATCAACACTCGTGATTTTTGTCGATGCTGACCCGCTTCGTGAACTATTACTCACCGTTTTGGGGTGCCAGAGTGATTTCCACGATCGACGAACCCCGGCGTGCGTTTACGTGTCCGTCATAAACACTCGAAGTTTTGGCCGATTCTGACCCGTTTCGTGGACTATTACTAAGCGTGTTGGGGCCCCGAAGCGATTTGCATAGTTGTTGAACCCCAAGGTGCGCTTACGTTTCGGTTATCAGTACTCGCAGCTTTGGTCGATTTTGGCCTGTTTCGTGGACTATTACTCACTGTTTTGGTGTCCCGGAGTGATTTTCAAGATTGATGAACCACGGGGTGCCTTTACGTGTCGGTGATCAACACTCGCGGTTTTGGCCGACTCTGGCATGTTTTGTGGACTACTCACTGTTTTGGGGTCCCGGAGTGATTTCCAGGATTTACGAACCCAGGGGTGGGTTTAAGTGTCGTTCATCAACAATCGCGGTTTTTGTTGATTCTGAGTCGTTATGTGGACTATTACTCACCGTTTTGGGGTCCCGGGGTGATTTCCACGATCGACGAACCCCGGCGTTCGTTTACGTGTCCGTCATGAACACTCGAAGTTTTGGCCGATTCTGACCCGTTTCGTGGACTATTACTCACCGTTTTGGGGTCCTAAAGAGATTTCCAAAGTTGCTCAACACCCCAAGGTGCGCTTACGTGTTGGTTATCAGCACTCGCAGTTTTGGTCAATTTTGGCCTGTTTCGTGGACTATTACGCACTGTTTTGGGGTCCCGGAGTGATTTTCCAAATTGACGAACCACGTGGTTCCTTTATGTGTCGGTCATCAACACTCGCGGTTTTGGCCGACTCTGGCATGTTTTGTGGACTATTACTCACTGTTTTGGGGTCCCGGAGTGATTTCCAGGATTTACGAACCCAGGGGTGCGTTTACGTGTCGTTAATCAACACTCGTTATTTTTGCCGATGCTGACCCGCTTCGTGAACTATTACTCACCGTTTTGGGGTGCCAGAGTGATTTCCACGATCGACGAACCCCGGCGTGCGTTTACGTGTCCGTCATAAACACTCGAAGTTTTGGCCGATTCTGACCCGTTTCGTGGACTATTACTTAGCGTTTTGGGGCCCCGAAGCGATTTGCATAGTTGTTGAACCCCAAGGTGCGCTTACGTGTCGGTTATCAGCACTCGCAGCTTTGGCCGATTTTGGCCTGTTTCGTGGACTATTACTCACTGTTTTGGTGTCCCAGAGTGATTTTCAAGATTGACGAACCACCGGGTGCCTTTACGTGTCGGTGATCAACACTCGTGGGGTTTTGGCCGATTCTAGCATGTTTTGTGGACAACTCACTGTTTTGGGGTCCCGGATTGATTTCCAGGAATTCCGAACCAAGGGGTGGCTTCAAGTGTCGTTCATCAACGCTGACGGTTTTTATCGATTCTGACCCGTTTCATGGACTATTACTCACCGTTTTGGGGTCCCAGAGTGATTTCCACGATTCACGAACCCCGGGGTGCGTTTACATGTCGGTCATCAAACCTCGAAGTTTTGGCCGATTCTGACCCGTTTCGTGGACTATTACTCAGCGTTTTGGGGCCCCGAAGTGATTTGCATAGTTGTTGAACCCCAAGGTGCGCTTACGTGTCGGTTATCACCACTCGCAGCTTTGGCCGATTTTGGCCTGTTTCGTGGACTATTACTCACTGTTTTGGTGTCCCAGCGTGATTTTCAAGATTGACGAACCACCGGGTGCCTTTACGTGTCGGTGATCAACACTCGTGGTTTTGGCCGATTCTGGCATGTTTTGTGGACAACTCACTGTTTTGGGGTCCCGGATTGATTTCCAGGATTTCCGAACCAAGGGGTGGCTTCACGTGTCGTTCATCAACGCTGACGGTTTTTGTCGATTCTGACCCGTTTCATGGACTATTACTCACCGTTTTCGGGTCCCAGAGTGATTTCCACGATTCACGAACCCCGGGGTGCGTTTACATGTTGGTCATCAAAACTCGAAGTTTTGGCCGATTCTGACCCGTTTCGTGGACTATTACTCAGTGTTTTGGGGCCCCAAAGCGATTTGCATAGTTGTTGAACCCCAAGGTGCGCTTACGTGTCGGTTATCAGCACTCGCAGCTTTGGTCGATTTTGGCCTGTTTCGTGGACTATTACTCACTGTTTTGGTGTCCCGGAGTGATTTTCAAGATTGATGAACCACGGGGTGCCTTTACGTGTCGGTGATCAACACTCGCGGTTTTGGCCGACTCTGGCATGTTTTGTGGACTCCTCACTGTTTTGGGGTCCCGGAGTGATTTCCAGGATTTACGAACCCAGGGGTGGGTTTAAGTGTCGTTCATCAACACTCGCGGTTTTTGTCGATTCTGAGCCGTTTCGTGGACTATTACTCACCGTTTTGGGGTGCCAGAGTGATTTCCACGATCGACGAACCCCGGTGTGCGTTTACGTGTCCGTCATAAACACTCGAAGTTTTGGCCGATTCTGACCCGTTTCGTGGACTATTACTCAGCGTTTTGGGGCCCCGAAGCGATTTGCATAGTTGTTGAACCCCAAGGTGCGCTTACGTGTCGGTTATCAGCACTCGCAGCTTTGGCCGATTTTGGCCTGTTTCGTGGACTATTAATCACTGTTTTGGTGTTCCAGAGTGATTTTCAAGATTGACGAACCACCGGGTGCCTTTACGTGTCGGTGATCAACACTCGTGGGGTTTTGGCCGATTCTAGCATGTTTTGTGGGCAACTCACTGTTTTGGGGTCCCGGATTGATTTCCAGGATTTCCGCACCAAGGGGTGGCTTCACGTGTCGTTCATCAACGCTGACGGTTTTTGTCGATTCTGACCCGTTTCATGGACTATTACTCACCGTTTTGGGGTCCCAGAGTGATTTCCACGATTCACGAACCCCGGGGTGCGTTTACATGTTGGTCATCAAAACTCGAAGTTTTGGCCGATTCTGACCCGTTTCGTGGACTATTACTCAGCGTTTTGGGGCCCCAAAGCGATTTGCATAGTAGTTGAACCCCAAGGTGCGCTTACGTGTCGGTTATCAGCACTCGCAGCTTTGGTCGATTTTGGCCTGTTTCGTGGACTATTACTCACTGTTTTGGTGTCCCGGAGTGATTTTCAAGATTGATGAACCACGGGGTGCCTTTACGTGTCGGTGATCAACACTCGCGGTTTTGGCCGACTCTGGCATGTTTTGTGGACTACTCACTGTTTTGGGGTCCCGGAGTGATTTCCAGGATTTACGAACCCAGGGGTGGGTTTAAGTGTCGTTCATCAACA
>LR738713.1:9866511-9893313 GCA_902687465.1 Secale cereale
CTTACGTGTCGGTTATCAGCACTCGCAGCTTTGGTCGATTTTGGCCTGTTTCGTGGACTAATACTCACTGTTTTGGTGTCCCGGAGTGATTTTCAAGATTGATGAACCACGGGGTGCCTTTACGTGTCGGTGATCAACACTCGCGGTTTTGGCCGACCCTGGCATGTTTTGTGGACTACTCACTGTTTTGGGGTCCCGGAGTGATTTCCAGGATTTACGAACCCAGGGGTGGGTTTAAGTGTCGTTCATCAACACTCGCGGTTTTTGTCGATTCTGAGCCGTTTCGTGGACTATTCCTCACCGTTTTCGGGTCCGAGAGTGATTTCCACGATCGACGAACCCCGGCGTTCGTTTACGTGTCCGTCATGAACACTCGAAGTTTTGGCCGATTCTGACCTGTTTCGTGGACTATTACTCACCGTTTTGGGGTCCTGAAGCGATTTCCAAAGTTGCTCAACACCCCAAGGTGCGCTTACGTGTTGGTTATCAACAATCGCAGTTTTGGCCGATTTTGGCCTCTTTCGTGGACTATTAGTCACTGTTTTGGGGTCCCGGAGTGATTTTCCAGATTGACGAACCACACGGTTCCTTTATGTGTCGGTCATCAACACTCGCGGTTTTGGCCTATTCTGGCCTGTTTTGTGGACTATTACTCACAGCTTTGGGGTCCTGGAGTGATTTCCAGCATTTACGAACCCAGGGGTGCGTTTACGTGTCGTTAATCAACACTCGTGATTTTTGTCGATGCTGACCCGCTTCGTGAACTATTACTCACCGTTTTGGGGTGCCAGAGTGATTTCCACGATCGACGAACCCCATCGTGCGTTTACGTGTCCGTCATAAACACTCGAAGTTTTGGACGATTCTGACCCGTTTCGTGGACTATTACTCAGCGTTTTGGGGCCCCGAAGCAATTTGCATAGTTGGTGAACTCCAAGGTGCGCTTACGTGTCGGTTATCAGCACTCGCAGCTTTGGCCGATTTTGGCCTGTTTCGTGGAGTATTACTCACTGTTTTGGTGTCCAGAGTGATTTTCAAGATTGACGAACCACCGGGTGCCTTTACGTGTCGGTGATCAACACTCGCGATTTTGGCCGATTCTGGCATATTTTGTGGAGTACTCACTGTTTTGGGGTCCCGGATTGATTTCCAGGATTTCCGAACAAAGGGGTGGCTTTACGTGTCGTTCATCAACACTGACGGTTTTGTCGATTCTGACCCGTTTCATGGACTATTACTCACCGTTTTGGGGTCCCAGAGTGATTTCCACGATACACGAACCCCGGGGTGCGTTTACATGTTGGTCATCAAAACTCAAAGTTTTGGCCGATTCTGACCCGTTTCGTGGACTATTACTCAGCGTTTTGGGGCCCCGAAGCGATTTGCATAGTTGCTGAACCCCAAGGTGCGCTTACGTGTCGGTTATCAGCACTCGCAGCTTTGGTCGATTTTGGCCTGTTTCGTGGACTATTACTCACTGTTTTGGTGTCCCGAAGTGATTTCCAGGATTTACGAACCCAGGGGTGGGTTTAAGTGTCGTTCATCAACACTCGCGGTTTTTGTCGATTCTGAGCCGTTTCGTGGACTATTCCTCACCGTTTTGGGGTATCAAAGTGATTTCCAAGATCGACGAACCCCGGCGTTCGTTTACGTGTCCGTCATGAACACTCGAAGTTTTGGCCGATTCTGACCCGTTTCGTGGACTATTACTCACCGTTTTGGGGTCCTGAAGCAATTTCCAAAGTTGCTCAACACCCCAAGGTGCGCTTACGTGTTGGTTATCAACACTCGCAGTTTTGGCCGATTTTGGCCTCTTTCGTGGACTATTAGTCACTGTTTTGGGGTCCCGGAGTGATTTTCCAGATTGACGAACCACACGGTTCCTTTATGTGTCGGTCATCAAGACTCGCGGTTTTGGGGTCCCGGAGTGATTTCCAGCATTTACGAACCCAGAGGTGCGTTTACGTTTCGTTAATCAACACTCGTGATTTTTCTCGATGCTGACCCGCTTCGTGAACTATTACTCACCGTTTTGGGGTGCCAGAGTGATATCCACGATCGACGAACCCCGGCGTGCGTTTACGTGTCCGTCATAAACACTCGAAGTTTTGGACGATTCTGACCCGTTTCGTGGACTATTACTCACTGTTTTGGGGCCCCGAAGCAATTTGCATAGTTGTTGAACCCCAAGGTGCGCTTACGTGTCAGTTATCAGCACTCGCAGCTTTGGCCGATTCTGGCATGTTTTGTGGACTACTCACTGTTTTGGGGTCCCGGATTGATTTCCAGGATTTCCGAACCAAGGGGTGGCTTTACGTGTCGTTCATCAACACTGACGTTTTTTGTCGATTCTGACCCGTTTCATGGACTATTACTTACCGTTTTGGGGTCCCAGAGTGATTTCCACGATTCACGAACCCCGGGGTGCGTTTACATGTTGGTCATCAAAACTCGAGGTTTTGGCCGATTCTGACCCGTTTCGTGGACTATTACTCAGCCTTTTGGGGCCCCGAAGCGATTTGCATAGTTGTTGAACCCCAAGGTGCGCTTACGTGTCGGTTATCAGCACTCGCAGCTTTGGTCGATTTTGGCCTGTTTTGTGGACTAATACTCACTGTTTTGGTGTCCCGGAGTGATTTTCAAGATTGATGAACCACGGGGTGCCTTTACGTGTCGGTGATCAACACTCGCGGTTTTGGCCGATTTTGGCATGTTTCGTGGACTACTCACTGTTTTGGGGTCCCGGAGTGATTTCCAGGATTTACGAACCCAGGGGTGGGTTTAAGTGTCGTTCATCAACACTCGCGGTTTTTGTCGATTCTGAGCCGTTTCGTGGACTATTCCTCACCGTTTTGGGGTCCCAGAGTGATTTCCATGATCGACGAACCCCGGTGTTCGTTTACGTGTCCGTCATGAACACTCGAAGTTTTGGCCGATTCTGACCCGTTTCGTGGACTATTACTCACCGTTTTGGGGTCCTGAAGCGATTTCCAAAGTTGCTCAACACCCCAAGGTGCGCTTACGTGTTGGTTATCAACACTCGCAGTTTTGGCCGATTTTGGCCTCTTTCGTGGACTATTAGTCACTGTTTTGGGGTCCCGGAGTGATTTTCCAGATTGACGAACCACACGGTTCCTTTATGTGTCGGTCATCAACACTCGCGGTTTTGGCCTATTCTGGCCTGTTTTGTGGACTATTACTCACTGTTTTGGGGTCCTGGAGTGATTTCCAGCATTTACGAACCCAGGGGTGCGTTGACGTGTCGTTAATCAACACTCGTGATTTTTGTCGATGCTGACCCGCTTCGTGAACTATTACTCACCGTTTTGGGGTGCCAGAGTGATTTCCACGATCGACGAACCCCATCGTGCGTTTACGTGTCCGTCATAAACACTCGAAGTTTTGGACGATTCTGACCCGTTTCGTGGACTATTACTCAGCGTTTTGGGGCCCCGAAGCAATTTGCATAGTTGTTGAACCCCAAGGTGCGCTTACGTGTCGGTTATCTGCACTCGCAGCTTTGGCCGATTTTGGCCTGTTTCGTGGACTATTACTCACTGTTTTGGTGTCCCAGAGTGATTTTCAAGATTGAATAACCACCGGGTGCCTTTACGTGTCGGTGATCAACACTCGCGGTTTTGGCCGATTCTGGCATGTTTTGTGGACTACTCACTGTTTTGGGGTCCCGGATTGATTTCCAGGATTTCCGAACCAAGGGGTGGCTTTACGTGCCGTTCATCAACACTGACGGTTTTTGTCGATTCTGACCCGTTTCATGGACTATTACTCACCGTTTTGGGGTCCCAGAGTGATTTCCACGATTCACGAACCCCGGGGTGCGTTTACATGTTCGTCATCAAAACTCGAGGTTTTGGCCGATTCTGACCCGTTTCGTGGACTATTACTCAGCGTTTTGGGGGCCCGAAGCGATTTGCATAGTTGTTGAACCCCAAGGTGTGCTTACGTGTCGGTTATCAGCACTCGCAGCTTTGGTCGATTTTGGCCTGTTTTGTGGACTAATACTCACTGTTTTGGTGTCTCGGAGTGATTTTCAAGATTGATGAACCACGGGGTGCCTTTACGTGTCGGTGATCAACACTCGCGGTTTTGGCCAACTCTGGCATGTTTTGTGGACTACTCACTATTTTGGGGTCCCGGAGTGATTTCCAGGATTTACGAACCCAGGGGTGGGTTTAAGTGTCGTTCATCAACACTCGCGGTTTTTATCGATTCTGAGCCGTTTCGTGGACTATTACTCACCGTTTTGGGGTCCCAGAGTGATTTCCACGATCGACGAACCCCGGCGTTTGTTTACGTGTCCGTCATGAACACTCGAAGTTTTGGCCGATTCTGACCCATTTCGTGGACTACTACTCACCGTTTTGGGGTCCTGAAGCGATTTCCAAAGTTGCTCAACATCCCAAGGTGCGCTTACGTGTTGGTTATCAGCACTCGTAGTTTTGGCCGATTTTGGCCTCTTTCGTGGACTATTAGTCACTGTTTTGGGGTCCCGGAGTGATTTTCCAGATTGACGAACCACGCGGTTATTTATGTGTCGGTCATCAACACTCGCGGTTTTGGCCTATTCTGGCCTGTTTTGTGGACTATTACTCACTGTTTTGGGGTCCCGAAGTGATTTCCAGGATTTACGAACCCAGGGGTGCGTTTACTTGTCGTTAATCAACACTCGTGATTTTTGTCGATGTCTACTACACGCTTCTATTCTTGTAGACTATGTTGGGCCTCCAAGCGCAGAGGTTTGTAGGACAGCAGCAATTTCCCTCAAGTGGATGACCTAAGGTTTATCGAACTCAGGGAAGTAGAGGTCGAAGATGGTCTCTCTCAAGCAACCCTGCAACTAAGATACAAGAAGTCTCTTGTGTCCCCAACACACCTAATACAACTATTAGTTGTATAGATGCACTAGTTCGGCGAAGAGATGGTAAAATATGGATGATAGGAGTGGCAAAGCAAAGTAATATAAATCTGTAATAAAAAGTGCAGCAAGCAAGCAGGTGGTAAACGTGAGCACAAATGGTATTGCAATGGTAGAAACAAGGCCTAGGCTTCATACTTTCACTAGTGGCAACTCCCAACAACATTAACATAATCGAATGACATGATATTTCCCATAAAACATGCAATGGAGACGCACCCGGAGGACATTCCTTTGTGGTCAAGAGAGGACGAGAATTATTTAGGGCTACAAAAGCACACCTCAAAGTTCGTAGTTCTCAATCTATTGATTTCCCAATGTCACCGCGGCCATCCAAAGAGCGTTCCACAATCACCACAACATATCTAAAGGATAGTCAAAGACAAGCACCAAGAGACTCGCAATCTTCAATCCACACACAAAAAGAGGAAATCACTCATGAAAATATTCTTCTAATCCATGTCCAATAGACCGCTGTCACCTTGGTCTCGGGGATTATACTAGATAAAGACAAGTGAGTACATCAATCCAATACATAGAGGAAGGGGAAATATCATGGGATCACCCTAGATTAACATAGCCTATGATCACAACGAAGATCACATCATGGGAGAGAGAATTGACCACATAGCTACTGGTAGAAACCTCAGCCTCGAGGAGGAACTACTCCCGCATCATAGAGGGAGGAAGCAACGTCGATGGAGATGAATCCGGGGGCACTTCCCCGTCCCGGCAGGGTGCCGGCACAGGAATTCTTGTCCCCCGAAACTTGATGGCGATGGCGGCGGAGATCGGAATTGCGTCTGGAGAAAAGGGGTCTGGAATCAGGGTTTCCGCGACACGGTGTAAATATATGCCAAAGGGGGGCATCAGCAGAGGTCAGGGGGGGCCTGGCGCCCCCCCGGCGCGGCCAAGAGGGGGCACGCGCCCCCAGTGCGCCTGGAGCCCTGGTGGCCCCCCTCTGGCCCTACTTTGGACGCACGGAAGCTTCTGGAGCGCTGATTTTTTATATATATTCCCGGAATTTTTCTGGCAATTTACGTAATGGGAAAACCTAAAATACAAAAACAGCAGAAAACAGAAACTGGCACTGGGGTGCACTGAGTTAATAGGTTAGTCCAAATATGATCAAAAGTGTATGGAAGTGCATAAATATCATAGCAATATCACACAAAAGAGGCATGGAGCAAGCAGAAATTATAGATACGTTTTGGACGTATCAACATCCCCAAGCTTAATTCCTGCTCGTCCTCGAGTAGGTAAATGATAACAAGCATAATTTCTGTGGTGACATGCTATTAACCATATAAGGACTTTTCACATTCACATGACAAAAGCTTACTGAGACAATGAATCTGTAGTAATTAAGTTGCCTCATGAGAAAATCACAAAGAACTGAAAGTTTTACAATATGATACTGAAACATCAAATAAATTTGTAGTGAGCGTGGTGTGCAAACATGGCAAAGTGATACCTCGCTTGCCCCCTTTAGTGAAGCAAAACATAAATGCAGGAGCACCTCCGAAGTTTAAGTGACGACTAGATACAATGATTTCAGAATAAACGATATCATAATCATGCAGAAGACAATAGTACTTTGGGACAATGCACATTACACTCAGAATGACAATCATGCTCTCAATAGTTGGTGCTTTGAAGAAATAAGGTGGAGACTCTCGAACCGTGGCTTTTGATGGCAAGGTTGAAAACCCGTGGTCGGAAACAAAGACTAAACATGTACCAGAGCTCTTGGTTTTAAAAACAAAGGTAAAAATTATTTTTTTAGAGATGCATATTTCGTCAACGAATGCTAGTAGATAACTCAATTACTTCTCGAGCTGGACAAGTTTCGAGGAACGGCTCCCGCACGAGGATGATCACATCCTCTTAATCTCCTTTGTTTATCACTTCCAAAGTTTTCTGATTTCTCATGAACAAAGCGTGAAGGAGGGTTTGTTTGTTGTATATTTTTTAATGAGCCGGGCGCACTCTTTGCCAGTTCCTTCTCGTATTAGGGGTTTGCACATTAGACATGCAATCCCGGGGTGAAGCTTGTCCAACTTAAAAAGATCATGAATTAACTACTATTTTCTCATGAGCTAAAACAGAGGCACAAAAGAGAAATGCTTTTTTGATTAATTTTGAGATGGTACACGAAAGTCTTCGTTAGGAATGGCAGGTAAATACCATGTATAGGAAGGTATGGTGGACTCATATGGCATAACTGGTTTAAAGGATTTTGGATGCACAAACAGTCAGTCCGCTTAGTACAGGCGAAGGTTAGCAAAAGACTGGGAGCGACCAACTAAGAGAGCAATGACGGTCATAATCATGCAGAGCGACAAAGCAACATTGAATCGGGCATGGAAGTTATATCGCTACTCAGAAATCAAAGATCATCAAGGCTTGATAGACTTTCTTTACAGTCTTAAATATGCGTGAGCATATGCCAAGTCAATCAAAATAAATTCTTGGAGGAAGATATCACTAAACCATACCACATCATAGGCAAACAAATCATGTTGGTACTTCAATAACACATTAAGAACCCCCCAGCTATTTGAGACTAACCATAAGTAAACATAAACTACTAAGCACCATTATGCACATAGCATTTTTATCATAGACATATCAACCAGTGCAACAGAAGCCAACTCTCTTAACAAGATAAGCATGATAACTCAAGAGAGTTCCAGCAACCAACTAAACAAAAGCTCTTTAAAAAGAAAAGCATGAAAACTAAGAGCTAAGCATGACAGTAGCTATTGAAAGACAAAGAACATACACAGCAAAGATAAGCATGAAAATCCTATGTTGTGTTCTAGGTTGAAGTGGAGCGTATTTCTCTCACACACAAAGAAAGCTGGGTTCTAACTAGTTATGAAAAGCAAGCAAAGCTAAAGAAAACTAAAAAGGAAACTAAAAGCAAGACGCTCCAAGCATAGCACATAACGCATGAAGTGATTAAAATATAGTGGAACGAAAGACGAACTGATAATGTTGATGGGGAAGGGGATGCATGGGGGGCATCCCCAAGCTTAGACGCTTGAGTCTTCTTGAATATTTCTTGGGGGTGCACGGGGGCATCCCCAAGCTTGAGCGTTTGACACTCCTGAATCTTTTTATCATCTTCCCTCGCACACTTGAAAACTCCCTTCATACATAACTCATCATAATCTGATTAGCGAGGTTAGTACCCATAATAAAATAAGTTTTTCCTTGCTGGAAATAAGGATAATTTTGAAGGGCTACTGTTTCTCAATATTGCCAAAAGGTTTTTGCAAAGAAAAAGCAAGCTCAAGGTTTGCAAAATGAAGGAAAGGCAAAACAGGACAGAATCTGTGAAAACAGACCAGCAGGTAGTAAATAATTTTTTCGGGGCACTTCTGCAACTCAAATAAAAAAACTCAGAACAGACGCCCGAAAGCCAATTGTATAGAGCACGCTGTCGAAAAAATTCAGACCAAAAAGATGAACTGGTGATTTTATACGAATTTTTCTGTCCAAGGACAGAATCTGTTTCCTGGACAGCACGTCACAACTTTTGAACTTTCTTGCAATCGGAGGCTAAACTTGGCACAAAGCTGAAAAGTAAAGATACAATGATGTTGCTACAGTAGTAACAAACATCAAGACCACTAAAAACAGAAAGAACAAGCTGAAAGCAAAGATAACAAGGGTTGTCTCCCTAGAGCTCTTTCTTTATAGCCATAAAGATAGGCTTAAGACTTTAATGATGCTCTCGTAGGAATAAGAGTTGAAGAACAAAAGAGAGCATCAAGAAGCAAATACCAAACACATTTAAGCCTAACATGCTTCCTATGCATAGGAATATTGCAATAGAATAATTCATTGAAGCACAAAGCAATAAGCATAGGAAGACAAAACAAGTGCAGCTTCAAAACCATCAACATAAAGAGAGGGAACTTGATATTATTGAAATATCTATAAGCATATGTTCCCTTCTCATAATAATTTTCAGTGGGATCGCGAATAAACTCAACAATATAAGCATCACATAAAGCATTGTTACCATGATCCTCATGCAAAAAGGCACTCTTACTCTCCACATAAGCATAATCTTTCTCATCGGTAATAGTGGGAGTAGGACTATCATAAACAACTTGAACACTATAGATTAATTGTGTATTAGGAAGATGGTGTTCAACAAGGGAGTAATTCCCTCCATGATTATGACAAGTTTCATAATAATATCTCCTTATGTCATAGGTACCTTTATAATCACTATAGATTGGAGTTATAACATCATCATGGTAGAGAAGAGCATTATCATTGCTAGCAACTATATTTGTAAACATGTTGTCTTTATTCTTACTAGCAAAAGAATTATCAATTATCACATCACTAGTGGGTAAAGGATTTGCAATCCTATCATCCCCAAGCTTAGAGCTTTCCATATCATCACTTTCAGAGCTGGTACCAAAAAGATTTTCAAGACCATAAGTAGCATTATCATCATTTTCCCAATCACAATAAGTAACATGCATATCATAATCAAAATCATCTTCAATAGTACCTACGGACGTATCATCAAGATGATAATTAAGGCAATAAACTTCACCTTCTTCTTTAAACTTACAACCGTTAGGATAAAAGTTGATGTGAGGAATATGCTCAGGCCAGGTTGATACCCATTCTTCTTCCTTCTTGCTCCTCTTCCTCCTCCTCTTCTTTTTCTTCTTCTTCACCTTAGGAGGGAGTGGTTGGAGATGAAGTTTCTCCACATATCCTGGTTTATCATTAGAAACAATAGGGGAAACTTGGGAGAAACTCTCCTTTTTATTAGCTGAAATATAAGAGACATTTTTATACTTTGGTAAAGTTTCCTCTTTTCTAATCTTACTTATGTAATCATTTTCATGGCAATTAACAACACAATAGAGATGGCAATTTTGCAAAGTGTTTTTTATTCCTATGGCATTAATATCTAGCCAAGAAGTCTTTTCTGATAACTCTTCACACATCAAAAATAACATAAGCTCATCATAAAGATCAGAGGTGATCATGTTATCACACAACTGGTTAATAGTTATGTTTTGAAAGTGCATGCATTGAAAATTAAAGTGACCCTCTATACAGCAAAGTTCACAAGTAAAAGGATAAAGGTCACACAATTCTCTAGCAATTTCATTTAAATCTCTGACCCAAGTGATTGTTCTTTCATGCTTATGTTGCTTACAATACTTCTCTTCTTCAATCATAGGCCTTTCACAAGGTTTATCCACTCCACAAAAATTAACATGCTTATATAAAACTTCATTTTTAGGAATTGGATCATGCATGTTGCAATCATCATGAACAATTTCATTTTCTTTTCAAATCTCTTTAAAAGGTTCATGATGCTTGATCCAATCCTCCTTAGGAATATTAAGATGTGAAGCAAAAGATTTGAGGAAATCAACAAGGAGTTGAGAATCAAGCCCAAACTTAGCACTAAACTTATTAAAACTTGTAGTTTCAACAAAGGACTTAATGCAATCATACTCATAAACTATACCTGACTCTTTACCTTTGTTGATCTCCCAAGCTTCAGTGTTGCGTTGAATTATTTCAAGGAGTTCCCATTTAGCATCAATCTTTTCGTTTGTGAAAGAACCCATAGAGGAAGCATCGAGCAAATCTTTATCCTGTCGAGAGAGCCTCGGATAGAAATTAGTAATAATCATATCTTTGGGGAGCCCATGGTTAGGACATTTTAGCATTAAAGTTTTCAGTCTCCCCCAATCTTGAGCTATGCTCTCTCCGTCATGAGGATAGAAATTATAAACATAATTCCTATTCTCATGGACTTCATGAAGAGGATAAAACTTGGAGTAAAAGAGAGACTGGATCTCTTCCCAATCCAGCAGGTGAGAGTCATCTAGTAGCCTATACCATTCCAATGCTTTTCCTTTCAGTGACAAGGCAAATAATTTCCTCATGACTCCATCTCTTGTCAAACCTGAAATCTTAAACAAATCACAAAGTTATGTAAGTTTCAACAAATGAATACTAGGATTGACTATCCCATCATAACGATCACTCATAATTATTTCAATTATCCCAAGTGGTATTTTTAATGGGATACATTCAGTAGGTGGAGGAGACTTCTCTACCACGGGTGTGGTAAAGCGGCCTTCCCCAAGCAGCGAACTAAGATTGCGGTTTTCCATAAACATAACTAGTGAAATAAAAACAAGAAACAAAAAGATTTAATTGCAAGATCTAGAGAAGGTACCTTCACTTACCTCACTTCCCCGGCAACGGCGCAAGAAATAGCTTGATGTCTACTACACGCTTCTATTCTTGTAGACTATGTTGGGCCTCCAAGCGCAGATGTTTGTAGGACAGCAGCAATTTCCCTCAAGTGGATGACCTAAGGTTTATCGAACTCAGGGAAGTAGAGGTCAAAGATGGTCTCTCTCAAGCAACCCTGCAACTAAGATACAAGAAGTCTCTTGTGTCCCCAACACACCTAATACAACTAGGAGTTGTATAGATGCACTAGTTCGGCGAAGAGATGGTAAAATATGGATGATAGGAGTGGCAAAGCAAAGTAATATAAATCTGTAATAAAAAGTGCAGCAAGCAAGCAAGTGGTAAACGTGAGCACAAATGGTATTGCAATGGTGGAAACAAGGCCTAGGCTTCATACTTTCACTAGTGGCAACTCCCAACAACATTAACATAATCGAATCACATGATATTTCCCATAAAACATGCAATGGAGACGCACCCAGAGGTCATTCCTTTGTGGTCAAGAGAGGACGAGAATTATGTAGGGCTACAAAAGCACACCTCAAAGTTCGTAGTTCTCAATCTATGGATTTCCCAATGTCACCGCGGCCATCCAAAGAGAGTTCCACAATCACCACAACATATCTAAAGGATAGTCAAAGACAAGCACCAAGAGATTCTCAATCTTCAATCCACACACAAAAAGAGGAAATCACGCATGAAAATATTCTTCTAATCCATGTCTAATAGACCGCTGTCACCTTGGTCTCGGGAATTATACTAGATAAAGACAAGTGAGTACATCAATCCAATACGTAGAGGAAGGGGAAATATCATGGGATCACCCTAGATTAACATAGCCTATGATCACAACGAAGATCACATCATGGGAGAGAGAATTGACCACATAGCTACTGGTAGAAACCTCAGCCCCAAGGAGGAACTACTCCCGCATCATAGAGGGAGGAAGCAACGTCGATGGAGATGAATCCAGGGGCACTTCCCCGTCCCGGCAGGGTGCCGGCACAGGAATTCTGGTCCCCCGAAACTTGATGGCGATGGCGGCGGAGATCGGAATTGCGTCTGGAGAAAAGGGGTCTGGAATCAGGGTTTCCGCGACGGGTGTAAATATATGCCAAACGGGGGCATCAGTGGAGGTCAGGGGGGCCCAGGAGCCCCCCCGGCGCGGCCAGGAGGGGGCCCGCGCCCCCAGGGCGCCTGGAGCCCTGGTGGCCCCCCTCTGGCCCTACTTTGGCCGCACGGAAGCTTCTGGAGCGCTGATTTTTTATATATTTTTCCCGGAATTTTTCTGGCAATTTACGTAATGGGAAAACCTGAAATACAAAAACAGCAGAAAACAGAAACTGGCACTGGGGTGCACTGAGTTAATAGGTTAGTCCAAATATGATCAAAAGTGTATGGAAGTGCATAAATATCATAGCAATATCACACAAAAGAGGCATGGAGCAAGCAGAAATTATAGATACGTTTTGGACGTATCACAAAGTGATTTCCATGATCGACGAACCCCGGCGTGCGTTTACGTGTCCGTCATAAACACTCGAAGTTTTGGCCGATTCTGACCCGTTTCGTGGACTATTACTCAGCGTTTTGGGGCCCCGAAGCGATTTGCATAGTTGTTGAACCCCAAGGTGCGCTTACGTGTCGGTTATCAGCACTCGCAGCTTTGGCCTATTTTGGCCTGTTTCGTGGACTATTACTTACTGTTTTGGTGTCCCAGAGTGATTTTCCAAGATTGACGAACCACCGGGTGCCTTTACGTGTCGGTGATCAACACTCGCGGTTTTGGCCGATTCTGGCATGTTTTGTGGACTACTCACTGTTTTGGGGTCCCGGATTGATTTCCAGGATTTCCGAACCAAGGGTTGGCTTTACGTGTCGTTCATCAACACTGACGGTTTTTGTCGATTCTGACCCGTTTCATGGACTATTACTCACCGTTTTGGGGTCCCAGAGTGATTTCCACGATTCATGAACCCCGGGGTGCGTTTACATGTTGGTCATCAAAACTCGAAGTTTTGGCCGATTCTGACCCGTTTCGTGGACTATTACTCAGCGTTTTGGGCCCCCGAAGTGATTTGCATAGTTGTTGAACCCCAAGGTGCGCTTACGTGTCTGTTATCAGCACTCGCAGCTTTGGTCGATTTTGGCCTGTTTCGTGGACTACTACTCACTGTTTTGGTGTCCCAGAGTGATTTTCAAGATTGATGAACCACGGGGTGCCATTACGTGTCGGTGATCAACACTCGTTGTTTTGGCCCATTATGGCATGTTTTGTGGACTACTCACTGTTTTGGGGTCCCGGAGTGATTTCCAGGATTTACGAACCCAGGGGTGGGTTTAAGTGTCGTTCATCAACACTCGCGGTTTTTGTCGATTCTGACCCGTTTCGTGGACTATTACTCATCGTTTTGGGGTACCAGAGTGATTTCCACGATCGACAAACCTCGGCGTTCGTTTACGTGTCCGTCATGAACACTCGAAGTTTTGGCCGATTCTGACCAGTTTTGTGGACTATTACTCACCGTTTTGGGGTCCTGAAGCGATTTCCAAAGTTGCTCAACACCCCAAGGTGCGCTTACGTGTTGGTTATCAGCACTCGCAGTTTTCGCCGATTTTGGCCTCTTTCGTGGACTATTAGTCACTGTTTAGGGGTCCCGGAGTGATTTTCCAGATTGACGAACCACGCGGTTCCTTTATGTGTCGGTCATCAACACTCGCGGTTTTGGCCTATTCTGGCCTGTTTTGGGGTCCCGGAGTGATTTCCAGGATTTACGAACCGAGGGGGTGCGTTTACGTGTCGTTAATCAACACTCGTGATTTTTGTCGATGCTGACCCGCTTCGTGAACTATTACTCACCGTTTGGGTTGCCAGAGTGATTTCCACGATCGACGAACCCCGGCGTGCGTTTACGTGTCCGTCATAAACACTCGAAGTTTTGGCCGATTCTGACCCGTTTCGTGGACTATTACTCAGCGTTTTGGGGCCCCGAAGCGATTTGCATAGTTGTTGAACCCCAAGGTGCGCTTACGTGTCGGTTATCAGCACTCGCAGCTTTGGTCGATTTTGGCCTGTTTCGTGGACTATTACTCACTATTTTGGTGTCCCGGAGTGATTTTCAAGATTGATGAACCACGGGGTGCCTTTACGTGTCGGTGATCAACACTCGCGGTTTTGGCCGAATCTGGCATGTTTTGTGGACTACTCACTGTTTTGGGGTCCCGGAGTGATTTCCAGGATTTACGAACCAAGGGGTGGGTTTAAGTGTCGTTCATCAACACTCGCGGTTTCTGTCGATTCTGACCCGTTTCGTGGACTATTACTCATCGTTTTGGGGTCCCAGATTGATTTCCACGATCGACGAACCCCGGCGTTCCTTTAGGTGTCCGTCATGAACACTCGAAGTTTTGGCCGATTCTGACCCGTTTCGTGGACTATTACTCACCGTTTGGGGGTCTTGAAGCGATTTCCAAAGTTGCTCAACACCCCAAGGTGCGCTTACGTGTTGGTTATCAGCACTCGCAGTTTTGGCCGATTTTGGCCTCTTTCGTGGACTATTAGTCACTGTTTTGGGCTCCCGGAGTGATTTTCCAGATTGACGAACCACGTGGTTCCTTTATGTGTCGGTCATTAAAACTCGCGGTTTTGGCCTATTCTGGCCTGTTTCGTGGACTATTACTCACTGTTTTGGGGTCCCGGAGTGATTTCCAGGATTTACGAACCCAGGGGTGCGTTTACGTGTCGTTAATCAACACTCGTGATTTTTGTCGATGCTGACCCGCTTCGTGAACTATTACTCACCGTTTTAAGGTGCGAGAGTGATTTCCACGATCGACGTACCCCAGCGTGCGTTTACGTGTCCGTCATAAACACTCGAAGTTTTGGCCGATTCTGACCCGTTTCGTGGACTATTACTCAGCGTTTTGGGGCCTCGATACGATTTGCATAGTTGTTGAACCCCAAGGTGCGCTTACGTGTCGATTATCAGCACTCGCAGCTTTGGCTGATTTTGGCCTGTTTCGTGGACTATTACTTACTGTTTTGGTGTCCCAGAGTGATTTTCAAGATTGACGAACCACCGGGTGCCTTTACGTGTCGGTGATCAACACTCGCGGGTTTGGCCGATTCTGGCATGTTTTGTGGACTACTCACAGTTTTGGGGTCCCGGATTGATTTCCAGGATTTCCGAACCAAGGGGTGGCTTTACGTGTCGTTCATCAACACTGACGGTTTTTGTCGATTCTGACCCGTTTCATGGACTATTACTCACCGTTTTGGGGACCCAGAGTGATTTCCACGATTCACGAACCCCGGGGTGCGTTTACATGTTGGTCATCAAAACTCGAAGTTTTGGCCGATTCTGACCCGTTTTGTGGACTATTACTCAGCATTTTGGGGCCCCGAAGCGATTTGCATAGTTGTTGCACCCCAAGGTGCGCTTACGTGTCGGTTATCAGCACTCGCAACTTTGGTCGATTTTGGCCTATTTCGTGGACTACTACTCACTGTTTTGGTGTCCCGGAGTGATTTTCAAGATTGATGAACCACGGGGTGCCTTTACGTGTCGGTGATCAACACTCGCGGTTTTGGCCGAATCTGGCATGTTTTGTGGACTACTCACTGTTTTGGGGTCCCGGAGTGATTTCCGGGATTTACGAACCCAGGGGTGGGTTTAAGTGTCGTTCATCAACACTCGCTGTTTTTGTCGATTCTGACCCGTTTCGTGGACTATTACTCATCGTTTTGGGGTCCCAGAGTGATTTCCACGATCGACGAACCCCGGCGTTCGTTTACGTGTCCGTCATGAATACTCGAAGTTTTGGCCGATTCTGACCCGTTTCGTGGACTATTACTCACCGTTTGGGTGTCCTTAAGTGATTTCCAAAGTTGCTCAACACCCCAAGGTGCGCTTACGTGTTGGTTATCAGCACTCGCAGTTTTGGCCGATTTCGGCCTCTTTCGTGGACTATTAGTCACTGTTTTGGGCTTCCGGAGTGATTTTCCAGATTGACGAACCACGCGGTTCCTCTATGTGTCGGTCATTAACACTCGCGGTTTTGGCCTATTATGGCCTGTTTTGTGGACTATTACTCACTGTTTTGGGGTCCCGGAGTGATTTCCAGGATTTACGAACCCAGGGGTGCGTTTACGTGTCGTTAATCAACACTCGTGATTTTTGTCGATGCTGACCCGCTTCGTGAACTATTACTCACCGTTTTGGGGTGCGAGAGTGATTTCCACGATTGACGAACCCCGGCGTGCGTTTACGTGTCCATCATAAACACTCGAAGTTTTGGCCGATTCTGACCCGTTTCGTGGACTATTACTCAGCGTTTTGGGGCCTCGATGCGATTTGCATAGTTGTTGAACCCCAAGGTGCGCTTACGTGTCGGTTATCAGCACTCGCAGCTTTGGCTGATTTTGGCCTGTTTCGTGGACTATTACTTACTGTTTTGGTGTCCGAGAGTGATTTTCAAGATTGACGAACCACCGGGTGCCTTTACGTGTCGGTGATCAACACTCGCGGTTTTGGCCGATTCTGGCATGTTTTGTGGACTACTCACAGTTTTGGGGTCCCGGATTGATTTCCAGGATTTCCGAACCAAGGGGTGGCTTTACGTGTCGTTCATCAACACTGACGGTTTTTGTCGATTCTGACCCGTTTCATGGACTATTACTCACCGTTTTGGGGTCCCAGAGTGATTTCCACGATTCACGAACCCCGGGGTGCGTTTACATGTTGGTCATCAAAACTCGAAGTTTTGGCCGATTCTGACCCGTTTTGTGGACTATTACTCACCGTTTTGGGGCCCCGAAGCGATTTGCATAGTTGTTGCACCCCAAGGTGCGTTTACGTGTCGGTTATCAGCACTCGCAGCTTTGGTCGATTTTGGCCTATTTCGTGGACTACTACTCACTGTTTTGGTGTCCCGGAGTGATTTTTAAGATTGATGAACCACGGGGTGCCTTTACGTGTCGGTGATCAACACTCGCGGTTTTGGCCCATTATGGCATGTTTTGTGGACTACTCACTGTTTTGGGGTCCCGGAGTGATTTCCAGGATTTACGAACCCAGGGGTGGGTTTAAGTGTCGTTCATCAACACTCGCGGTTTTTGTCGATTCTGACCCGTTTCCTGGACTATTACTCATCGTTTTGGGGTCCCAGAGTGATTTCCACGATCGACGAACCCCGGCGTTCGTTTACGTGTCCGTCATGAACACTCGAAGTTTTGGCCGATTCTGACCCGTTTTGTGGACTATTTCTTACCGTTTTGGGGTCCTGAAGCGATTTCCAAAGTTGCTCAACACCCCAAGGTGCGCTTAAGTGTTGGTTATCAGCACTCGCAGTTTTGGCCGATTTTGGCCTCTTTCGTGGACTATTAGTCACTGTTTAGGGGTCCCGGAGTGATTTTCGACATTGACGAACCACGCGGTTCCTTTATGTGTCGGTCATCAACACTCGCGGTTTTGGCCTATTCTGGCCTGTTTTGGGGTCCCGGAGTGATTTCCAGGATTTACGAACCCAGGGGTGCGTTTACGTGTCGTTAATCAACACTCGTGATTTTTGTCGATGCTGACCCGCTTCGTGAACTATTACTCACCGTTTTGGGTTGCCAGAGTGATTTCCACGATCGACGAACCCCGGCATGCGTTTACGTGTCCGACATAAACACTCGAAGTTTTGGCCGATTCTGACCCGTTTCGTGGACTATTACTCAGCGTTTTGGGGCCCCGAAGCGATTTGCATAGTTGTTGAACCCCAAGGTGCGCTTACGTGTCGATAATCAGCACACGCAGCTTTGGCTGATTTTGGCCTGTTTCGTGGACTATTACTTACTGTTTTGGTGTCCCAGAGTGATTTTCAAGATTGACGAACCACTGGGTGCCTTTACGTGTCGGTGATCAACACTCGCGGTTTTGGTCGATTCTGGCATGTTTTGAGGACTACTCACTGTTTTGGGGTCCCGGATTGATTTCCAGGATTTCCGAACCAAGGGGTGGCTTTACTTCTCGTTCATCAACACTGACGGTTTTTGTCGATTCTGACCCGTTGCATGGACTATTACTCACCGTTTTGGGGTCCCAGAGTGATTTCCACGATTCACGAACCCCGGGGTGCGTTTACATGTTGGTCATCAAAACTCGAAGTTTTGGCCGATTCTGACCCGTTTTGTGGACTATTACTCACCGTTTTGGGGCCCCGAAGCGATTTGCATAGTTGTTGCACCCCAAGGTGCGTTTACGTGTCGGTTATCAGCACTCGCAGCTTTGGTCAATTTTGGCCTATTTCGTGGACTACTACTCACTGTTTTGCTGTCCCGGAGTGATTTTCAAGATTGATGAACCACGGGGTGCCTTTACGTGTCGGTGATCAACACTCGCGGTTTTGGCCCATTATGGCATGTTTTGTGGACTACTCACAGTTTTGGGGTCCCGGAGTGATTTCCAGGATTTACGAACCCAGGGGTGGGTTTAAGTGTCGTTCATCAACACTCGCGGTTTTTGTCCATTCTGACCCGTTTCCTGGACTATTACTCATCGTTTTGGGGTCCCAGAGTGATTTCCACGATCGACGAACCCCGGCGTTTATTTACGTGTTCGTCATGAACACTCGAAGTTTTGGCCGATTCTGACCCGTTTTGTGGACTATTTCTTACCGTTTTGGGGTCCTGAAGCGATTTCCAAAGTTGCTCAACAACCCAAGGTGCGCTTAAGTGTTGGTTATCAGCACTCGCAGTTTTGGCCGATTTTGGCCTCTTTCGTGGACTATTAGTCACTGTTTAGGGGTCCCGGAGTGATTTTCCACATTGACGAACCACGCGGTTCCTTTATGTGTCGGTCATCAACACTCGCGGTTTTGGCCTATTCTGGCCTGTTTTGGGGTCCCGGAGTGATTTCCAGGATTTACGAACCCAGGGGTGCGTTTACGTGTCGTTAATCAACACTCGTGATTTTTGTCGATGCTGACCCGCTTCGTGAACTATTACTCACCGTTTTGGGTTGCCAGAGTGATTTCCACGATCGACGAACCCCGGCATGCGTTTACGTGTCCGTCATAAACACTCGAAGTTTTGGCCGATTCTGACCCGTTTCGTGGACTATTACTCAGCGTTTTGGGGCCCCGAAGCGATTTGCATAGTTGTTGAACCCCAAGGTGCGCTTACGTGTCGATAATCAGCACACGCAGCTTTGGCTGATTTTGGCCTGTTTCGTGGACTATTACTTACTGTTTTGGTGTCCCAGAGTGATTTTCAAGATTGACGAACCACTGGGTGCCTTTACGTGTCGGTGATCAACACTCGCGGTTTTGGTCGATTCTGGCATGTTTTGAGGACTACTCACTGTTTTGGGGTCCCGGATTGATTTCCAGGATTTCCGAACCAAGGGGTGGCTTTACGTCTCGTTCATCAACACTGACGGTTTTTGTCGATTCTGACCCGTTGCATGGACTATTACTCACCGTTTTGGGGTCCCAGAGTGATTTCCACGATTCATGAACCCCGGGGTGCGTTTACATGTTGGTCATCAAAACTCGAAGTTTTGGCCGATTCTGACCCGTTTTGTGGACTATTACTCACCGTTTTGGGGCCCCGAAGCGATATGCATAGTTGTTGCACCCCAAGGTGCGTTTACGTGTCGGTTATCAGCACTCGCAGCTTTGGTCGATTTTGGCCTATTTCGTGGACTACTACTCACTGTTTTGCTGTCCCGGAGTGATTTTCAAGATTGATGAACCACGGGGTGCCTTTACGTGTCGGTGATCAACACTCGCGGTTTTGGCCCATTATGGCATGTTTTGTGGACTACTCACTGTTTTGGGGTCCCGGAGTGATTTCCAGGATTTACGAACCCAGGGGTGGGTTTAAGTGTCGTTCATCAACACTCGCGGTTTTTGTCGATTCTGACCAGTTTCCTGGTTATATTACTCATCGTTTTGGGGTCCCAGAGTGATTTCCACGATCGACGAACCCCGGCGTTCGTTTACGTGTCCGTCATGAACACTCGAAGTTTTGGCCGATTCTGACCCGTTTTGTGGACTATTTCTTACCGTTTTGGGGTCCTGAAGCGATTTCCAAAGTTGCTCAACACCCCAAGGTGCGCTTAAGTGTTGGTTATCAGCACTCGTAGTTTTGGCCGATTTTGGCCTCTTTCGTGGACTATTAGTCACTGTTTAGGGGTCCCGGAGTGATTTTCCACATTGACGAACCACGCGGTTCCTTTATGTGTCGGTCATCAACACTCGCAATTTTGGCCTGTTCTGGCCTGTTTTAGGGTCCCGGAGTGATTTCCAGGATTTACGAACCCAGGGGTGCGTTTACGTGTCGTTAATCAACACTCGTGATTTTTGTCGATGCTGACCCGCTTCGTGAACTATTACTCACCGTTTTGGGTTGCCAGAGTGATTTCCACGATCGACGAACCCCGGCATGCGTTTACGTGTCCGTCATAAACACTCGAAGTTTTGGCCGATTCTGACCCGTTTCGTGGACTATTACTCAGCGTTTTGGGGCCCCGAAGCGATTTGCATAGTTGTTGAACCCCAAGGTGCGCTTACGTGTCGATAATCAGCACACGCAGCTTTGGCTGATTTTGGCCTGTTTCGTGGACTATTACTTACTGTTTTGGTGTCCCAGAGTGATTTTCAAGATTGACGAACCACTGGGTGCCTTTACGTGTCGGTGATCAACACTCGCGGTTTTGGTCGATTCTGGCATGTTTTGAGGACTACTCACTGTTTTGGGGTCCCGGATTGATTTCCAGGATTTCCGAACCAAGGGGTGGCTTTACGTCTCGTTCATCAACACTGACGGTTTTTGTCGATTCTGACCCGTTGCATGGACTATTACTCACCGTTTTGGGGTCCCAGAGTGATTTCCACGATTCACGAACCCCGGGGTGCGTTTACATGTTGGTCATCAAAACTCGAAGTTTTGGCCGATTCTGACCCGTTTTGTGGACTATTACTCACCGTTTTGGGGCCCCGAAGCGATTTGCATAGTTGTTGCACCCCAAGGTGCGCTTACGTGTCGGTTATCAGCACTCGCAGCTTTGGTCGATTTTGGCCTATTTCGTGGACTACTACTCACTGTTTTGCTGTCCCGGAGTGATTTTCAAGATTGATGAACCACGGGGTGCCTTTACGTGTCGGTGATCAACACTCGCGGTTTTGGCCCATTATGGCATGTTTTGTGGACTACTCACTGTTTTGGGGTCCCGGAGTGATTTCCAGGATTTACGAACCCAGGGGTGGGTTTAAGTGTCGTTCATCAACACTCGCGGTTTTTGTCGATTCTGACCCGTTTCGTGGACTATTACTCATCGTTTTGGGGTCCCAGAGTGATTTCCACGATCGTCGAACCCCGGCGTTCGTTTACGTGTCCGTCATGAACACTTGAAGTTTTGGCCGATTCTGACCCTTTTTGTGGACTATTACTTACCGTTTTGGGGTCCTGAAGCGATTTCCAAAGTTGCTCAACACCCCAAGGTGCGCTTACGTGTTGGTTATCAGCACTCGCAGTTTTGGCCGATTTTGGCCTCTTTCGTGGACTATTAGTCACTGTTTAGGGGTCCCGGAGTGATTTTCCAGATTGACGAACCACGCGGTTCCTTTATGTGTCGGTCATCAACACTCGCGGTTTTGGCCTATTCTGGCCTGTTTTGAGATCCCGGAGTGATTTCCAGGATTTACGAACCCAGGGGTGCGTTTACGTGTCGTTAATCAACACTCGTTATTTTTGTCGATGCTGACCCGCTTCGTGAACTATTACTCACTGTTTTGGGTTGCCAGAGTGATTTCCATGATCGACGAACCCCGGCGTGCGTTTACGTGTCCGTCATAAACACTCGAAGTTTTGGCCGATTCTGACCCGTTTCGTGGACTATTACTCAGCGTTTTGGGGCCCCGAAGCGATTTGCATAGTTGTTGAACCCCAAGGTGCGCTTACGTGTCGATAATCAGCACTCGCAGCTTTGGCTGATTTTGGCCTGTTTCGTGGACTATTACTTACTGTTTTGGTGTCCCAAAGTGATTTTCAAGATTGACGAACCATTGGGTGCCTTTACGTGTCGGTGATCAACACTCGCGGTTTTGGCCGATTCTGGCATGTTTTGTGGACTACTCACTGTTTTGGGGTCCCGGATTGATTTCCAGGATTTCCGAACCAAGGGGTGGCTTTACGTCTCGTTCATCAACACTGACGGTCTTTGTCGATTCTGAATCGTTTCATGGACTATTACTCACCGTTTTGGGGTCCCAGAGTGATTTCCACGATTCACGAACCCCGGGGTGCGTTTACATGTTGGTCATCAAAATTCGAAGTTTTGGCCGATTCTGACCCGTTTTGTGGACTATTACTCACTGTTTTGGGGCCCCGAAGCGATTTGCATAGTTGTTGCACCCCAAGGTGCGCTTACGTGTCGGTTATCAGCACTCGTAGCTTTGGTCGATTTTGGCCTATTTCGTGGACTACTACTCACTGTTTTGGTGTCCCGGAGTGATTTTCAAGATTGATGAACCACGGGGTGCCTTTACGTGTCGGTGATCAACACTCGCGGTTTTGGCCCATTATGGCATGTTTTGTGGACTACTCACTGTTTTGGGGTCCCGGAGTGATTTCCAGGATTTACGAACCTAGGGGTGGGTTTAAGTGTCGTTCATCAACACTCGCGGTTTTTGTCGATTCTGACCCGTTTCATGGACTATTACTCATCGTTTTGGGGTCCCAGAGTGATTTCCACGATCGACGAACCCCGGCGTTCGTTTACGTGTCCATCATGAACACTCTAAGTTTTGGCCGATTCTGACCCGTTTTGTGGACTATTACTTACCGTTTTGGGGTCCTGAAGCGATTTCCAAAGTTGCTCAACACCCCAAGGTGCGCTTATGTGTTGGTTATCAGCACTCGTAGTTTTTGCCGATTTTGGCCTCTTTCGTGGACTATTAGTCACTGTTTAGGGGTCCCGGAGTGATTTTCTAGATTGACGAACCACGCGGTTCCTTTATGTGTCAGTCATCAACACTCGCGGTTTTGGCCTATTCTGGCCTGTTTTGGGGTCCCGGAGTGATTTCCAGGATTTACGAACCCATGGGTGCGTTTACGTGTCGTTAATCAACACTCGTGATTTTTGTCGATGCTGACCCGCTTCGTGAACTATTACTCACCGTTTTGGGTTGCCAGAGTGATTTCCACGATCGACGAACCCCGGCGTGCGTTTACGTGTCCGTCATAAACACTCAAAGTTTTGGCCGATTCTGACCCGTTTCGTGGACTATTACTCAGCGTTTTGGGGCCCCGAAGCAATTTGCATAGTTGTTGAACCCCAAGGTGCGCTTACGTGTCGGTTATCAGCACTCGCAGCTTTGGCTGATTTTGGCCTGTTTCGTGGACTATTACTTACTGTTTTGGTGTCCCGGAGTGATTTTCAAGATTGACGAACCACCGGGTGCCTTTACATGTCGGTGATCAACACTCGCGGTTTAGGCCGATTCTGGCATGTTTTGTGGACTACTCACTGTTTTGGGGTCCCGGATTGATTTCCAGGATTTCCGAACCAAGGGGTGGCTTTACGTGTCGTTCATCAACACTGACGGTTTTTGTCGATTCTGACCCGTTTCATGGACTATTACTCACCGTTTTGGGGTCCCAGAGTGATTTCCACGATTCACGAACCCCGTGGTGCGTTTACATGTTGGTCATCAGAACTCAAAGTTTTGGCCGATTCTGACCCGTTTTGTGGACTATTACTCAACGTTTTGGGGCCCCGAAGCGATTTGCATAGTTGTTGCACCCCAAGGTGCGCTTACGTGTTGGTTATCAGCACTCGCATCTTTGGTCGATTTTGGCCTCTTTCGTGGAATACTACTCACTCTTTTGGTGTCCTGGAGTGATTTTCAAGATTGATGAACCACGGGGTGCCTTTACGTGTCGGTGATCAACACTCGCGGTTTTGGCCCATTATGGCATGTTTTGTGGACTACTCACTGTTTTCGGGTCCCGGAGTGATTTCTAGGATTTACGAACCCAGGGGTGGGTTTAAGTGTCGTTCATCAACACTCGCGGTTTTTGTCGATTCTGACCCGTTTCGTGGACTATTACTCATCGTTTTGGGGTCCCAGAGAGATTTCCACGATCGACGAACCCCAGCGTTCGTTTACGTGTCCGTCATGAACACTCGAAGTTTTGGCCGATTCTGACCCGTTTTGTGGACTATTACTCACCGTTTTGGGGTCCTGAAGCGATTTCCAAAGTTGCTCAACACCCTAAGGTGCGCTTACGTGTTGGTTATCAGCACTCGCAGTTTTGGCCGATTTTGGCATCTTTCGTGGACTATTAGTCACTGTTTTGGGGTCCCGGAGTGATTTTCCAGATTGACGAACCACGCGGTTCCTTTATGTGTCGGTCATCAACACTCGCGGTTTTGGCCTATTCTGGCCTGTTTTGGGGTCCCGGAGTGATTTCCAGGATTTACGAACCCAGGGGTGCGTTTACGTGTCGTCAATCAACACTCGTGAATTTTGTCGATGCTGACCCGCTTCGTGAACTATTACTCACCGTTTTGGGTTGCCAGAGTGATTTCCACGATCGACGAACCCCGGCGTGCGTTTACGTGTCCGTCATAAACACTCGAAGTTTTGACCGATTCTGACCCGTTTCGTGGACTATTACTCAGCGTTTTGGGGCCCCGAAGCGATTTGCATAGTTGTTGAACCCCAAGGTGCGCTTACGTGTCGGTTATCAGCACTCGCAGCTTTGGCTGATTTTGGCCTGTTTCATGAACTATTACTTACTGTTTTGGTGTCCCAGAGTGATTTTCAAGATTGACGAACCACCGGGTGCCTTTACGTGTCGGTGATCAACACTCGCGGTTTTGGCCAATTCTGGCATGTTTTGTGGACTACTCACTGTTTTGGGGTCCCGGATTGATTTCCAGGATTTCCGAACCAAGGGGTGGCTTTACGTGTCGTTCATCAACACTGACGGTTTTTGTCGATTCTGACCCTTTTCATGGACTATTACTCACCGTTTTGGGGTCCCAGAGTGATTTCCACGATTCACGAACCCCGGGGTGCGTTTACATGTTGGTCATCAAAACTCGAAGTTTTGGCCGATTCTGACCCGTTTCGTGGACTATTACTCAGCGTTTTGGGGCCCCAAAGCGATTTGCATAGTTGTTGCACCCCAAGGTGCGCTTACATGTCGGTTATCAGCACTCGCAGCTTTGGTCGATTTTGGCCTATTTCGTGGACTACTACTCACTGTTTTGGTGTCCCAGAGTGATTTTCAAGATTGATGAACCACGGGGTGCCTTTACGTGTCGGTGATCAACACTCGCGGTTTTGGCCCATTATGGCATGTTTTGTGGACTACTCACTGTTTTGGGGTCCCGGAGTGATTTCCAGGATTTACGAACCCAGGGGTGGGTTTAAGTGTCGTTCATCAACACTCGCGGTTTTTGTCGATTCTGACACGTTTCGTGGACTATTACTCATCGTTTTGGGGTCCCAGAGTGATTTCCACGATCGACGAACCCCGGCGTTCGTTTACGTGTCCGTCATGAACACTCGAAGTTTTGGCCGATTCTGACTCGTTTCGTGGACTATTACTCACCGTTTTGGGGTCCTGAAGCGATTTCCAAAGTTGCTCAACACCCCAAGGTGCGCTTACGTGTTGGTTATCAGGACTCGCAGTTTTGGCCGATTTTGGCCTCTTTCGTGGACTATTAGTCACTGTTTAGGGGTCCCAGAGTGATTTTCCAGATTGACGAACCACGCGGTTCCTTTATGTGTCGGTCATCAACACTCGCGGTTTTGGCCTATTCTGGCCTGTTTTGTGGACTATTACTCACTGTTTTGGGGTCCCGGAGTGATTTCCAGGATTTACGAACCCAGGGGTGCGTTTACGTGTCGTTAATCAACACTCGTGATTTTTGTCGATGCTGACCCGCTTCGTGAACTATTACTCATCGTTTTGGGGTGCCAGAGTGATTTCCATGATCGATGAACCCCGGCGTGCGTTTACGTGTCCGACATAAACACTCGAAGTTTTGGCCGATTCTGACCCGTTTCGTGGACTATGACTCAGCGTTTTGGGGCCCCGAATCGATTTGCATAGTTGTTGAACCCCAAGGTGCGCTTACGTGTCGGTTATCAGCACTCGCAGCTTTGGCCGATTTTGGCCTGATTCGTGGACTATTACTCACTGTTTTGGTGTGCCGGAGTGATTTTCAAGATTGACGAACCACCGGGTGCCTTTACGTGTCGGTGATCAACACTCGCGGTTTTGGCCCATTATGGCATATTTTGTGGACTACTCACTGTTTTGGGGTCCCGGAGTGATTTCCAGGATTTACGAACCAATGGGTGGGTTCAAGTGTCGTTCATCAACACTCGCGGTTTTTGTCGATTCTGACCCGTTTCGTGGACTCTTACTCACCGTTTTGGGGTCCCTGAGTGATTTCCACGATCGACTAACCCCGGTGTGCATTTACGTGTCCTCATAAACAGTCGAAGTTTTGGCCGACTCTGACCCGTTTCATGGACTATTACTCAGCGTTTTGGGCCCCTGAAGCGATTTGCATAGTTTTTGAACCCCAAGGTGCGCTTAC
>LR738713.1:9898942-9916775 GCA_902687465.1 Secale cereale
TTTGTCGATGCTGACCCGCTTCGTGAACTATTACTCACTGTTTTGGGTTGCCAGAGTGATTTCCATGATCGACGAACCCCGGCGTGCGTTTACGTGTCCGTCATAAACACTCGAAGTTTTGCCCGATTCTGACCCGTTTCGTGGACTATTACTCAGCGTTTTGGGGCCCCGAAGCGATTTGCATAGTTGTTCAACCCCAAGGTGCGCTTACGTGTCGGTTATCAGCTCTCGCAGCTTTGGCTGATTTTGGCCTGTTTCGTGGACTATTACTTACTGTTTTGGTGTCCCAGAGTGATTTTCAAGATTGACGAACCACCGGGTGCCTTTACGTGTCGGTGATCAACACTCGCGGTTTTGGCCGATTCTGGCATGTTTTGTGGACTACTCACTGTTTTGGGGTCCCGGATTGATTTCCAGGATTTCCGAACCAAGGGGTGGCTTTACGTGTCGTTCATCAACACGGACGGTTTTTGTCGATTCTGACCCGTTTCATGGACTATTACTCACCGTTTTGGGGTCCCAGAGTGATTTCCACGATTCACGAACCCCTGGGTGCGTTTACATGTTGGTCATCAAAACTCGAAGTTTTGGCCGATTCTGACCCGTTTTGTGGACTATTACTCAGCGTTTTGGGGCCCCGTAGCGATTTGCATAGTTGTTGCACCCCAAGGTGCGCTTACGTGTCGGTTATCAGCACTCGCAGCTTTGGTCGATTTTGGCCTATTTCGTGGATTACTACTCACTGTTTTGGTGTCCCGGAGTGATTTTCAAGATTGATGAACCACGGGGTGCCTTTATGTGTCGGTGATCAACACTCGCGGTTTTGGCCCATTATGGCATGTTTTGTGGACTACTCACTGTTTTGGGGTCCCGGAGTGATTTCCAGGATTTACGAACCCAGGGGTGGGTTTAAGTGTCGTTCATCAACACTCGCGCTTTTTGTCGATTCTGACCCGTTTCGTGGACTATTACTCATCGTTTTGGGGTCCCAGAGTGATTTCCACGATCGACGAACCCCGGCATTCGTTTACGTGTCCGTCATGAACACTCGAAGTTTTGGCCGATTCTTACCCGTTTTGTGGACTATTACTTACCGTTTTGGGGTCCTGAAGCGATTTCCAAAGTTGCTCAACACCCCAAGGTGCGCTTACGTGTTGGTTATCAGCACTCGCAGTTTTGGCCGATTTTGGCATCTTTCGTGGACTATTAGTCACTGTTTTGGGGTCCCGGAGTGATTTTCCAGATTGACGAACCACGCAGTTCCTTTATGTGTCGGTCATCAACACTCGCGGTTTTGGCCTATTCTGGCCTGTTTTGGGGTCCCGGAGTGATTTCCAGGATTTACGAACCCAGGGGTGCGTTTACGTGTCGTCAATCAACACTCGTGAATTTTGTCGATGCTGACCCGCTTCGTGAACTATTACTCACCGTTTTGGGTTGCCAGAGTGATTTCCACGATCGACGAACCCCGGCGTGCGTTTACGTGTCCGTCATAAACACTCGAAGTTTTGGCCGATTCTGACCCGTTTCGTGGACTATTACTCAGCGTTTTGGGGCCCCGAAGCGATTTGCATAGTTGTTGAACCCCAAGGTGCGCTTACGTGTCGGTTATCAGCACTCGCAGCTTTGGCTGACTTTGGCCTGTTTCATGAACTATTACTTACTGTTTTGGTGTCCCAGAGTGATTTTCAAGATTGTCGAACCACCGGGTGCCTTTACGTGTCGGTGATCAACACTCGCGGTTTTGGCCGATTCTGGCATGTTTTGTGGACTACTCACTGTTTTGGGGTCCCGGATTGATTTCCAGGATTTCCGAACCAAGGGGTGGCTTTACGTGTCGTTCATCAACACTGACGGTTTTTGTCGATTCTGACCCGTTTCATGGACTATTACTCACCGTTTTGGGGTCCCAGAGTGATTTCCACGATTCACGAACCCCGGGGTGCGTTTACATGTTGGTCATCAAAACTCGAAGTTTTGGCCGATTCTGACCCATTTTGTGGACTATTACTCTGCGTTTTGGGGCCCCGAAGCGATTTGCATAGTTGTTGCACCCCAAGGTGCGCTTACGTGTCGGTTATCAGCACTCGCAGCTTTGGTCGATTTTGGCCTATTTCGTGGACTACTACTCACTGTTTTGGTGTCCCAGAGTGATTTTCAAGATTGATGAACCACGGGGTGCCTTTACGTGTCGATGATCAACACTCGCGGTTTTGGCCCATTATGGCATGTTTTGTGGACTACTCACTGTTTTGGGGTCCCGGAGTGATTTCCAGGATTTACGAACCCAGGGGTGGGTTTAAGTGTCGTTCATCAACACTCGCGGTTTTTGTCGATTCTGACACGTTTCGTGGACTATTACTCATCGTTTTGGGGTCCCAGAGTGATTTCCACGATCGACGAACCCCGGTGTTCGTTTACGTGTCCGTCATGAACACTCGAAGTTTTGGCCGATTCTGACCCGTTTTGTGGACTATTACTCACCGTTTTGGGGTCCTGAAGCGATTTCCAAAGTTGCTCAACACCCCAAGGTGCGCTTACGTGTTGGTTATCAGCACTCGCAGTTTTGGCCGATTTTGGCCTCTTTCGTGGACTATTAGTCACTGTTTAGGGGTCCCGGAGTGATTTTCCAGATTGACGAACCACGCGGTTCCTTTATGTGTCGGTCATCAACACTCGCGGTTTTGGCCTATTCTGGCCTGTTTTGGGCTCCCGGAGTGATTTCCAGGATTTACGAACCCAGGGGTGCGTTTACGTGTCGTTAATCAACACTCGTGATTTTTGTCGATGCTGACCCGCTTCGTGAACTATTACTCACCGGTTTGGGTTGCCAGAGTGACTTCCACGATCGACGAAATCCGGCGTGCGTTTACGTGTCCGTCATAAACACTCGAAGTTTTGGCCGATTCTGACCCGTTTCGTGGACTATTACTCAACGTTTTGGGGCCCCGAAGCGATTTGCATAGTTGTTGAACCCCAAGGTGCGCTTACGTGTCGGTTATCAGCACTCGCAGCTTTGGCCGATTTTGGCCTGTTTCGTGGACTATTACTCACTGTTTTGGTGTCCCAGAGTGATTTTCAAGATTGATTAACCACCGGGTGCCTTTACGTGTCGGTGATCAACACTCGCGGTTTTGGCCGAATCTGGCATGTTTTGTGGACTACTCACTGTTTTGGGGTCCCAGAGTGATTTCCAGGATTTACGCACCAAGGGGTGGCTTTACGTGTCGTTCATCAACACTGACGGTTTTTGTCGACTCTGACCCGTTTCATGGACTATTACTCACTGTTTTGGGGTCCCAGAGTGATTTCCACGATTCACGAACCCCGGGGTGCGTTTACATGTTGGTCATCAAAACTCGAAGTTTTGGCCGATTCTGACCCGTTTCGTGGACTATTACTCAGCGTTTAGGGGCCCCAAAGCGATTTGCATAGTTGTTGAACCCCAAGGTGCGCTTACGTGTCGGTTATCAGCACTCGCAGCTTTGGTCGATTTTGGCCTGTTTCGTGGACTATTATTCACTGTTTTGGTGTCCCGGAGTGATTTTCAAGATTGATGAACCACGGGGTGCCTTTACGTGTCGGTGATCAACACTCGCGGTTTTGGCCGAATCTGGTATGTTTTGTGGAATACTCACTGTTTTGGGGTCCCCGAGTGATTTCGAGGATTTACGAACCTAGGGGTGGGTTTAAGTGTCGTTCATCAACACTCGCGGTTTTTGTCGATTCTGACCCGTTTCGTGGACTATTACTCATCGTTTTGGGGTCCTAGAGTGATTTCCACGATCGACGAACCCCGGCGTTCGTTTACGTGTCCGTCATGAACACTCGAAGTTTTGGCCGATTCTGACTCGTTTCGTGGAGTATTACTCACCGTTTTGGGGTCCTGAAGTGATTTCCAAAGTTGCTCAACACCCCAAGGTGCGCTTACGTGTTGGTTATCAGCACTCGCAGTTTTGGCCGATTTTGGCCTCTTTCGTGGACTATTAGTCACTGTTTTGGGGTCCCGGAGTGATTTTCCAGATTGACGAACCACGCGGTTCCTTTATGTGTCGGTCATTAACACTCGCGGTTTTGGCCTATTCTGGCCTGTTTTGTGGACTATTACTCACTGTTTTGGGGTCCCGGAGTGATTTCCAGGATTTACGAACCCAGGGGTGCGTTTACGTGTCGTTAATCAACACTCGTGATTTTTGTCGATGCTGACCCGCTTCGTGAACTATTACTCACCGTTTTGGGGTGCCAGAGTGATTTCCATGATCGATGAACCCCGGCGTGCGTTTACGTGTCCGACATAAACACTCGAAGTTTTGGCCGATTCTGACCCGTTTCGTGGACTATGACTCAGCGTTTTGGGGCCCCGAAGCGATTTGCATTGTTTTTGAACCCCAAGGTGCGCTTATGTGTCGGTTATCATCACTCACAGCTTTGGCCGATTTTGGCCTGTTTCGTGGACTATTACTCACTGTTTTGTTGTCCCGGAGTGATTTTCAAGATTGACGAACCACGGGGTGCCTTTACGTGTCGGTGATCAACACTCGCGGTTTTGGCCGACTCTGGCATGTTTTGTGGACTACTCACTGTTTTGGGGTCCCCGAGTGATTTCCAGGATTTATGAACCCAGGGGTGGGTTTAAGTGTCGTTCATCAACACTCGCGATTTTTGTCGATTCTGACCCGTTTCGTGGACTATTACTCACCGTTTTGGGGTCTTAGAGTGATTTCCACGATCGACAAACCCCGGCGTTCGTTTACGTGTCCGTCATCAACACTCGAAGTTTTGGCCGATTCTGACCCGTTTCGTGGACTATTACTCACCGTTTTGGGGTCCTGAAGCAATTCCCAAAGTTGCTCAACCCCAAGGTGCGCTTACGTGTTGGTTATCAGCACTCTCAGTTTTGGCCGATTTTGGCCTCTTTCGTGGACTATTAGTCACTGTTTTGGGGTCGCGGAGTGATTCTCCAGATTGACGAACCACACGGTTCCTTTATGTGTCGGTCATCAACACTCGCGGTTTTGGCCTATTCAGGCCTGTTTTGTGGACAATTACTCACTGTTTTTGGGTCCTGGAGTGATTTCCAGCATTTACGATCCCAGGGGTGCGTTTACGTGTCATTAATCAACACTCGTGATTTTTGTCGATGCTGACCCGCTTCGTGAAATATTACTCACCATTTTGGGGTGCCAGAGTCATTTCCACGATCGACGAACCCCGGCGTGCGTTTACGTGTCCGTCATAAACACTCAAAGTTTTGGCCGATTCTGACCCGTTTCATGGACTATTACTCAGCGTTTTGGGGCCCCGAAGCGATTTGCATAGTTGTTGAACCCCATGGTGCGCTTACGTGTCGGTTATCAGCACTCGCAGCTTTGGCCGATTTTGGCCTGTTTCGTGGACTATTACTCACTGTTTTGGTGTCCCGGAGTGATTTTCAAGATTGACGAACCACGGGGTGCCTTTACATGTCGGTGATCAACACTCGCGGTTTTGGCCGATTCTGGCATGTTTTGTGGAATACTCACTATTTTGGGGTCCCGGAGTGATTTCCAGGATTTACGAACCAAGGGGTGGGTTTACGTGTCGTTCATCAACACTCACGGTTTTTGTCGATTCTGACCCGTTTCATGGACTATTACTCACCGTTTTCGGGTGCCAGAGTGATTTCCACGATCGACGAACCCGGGCGTTCGTTTACGTGCCCGTCATGAACACTCGAAGTTTTGGCCGATTCTGACCCATTTCGTGGACTATTACTCACCATTTTGGGGTCCTCAAGCGATTTCCAAAGTTGCTCAACCCCAAGGCGCGCTTACTTGTTGGTTATCAGCACTCGCAGTTTTGGCCGATTTTGGCCTCTTTCGTGGACTATTAGTCACTGTTTTGGGGTCCCGGAGTGATTTTCCAGATTGACAAACCACGCGGTTCCTTTATGTGTCGGTCATCAACACTCACGGTTTTGGCCTATTCTGGCCTGTTTTGTGGACTATTACTCACTGTTTTGGGGTCCCGGAGTGATTTCCAGGATTTACGAACCCAGGTGTGCGTTTACGTTTCGTTAATCAACACTCGTGATTTTTGTCGATGCTGACCCGCTTCGTGAACTATTACTCACCGTTTTGGCGTCCCAGAGTGATTTCCACGATCGACGAACCCCGGCGTGCGTTTACGTGTCCGTCATAAACACTCGAAGTTTTGGCCGATTCTGACCCGTTTCGTGGACTATTACTCAGTGTTTTGGCGCCCCGAAGCGATTTGCATAGTTGTTGAACCCCAAGGTGCGCTTACGTGTCGGTTATTAGCACTCGCAGCTTTGGACGATTTTGGCCTGTTTCATGGACTATTACTCACTGTTTTGGTGTCCCGGAGTGATTTTCAAGATTGACGAACCACGGGGTGCCTTTACATGTCGGTGATAACCACTCGCGGTTTTGGGGTCCCGGATTGATTTCCAGGATTTCCGAACCAAGGGGTGGCTTTACGTGTCGTTCATCAACACTGACGGTTTTTGTCGATTCTGACCCGTTTCATGGACTATTACTCACCGTTTTGGGGTCCCAGAGTGATTTCCACGATTCACGAACCCCGGGGTGCGTTTACATGTTGGTCATCAGAAGTCAAAGTTTTGGCCGATTCTGACCCGTTTTGTGGACTATTAATCAGCGTTTTGGGGCCCCGAAGCGATTTGCATAGTTGTTGCACCCCAAGATGCGCTTACGTGTCGGTTATCAGCACTCGCATCTTTGGTCGATTTTGGCCTCTTTCGTGGACTACTACTCACTCTTTTGGTGTCCCGGAGTGATTTTCAAGATTGATGAACCACGGGGTGCCTTTACGTGTCGGTGATCAACACTCGCGGTTTTGGCCCATTATGGCATGTTTTGTGGACTACTCACTGTTTTCGGGTCCCGGAGTGATTTCCAGGATTTACGAACCCAGGGGTGGGTTTAAGTGTCGTTCATCAACACTCGCGGTTTTTGTCGATTCTGGCCCGTTTCGTGGACTATTACTCATCGTTTTGGGGTCCCAGAGTGATTTCCACGATCGACGAACCCGGGCGTTCGTTTACGTGTCCGTCATGAACACTCGAAGTTTTGGCCGATTCTGACCCGTTTTGTGGACTATTACTTACCGTTTTGGGGTCCTGAAGCGATTTCCAAAGTTGCTCAACACCCCAAGGTGCGCTTACGTGTTGGTTATCAGCACTCGCAGTTTTGGCCGATTTTGGCCTCTTTCGTGGACTATTAGTCACTGTTTAGGGGTCCCGGATTGATTTTCCAGATTGACGAACCACGCGGTTCCTTTATGTGTCGGTCATCAACACTCGCGGTTTTGGCCTATTCTGGCCTGTTTTGGGGTCCCGGAGTGATTTCCAGGATTTACGAACCCAGGGGTGCGTTTACGTGTCGTTAATCAACACTCGTGATTTTTGTCGATGCTGACCCGCTTCGTGAACTATTACTCACTGTTTTGGGTTGCCAGAGTGATTTCCATGATCGACGAACCCCGGCGTGCGTTTACGTGTCCGTCATAAACACTCGAAGTTTTGCCCGATTCTGACCCGTTTCGTGGACTATTACTCAGCGTTTTGGGGCCCCGAAGCGATTTGCATAGTTGTTGAACCCCAAGGTGCGCTTACGTGTCGGTTATCAGCTCTCGCAGCTTTGGCAGATTTTGGCCTGTTTCGTGGACTATTACTTACTGTTTTGGCGTCCCAGAGTGATTTTCAAGATTGACGAACCACCGGGTGCCTTTACGTGTCGGTGATCAACACTCGCGGTTTTGGCCGATTCTGGCATGTTTTGTGGACTACTCACTGTTTTGGGGTCCCGGATTGATTTCCAGGATTTCCGAACCAAGGGGTGGCTTTACGTGTCGTTCATCAACACGGACGGTTTTTGTCGATTCTGACCCGTTTCATGGACTATTACTCACCGTTTTGGGGTCCCAGAGTGATTTCCACGATTCACGAACCCCGGGGTGCGTTTACATGTTGGTCATCAAAACTCGAAGTTTTGGCCGATTCTGACCCGTTTTGTGGACTATTACTCAGCGTTTTGGGGCCCCGAAGCGATTTGCATAGTTGTTGCACCCCAAGGTGCGCTTACGTGTCGGTTATCAGCACTCGCAGCTTTGGTCGATTTTGGCCTATTTCGTGGATTACTACTCACTGTTTTGGTGTCCCGGAGTGATTTTCAAGATTGATGAACCACGGGGTGCCTTTACGTGTCGGTGATCAACACTCGCGGTTTTGGCCCATTATGGCATGTTTTGTGGACTACTCACTGTTTTGGGGTCCCGAAGTGATTTCCAGGATTTACGAACCCAGGGGTGGGTTTAAGTGTCGTTCATCAACACTCGCGCTTTTTGTCGATTCTGACCCGTTTCGTGGACTATTACTCATCGTTTTGGGGTCCCAGAGTGATTTCCACGATCGACGAACCCCGGCATTCGTTTACGTGTCCGTCATGAACACTCGAAGTTTTGGCCGATTCTTACCCGTTTTGTGGACTATTACTTACCGTTTTGGGGTCCTGAAGCGATTTCCAAAGTTGCTCAACACCCCAAGGTGCGCTTACGTGTTGGTTATCAGCACTCGCAGTTTTGGCCGATTTTGGCATCTTTCGTGGACTATTAGTCACTGTTTTGGGGTCCCGGAGTGATTTTCCAGATTGACGAACCACGCGGTTCCTTTATGTGTCGGTCATCAACACTCGCGGTTTTGGCCTATTCTGGCCTGTTTTGGGGTCCCGGAGTGATTTCCAGGATTTACGAACCCAGGGGTGCGTTTACGTGTCGTCAATCAACACTCGTGAATTTTGTCGATGCTGACCCGCTTCGTGAACTATTACTCACCGTTTTGGGTTGCCAGAGTGATTTCCATGATCGACGAACCCCGGCGTGCGTTTACGTGTCCGTCATAAACACTCGAAGTTTTGGCCAATTCTGACCCGTTTCGTGGACTATTACTCAGCGTTTTGGGGCCCCGAAGCGATTTGCATAGTTGTTGAACCCCAAGGTGCGCTTACGTGTCGGTTATCAGCACTCGCAGCTTTGGCTGACTTTGGCCTGTTTCATGAACTATTACTTACTGTTTTGGTGTCCCAGAGTGATTTTCAAGATTGACGAACCACCGGGTGCCTTTACGTGTCGGTGATCAACACTCGCGGTTTTGGCCGATTCTGGCATGTTTTGTGGACTACTCACTGTTTTGGGGTCCCGGATTGATTTCCAGGATTTCCGAACCAAGGGGTGGCTTTACGTGTCGTTCATCAACACTGACGGTTTTTGTCGATTCTGACCCGTTTCATGGACTATTACTCACCGTTTTGGGGTCCCAGAGTGATTTCCACGATTCACAAACCCCGGGGTGCGTTTACATGTTGGTCATCAAAACTCGAAGTTTTGGCCGATTCTGACCCATTTTGTGGACTATTACTCAGCGTTTTGGGGCCCCGAAGCGATTTCCATAGTTGTTGCACCCCAAGGTGCGCTTACGTGTCGGTTATCAGCACTCGCAGCTTTGGTCGATTTTGGCCTATTTCGTGGACTACTACTCACTGTTTTGGTGTCCCAGAGTGATTTTCAAGATTGATGAACCACGGGGTGCCTTTACTTGTCGGTGATCAACACTCGCGGTTTTGGCCCATTATGGCATGTTTTGTGGACTACTCACTGTTTTGGGGTCCCGGAGTGATTTCCAGGATTTACGAACCCAGGGGTGGGTTTAAGTGTCGTTCATCAACACTCGCGGTTTTTGTCGATTCTGACACGTTTCGTGGACTATTACTCATCGTTTTGGGGTCCCAGAGTGATTTCCACGATCGACGAACCCCGGTGTTCGTTTACGTGTCCGTCATGAACACTCGAAGTTTTGGCCGATTCTGACCCGTTTTGTGGACTATTACTCACCGTTTTGGGGTCCTGAAGCGATTTCCAAAGTTGCTCAACACCCCAAGGTGCGCTTACGTGTTGGTTATCAGCACTCGCAGTTTTGGCCGGTTTTGGCCTCTTTCGTGGACTATTAGTCACTGTTTAGGGGTCCCGGAGTGATTTTCCAGATTGACGAACCACGCGGTTCCTTTATGTGTCGGTCATCAACACTCGCGGTTTTGGCCTATTCTGGCCTGTTTTGGGCTCCCGGAGTGATTTCCAGGATTTACGAACCCAGGGGTGCGTTTACGTGTCGTTAATCAACACTCGTGATTTTTGTCGATGCTGACCCGCTTCGTGAACTATTACTCACCGTTTTGGGTTGCCAGAGTGACTTCCACGATCGACGAAATCCGGCGTGCGTTTACGTGTCCGTCATAAACACTCGAAGTTTTGGCCGATTCTGACCCGTTTCGTGGACTATTACTCAGCGTTTTGGGGCCCCGAAGCGATTTGCATAGTTGTTGAACCCCAAGGTGCGCTTACGTGTCGGTTATCAGCACTCGCAGCTTTGGCCGATTTTGGCCTGTTTCGTGGACTATTACTCACTGTTTTGGTGTCCCAGAGTGATTTTCAAGATTGATGAACCACCGGGTGCCTTTACGTGTCGGTGATCAACACTCGCGGTTTTGGCCGAATCTGGCATGTTTTGTGGACTACTCACTGTTTTGGGGTCCCAGAGTGATTTCCAGGATTTACGCACCAAGGGGTGGCTTTACGTGTCGTTCATCAACACTGACGGTTTTTGTCGATTCTGACCCGTTTCATGGACTATTACTCACTGTTTTGGGGTCCCAGAGTGATTTCCACGATTCACGAACCCCGGGGTGCGTTTACATGTTGGTCATCAAAACTCGAAGTTTTGGCCGAATCTGACCCGTTTCGTGGACTATTACTCAGCGTTTTGGGGCCCCAAAGCGATTTGCATAGTTGTTGAACCCCAAGGTGCGCTTACGTGTCGGTTATCAGCACTCGCAGCTTTGGTCGATTTTGGCCTGTTTCGTGGACTATTATTCACTGTTTTGGTGTCCCGGAGTGATTTTCAAGATTGATGAACCACGGGGTGCCTTTACGTGTCGGTGATCAACACTCGCGGTTTTGGCCGAATCTGGTATGTTTTGTGGAATACTCACTGTTTTGGGGTCCCCGAGTGATTTCCAGGATTTACGAACCTAGGGGTTGGTTTAAGTGTCGTTCATCAACACTCGCGGTTTTTGTCGATTCTGACCCGTTTCGTGGACTATTACTCATCGTTTTGGGGTCCTAGAGTGATTTCCACGATCGACGAACCCCGGCGTTCGTTTACGTGTCCGTCATGAACACTCGAAGTTTTGGCCGATTCTGACTCGTTTCGTGGAGTATTACTCACCGTTTTGGGGTCCTGAAGTGATTTCCAAAGTTGCTCAACACCCCAAGGTGCGCTTACGTGTTGGTTATCAGCACTCGCAGATTTGGCCGATTTTGGCCTCTTTCGTGGACTATTAGTCACTGTTTTGGGGTCCCGGAGTGATTTTCCAGATTGACGAACCACGCGGTTCCTTTATGTGTCGGTCATTAACACTCGCGGTTTTGGCATATTCTGGCCTGTTTTGTGGACTATTACTCACTGTTTCTGGGTCCCGGAGTGATTTCCAGGATTTACGAACCCAGGGGTGCGTTTACGTGTCGTTAATCAACACTCGTGATTTTTGTCGATGCTGACCCGCTTCGTGAACTATTACTCACCGTTTTGGGGTGCCAGAGTGATTTCCATGATCGATGAACCCCGGCGTGCGTTTACGTGTCCGACATAAACACTCGAAGTTTTGGCCGATTCTGACCCGTTTCGTGGACTATTACTCAGCGTTTTGGGGCCCCGAAGCGATTTGCATAGTTGTTGAACCCCAAGGTGCGCTTACGTGTCGGTTATCAGCACTCGCAGCTTTGGCCGATTTTGGCCTGTTTCGTGGACTATTACTCACTGTTTTGTTGTCCCGGAGTGATTTTCAAGATTGACGAACCACGGGGTGCCTTTACATGTCGGTGATCAACACTCGCGGTTTTGGCCGATTCTGGCATGTTTTGTGGAATACTCACTATTTTCCCGGAGTGATTTCCAGGATTTACGAACCAAGGGGTGGGTTTACGTGTCGTTCATCAACACTCACGGTTTTCGTCGATTCTGACCCGTTTCATGGACTATTACTCACCGTTTTCGGGTGCCAGAGTGATTTCCACGATCGACGAACCCGGGCGTTCGTTTACGTGCCCGTCATGAACACTCAAAGTTTTGGCCGATTCTGACCCATTTCGTGGACTATTACTCACCATTTTGGGGTCCTCAAGCGATTTCCAAAGTTGCTCAACCCCAAGGCGCGCTTACTTGTTGGTTATCAGCACTCGCAGTTTTGGCCGATTTTGGCCTCTTTCGTGGACTATTAGTCACTGTTTTGGGGTCCCGGAGTGATTTTCCAGATTGACGAACCACGCGGTTCCTTTATGTGTCGGTCATCAACACTCACGGTTTTGGCCTATTCTGGCCTGTTTTGTGGACTATTACTCACTGTTTTGGGGTCCCGGAGTGATTTCCAGGATTTACGAACCCAGGTGTGCGTTTACGTTTCGTTAATCAACACTCGTGATTTTTGTCGATGCTGACCCGCTTCGTGAACTATTACTCACCGTTTTGGGGTCCCAGAGTGATTTCCACGATCGACGAACCCCGGCGTGCGTTTACGTGTCCGTCATAAACACTCGAAGTTTTGGCCGATTCTGACCCGTTTCGTGGACTATTACTCAGTGTTTTGGCGCCCCGAAGCGATTTGCATAGTTGTTGAACCCCAAGGTGCGCTTACGTGTCGGTTATTAGCACTCGCAGCTTTGGACGATTTTGGCCTGTTTCGTGGACTATTACTCACTGTTTTGGTGTCCCGGAGTGATTTTCAAGATTGACGAACCACGGGGTGCCTTTACATGTCGATGATAACCACTCGCGGTTTTGGCCCATTATGGCATGTTTTGTGGACTACTCACTACTTTGGGGTCCCGGAGTGATTTCCAGGATTTACGAACCAAGGGGTGGGTTTAAGTGTCATTCATAAACACTCGCGGTTTTTGTCGATTCTGACCCGTTTCGTGGACTATTACTCACCGTTTTGGGGTCCCAGAGTGATTTCCACGATCGACGAACCCCGGCGTGCGTTTACGTGTCCTCATAAACACTCGAAGTTTTGGCCGACTCTGACCTGTTTCGTGGACTATTACTCAGCGTTTTGGGGCCCCGAAGCGATTTGCATAGTTGTTGAACCCCAAGGTGCGCTTACGTGTTGGTTATCATCACTCGCAGCTTTGGCCGATTTTGGCCTGTTTCGTGGACTATGACTCACTGTTTTGGTGTCCCGGAGTGATTTTCAAGATTGATGAACCACGGGGTGCCTTTACGTGTTGGTGATCAACACTCGCGGTTTTGGCCGACTCTGGCATGTTTTGTGGTCTACTCACTGTTTTGGGGTCCCGGAGTGATTTCCGGGATTTACGAACCCAGGGGTGGGTTTAAGTGTCGTTCATCAACACTCGCGATTTTTGTCGATTCTGACCCGTTTCGTGGACTATTACTCACCGTTTTGGGGTCCCAGAGTGATTTCCACGATCGACGAACCCCGACGTTCGTTTACGTGTCCGTCATCAACACTCGAAGTTTTGGCCGATTCTGACCCGTTTCGTGGACTATTACTCACCGTTTTGGGGTCCTGAAGCGATTTCCAAAGTTGCTCAACCCCAAGGTGAGCTTACGTGTTGGTTATCAGCACTCGCAGTTTTGGCCGATTTTGGCCTCTTTCGTGGACTATTAGTCACTGTTTTGGGGTCCCGGAGTGATTTTCCAGATTGACGAACCACGCGGTACCTTTATTTGTCGGTCATCAACACTCGCGGTTTTGGCCTATTCTGGCCTGTTTTGTGGACTATTACTCACTGTTTTGGCCTATTTTGGCCTGTTTTGGGGTCCCGGAGTGATTTTCCAGATTGACGAACCACGCGGTTCCTTTATGTGTCGGTCATCAACACTCGCGGTTTTAGCCGAATCTGGCATGTTTTGTGGACTACTCACTGTTTTGGGGTCCCGGAGTGATTTCCAGGATTTCCGAACCCAGGGGTGGCTTTATGTGTCGTTCATCAACACTAATGGTTTTTGTCGATTCTGACCCGTTTCATGGACTATTACTCACCGTTTTGGGGTCCCAGAGTGATTTCCACGATTCACGAACCCTGGGGTGCGTTTACATGTTGGTCATCAGAACTCGAAGTTTTGGCCGATTCTGACATGTTTCGTGGACTATTACTCAACGTTTTGGGGCCCCGAAGCGATTTGCATAGTTGTTGAACCCCAAGGTGCGCTTACGTGTCGGTTATCAGCACTCGCAGCTTTGGTCGAATTTGGTCTGTTTCGTGGACTATTACTCACTGTTTTGGTGTTCCGGAGTGATTTTCAAGATTGACGAACCACGGGGTGCCTTTACGTGTCGGTGATCAACACTCGCGGTTTTGGCCAACTCTGGCATGTTTTGTGGACTACTCACTGTTTTGGGGTCCCGGAGTGATTTCCAGGATTTACGAACCGAGGGGTGGGTTTAAGTGTCGTTCATCAATACTCGCGGTTTTTGTCGATTCTGACACGTTTCGTGGACTATTACTCACCGTTTTGGGGTCCGAGAGTGATTTCCACGATCGACGAACCCCGGCGTTCGTTTACGTGTCCGTCATGAACACTCGAAGTTTTGGCCGATTCTGACCCGTTTCGTGGACTATTACTGACCGTTTTGGGGTCCTGAAGCGATTTCCAAAGTTGCTCAACCCCAAGGTGCGCTTACGTGTTGGTTCTCAGCACTCGGAGTTTTGGACGATTTTGGCCTCTTTCGTGGACTATTAGTCACTGTTTTGGGGTCCCGGAGTTATTTTCCAGATTGACGAACCACGCGGTTCCTTTATGTGTCGGTCATCAACACTCGCGGTTTTGGCCTATTCTGGCCTGTTTTGTGGACTATTACTCACTGTTTTGGGGTCCCGGAGTGATTTCCAGGATTTACGAACCCAGGGGTGCGTTTACGTGTCGTTAATCAACACTCGTGGTTTTTGGCGATTCTTACCCCCTTCGTGGACTATTACTCACCGTTTTGGGGTCCCAGAGTGATTTCCACGATCGACGAACCCCGGCGTGCGTTTACGTGTCCGTCATAAACACTCGAAGTTTTGGCCGACTCTGACCCGTTTCGTGGACTATTACTCAGCGTTTTGGGGCCCCGAAGCGATTTGCATAGTTGTTGAACCCCAAGGTGCGCTTACGTGTCGGTTATCACCACTCGCAGCTTTGGTCGAATTTGGCCTGTTTCGTGGACTATTACTCACTGTTTTGGTGTCCCGGAGTGATTTTCAAGATTGATGAACCACGGGGTGCCTTTACGTGTCGGTGATCAACACTCGCGGTTTTGGCCGATTATGGCATGTTTTGTGGACTACTCACTGTTTTGGGGTCCCGGAGTGATTTCCAGGATTTATGAACCAAGGGGTGGGTTTAAGTGTCGTTCATCATCACTCGCGGGTTTTGTCGATTCTGACCCATTTCGTGGACTATTACTCACCGTTTTGGGGTCCGAGAGTGATTTCCACGATCGACGAACCCCGGCGTTCGTTTACGTGTCCGTCATCAACACTCGAAGTTGTGGCCGATTCTGACCCGTTTCGTGGACTATTACTCACCGTTTTGGGGTCCTGAAGCGATTTCCAAAGTTGCTCAACCCCAAGGTGCGCTTACGTGTTGGTTATCAGCACTCGCAGTTTTGGCCGATTTTGGCCTCTTCCGTGGACTATTAGTCACTGTTTTGGGGTCCCGGAGTGATTTTCCAGATTGACGAACCACGCGGTTCCTTTATGTGTCGTTCATCAACACTCGCGGTTTTGGCCTATTCTGGCCTGTTTTGTGGACTATTACTCACTGTTTTGGGGTCCCGGAGTGATTTTCAGGATTTACGAACCTAAGGGTGCGTTTACGTGTCGTTAATCAACACTCGTGGTTTTTGTCGATTCTGACCCGCTTCGTGAACTATTACTCACCGTTTTGGGGTCCCAGAGTGATTTCCACGATCGACGAACCCCGGCGTGCGTTTACGTGTCCTCATAAACACTCGAAGTTTTGGCCGACTCTGACCCGTTTCGTGGACTATTACTCAGCGTTTTGGGGCCCCGAAGCGATTTGCATAGTTGTTGAACCCCAAGGTGCGCTTACGTGTCGGTTATCAGCACTCGCAGCTTTGGTCGAATTTGGCCTGTTTTGTGGACTATTACTCACTGTTTTGGTGTCCCGGAGTGATTTTCAAGATTGATGAACCACGGGGTGCCTTTACGTGTCGGTGATCAACACTCGCGGTTTTGGCCGATTATGGCAAGTTTTGTGGACTACACACTGTTTTGGGGTCCCGGAGTGATTTCCAGGATTTACGAACCAAGGGGTGGGTTTAAGTGTCGTTCATCAACACTCGCGGTTTTTGTCGATTCTGACCCGTTTCGTGGACTATTACTCACCATTTTTGGGTCCCAGAGTAATTTCCACGATCGACGAACCCCGGAGTGCGTTTACATGTCCTCATAAACACTCGAAGTTTTGGCCGACTCGGACCCGTTTCGTGGACTATTACTCAGCGTTTTGAGGCCCCGAAGCGATTTGCATAGTTGTTGAACCCCAAGGCGCGCTTACGTGTCGGTTATCATCACTTGCAGCTTTGGCCCATTTTGGCCTGTTTCGTGGACTATTACTCACTGTTTTGGTGTCCCGGAGTGATTTTAAAGATTGACGAACCACGGGGTGCCTTTACGTGTCGGTGATCAACACTCGCAGTTTTGGCCGACTCTGGCATGTTTTGTGGACTACTCACTATTTTGGGGTCCCGGATTGATTTCCAGGATTTACGAACCCAGGGGTGGTTTTAAGTGTCGTTCATCAACACTCGCGGTTTTTGTCGATTCTGACCCGTTTCGTGGACTATTACTCACCGTTTTGGGGTCCCAGAGTGATTTCCACGATCGACGAACCCCGGCGTTCGTTTACGTGTCCGTCATCAACACTCGAAGTTTTGGCCGATTCTGACCCGTTTCATGGACTATTACTCACCGTTTTGGGGTCCTGAAACGATTTCCAAATTTGCTCAACACCAAGGTGCGCTTACGTGTTGGTTATCAGCACTCGCAGTTTTGGCCGATTTTGGCCTCTTTCTTGGACTATTAGTCATTGTTTTGGGGTCCCGGAGTGATTTTCCAGATTGAGGAACCACGCGGTTCCTTTATGTGTCGGTCATCAACACTCGCGGTTTTGGCCTATTCTGGCATGTTTTGTGGACTATTACTCACTGTTTTGGGGTCCCGGAGTGATTTCCAGGATTTACGAACCCAGGGGTGCGTTTACGTGTCGTTAATCAACACTCGTGGTTGTTGTCGATTCTGACCCGCTTCGTGAACTATTACTCACCGTTCTGGGGTCCCAGAGTGATTTCCACGATCGACGAACCCCGGCATGCGTTTACGTGTCCGTCATAAACACTCGAAGTTTTGGCTGATTCTGACCCATTTTGTGGACTATTACTCGGCGTTTTGGGGTCCTGAAGCGATTTGCATAGTTGTTGAACCCCAAGGTGCGCTTACGTGTCGGTTATCAGCACTCGCAGCTTTGGCCGATTTTGGCCTGTTTCGTGGACTATTACTCACTGTTTTGGTGTCCCGGAGTGATTTTCAAGATTGACGAACCACGGGGTGCCTTTACGTGTCGGTGATCAACACTCGCGGTTTTGGCCGACTCTGGCATGTTTTGTGGACTACGCACTGTTTTGGGGTCCCGGGGTGATTTCCAGGATTTACGAACCGAGGGGTGGGTTTAAGT
>LR738713.1:9930426-9957286 GCA_902687465.1 Secale cereale
CTATTTTGGGGTCCCAAAGTGATTTCCACGATCGACGAACCCCGGCGTGCGTTTACGTGTCCGTCATAAACACTCGAAGTTTTGGCCGATTCTGACCCGTTTTGTGGACTATTACTCAGCGTTTTGGGGCCCCGAAGCGATTTGCATAGTTGTTGAACCCTAAGGTGCGCTTACGTGTCGGTTATCAGCACTCGCAACTTTGGCCGATTTTGGCCTGTTTCGTGGACTATAACTCACTGTTTTGGTGTCCCAGAGTGATTTTCAAGATTGACGAACCACGGGTTGCCTTTACGTGTCGGTGATCAACACTCGCGGTTTTGGCCGATTCCGGCATGTTTTGTGGACTACTCACTGTTTTGGGGTCCCGGATTGATTTCCAGGATTTCCGAACCATGGGGTGGCTTTACGTGTCGTTCATCAACACTCACGGTTTTTTTCGATTCTGACCCGTTTCATGGACTATTACTCACCGTTTTGGGGTCCCAGAGTGATTTCCACGATTCACGAACCCCGGGGTGCGTTCACATGTTGGTCATCAAAACTCGAAGTTTTGGCCGATTCTGACCCGTTTCGTGGACTATTACTCAGCGTTTTGGGGCCCCGAGGCGATTTGCAAAGTTGTTGAACCCCAAGGTGCGCTTACGTGTCGGTTATCAGCACTCGCAGCTTTGGTCGAATTTGGCCTGTTTCGTGGACTATTACTCACTGTTTTGGTGTCCCGGAGTGATTTTCAAGATTGATGAACCACGGGGTGCCTTTACGTGTCGGTGATCAACACTCGCGGTTTTGGCCGATTATGGCATGTTTTGTGGACTACTCACTGTTTTGGGGTCCCGGAGTGATTTCCAGGATTTACGAACCAAGCGGTGGGTTTGAGTGTCGTTCATCAACACTCGCGGTTTTTTTGATTTTGACCCGTTTCGTGGACTATTACTCACCGTTTTTGGGTCCCAGAGTGATTCCCACGATCGACGAACACCGGCGTGCGTTTACGTGTCCTCATCAACACTCGAAGTTTTGGCCGACTCTGACCCGTTTCGTGGACTATTACTCTGCGTTTTGGGGCCCCGAAGCGATTTGCATAGTTGTTGAACCCCAAGGTGCGCTTACGTGTCGGTTATCATCACTCGCAGCTTTGGCCGATTTTGGCCTGTTTCGTGGACTATTACTCACTGTTTTTGTGTCCCTGAGTGATTTTCAAGATTGACGAACCACGAGGTGCCTTTACGTTTCGGTCATCAACACTCGCGGTTTTGGCCGATTCTGGCATGTTTTGTGGACTACTCACTGTTTTGGGGTCCCGGATTGATTTCCAGGATTTCCGAACCAAGGGGTGGCTTTACGTGTCGTTCATCAACACTCACGGTTTTTGTCGATTCTGACCCGTTTCAAGGACTATTACTCACCGTTTTGGGGTCCCAGAGTGATTTCCACGATCGACGAACCCCGACGTGCGTTTACGTATCCGTCATAAACACTCGAAGTTTTGGCCGATTCTGACCCGTTTTGTGGACTATTACTTAGCGTTTTGGGGCCCCGAAGCGATTTGCATAGTTGTTGAACCCCAAGGTGCGCTTACGTGTCGGTTATCAGCACTCGCAGCTTTGGCCGATTTTGGACTGTTTCATGGACTATTACTCACTGTTTTGGTGTCCCGGAGTGATTTTAAAGATTGACGAACCACGGGGTGCCTTTATGTGCCCGAGACTGACGTCCCAGAAGATTCCGGAAGCTTCCCGAAGATTCCAGATGTTCCGGGTTGCCCGTGTGTTCTTTTGAGCTTGTGTTTTTATTTTTGCATTGCATCATGTCATCATGCCATCATGTCATATTTTATTTTGCATCTCAACCTAAATAAATCGTGTGGACCTTCGGTCCATTTAAATCGAGGGAAGGTGACTTCTCTTTATAACATATAAAGTCTCTCATTATTTTAGGGAGCTATATTAATAATATTCCATTGTCTGGAATTACCCGTAACACACTTGCATTATTCCCCATGCTTCTTTAATTCAAGTTTCACCTCCAAAAACCTTGCTAATTCTTTCCGTTGTTTCGAGGCTCCTCCTTTTATCTAAACCCCTTTTATTGCAAGCTAATGTTTTAGTTTTGCACTTCCTTTTTGTTGGTTCTATTTTTGTTGGGTTGGTAATAACCCGTAAAGCCTTACAAAAATGTCCCATCTTTTATTTTTCTGTTCTCTGCCTTTTCTTTTTATTTTGCTCTCTCTTTTATTTTGTTAAGAGATAAAAGGGGGCATCCCTCACCTCCTTCTCCCTAAGGCCCAGGCCAGCAAAGCTCCTCCAGGCCACCTCCCTCTCCCTCCTTGGCCCAACTCCTCTTTCCAGCCTTCCCCAGCCGGCCCAAGGCCCCCCTAGCGCTAACCCTAGGGCGCTCGCACCCGATTCCCTCGCTCTCCCCTCGCCCTCCTCTCAGCCGCCGCACTTTTCCCCTCTGCCTCGACCCTCTCTGTCCCTCTCGATCCAGCCCGTGCCTCCCTCCCCTCGTCCCGATCTCTCTCTCGCGCAGCCCCGCGACCCCGCGACCCCGAGTCTCCAGCGCCAGAGCCCCCGATGGCCCCGTCCCGGGCTCGTTCTGCCCGCGAGCCGGCCGAGCGCCCCACCCAGCGCAGGCCTCGTCTTCGCCCCGCGCGCGGGCTCCCTTCCCCCGTGCGGCCCGTCCTTCTTCGTCGTCCCTGCCCCGCGAGCGCGCCATCCTCCCTCCGTTCCAGCAGCCGCCGGCCTACCTTCTTCCGGCCAGGAAGGCCCCCGCCTCCCCAGCGACGGGAGCAGCCGGCCGCCCCGAGCGACCGCGACCTCGAGCCTCTCCGAGCCCAGCAGCGGCCCGGCGCCCCAGAGCCTCCTCTTCAGCGCCTCGGGCCCCGCCGTGGTCTTCCATCTCCGTCGCCCCATGGATCCTCCGCGCCTCGCCGTGCCGCTGCCTTGGCTCCTTTCCGCTGCTGCTGCTGTATTCTTTTCGCCAAGACGGCTGCTGCCTGGCCTCGTCGTCCCGAGACGTGCTGTAGTTTTTGTTTAGTTTTGGTGTTGCTCTGTGCTGTTGTTTGACAGGAGACCCGTGTACCCTTTTGGAGACGTGAACGACTACGGAATGTGAACATCTACACGACGCGCAAGTACCTCTACATGACACGACCAAGTACCTCTTCACGTGATGTTGTACGACTACGAACTCGGGAACGACTACATGAACGTGTACCCCTACGCGTCGATACGGCGAGTACCACTACCGTCGACAAGTTCGGAGACCACAAGTACCACTACGAACGCCGACGCGACAAGTACCCCGACATCGACGACCCGAACGACTACCGTCGCCGTGTACCACTACCGTCGCCCGGAAACGAGGAATTCGCCAAGTACCACGACACCCCGTGAACGACTACTTCCTCTACCGTCGCCCGAGTACAACTACCGCCACGTGAACGACTCCTTCCTTTACGATCTCGAACCGCCCCGAAACGCACGCTTCAAAGGTATAACCCCGAGACGTGACCCGTGGATGCATGCTTGTTGTGTTGTATGAAATGTTTCCCGTGTGAGCTCCGTGTCCGTTTCGTCCCTTTTGTTGTTCCTCGGTTGCCTCGTCACCGACTCGTGGGAACCCGGTAACGGGATCACCCCATCATCTCGTTTGACTCGCTTCGTCACCTTTTGCACCGGTCTCTTAACGAGATACCGGAACCGATATGATGCGTTGCATCATTTTCGGATCATGCCGTGGCACCCTTTCGTTCCACCACGGTGACAAATGCTTCTTATCTCGTTTAAGTCAACCTTTTAAAAAAAACTTGCATAAACTTGATCATCTCATCCGCATCATGTTAACAACATTATATATGTGTGAATTGTTGTTGCTTATAATTATTAAACATGCTCATGGGGATTTTCCGGATATGTTGTTGTTATTCTCCGGCCCCATTTAAAATGTCTTAATAGTGTAGTTTTATTATGCTTCACCTCTTGCCATGTTAAAAACATTTAATATTGTCTTGTTAATAATGAGAGTCAACTAAATAATTAATATGTGGTGTTTCGTCAATATGCAACTCGTTGCATATTGAGCTCCACTTAACTTGTAGTATTTGTTTGTGCACTTGCCATGCCTTGCATATTTAAACCGGACATGCATCATGCTTGCTTGTGCATCGTATGCCATGTTGATGTTTGTGTGTTTACCGTGTTGTTTCTTTCTTTCCGGTTGCTTCTCTTGTTAGCTTCGGTTTCGTTCCGGAGTTGTGAGGATCCGCTCGACTGTTGCTCCGTCTTCTTCTTGGATCCGTTCTTCTCCCTTGTGGAATCCCAGGCAAGATGACCGAACCCGGATACCATTACTATCTTTGCCTATTGCTAGTAGTCTCGATCTATAGTTTTGCCTCGATGCCCATGTCTTCTTGTCAGCCTCCTACTTGTAACCAATTGCCATGTTTAACCACCCTACCTACGCAAACCGTTGCTTGGCTAAGTACGCTTCGCTCAGCCCCTCTTATAGCATTGTTAGTTGCAGGTGAAGATTGAAGATGCTTGCTTCATGTTGAAGTTTGGTTGGGTTATATCACACTATATAAATGCTTAAAATGAAATCATCTATATACTGGCAGGGTGGAAGGCTAAGCCTTTTGCTTGGTGTTTTGTTCCACTCATGCCGTTAGGAACCGTATAAACCGGTGTTATGTTCCTTGATTTTGCGTTCCTAACACGGTTGGGGTGTATGGGACCCCCTTGATAAACCGCTAAGTGCTAAGTCTTTTCCAGCAAGTCCCAACTTTTGGTACTATTTGCCTCATAATAACAACTTAATTAATTAATTAAATTTGCATAGAGGGTCGCTCCCTCGAGGATCCTTTATTTCTACATAGCAGGGGGGGCCAGTGCTGATGGTGTTGGTCCCAAACGGGGGTTCTGCGGGGCCGCCTTGGGGCAACCCGAGGTATTTGGTATCCACCCGTAGAATCGCCCATCCGGTCGTGTCCTGAGACCTAGATACGCGCGGCTACTATCAGGGTGTCGACACGCCGGGAGGATTTGCTGGATTAGCCTTACCTTAGTTCGGTTTAACTTGAGCACGGGATTCCGAGAATACTCGGGTCTTCCCAACTATGGAGTTGCGACTCCGCGGATCGTGGGCTTGTAATGGGCCAAGTTGGAACACCCCTGCAGGGTTTGAACTTTCGAAAGCCGTGCCCGCGGTTATGTGGCAGATGGGAGCTTGTTAATTCCGGTTGTAGATAACTTGACACAATGTTTCTAATACACTACCAGCGTGTGTACCGTGACTGTCAATTTCCGAATAGGGATTCGGGAGTTGAACACGGTGGGGTTATGTTTGACCGGCTTTAGTTAGGATCACTTCGTGATCATCTTTCGACCGATGCACTTCTCTTCTCGCTCTCTATTACGTAAGTTAGTGCTAGTTGCTGCTGCAGACTCTTGTTTGTTTCCTTCACCTCATATTCTTTCTTCAGCCTTATCCTCACCCAAGGCTTAAATAGTCTTGTTACCCGGGAACGGGATTGCTGAGTCCTCTGTGGCTCACAGTTACTTCACCACACCAGATGCAGGTTCAGCCGAGTTTGATGCAGGAGTTGGATCAGTTCTTCACCAGGAGTTCGTTGAAGAGTGTGGCTGTTTGCTTGTGACGTTTCGATGTTCAGTAGTGGTTTCTACTAGGATTCGATCCTGACCTGTGGCTTTATGTTGTTTGGTATCTCTCTTTTGGATCTTACCCTTAGATGGGTTGTGATGTTCTGAATGATGCTTGCTTATGTAATGTATTGTGTGAAGTGGCGAGTGTAAGCCAACTATCCTCTTTTGCATTTTAATCCCTCTTTTACATGAGTCGTGCAAAGATACCAAACTTGAGATCATTCTAGGATGGGCTTATACCTTTAAGTCGTGCCTCGACACGTAGGAGGTATAGTCCCATCCTGGGCATTACAAGTTGGTATTCAGAGCCTTCTCCGACCTAGAAGCCCCCACTGATTGATCGAATCGTTGACGGTTGAGTCTAGGCACACACTGAAAATATTTTGAGTCCTATATTATATCGGAGAGTAGGATTTCTTTGCTTCTCATCCCCTTTCTCTCTGGTGAGGACTCCTGACGATTACTCTTTTCTCTTCTACTTTCAAAAATTGCACCAAATTTTTTTAGGATCCCGCGAGTATTCTGGGATTGTTTCGATGTTCTTGTGACAAGGATATTGTTCTCGATGCCTCCTGTTACCGAGGAGTTGAGCTTCGGGGTATCATTGACACAAGCATATCGCGGCAGTACTAAATACTTAAGACGGCCGACATCGAAAATCTCTCCTATACGGCCAGTGGCAAGATAACCCCGACATCACCCAGTACTGGGGAGGTAGTTCGAGAGTATTGCCATAGCTTGTTATAGTAGATGCGTTTTCGAAGGTCCGAGGTAAACAGTTTCCGAGAAAGACTGGTTATGTGTTGAAGGATGGATACACCTGGATGTAGGTTTAGAGTTGATTGCGCGGTGCTTCCCGTGTATCCCCAACACCTGATTGCATAACTGGAAACTTTCGGAAATCTATAGGTGGGTTCATCTAGTAGTTCTAGGCATTCTTCCAACGGATGCACGATATGAAGTTTGGGGTTCTACATTGAGTGAAGTGGTTTTATGGACTTGTTCTGATCGGGAGTTGCTTCTTAAAGGATCCTTGGCTATGCTGATCCGGGGATGACAAAACCCTTTTGTAACACGTTCCATGAGCTTTCAGCACGAAGATGTCGAACGAAGCTTCTATCTTGTATTTGTTCTATCTGATCCTTGTTCCTTTTATTTATTTTGTTCTCCAAGTGGCTTCTCGTCAAGTTGATGTATCTGCGGAATTCATTCGTTCAATCCTCTGTTCGAATGATATTGTGAAGATCATGCTGCACATCTACCCTTTGTTTTTGTTTTGATTCTGGTATTCGAGTTGCTTCGATGTCAAATGTTGATTCCATACCTTTCCTAATCGGTATTCTCATATTTCTATGGGAGTGCAGTTCCTTCTTGATCATCAAGATGGTCATGCTAAATTCTTTTTCAACCGGTGTCCATTTTGTTCATCCCAAGTTGTCTTTGTTTTCCCCACCCTCCCACCCTTTTCTTCTTGGAGCCAGAAATTCTAAATGAAGTATCCATTTTATTCATGTGATATTTCTTCATTCTTTTCCTTCAATGTTCTTATCCGGTGAATTATCGTGAAGATGCTCAAGAGCTTCAAGTTCATCATTCTTTTGTTCTCAATTCTGCCGGTGGATGTAATTCAAGCTTCCGTATTGATCATATCCGTGCCTCTGGTTTCACATGTTTTCACAATGCCTTCTTATTCCGATGTACCAATTAATCATTCTCCTCTTGCTATTCATATCCGGAGTGTTGAAGATATATCTGAAGATTCATAATTCCATTCTTATCCGTTCAAGCTATTTTGAGGTTGCTATCTTTCAAGCCATTTAATTCAACCAGTGCCATATCTCTTAAGCTATCGTTTCCAACGGTGGTTTCTTTAGTGGGCCCTAACCCACAGGTCTTTCCAGGATCTTACCTGACTCTTCTATTTTCTGGAGTTATACTCAAATTTTTTTAAAGTGTGACGTAAGAATAATTTCCATCAGTCACATGCCTTCTTCAAGTTTACTTTCAAATTCTTTTTCATCATTGGTTCAATCTTCCAATTCTTCAACCCGGAGTGCTCATCAATTCTTATGGCATTTCTCGTCTTCATCCTCAACATTTGGAGACCGGAGAAGTGTTTCTCTTCAACCTTGAACCGTTCTCTTGTGAGTTGTGGTTCTAGCTTCTTGCCACCCTCATTATCGTTTGATTGTGAGGAATTCTTTTATACCGTCTGGAGCATTTTCATGAATTCTTTTCTTTGTGATCCTCCGAAGGCCATCATTTCAGATTATTTTCTTCGTTCTCAGTTTTCAACTTTGTCCTCCAAATATTCTTCATTGATGTCTCTTCGTTCGTCTCCATATTCTTACGGTGGTTCATTCAAGTTTACTCTTCCTTGTTTTGGTTTTAATTCATTTGTTCTTTTCATAATCCTACCGGTGGTTTGTTGAAGATTTATCCAAGCTTGTGCTAGATCTCTCTTTAATTCTTTCCTATGAGAATAAGTAGTATGCCAAATCCTTTGGTTGTCATCAATTTAAATTGGTGAAGGAGATGCATGACATAATTCTTATTCTTATTCCTTCATGGTGATTTAATCTCTTTTTTCCAGAGCTTGTTCATCATAGCATATTCTCGGTTCTAAGTTGTTCATCTTCTTTTCCGGAGCTCCAAGTTATTTCAATTACATCATTTCAAAGCTCCATCTAATTCATCGCAGGCCTTGAATCTTATTCTTTCATCTTTCACTTCTCTTGTTTTCATTACCGGAGTTCTCATGGTGGTTTATCATCATTTAATTCATCCTTGGAGTCTTCATCAACATTCTTGTTGGAGCTCAAGCATTCTTCATCATGCATTCCAATTGCAATCCTTTCTACCTTATCTTTTCAGATGGTGGTATGTCATTTTTGACAATTCCTTCATGTTTTATGATTCACGAGTTATCAAGAATGAGATATTTAAAACCATCATTTCTTTTTCTTTAGGAGATCTTTTCAACCCTTCATTTATTCATTGGAGTTATCTTGGGTTATACTTCACCTAAAGCTTTCCCTAAGGATTGTTGCTAATTATGGTGCTTATAAATGACCCAAGTTCTTCATTAATCCTTTCGAGGAGATAAGTTTTTCATCTCCTTGTTGATCTCAATCCAATCAATTGTTTCCGTCAGTGGCTCGTTGTCACATCTTAATTTTTGAGATGTTTTCCATAAGCCCATATCAAGCTTATTCCTTTTCGTTGTTGATTTTTAAATCAACTCTGTTCAACCCTTCCTTGTAAGGATGCTCTTTCAAATTCAATTGTGGGAGAAGTTGTCATTTTTCTTCTTCCTTCATTTCCTTCGTTGAATTATATGCTATCCTTTCGTTCCGGAGGTTTTGTGATGTTCATCTCTTTAACCATCATCTCGTTTTTATCAAGATCATGTTCTTTCCTTGCTTATCATTTAACCGGAGTGTTGTATTCTTCATTCTAGTTCCGTCATCTTATCTAGGTTGCCTCTCTTTTCAACCGGAGTGCTGTCTGAGTCTTTCTTACCTCTTGTGCCATTCTTTCAACTGTTTCGGAGGCAGTGTTTCGTTGATTTCATCAAGTATCATTCCATCTCCTCAAGTTCTTGTTCATTTCCTTTCATTTTCAGACGGAGTGCTGTCCGAATTCTGTCATTCTTTCCTTGGCCATACCCTTGCAGTTTCATATTCTTTTGGTTCGTAAGCTCTTGTTTCATGTCTTTCAACCTTCAAGGTTCTTGTAATGTTCCTTGTTCCTCTTTTCTAACGGAGTTTTCATCTTCGTTCATCTCCGTTGCATTCTTTCTTTCAAGTTTGTTCAACCTCTCAAGGTTCTTTGGTTTCACTCGTCTGTCGAAGAAGCAACTTTGTTTTACCTCTTCCTCTTCCGTTTTTACCTGGTGATATCTCTAGGATCTCGGGTCGAGATCCTCTGTTAGTGTGGGAGAGTTGTGACGCCCGAGACTGACGTCCCAGAAGATTCCGGAAGCTTCCCGAAGATTCCAGATGTTCCGGGTTGCCCGTGTGTTCTTTTGAGCTTGTGTTTTTATTTTTGCATTGCATCATGTCATCATGCCATCATGTCATATTTTATTTTGCATCTCAACCTAAATAAATCGTGTGGACCTTCGGTCCATTTAAATCGAGGGAAGGTGACTTCTCTTTATAACATATAAAGTCTCTCATTATTTTAGGGAGCTATATTAATAATATTCCATTGTCTGGAATTACCCGTAACACACTTGCATTATTCCCCATGCTTCTTTAATTCAAGTTTCACCTCCAAAAACCTTGCTAATTCTTTCCGTTGTTTCGAGGCTCCTCCTTTTATCTAAACCCCTTTTATTGCAAGCTAATGTTTTAGTTTTGCACTTCCTTTTTGTTGGTTCTATTTTTGTTGGGTTGGTAATAACCCGTAAAGCCTTACAAAAATGTCCCATCTTTTATTTTTCTGTTCTCTGCCTTTTCTTTTTATTTTGCTCTCTCTTTTATTTTGTTAAGAGATAAAAGGGGGCATCCCTCACCTCCTTCTCCCTAAGGCCCAGGCCAGCAAAGCTCCTCCAGGCCACCTCCCTCTCCCTCCTTGGCCCAACTCCTCTTTCCAGCCTTCCCCAGCCGGCCCAAGGCCCCCCTAGCGCTAACCCTAGGGCGCTCGCACCCGATTCCCTCGCTCTCCCCTCGCCCTCCTCTCAGCCGCCGCACTTTTCCCCTCTGCCTCGACCCTCTCTGTCCCTCTCGATCCAGCCCGTGCCTCCCTCCCCTCGTCCCGATCTCTCTCTCGCGCAGCCCCGCGACCCCGCGACCCCGAGTCTCCAGCGCCAGAGCCCCCGATGGCCCCGTCCCGGGCTCGTTCTGCCCGTGAGCCGGCCGAGCGCCCCACCCAGCGCAGGCCTCGTCTTCGCCCCGCGCGCGGGCTCCCTTCCCCCGTGCGGCCCGTCCTTCTTCGTCGTCCCTGCCCCGCGAGCGCGCCATCCTCCCTCCGTTCCAGCAGCCGCCGGCCGACCTTCTTCCGGCCAGGAAGGCCCCCGCCTCCCCAGCGACGGGAGCAGCCGGCCGCCCCGAGCGACCGCGACCTCGAGCCTCTCCGAGCCCAGCAGCGGCCCGGCGCCCCAGAGCCTCCTCTTCAGCGCCTCGGGCCCCGCCGTGGTCTTCCATCTCCGTCGCCCCATGGATCCTCCGCGCCTCGCCGTGCCGCTGCCTTGGCTCCTTTCCGCTGCTACTGCTGTATTCTTTTCGCCAAGACGGCTGCTGCCTGGCCTCGTCGTCCCGAGACGTGCTGTAGTTTTTGTTTAGTTTTGGTGTTGCTCTGTGCTGTTGTTTGACAGGAGACCCGTGTACCCTTTTGGAGACGTGAACGACTACGGAATGTGAACATCTACACGACGCGCAAGTACCTCTACATGACACGACCAAGTACCTCTTCACGTGATGTTGTACGACTACGAACTCGGGAACGACTACATGAACGTGTACCCCTACGCGTCGATACGGCGAGTACCACTACCGTCGACAAGTTCGGAGACCACAAGTACCACTACGAACGCCGACGCGACAAGTACCCCGACATCGACGACCCGAACGACTACCGTCGCCGTGTACCACTACCGTCGCCCGGAAACGAGGAATTCGCCAAGTACCACGACACCCCGTGAACGACTACTTCCTCTACCGTCGCCCGAGTACAACTACCGCCACGTGAACGACTCCTTCCTCTACGATCTCGAACCGCCCCGAAACGCACGCTTCAAAGGTATAACCCCGAGACGTGACCCGTGGATGCATGCTTGTTGTGTTGTATGAAATGTTTCCCGTGTGAGCTCCGTGTCCGTTTCGTCCCTTTTGTTGTTCCTCGGTTGCCTCGTCACCGACTCGTGGGAACCCGGTAACGGGATCACCCCATCATCTCGTTTGACTCGCTTCGTCACCTTTTGCACCGGTCTCTTAACGAGATACCGGAACCGATATGATGCGTTGCATCATTTTCGGATCATGCCGTGGCACCCTTTCGTTCCACCACGGTGACAAATGCTTCTTATCTCGTTTAAGTCAACCTTTTAAAAAAAACTTGCATAAACTTGATCATCTCATCCGCATCATGTTAACAACATTATATATGTGTGAATTGTTGTTGCTTATAATTATTAAACATGCTCATGGGGATTTTCCGGATATGTTGTTGTTATTCTCCGGCCCCATTTAAAATGTCTTAATAGTGTAGTTTTATTATGCTTCACCTCTTGCCATGTTAAAAACATTTAATATTGTCTTGTTAATAATGAGAGTCAACTAAATAATTAATATGTGGTGTTTCGTCAATATGCAACTCGTTGCATATTGAGCTCCACTTAACTTGTAGTATTTGTTTGTGCACTTGCCATGCCTTGCATATTTAAACCGGACATGCATCATGCTTGCTTGTGCATCGTATGCCATGTTGATGTTTGTGTGTTTACCGTGTTGTTTCTTTCTTTCCGGTTGCTTCTCTTGTTAGCTTCGGTTTCGTTCCGGAGTTGTGAGGATCCGCTCGACTGTTTCTCCGTCTTCTTCTTGGATCCGTTCTTCTCCCTTGTGGAATCCCAGGCAAGATGACCGAACCCGGATACCATTACTATCTTTGCCTATTGCTAGTAGTCTCGATCTATAGTTTTGCCTCGATGCCCATGTCTTCTTGTCAGCCTCCTACTTGTAACCAATTGCCATGTTTAACCACCCTACCTACGCAAACCGTTGCTTGGCTAAGTACGCTTCGCTCAGCCCCTCTTATAGCATTGTTAGTTGCAGGTGAAGATTGAAGATGCTTGCTTCATGTTGAAGTTTGGTTGGGTTATATCACACTATATAAATGCTTAAAATGAAATCATCTATATACTGGCAGGGTGGAAGGCTAAGCCTTTTGCTTGGTGTTTTGTTCCACTCATGCCGTTAGGAACCGTATAAACCGGTGTTATGTTCCTTGATTATGCGTTCCTAACACGGTTGGGGTGTATGGGACCCCCTTGATAAACCGCTAAGTGCTAAGTCTTTTCCAGCAAATCCCAACATTGGTTCTATTTGCCTCATAATAACAACTTAATTAATTAATTAATTTGCATAAGGGGGACGCTCCTTGGAGATTCTTTTCTACATAGCAGGGGGGGCCAGTGCTGATGGCGTTGGTCCCAAACGGGGGTCCTGCAGGGCTGCCTTGGGGCAACCCGAGGTATTTGGTATAACCTGTAGCATCACCCATCCGGTCGTGTCCTGAGACTTAGATACGCGCGGCTACTATCAGGGTGTCGACACGCCGGGAGGATTTGCTGGATTAGCCTTACCTTAGTTCGGTTTAACTTGAGCACGGGATTCCGAGAATACTCAGGTCTTCCCACCTATGGAGTTGCGACTCCGCGGATCGTGGGCTTGTGATGGGCCAAGTTGGAACACCCCTGCAGGGTTTGAACTTTCGAAAGCCGTGCCCGCGGTTATGTGGCAGATGGGAGCTTGTTAATTCCGGTTGTAGATAACTTGACACAATGTTTCTAATACACTACCAGCGTGTGTACCGTGACTGTCAATTTCCGAATAGGGATTCGAGAGTTGAACACGGTGGGGTTATGTTTGACCGGCTTTAGTTAGGATCACTTCGTGATCATCTTTCGACCGATGCACTTCTCTTCTCGCTCTCTATTACGTAAGTTAGTGCTAGTTGCTGCTGCAGACTCTTGTTTGTTTCCTTCACCTCATATTCTTTCTTCAGCCTTATCCTCACCCAAGGCTTAAATAGTCTTGTTACCCGGGAACGGGATTGCTGAGTCCTCTGTGGCTCACAGTTACTTCACCACACCAGATGCAGGTTCAGCCGAGTTTGATGCAGGAGTTGGATCAGTTCTTCACCAGGAGTTCGTTGAAGAGTGTGGCTGTTTGCTTGTGACGTTTCGATGTTCAGTAGTGGTTTCTACTAGGATTCGATCCTGACCTGTGGCTTTATGTTGTTTGGTATCTCTCTTTTGGATCTTACCCTTAGATGGGCTGTGATGTTCTGAATGATGCTTGCTTATGTAATGTATTGTGTGAAGTGGCGAGTGTAAGCCAACTATCCTCTTTTGCATTTTAATCCCTCTTTTACATGAGTCGTGCAAAGATACCAAACTTGAGATCATTCTAGGATGGGCTTATACCTTTAAGTCGTGCCTCGACACGTAGGAGGTATAGTCCCATCCTGGGCATTACAACTACTCACTGTTTTGGGGTCCCGGAGTGATTTCCAGGATTTACGAACCAAGCGGTGGGTTTGAGTGTCGTTCATCAACACTCGTGGTTTTTTTTATTCTGACCCGTTTCGTGGACTATTACTCACCGTTTTTGGGTCCCAGAGTGATTTCCACGATCGACGAACACTGGCGTGCGTTTACGTGTCCTCATAAACACTCGAAGTTTTGGCCGACTCTGACCCGTTTCGTGGACAATTACTCTGCGTTTTGGGGCCCCGAAGCGATTTGCATAGTTGTTGAACCCCAAGGTGCGCTTACGTGTCGGTTATCATCACTCGCAGCTTTGGCCGATTTTGGCCTGTTTCGTGGACTATTACTCACTGTTTTTGTGTCCCGGAGTGATTTTCAAGTTTGACGAACCACGAGGTGCCTTTACGTTTCGGTCATCAACACTCGCGGTTTTGGCCGATTCTGGCATGTTTTGTGGACTACTCACTGTTTTGGGGTCCCGGATTGATTTCCAGGATTTCCGAACCAAGGGGTGGCTTTACGTGTCGTTCATCAACACTCACGGTTTTTGTCGATTCTGACCCGTTTCATGGACTATTACTCACCGTTTTGGGGTCCCAGAGTGATTTCCACGATTCACGAACCCCGGGGTGCGTTTACATGTTGGTCATCAAAACTCGAAGTTTTGGCCGACTCTGGCCCGTTTCGTGGACTATTACTCTGTGTTTTGGGGCCCCGAAGCGATTTGCATAGTTGTTGAACCCCAAGGTGCGCTGACGTGTCGGTTATCATCACTCGCATCTTTGGCCGATTTTGGCCTGTTTCGTGGACTATTACTCACTGTTTTGGTGTCCCGGAGTGATTTTCAAGATTGATGAACCACGAGGTGCCTTTACGTTTCGGTGATCAACACTCGCGGTTTTGGCCGATTCTGGCATGTTTTGTGCAGTACTCACTGTTTTGGGGTCCCGAATTGATTTCCAGGATTTCTGAACCAAGGGGTGGCTTTACGTGTCGATCATCAACACTCACAGTTTTTGTCGATTCTGACCCGTTTCAAGGACTATTACTCACCGTTTTGGGGTCCCAGAGTGATTTCCACGATCGACGAACCCCGGCGTGCGTTTACGTATCCGTCATAAACACTCGAAGTTTTGGCCGATTCTGACCCGTTTTGTGGACTATTACTTAGCGTTTTGGGGCCCCGAAGCTATTTGCATAGTTGTTGAACCCCAAGGTGCGCTTACGTGTCGGTTATCAGCACTCGCAGCTTTGGCCGATTTTGGACTGTTTCATGGACTATTACTCACTGTTTTGGTGTCTCGGAGTGATTTTAAAGATTGACGAACCACGGGGTGCCTTTATGTGTCGGTGATCAACACTCGCGGTTTTGGCTGATTCTGGCATGTTTTGTGACCTACTCACTATTTTGGGGTCCCGGATTGATTTCCAGGATTTCCGAACCAAGGGGTGGCTTTACGTGTCGTTCATCAACACTCATGGTTTTTGTGCACTACTCACCGTTTTGGGGTCCCAGAGTGATTTCCACGATTCACGAACCCCGGGGTGTGTTTACATGTTGGTCATCAAAACTCGAAGTTTTGGCCGATTCTGACCCGTTTCGTGGACTATCAATCAGCGTTTTGGGGCCCCAAAGCGATTTGCATAGTTGTTGAACCCCAAGGTGCGCTTACCTGTCGGTTATCAGCACTCGCAGCTTTGGTCGAATTTGGCCTGTTTCGTGGACTATTACTCACTGTTTTAGTGTCCCGGAGTGATTTTCAAGATTGATGAACCACGGGGTGCCTTTACGTGTCGGTGATCAACACTCGCTGTTTTGGCCGATTATGGCATGTTTTGTGGACTACTCACTGTTTTGGGGTCCCGGGGTGATTTCCAGGATTTACGAACCAAGCGGTGGGTTTAAGTGTCGTTCATCAACACTCGCGATTTTTTCGATTCTGGCCCGTTTCGTGGACTATTACTCACCGTTTTGGGGTCCCAGAGTGATTTCCACGATCGACGAACCCCGGCGTGCGTTTACGTGTCCTCATAAACACTCGAAGTTTTGGCCGACTTTGACCCGTTTCGTGGATTATTACTCAGCGTTTTGGGGCCCCGAAGCGATTTGCATAGTTGTTGAACCCCAAGGTGCGCTTACGTGTCGGTTATCATCATTCGCAGCTTTGGCCGATTTTGGCCTATTTCGTGGACTATTACTCACTGTTTTGGTGTCCCGGGGTGATTTTCAAGATTGACGAACCAAGAGGTGCCTTTATGTTTCTGTGATCAACACTCGCGGTTTTGGGTGATTCTGGCATGTTTTGTGGACTGCTCACTGTTTTGGGGTCCCGGATTGATTTCCAGGATTTCCGAACCAAGGGGTGGCTTTACGTGTCGTTCATCAACACTGACGGTTTTTGTCGATTCTGACCCGTTTCATGGACTATTATTCACCGTTTTGGGGTCCCAGAGTGATTTCCACGATCGACGAACCCCGAGGTGCGTTTACATGTCCGTCATAAACACTCGAAGTTTTGGCCGATTCTGACCCGTTTCGTGGACTATTACTCAGCGTTTTGGCGCCCCGAAGCGATTTGCATAGTTGTTGAACCCCAAGGTGCGCTTACGTGTCGGTTATCAGCACTCGCAGCTTTGGCCGATTTTGGCTTGTTTCGTCGACTATTACTCACTGTTTTGGTGTCCCGGAGTGATTTTCAAGATTGATGAACCACGGGGTGCCTTTACGTGTCGGTGATCAACACTCGCGGTTTTGGCCGATTATGGCATGTTTTGTGGACTACTCACTGTTTTGGGGTCCCGGAGTGATTTCCAGGATTTACGAACCAAGGGGTGGGTTTAAATGTCGTTCATCAACACTCGCGGTTTTTTTCGATTCTGACCCGTTTCGTGGACTATTACTCACTGTTTTTGGGTCCCAGAGAGATTTCCACGATCGACAAACCCCGGCGTGCGTTTACGTGTCCTCATAAACACTCAAAGTTTTGGCCGACTCTGACCCGTTTCCTGGACTATTACTCAGCGTTTTGGGGCGATTTGCATAGTTGTTGAACTCCAAGGTGCGCTTACGTGTCGGTTATCAGCACTCGCAGCTTTGGTCGAATTTGGCCTGTTTCATGGACTATTACTCACTATTTTGGTGTCCCGGAGTGATTTTCAAGATTGATGAACCACGGGGTGCCTTTACGTGTCGGTGATCAACACTCGCGGTTTTGGCCGATTATGGCATGTTTTGTGGACTACTCACTGTTTTGGGGTCCCGGAGTGATTTCCAGGATTTACGAACCAAGGGGTGGGTTTAAGTGTCGTTCATCAACACTCGCGGGTTTTTTCGATTCTGACCCGCTTCGTGGACTATTACTCACAGTTTTGGGGTCCCAGAATGATTTCCACGACGAACGAACCCCGGCGTGCGTTTACGTGTCCTCATAAACACTCGAAGTTTTGGCCGACTCGGACCCGTTTCGTGGACTATTACTCAGCGTTTTGGGGCCCCGAAGCGATTTGCATAGTTGTTGAACCCCAAGGTGGGCTTACGTGTCGGTTATCATCACTCGCAGCTTTGGCCGATTTTGGCCTGTTTCGTGGACTATTACTCACTGTTTTGGTGTCCCGGAGTGATTTTCAAGATTGACAAACCACGGGGTGCCTTTACGTGTCGGTGATCAACACTCGCGGTTTTGGCCGATTCTGGCATGTTTTGTGGACTACTCACTGTTTTGGGGTCCCGGATTGATTTCCAGGATTTCCGAACCAGGGGGAACTTTACGTGTCGTTCATCAACACTCACGGTTTTTGTCGATTCTGACCCGTTTCATGGACTATTACTCACCGTTTTGGGGTCCCAGAGTGATTTCCACGATTCACGAACCCCGGGGTGCGTTTACATGTTGGTCATCAAAACTCGAAGTTTTGGCCGATTCTGAACCGTTTCGTGGACTATCACTCAGCGTTTTGGGGCCCCGAAGCGATTTGCATAGTTGTTGAACCCCAAGGTGCGCTTACGTGTCGGTTATCAGCACTCGCAGCTTTGGTCGAATTTGTCCTGTTTCGTGGACTATTACTCACTGTTTTGGTGTCCCGGAGTGATTTTCAAGATTGATGAACCACGGGGTGCCTTTACGTGTCGGTGATCAACACTCGCGGTTTTGGCCGATTATGGCATGTTTTGTGGACTACTCACTGTTTTGGGGTCCTGGAGTGATTTCCAGGATTTACGAACCAAGGGGTGGGTTTAAGTGTCGTTCATCAACACTCGCGGTTTTTTTCGATTCTGACCCGTTTCGTGGACTATTACTCACCGTTTTTGGGTCCCAGAGTGATTTCCACGATCGACGAACCCCGGCGTGCGTTTACGTGTCCTCATAAACACTCGAAGTTTTGGCCGACTCGGACCCGTTTCGTGGACTATTACTCAGCGTTTTGGGGCCCCGAAGCGATTTGCAAAGTTGTTGAACCCCAAGGTGCGCTTACGTGTCGGTTATCATCACTCGCAGCTTTGGCCGATTTTGGCCTGTTTCGTGGACTATTAATCACTGTTTTGTTGTCCCGGAGTGATTTTCAAGATTGACGAACCACGGGGTGCCTTTACGTGCCGGTGATCAACACTCACGGTTTTGGCCGACTCTGGCATTTTTTGTGGACCACTCACTGTTTTGGGGTCCCGGAGTGATTTCCAGGATTTACGAACCTAGGGGTGGGTTTAAGTGTCGTTCATCAACACTCGCGGTTTTTGTCGATTCTGACCCGTTTCGTGGACTATTACACGCCGCTTTGGGGTCCCAGAGTGATTTCCACGATCGACGAACCCCGGCGTGCGTTTACGTGTCCTCATAAACACTCGAAGTTTTGGCCGACTCTGACCCGTTTCGTGGACTATTACTCAGCGTTTTGGGGCCCCAAAGCGATTTGCATAGTTGTTGAACCCCAAGGTGCGCTTACATGTCGGTTATCAGCACTCGCAGCTTTGGCCGATTTTGGCCTGTTTCGTGGACTATTACTCACTGTTTTGGTGTCCCGGAGTGATTTTAAAGATTGATGAACCACGGGGTGCCTTTACGTGTCGGTGATCAACACTCTTGGTTTTTGCCGATTATGGCAGGTTTTGTGGACTACTCACTTTTTTGGGGTCCCGGAGTGATTTCCAGGATTTCCGAACCCAAGGGTGGCTTTACGTGTCGTTCATCAACACTCACGGTTGTTGTCGATTCTGACCCGTTTCATGGACTATTACTCGCCGTTTTGGGGTCCCAGAGTGATTTCCACGATTCACGAACCCCGGGGTGTGTTTACATGTTGGTCATCAAAACTCGAAGTTTTGGCCGATTTTGAGCCGTTTCGTGGACTATTACTCAGCGTTTTGGGGCCTCGAAGCGATTTGCATAGTTGTTGAACCCCAAGGTGCTCTTACGTGTCGGTTATCAGCACTCGCATCTTTGGCCGATTTTGGCCTGTTTCGTGGACTATTACTCACTTTTTTGGTGTCCCGGAGTGATTTTCAAGTTTGACGAACCATGGGGTGCCTTTACGTGTCGGTGATCAACACTCGCGGTTTTGGCCCATTATGGCATGTTTTGTGGACTACTCACTATTTTGGGGTCCCGGATTGATTTCCAGGATTTACGAACCAAGGGGTGGGTTTAAGTGTCGTTCATCAACACTCGCGGTTTTTGTCGATTCTGACCCGTTTCGTGGACTATTACTCACCGTTTTGGGGTCCTAGAGTGATTTCCACGATCGACGAAGCCCGGCGTGCGTTTACGTGTCCTCATAAACACTCGAAGTTTTGGCCGACTGTGACCCGTTTCGTGGACTATTACTCGGCATTTTGGGGCCCCGAAGCGATTTGCATAGTTGTTGAACCCCATGGTGCGCTTACGTGTCGGTTATCAGCACTCGCATCTTTGGCCAATTTTGGCCTGTTTCGTGGACTATTACTCACAGTTTTGGTGTCCCGGAGTGATTTTCAAGATTGACGAACCACGGGGTGCCTTTACGTGTCGATGATCAACACTCGCGGTTTTGGCCGACTCTGGCATGTTTTGTGGACTACTCACTATTTTGGGGTCCCGGAGTGATTTCCAGGATTTACGAACCAAGGGGTGGGTTTAAGTGTCGTTCATCAACACTCGTGGTTATTGTCGATTCTGACCCGTTTCGTGGACTATTACTCACCGTTTTGGGGTCCCAGAGTGATTTCCACGATTCACGAACCCCGGGGTGCGTTTACATGTTGGTCATCAAAATTCGAAGTTTTGGCCGATTCTGACCCGTTTCGTGGACTATTACTCAGCGTTTTGGGGCCCCGAAGCGATTTGCATAGTTTTTGAACCCCAAGGTGCGCTTACATGTCGGTTATCAGCACTCGCAGCTTTGATCGAATTTGGCCTGTTTCGTGGACTATTACTCACTGTTTTGGTGTCCCGGAGTGATTTTCATGATTGACGAACCACGGGGTGCCTTTACGTGTCGGTGATCAACACTCACGGTTTTGGCCGATTCTGGCATGTTTTGTGGACTACTCACTGTTTTGGGGTCCCGGAGTGATTTCCAGGATTTACGAACCGAGGGGTGGGTTTAAGTGTCGTTCATCAACACTCGCGGTTTTTGTCGATTCTGACCCGTTTCGTGGACTATTACTCACCGTTTTGGGGTCCCAGAGTGATTTCCACGATCGACAAACCCCGGCGTTCGTTTACGTGTCCGTCATCAACACTCAAAGTTTTTGCCGATTCTGACCCGTTTCGTGGATAATTACTCACCGTTTTGGGGTCCTGAAGCGATTTCCAAAGTTGCTCAACCCCAAGGTTCGCTTACGTGTTGGTTATCAGCACTCGCAGTTTTGGCCTATTTTGGCCTCTTTCGCGGACTATTAGTCACTGTTTTGGGGTCCCGGAGTGATTTTCCAGATTGACGAACCACGCGGTTCATTTATGTGTCGGTCATCAACACTCGCGGTTTTGGCCTATTCTGGCCTGTTTTGTGGACTACTCACTGTTTTGGGGTCCCGGAGTGATTTCCAGGATTTCCGAACCCAGGGGTGGCTTTACGTGTCGTTCATCAACACTCACGATTGTTGTCGATTCTGACCCGTTTCATGGACTATTACTCACCGTTTTGGGGTCCCAGAGTGATTTCCACGATTCACGAACCCCGGGGTGTGTTTACTTGTTGGTCATCAAACCTCGAAGTTTTGGCCGATTCTGACCCGTTTCGTGGACAATTACTCAGCGTTTTGGGGCCCCGAAGCGATTTGCATAGTTGTTGAACCCCAAGGTGGGCTTACGTGTCGGTTATCAGCACTCGCAGCTTTGGTCGAATTTGGCCTGTTTTGTGGACTATTACTCACCGTTTTGGTGTCCCATAGTGATTTTCAAGCTTGACGAACCACGGGGTGCCTTTACGTGTCGGTGATCAACACTCGCGGTTTTGGCCGATTATGGCATGTTTTGAGGACTACTCACTGTTTTGGGGTCCCGGAGTGATTTACAGGATTTACGAACCAAGGGATGGGTTTAAGTGTCGTTCATCAACACTCGCGGTTTTTGTCGATTCTGACCCGTTTCGTGGACTATTACTCACCGTTTTGGGGTCCCAGAGTGATTTCCACGATCGACGAACCCCGGCGTGCGTTTACGTGTCCTCATGAACACTCGAAGTTTAGGCCGATTCTGACCCGTTTCGTGGATAATTACTCACCGTTTTGGGGCCTCGAAGCGATTTGCATAGTTGTTGAACCCCAAGGTGCGCTTACGTGTCGGTTATCAGCACTCGCATCATTGGCCGATTTTGGCCTGTTTCGTGGACTATTACTCACTGTTTTGGTGTCCCGGAGTGATTTTCAAGTTTGACGAAGCATGGGGTGCCTTTACGTGTCGGTGATCAACACTCGCGGTTTTGGCCCATTATGGCATGTTTTGTGGACTACTCACTGTTTTGGGGTCCCGGAGTGATTTCCAGGATTAACGAACCAAGTGGTTGGTTTAAGTGTCGTTCATCAACACTCGCGGTTTTTGTCGATTCTGACCCGTTTCGTGGACTATTACTCACCGTTTTGGGGTCCCAGAGTGATTTCCATGATCGACGAACCCCGGCGTGTGTTTACTTGTTGGTCATCAAACCTCGAAGTTTTGGCCGATTCTGACCCGTTTCGTGGACAATTACTCAGCGTTTTGGGGCCCCGAAGCGATTTGCATAGTTGTTGAACCCCAAGGTGGGCTTACGTGTCGGTTATCAGCACTCGCAGCTTTGGTCGAATTTGGCCTGTTTTGTGGACTATTACTCACCGTTTTGGTGTCCCGTAGTGATTTTCAAGCTTGACGAACCACGGGGTGCCTTTACGTGTCGGTGATCAACACTCGCGGTTTTGGCCGATTATGGCATGTTTTGAGGACTACTCACTGTTTTGGGGTCCCGGAGTGATTTACAGGATTTACGAACCAAGGGATGGGTTTAAGTGTCGTTCATCAACACTCGCGGTTTTTGTCGATTCTGACCCGTTTCGTGGACTATTACTCACCGTTTTGGGGTCCCAGAGTGATTTCCACGATCGACGAACCCCGGCGTGCGTTTACGTGTCCTCATGAACACTCGAAGTTTAGGCCGACTGTGACCCGTTTCGTGGACTATTACTCTACGTTTTGGGGCCTCGAAGCGATTTGCATAGTTGTTGAACCCCAAGGTGCGCTTACGTGTCGGTTATCAGCACTCGCATCATTGGCCGATTTTGGCCTGTTTCGTGGACTATTACTCACTGTTTTGGTGTCCCGGAGTGATTTTCAAGTTTGACGAAGCATGGGGTGCCTTTACGTGTCGGTGATCAACACTCGCGGTTTTGGCCCATTATGGCATGTTTTGTGGACTACTCACTGTTTTGGGGTCCCGGAGTGATTTCCAGGATTTACGAACCAAGTGGTTGGTTTAAGTGTCGTTCATCAACACTCGCGGTTTTTGTCGATTCTGACCCGTTTCGTGGACTATTACTCACCGTTTTGGGGTCCCAGAGTGATTTCCATGATCGACGAACCCCGGCGTGCGTTTACGTGTCCTCATAAACACTCGAAGTTTTGGCCGACTGTGACCCGTTTCGTGGACTATTACTCAGCATTTTGGGGCCCCGGAGCGATTTGCATAGTTGTTGAACCCCAAGGTGCGCTTACGTGTCGGTTATCAGCACTCGCATCTTTGGCCGATTTTGGCCTGTTTCGTGGACTATTACTCACTGTTTGGGTGTCCCGGAGTGATTTTCAAGATTGACGAACCACGGGGTGCCTTTACGTGTCAATGATCAACACTCACGGTTTTGGCCGACTCTGGCATGTTTTGTGGACTACTCACTATTTTGGGGTCCCGAAGTGATTTCCAGGATTTACGAACCAAGGGGTGGGTTTAAGTGTCGTTCATCAACACTCGTGGTTTTTGTCGATTCTGACCCGTTTCGTGGACTATTACTCACCGTTTTGGGGTCCCAGAGTGATTTCCATGATCGACGAACCCCGGCGTGCATTTACGTGTCCTCATAAACACTCGAAGTTTTGGCCGACTCTGACCCGTTTCGTGGACTATTACTAAGCATTTTGGGGCCCTGCAGCGATTTGCATAGTTGTTGAACCCCAAGGTGCGCTTACGTGTCAGTTATCAGCACTCGCATCTTTGGCCGATTTTGGCCTGTTTCGTGGACTATTACTCACTGTTTTGGTGTCCCGGAGTGATTTTCAAGATTGACGAACCACGGGGTGCCTTTACGTGTCGGTGATCAACACTCGCGGTTTTGGCCGACTCTGGCATGTTTTGTGGACTACTCACTATTTTGGGGTCCCGGAGTGATTTCCAGGATTTACGAACCAAGGGGTGGGTTTAAGTGTCGTTCAACAACACTCGCGGTTTTTGTCGATTCTGACCCGTTTCATGGACTATTACTCACCGTTTTGGGGTCCCAAAGTGATTTCCACGATTCACGAACCCCGGGGTGCGTTTACATGTAGGTCATCAAAATCGAAGTTTTGGCCGATTCTGACCTGTTCTGTGGACTATTACTCAGCGTTTGTGGGCCCCGAAGTGATTTGCATAGTTGGTGAACCCCAAGGTGTGCTTACGTGTCGGTTATCAGCACTCGCATCTTTGGCCGATTTTGGCCTGTTTCGTGGACTATTACTCACTGTTTTGGTGTCCCGGAGTGATTTTCAAGATTGACGAACCACGGGGTGCCTTTACGTGTCGGTGATCAACACTCGCGGTTTTGGCCGACTCTGGCATGTTTTGTGGACTACTCACTATTTTGGGGTCCCGGAGTGATTTCCAGGATTTGCGAACCAAGGGGTGGGTTTAAGTGTCGTTCATCAACACTCGTGGTTTTTGTCGATTCTGACCCGTTTCATGGACAATTACTCACCGTTTTGGGGTCCCAAAGTGATTTCCATGATTCACGAACCCCTGGGTGCGTTTACATGTTGGTCATCAAAACTCGAAGTTTTGGCCGATTCTGACCCGTTTCGTGGACTATTACTCACCGTTTTGGGGTCCTGTAGCGATTTCCAAAGTTGCTCAACCCCAAGGTGCGCTTACGTGTTGGTTATCAGCACTCGCAGTTTTGGCCGATTTTGGCCTCTTTCGTGGACTATTAGTCACTGTTTTGGGGTCCCGGAGTGATTTTCCAGATTGACGAACCACGCGGTTCCTTTATGTGTCGGTCATCAACACTCGCGGTTTTGGCCTATTCTGGCCTGTTTTGTGGACTATTACTCACTGTTTTGGGGTTCCGGAGTGATTTCCAGGATTTACGAACCCAGGGGTGCGTTTACGTGTCGTTAATCAACAATCGTGGTTTTTGTCGATTCTGACCCGCTTCGTGAACTATTACTCACTGTTTTGGGGTCCCAGAGTGATTTCCACGATCGACGAACCCCGGCGTGCGTTCACGTGTCCGTCATAAACACTCGAAGTTTTGGCCGATTCTGACCCGTTTCGTGGACTATTACTTACCGTTTTGGGGCCCCGAAGCGATTTGCATAGTTGTTGAACCCCAAGGTGCCCTTACGTGTCGGTTATCAGCACTCGCAGCTTTGGCCAATTTTGTCCTGTTTCGTGGACTATTACTCACTGTTTTGGTGTCCCGGAGTGATTTTCAAGATTGACGAACCACGGGGTGCCTTTACGTGTTGGTGATCAACACTCGTGGTTTTGGCCGACTCTGGCATGTTTTGTGGACTACTCACTATTTTGGGGTCCCGGGGTGATTTCCGGGATTTACGAACCAAGGGGTGGGTTTAAGTGTCGTTCATCAACACTCGCGGTTTTTGTCGATTCTGGCCCGTTTCGTGGACTATTACTCACCGTTTTGGGGTCCCAGAGTGATTTCCACGATTCACGAACCCCGGGGTGCGTTTCCATGTTGGTCATCAAACTCGAAGTTTTGGCCGATTCTGACCTGTTCCGTGGACTATTACTCTGCGTTTTGGGGCCCCGAAGCGATTTGCATAGTTGTTGAACCCCAAGGTGGGCGTACGTGTCGGTTATCAGCACTCGCAGCTTTGGTCGAATTTGGCCTGTTTCGTGGACTATTACTCACTGTTTTGGTGTTCCGGAGTGATTTTCAAGATTGACGAACCACGGGGTGCCTTTACGTGTCGGTGATCAACACTCGCGGTTTTGGCTGATTATGGCTTGTTTTGTGGACAACTCACTGTTTTGGGGTCCCGGAGTGATTTCCGGGATTTACGAACCAAGGGGTGGGTTTAAGTGTCGTTCATCAACACTCGCGGTTTTTGTCGATTCTGACGCGTTTCGTGGCCTATTACTCACCGTTTTGGGGTCCCAAAGTGATTTCCACAATCGACGAACCCCGGCGTGCGTTTACGTGTCCCCATAAACACTCGAAGTTTTGGCCGACTCTGACCCGTTTCGTGGACTATAACTTAGCGTTTTGGGGCCCCAAAGCGATTTGCATAGTTGTTGAATCCCAAGGTGCGCTTACGTGTCGGTTATCAGCACTCGCAGCTTTGGTCGATTTTGGCCTGTTTCGTGGACTATTACTCACTGTTTTGGTGTTCCGGAGTGATTTTCAAGATTGACGAACCACGGGGTGCCTTTACGTGTCGATGATCAACACTCGTTGTTTTGGCCGACTCTGGCATGTTTTGTGGACTACTCACTATTTTGGGGTCCCGGAGTGATTTCCAGGATTTACGAACCAAGGAGTGGGTTTAAGTGTCGTTCATCAACACTCGTGGTTTTTGTCGATTCTGACCCGTTTCGTGGATTATTACTCACCGTTTTGGGGTCCCAGAGTGATTTCCATGATTCACGAACCCCGGGGTGCGTTTACATGGTTGTCATCAAAACTCGAAGTTTTGGCCGATTCTGACCTGTTTCGTGGACTATTACTCAGCATTTTGGGGCCCCTAAGCGATTTGCATAGTTGTTGAACCCCAAGGTGCGCTTACGTGTCGGTTATCAGCACTCGCAGGTTTGGTCGAATTTGGCCTGTTTCGTGGACTATTACTCACTGTTTTGGTGTCCCGGAGTGATTTTCAAGATTGACGAACCACGGGGTGCCTTTACGTGTCGGTGATCAACACTCGCGGTTTTGGCCGACTCTGGCATGTTTTGTGGACTACTCACTGTTTTGGGGTCCCGGAGTGATTTCCAGGATTTACGAACCGAGGGGTGGGTTTAAGTGTCGTTCATCAACACTCGCGGTTTTTGTCGATTCTGACCCGTTTCGTGGACTATTACTCACCGTTTGGGGGTCCCAGAGTGATTTCCACGATCGACAAACCCCGGCGTTCGTTTACGTGTCCGTCATCAACAGTCGAAGTTTTTGCCGATTCTGACCCGTTTCGTGGACTATTACTCAACGTTTTGGGGTCCTGAACCGATTTCCAAAGTTGCTCAACCCCAAGGTGCGCTTACGTGTTGGTTATCAGCACTCGCAGTTTTGGACGATTTTGGCCTGTTTTGTGGACTATTACTCACTCTTTTGGGGTCC